>CM061752.1:175964556-176564556 GCA_030979885.1 Lolium multiflorum
TAGCTTTAGTGAGCTTGTTAATTTTATCTTGAGGATCTCCAAGATTTTCTAACCTCTCTTCAAGAGAAGCTATGGTTTCTTGACTTTCCTCAAGAGCATTTCTAAGAGCATGTAGTTCAAGAGCGTCTTCTCTCTCTATTTGGCATTTTTTCTCAAGAGTACCATTTAGTTGAGCCATACGAACCATGAGATTTGAAACATGCTTTTTAGTATTACCTTGTAGGTTAAGAATGAAATCATCAAACTCTAGCATTTCTTGTTTCACTTTTAGACTAGCATCATCAACCCCTAGATCACTAGATATGTTAGGCATAGAGGGGTTAGGGGATGATACCTCGGAGGATTTAGCCATGAGGCAACTTTCTTCCTCCACATGAATGACCTCATTGGGGGATTCACTTGGTGATGAAGAGTTGGTGGAGAGGGAGGCAAGAGCGACCAATCCATTAGAGGTTGCATCTTCTTCATCATCAACATCATCATCTCCGGAGGTATATTCTTCTTGAGTTGATAGCACAATAGATGTGTCCAAGGAGGACCTTGCCATGAAGCAATGTGCATTCTTGATATGAGGATTCTCATTGGGAGATTCAAAGAGAGATGAAGATGGATGTTGGTGGTGACAATGGCGGCCACTTCCTTTGAGCTTTCTTCATCTTCATCATCACTAGAGCTTTCAACTTCATCGGAAGAATATTCTTCCCTAGTCACTAGCACAATTTTTGAGGGCCTCTTGCCCTTCTTGGTCTTGTTGTTGTAGAATTTCTTCTTGGGGGCTTTTGAATATTTGCCCTTTGAGTCTTTGTCGGGAATGAGCCTTCCATTATGATTCTCCCTATTCTCATAGGGGCACTCGGCAATGAAATGGCGCTTGTCATTACAATTGTAGCAAGATCTTGTCCTTGGGCCCGAACTTGTGGGCCCTCTTGAGTTGTTTCTCTTGATGTTGTCTTCCTTGGCCTTGGATGGGTCAACCCAAAAAGAGTTAGCATGGAATGCCATGTGGTCATGGTAGTGGTGTTCCAAGTCTTCCGGATAGGACATACTCCAAGATGCCCTATAAGATTCTTGAGGAATCACTTCTTCAACGGAGTTGACCGCCAAGGCAAGGTTGGACCCTTTTGTCATCCCAAGAGCTCGATTGCGAGAATCATGAGAGTTTTGCTCAAGCACCTTGAGAGCTTGCATCTCGTGCACGACTTGTTGAGGAAGTGAGAGAGGAATAGCATTCTCTCCCGACAAGAGTCTTGACATCAATGGGTACAAACGGCATCATGCATTCAATGTACTTCTCCTTGATCCAAGAGTCATTGATGTGGGTGGCACCAATAAGCCGGAAGGCATCGGCAACGGTGAGAAGTCTTCCATACATGTCTTCATGATCTTCATCCGGTAGCCTCATGAACCCTTCGGCTTTATTCTTGAGAGCATTATACTTGTTCCTCCTTGTGCTCTCACTTCCAATGCAACTAGCGGCCAAACCATCCCAAGCTTCCTTGGCGGTGGTGTAGTTCCGAACACGATGCAAGTCCTTTGTCCCCACACTAGTTTGAATCATGTGCAAGGCAATGTCATTGAGTTGATTATCAACCGCTTCTCTTCTAGTCAACTTGTCGGGGTTGCTTGAAGCCCTCCAAGATGATTCTCCAAAGTTCATTGAAACCAATACAAACCGCAGAGCGAAACTCCGTTGCAAATGTGAAATTCTCAAAGCGAAAACTTGGGTGGTGCTTCCGAATATTCTCATGTGAGATGGGGGCGAAACCTGTGGGAGATAGAAAGGTGGAGCTACTGGAGTTGTAGCTCTCACCTCCACTGGATTCTAGGATGCAATAGAGTTGATGAGTGTTTAAGTTGTCACCTTCCACGGGTTTGGTAGAGGAGGGTAATTCCGAGCATCTCCCTCTTCTAACGCACCCGTGTCCTTTACCTCTACACTGGGAGCCTTGGGAAGGGCCGGAGTCAAAAGCTCGGCAATCATCTTTTTCATGCTTTCCATTTGGGCTTCCATGGAGGACTTCAACGAATTGAAGTCTTCCATGGAGACCGTATTGGTGGCCCCTTCCGAGGGCTCCTCGTTCGGCATACTCTTAGGCGGTTAAACCGGAATAAGAGCAGAGGCTCTCGATACCAATTGAAAGGATAATGTACCGCACCTAGAGGGGGTGAATAGGTGCTAACCAATTTTTAGTTCTTTTCAATTTAGGCTTGACACAAGGTAAATTCTCTAGATATGCAACTGATGAATTTACCTATATGACCAAGATAAGCAACTAGCACGATATAGCTACACAATAAGAGATAGAATAGGATAGAGGTAACCGAGAGTGGAGCACGCGGAGACATAGCAGTAGTTCTTCCAGTGTCTACATAGCGACGATTTTCGGTCTCGGTGGTGCATGTCAAAACTTTTCTCATTTTTGAGGCCACCTAGCCCGACAAGCGGCCAAAACGTACGCGTATGGTGGCCGGGACGTGATGCATCTAAAGAAGAATCTCGGGTTACTTCGGCCAGTCCGCATAAATCCATGCAGCAGGGGATGTAGGGCCGGATGGCGGCCTAAAGCATTGTTTTTTTCTCGATCGCGCCATCTCGTTCAACGTTCTCCGACCGAGCCGTTTACGATGCGGGATCATGGGTCCCGCATGTCGTCCTATGAACCAAAATTCTTTCGATTCTTGGAATTTTTTTGACCCCCGATTTCTGGCTATTCCTTTTCTTTTGATCCCTGCCGCCTTGGAACGGTGGGCAGCTGCTAAATGGGACCGCATATCATCCTCTATGTGCAATCAACTTTCTTTTCTTGGAGTTTTTTGGCACCTCAAATTTGGTCACTTGCCTTTTTCTTTCGATCCCTGCCGCCTCTCAAACGGTGATACCTCTGCTGCTAACTAGGACCCGCATGTCATCCTCTATGTACTATAAAACTTTCTTTTCATTTATTTTTGGCACCTCATATTTGGTCACTTACCTTTTCTTTCGATCTGCCGCCTCTCAAACGGTGATACCGCTGTTGCTAAATGGAGACCCATGTCATCCTCTATGTACTATAAAACTTTCTTTTCTTGAATTATTTTGGCTCCTCATATTTTTTCACTTGCCTTTTTCTTTAGATCTGCCGCCTCTCAAACGGTGATACCGCTGCTAAATGGGACCCATGTCATCCTCTATGTACTATAAAACTTTCTTTTCTTGAATTATTTTTGGCTCTGATATTTTTCACTTGCCTTTTTCTTTCGATCTCATGCCACGTTTGAACGTTGAGGAATTGCAGGCTCATGGGACCCGCATGTCATCCTCTATGTACTATAAAAGTTCATTTTCTTGGTTTTTTTTCACCCTCTGATTTTGGCAATTTATTTTTTCTTTTGATCCCCTGCCGCCTCTCAAACGGTGATACGGCTGTTGCTAAATGGGACCTGCATGTCATCCTCTATGTACTATAAAACTTTCTTTTCTTGAATTATTTTTGGCTCCTCATATTTGGTCACTTGACTTTTTCTTTCGATCTCATGCCACGTTTGAAACGTTGAGGACCCTGGCTCATGGGACCCGCATGTCATCCTCTATGTTCTATAAAAGTTTATTTTCTTTATTTTCACCCTCCTGATTTTTGGCTATTTCCTTTTTCTTTTGATCCCCTGCCCTTGGAAACGTTGGGTAAGCTGCTGACTCATGGGACCCGCATGTCATCCTCTATGTACAATCAACTTTCTCTTTTGATCTCAAGCCGCATTTGAAACGTTGAGACTGCTGCTGCTAAATGGGACCCGCATGTCATCCTCTCACAATAAAGTTCTTTCTTGGATTATCTTTGGCTCGATATTTTGTCACTTGCTTTTTCTTTCGATCTCATGCAGCCTTTGAAACATTGAGAAGCTGCTGGCCATGGGTCCCGCATGTCATCCTCTACGAACAATAAAAGTTTCCTTTCTTGGAGTTATTTTTTATCCCTAATTTCTAGCTATTTGCCTTTTTCTTTTGATCTCCTGCCCCCTGGAAACGATGGGACGCTGCTGGCGGTCGGTCCCACATGTCATCCTCTATGAACAATAAAAGTTTCCTTTGATGGATTTTGGACCCCTAATTAATTTCTAGATATTTCCCCTGCGCCTTGGAATCGTTGAGGATGCCTGCCTCATGGTCCCGCATGTCATCCTCTCGGAACGGTAAATGTTTATTTTCTTGGATTTTGTTGACCAAACGATTTTTGGCTTATTTTTTCTTTCGATCTTAAGCCTTTAAAACGTTGAGACGCTGCTGGCTCACGGGTCCCATGTCAGCCTCCTGAACAATAAACGCTGAGGATCTGCTGCCTCATGGGTCCCGCATGTCATCCTCTCGAACGAAAATGTTTCTTTTCTTGGATTTTTGCAACAGATTTTTGGTTTATTTTTCTTTCCATCTGCCGCCTTTAAAGCATTGGCCATGTTGGCTCATGGGTCCCCGATGTCACCTCCCCGTACAAGAAACATATGATATCTTGATTATTTTGAGACAATAAACAATGTATTGCGCTCTGAGCTATTTCAAACGGATAATTAAATCTTTATTTTTACATAAACAAACTTATATGTTGAATCTCCTTGTTTTTGTCTTTGCGAAGCATAGGACTTTCCTGTTTTTTAGAAAATTGAAACTTTCCTGTTTTGGAGTGGGCTGAAATTGTACGAGTCAAAAGGCCAAGCAGGATAGTTCGAAGGCCAGATGTCCAGATGCAGCCCAATTGAAATCTTTCTTCTTGGATTTTCACCCCCTGATTTCTGGCTACTTCATTTTTCTTTTGGTCCTGTGCCGCCTTGGAAACGTTGAGACCGCTGCTGCAAAATGGGACCCGCATGTCATCCTCTATGTAATAAATTCTTTTCTTAGATTATTTTGGCTCTGATATTCACTTACCTTTTCTTTGACGATCTAAGCAATAAGCTGATACGGCTGTAAATGGACCTGATCACGTCCAAAACGTATCTACTTTCCCGAACACTTTTGCTATTGTTTTGCCTCTAATTTGTATATTTTGAATGCTAACGGACCATAACGTGTTTCAGCGAGAACTATTACAGTGTCTCGTTTTCGTAAAATCTAACTCAGGAAAAACCTGCATTTTGAGAAAGGGCCTATTTTCTAGAATCATGGAGCCGGAAGGACAATTGAGTGGAGGCAGGGCCCACACACATGGCGGCGCGGCCTAGGGGGGCCGCGCGGCCATGTGGTGTGGCCCCCTCGGCTGGCCTCCGACGCCCCCTTCGGACTACTTATTCTTTTAAACCTAAAAACGCACGGGGAGAAGTCGAGTCGCCAAACCCTCCGGAGACGCCATTGCGAACTCGTCGCAGGAGCCAGAAGTCTCCGTTCGGCACTCAGCGGGACGGGAATTGGAGGAGATCATCACCGCCATCACCGCCAACGCCTCTCCATCAACCAGCAATGTTTCCCCATCCATGTGTGAGTAATTCCCCCGCTGTAGGCCGAAGGGGATGGTAGGGATTGGATGAGATTGGTCATGTAATAGCATAAGATTGTTAGGGCATAGTGCCTAGTGTCCGTAGATGGTACTTTTATGATATTGTTGCAACTTGTTATGCTTAATGCTTGTCACTAGGGCCCGAGTGCCATGATCTCAGATCTGAACATGTTATTATTTCATCATGATATTCATTGTTTATGGTCTTACCTGCAAGTTGTATACACATAACGTTGTCCGGAACCATGGCTGATGATCGGGACAACCGGAGGGAATGGTAGCGATGTGAGGATCACATGTGTTCACGGAGTGTTAATGCTTTTCTCCGGTACTCTATTAAAAGGAGTACCTTAATATCCAGTAGTTTCCCTTGAGGCCCGGCTGCCACCGGGCTGGTAGGACAAAAGATGTTGTGCAAGTTTCTCATTGCGAGCACGTACGACTATAATTGGAACACATGCCTATTGATTGATTAGTACTTGGACACCGTTTTATTATTATCTGCAATGCCCTGCTATGATTGTTACATGAGTTTCTCTCATCCATGCAACGCCCGTTATCCGTCCCCGTGCCTACAGTTTTTAATCCTGCTGTTTACTAAAATCACTATGCTGTCTTTGTTACTCTGCTGCTGTTCCTCTTTACTCTTGCTATACATTGTTACCTGTTACTGATAAACTCTTGCGAGCAAGTCTGTTTCCAGGTGCAGTTGAATTGACAACTCCGCTGTTAAGGCTTTCAACACTACAAGAAAAGTTCTGATAGACAACGTCCCAAAATCGTCAACTAAGGGGCATTTTTCGTCGCCTATGGGCCTAACCCGACGATATGGGTTGTTGTCGAGCTAAATCAAGCAAAGTCCTACGACGATTTTTTCGGTCCGTCGCGCTTGGGCGCCCTTCCGCCATGGAAAATCGGACCGTTGCGCAAGTGTTTGGGAGCCGTTGACTGCGACGTCATGCAAACGTGCTGGGCGCCGTAACTGGCAGTTAACGGCGTTAACCGGCTGAAAACCGTGGTAGATGGTAGGCCCACACGAGGCTGCCACGTCTTAAGCGGGCCGGCCCATTAAGTTTGCGGCCGGGCCAGCTGATTAGTTTGACCGGTCAACTATATAGTGGGCTGGTCCATTAGTTACGTGGGCCGGGCCTAACTCTAAGGTTAGTGGTGAACTTTAATGGGTGACCAGCTAAGCATGTGGGCCGGGCCGAATGCACTCTTTGACCGGTCCAACAGGCAAAAGGGCCGGCCCATAAGACATGTGGGACCCACTTTCTTGTTATCGGGCGGCCCATTTACAAAGTAGGGTCCACATTAAAGCAATGGGCCGCCCAAAAGTTAGTGGGTGGCGATTAAACATGTGGGTCCCACTTGCTGCTATGAAGGACCCATTTGAGTACGTGGGTCCACATTAGATCAAATGGGGCCAACAATCCAGTGGGCAGGCCAAAAACGAGTGGGTCCGGCCACCTGTTAAAGGCCAACCCATTTAGTATGGGGTCCGCATATAGCAGTGGGCGGCCCAACAAGATGGTGGTCGGGCCAAAAGCACAATGGGTCCCACTTTCCGGTTAAAGTGGCCCATTTAGTATGTGGGTCACGCCATATAGCAAGTGGGCCAGCCCAACATAGTGGTAGGGCCCAAACAACACAGTGGGTCCCACTGCTTAAAGGGCGGCATTTAGTATGGGGTCCACCGCATGTGAGTGGGCCCAACACGCTAGTGGGCGGGCAAAAACACGGGTGGTCCTTTCTGTCAAAGGGTCGGCCCATTTAGTATGTGGGTCCACCATATAGCAAGTGGGCCGGCCCAACACGCTAGTGGGCCGGGCCAAAGCACAGTGGGTCCCTGTCAGGCCGGCCCATTTAGTATGTGGGGTCCCACATAGCAAGTGGGCGGGCCAAAACACAGGTGGGTCCCACTTTCTTAAGGGCTGGCCCATTTAGTATGTGGGGACCACCACAAAAGCAATGGGCTGGCCCAACTAGGTAGTGGGCCGGCCCAGTAGTGGTGGGGTCCACCTTAAAGCAAGTGGGCCGGACCAATAAAAAGTGGGGTCCACAGTAAATCAAGTGGGCTGGCCCAATAAGTAAGTGGGCCAGCCCGTTTAGTTGTTGTTTATATGCCGGCGTAAAAGGCGCTTTAGGATTTTGGGGCGGCACGTATGTGATTGCGTAATTGGGCCGTTTAAGGGATGGGAATTCGTGATTTAGATACTGAGAATATTTACGCAGCATTGATTTCTGTCGGATAGCCTCACTTACCACAAGCACCAAAGAAAAAATGCGCGAAAGAACTATAAAAACTAACTAAATATTACATCAGCTGCAAGGCTTTGAAAAAATATTACAGAACCCAGAGAAATTGAATGGTAATTAAACCTAGCAATACAATGAAGCGATCCGGCAATCTTTTAAGTTGTCCATGCAGCACCTATATCTGAAACAAAGACATTACAAGTTAAGACAACAACAATGGAAAAAAGACACTGCAATATTGTTTGCCAAAGAATTTGGAACTCATCATTTCGTCGTTATAACAAGATCATTGTAATGCGCACAATAAGCAAACAAAGAGTGCATGCCGCATACCAACAGCCAATATAACAGAGCATGTTAGAATGAAACAGCAGACTTACTACTGTCGAGTCCCATGCAAACCAACATGTTCAGGGAGTACAAAATTGGCATGAACAACATAGTAGCAGGCTATAAATTTTGTAACAACGACTGAGCAAGATGAAGTTATGATGGCTACATCTACAGAGCGAGAATGTAAACCAAAAATAGAAGTTACGATGGCAAAAGCTAAAGAGGAGGGAATGTGAACCAACATGTGCCAAGTGCAATTACTTCATTTTGGCCGTGAACTAAATAATACTCCTGAACTTATAGTGAAGGGGATGCAAATCAAGATGTTTAGGGATATAAACTTGTAATGAGCAACACATAGAGGATAGTTAATGCTGGAGCTTAGGATGGACCAGATACAGAATATAGTGGGATCACCTGTGAACTTGTATAAGAGGGAATGCAAACCAATATGTTCAGCTTTCCATATGTGAGCGTCATGCCAAGTCAGAGAAACAAGTCAATAATGCAGCTTTTGAAGAACAAGATGGCACGCAAAATTATTATCTAGTAGTATGACAAGTTTATTTGTACTACAGGCTAGATAGAGAGTGATAGCATGCCAAACTAAGTCCTTACTTTGTTAGCTTACAATGAACTAGATACAAAACAATGGCATCACCTGTAGTACAGGGAATGCAAGCCAACATGTTCATGGAGTAAAAAATTGGCACAAACAACATAGTAGCAGGCCATAATTTTTGTAACAACGACTGAGCAAGATAAAGTTATGATGGCTAGATCTACAGAGCAGGGAATGTAAACCAAATATAGAAGTTACGATGCCAAAAGCTATAGAGCAGGGAATGCGAACCAACATGTGCAATTACTTAAAATTGGCCATGAACTAAATAATAGCAGGATGTTACTATAATACCTATAATTTTTGTAACAACGACTGAGCAAGATAGAAGTTATGATGGCTACATCTACAGAGCAGGGAATGCAAACCAAAATGTTCAATCGCTTAAAGTTAGCAATGAAGTAGAAAATAGCAACGTGTTACGGTCATAGCTAGGAATGAACTAAAAGAGCTTCAGACAAACAAGCATCTGAACCCAGAACATGGCGCTAAAACAAGGGACTTACATTAGGAGAAGCACTCTGTGGGAGTCACAGCAGATCTTCCTGGGGTTGATAGATCCGGTGATGAAGTACGCTACATGTGCTACTTGGGGTTGGAGAGACGGCCATTACACTTCATGGTTACTCATCTCATCTGCAAAAACGTAACGGCGCATCGTTAGCACAAACAGGTTCCCCCAAGATTAAACAAGAACTTGCAGGCAAGCAATAGAAAAGCGACAGTAGAAGAGTTTAGATCGTGCACGGCGCCGGTGAAGCAGATCCGGTTAATGCACAGTGGTGTCGGTGAGCTAGATCCGATGCGGTGGACGACGGATCCGGCGAAGCGGCTCCGGTGGGGTGGACGATACCGCAGCTGAAGCGACTGCGGTAGACTGCTGGATGAGTATATGGTTTCGAGGTTCGGCGGGGATGATCCGGTCCGGTTGATGACGGCGTCGATGAAGCGGCTCCGGCAGGCAGCCGGATGACGAGGATCGCGAGGCCTCGGGTAGGCCAGGGAAGTCCGGCGGGGATGTTCCGGTGCGGTGGCCGTGGAGGTGGGAGAGAGAGGGACTTGGGAAGTTCCGGTGGGTGGTCTCAGAGGAGAGAGTGAGGGAAATGAATTTTTTTCGGGGAGTTTCCGGAGCTAGGGAGGTGGTGATCGAAAAAAATGACGGGTAGACCCCCCACCAACCGACTTATACATGGACATTGTTGTCATCTTTACGAGGGTAGAATGGGAAGTTAGAAGCGTGTGAAATATTTGTATTTTTCGGGCGGGAAGTTTTGCCGCTGGAATGAGATTTCGAATTTGGCCACAGTCCAAGTACTAAGTAATACAAAAATATGAGACCGTACTAGTACGGCCAAATGTCACATCAATTCATCATCACGTTGAAAATCGGTTACCACGATCATAATTATTGGCCGTTGGCACATCAGTTCTCCAACGCTTGATCCAACGGTCAAAGTTCCTTTTTTTAAGAGAACGGTCAAAATTCATTGGATTCGCTCGGGAACTGCGCGCGCCAAAACGAGTCAGACGAAGATGTTTCTAGAGTTCTCACGGCGTCGGTACACTTGGCATAATCTTAAAATATTATATGTTTGCAAAGTTGGAGGAGAGAGATGAGAGAGAGAGAAGTGGGCTACTATCTAATAGCCAGCTCTAGCACGTGCTCCTAGGCACTATGTGAGACTAAAAGATGGGCCATGTATTGTTAAAGTACATGCTAGCTATAAGTTGACTATAGATGATGTGGCAGATTGTTATAGCCGACTGCCGGCTACACTATTGTTCTTGCTCTCACGGACGCGCCTTGGCGATACATTGAATGCAAATCTTGCAAGGTCAAAAAAATGCAAATCTTGCAGGATCGTATGTGGCTGCTATGAGCTGAAGTACTCCATGAAACCATGAACATACATGTAGATGGGAATCCCATGTAGACGATCTGAAGAACGACCCGCTGCATCTTTCACAAATCCATCTACATGACATGATAAACTTTAATTAAGAAGCAGCCACGTAACAATTATTGCCCAAAATCTAACGGGTTCGACAATAAGCTGGTAATTCTCTATTATATATAAACACCAAAAAAATATAGCAAGTAAGAAAGGAGTGTCAATGCCACCAGGACTTACAAAAAAAGGGAATTAGCACTTCGTAATCTCTTTGTTTTTACACATACCTTCTGCTCAGGAATCCAGGGCCTAGGGTCACATCAAGTCATAATCAGAAACCAAAGTCGGTTCCCATGTTCTCCAATTCAAAACGCGTACAAAATATTTCAGTGTGTGAAATAATTGTATTCGATAGGCAGGAGGTATATGCTACAGTGTTGAGATTTTGAATTAGACGGTTGTTAAGCTATTGATTATATGGAGTCGAAATTTGGTAGCATACATAAGTATCTTTGTTCACAACTCGCCTGTACAGAAGCAGGAACAGCTGTTGTGTTGCAGCACAACACAAAGGAGAAGCACTGTTCCAAAAAATGCAAACTAAAATTCTAGACATACATTGTGTTGTGTCTTGTGCATCTGTGAAGTTTCATCCAAAAATATGTCAAAATGTGGCCTACACAAAAAGAACAAATGATGTGTAAATAGTACATGACACTATTTACATATGTCTTCTCTTTTTTACACAGGCCACATTTTGACATATTTTTGGATGAAACTTCACAGATGCACAAGACACAACACAATGTATGTCTAGAATTTTAGTTTGCATTTTTTGGAAACTTGGAAGTGTCACAACAAAAAATGGGGTGCGGACGCAACTAGTTGCATGATTGCACTCAATACAGCGATGAATGAACCAGACCAGTTGACAAGCTTCTAGACCTGGGCTATATGTAGAAAGATGGAAATCAATGGATCACAGAAAATCATCAGTGTCAAGCTTTAATGCACTAGCCAACGCGACCAAAAGTCCGAACTTGAGACTATGGGCTCTGATACCATGTCAAGCTTCATCCACGAGCCAACGGAACCACAAGTCAGAACTGATGGAAAGGGCTAGGCAATCCACTTATAATATTAACAATCAGCAGGGTTCCGGTTCAAAAAAATCCACATCACAACAAGGAAACGACCACCAAGATCATAGCAATTGCAGATAAATGCACCTACGAAATATGCTCAGACTAAGGAACCATTTTACAAGACAAAGGTAATGACCTGTCACTGTCCCCGTTCATCTCCAATTATCTAGCAGATACTCTTCTTACTACTTACTAGCATTCCTAACCTGCTCCAGTAGGGCCTCCTTCTGTGCTGCTATCGTTCTAAAATTGTCGACTTCTAGTCTTAGCGCAGCTGATGCAGCTCGTTCTACTTGGAGTTGCTCCTCTAGAACTTGAGCATGCAAATACTTTGACTTGGACATGGACTTGCACTTCAGCAGTCCAGCATTCCGTAAGAAAGTGTTTTTGGCAATGCCTTTCTTTTTTATTGCCATAGAAAATGCCTTCACACATTCTTCATCGGTTTTTTCCAGACCGTTTTTACCGGGTTTTGCCATCTCTAATTTCATATCTTCCTGCAAAAAATTCAGTTCGTACACATGTGTAAACATGATAGTTACTACAGAGAAACTTGCTGATAGTAGATTTATCATGTGTATGACCTACTTTTATTCCTACAGTTTGGCATGTCCGATTCACATCACATGAATTTTAATAAACATATATAATATCATATTGACGTGTACTTTACTACTCCTACAAGTTGGGATGTGAGTCGTCACAAAATTTCAATCTTTGAGAAGACTTACAAGAACACTCTGTGCGACTTCTCCAATCACTTCAAGTTTGTTCTTCTGGCATGCTTCAAAAATCTCTGGCAGAGTCATCTCTTTGTTTGGTTCCCTTTTACTTGCATTATGTAACATCTGCATTTTAGTACTACCATTTATAAATCGAATAACGTGGTTGAAATGGAGGATCATAATATAAGCTGCACACTGGTGTATATACTCTGCATGATCTTTTACTAAAATATTTCTAAATAGCAGTATAAAACAACATGTCCTTACTTTTTGCCGAATGTGCACTATAAGGTTACGAGATCCCGTACGGCTAGGTAAAAGTAGTTTACCGCGGTTTTTCTGATTCTGTTTAGCCAAATTCTGCAAAAAGGAGACTAGTGAGACACTGCTATAAATAAGAATCCAAGATGTGATCTGGTCTCAGTCTTACAAATCATACCATATTCTTTGGATCAGACCAGTGCTTCACAAGATCTCCCCACTGTTTGTCAGTCATTTGCTTAAAAGGAGATATAGTTGGAACACTCCCAGTAATCTTTCCAGTGAAGTATTTCTTCTTTAGCCTGCTGCGATACTGGCGCAGACAGTCTGAGAATAGACTGTTGAGAACATGCTTTACTTCCTCTTGGTCCTCATCGAACTCGAACCTTAACTGTTCACAACAATATAAACCGTTGGTGCGATATACATAGAGCCAACAACAAGCTAGAAGGAACGGGACGTGCCAATGTGGTATACTAGTATGAGTAACATTACCAAGAGAAAGATGACTTACGTGTAACCTGTGCACTAATTTTTCAAAATGCGCAGAGGTGTCTACGTGCTCTTTCCATGTTGGGAAGATAGGAATTTCATTCCTGACGAAAATTCCTACATCCGATGCTAATTTACAAGATTCTTCTGGGTCCAGTGGCCTTCTGCCACCTACGATAGATGAAAGGCGAAATCTTGATTCCATCCCAGCAAGCTTAGCTACGAACATTTTCCCTACTGTTGGGCCCCTCGTTTTTCTTGATCGTGGTGCAACTACAAAGTTAAGCATTACATCAAGCTATCAAGGTAGATATATATATTTATATATATATATATTTATTTATTTATCTATAAAGTATAACTTTATAACGGAGAATGAAACTATAAGCATTGGAAAATGTACCTTCTTCGGTGTGGGGCTCATCCTCAGGGGAGTTGTCTATGGCAGGACTAATATGGGTCAGTGGGAGATCATCAACAGTTTGTTGATGTTGTGCTAGCAGTGTTTGGCCAGTTGTGGTTGTGTCAGCTGGGACTGGTACAGTGTGTCCTTGGGCAGTATTTCCTACCACAGCTACTGCTGATCCCAATTGTGGCTGAGAAGTTGCCGTGGAAACTGGTTCTGCTGCCAATTGTTGTTGAGAAGTTGCTGTGGAAACTGGTTCTGCTGCCAATTGTGGCTGAGAAGTTGCTGTGGAAACTGGTTCTGCTGCCAATTGTGGCTGAGAAGTTGCTGTGGAAACTGGTTCTGCTGCCGATTGTCGCTGGTTGACTGGATTGGTAACAGGTGGCTGATTCAACCGCTTGGGGTGTTCACCACGTTTTTTTATTTCAGTACTCTTAGCATTTGCGTTATTTTCTTCAGCTAGTGCCATGAATCGCTGAGACTGTCTAGTAGCAGAAGCAGATTTCTTTTTTGGTTGCAGCTGTTCTATCACCGATTCAGGTACCTGTTGCAAGGTCTTCCTCTCATTGGTTGTTCCTGCGAAATTCTTACTTGAAGCTGCAGATTCCTAGCACACATAAACGATATTTCAGTCTACAGAAGTCCCATATATGATGATATGCAAATGGAATAGAATGAAGAATAGTAAAGGATGACGTGCATGCTGAAACATATATATGATGCGTTAAGGAGACCTAGAGGTGGCATGTGAACATGTTTGGTGGGATTCAGGATACAAGTATACAACACATGGAAGTTGCAACAGATATCTCAAAGTAAAAACACAGAAATCACCTGGTGGGGTTGAGGAGAATGGTCAGGCAAGGCATCTTCCTGAGTCAGCTCTCCAAGAGGCTCAGCAGGATCAAATTGTGAATCATAACATTGTTCTTTATCTTTGGGGAGGGGAAAGGGTTCTTCTCCGATTTTGTTCAGGTTTGCACTAGAGGCAATAGCGTTACAGATGTTTGTGCCCACACGGCTTGCAAATCTGCTACATATCTTCCGTCTCCGTTTCTCTTTTAATTCATTCTTCTGTATTGCAATAATATCTAGCATGCATTACAAAAAAAAAATGCTAATGAGATGGCGGTGCAAGTAAGCAAAAAAATACTTTTCGAAATCACATGCATAACGAATGCGGCCATATCAACCTTCTTGGAAGTGGGCGCGTGTACGCTTTGGTTTCCTGCCGTGGACCATGGAGGCGCCCATCTCTCCAGTCCGGTGGACGGAAGGAGTAGGGGATTAAGATACGAGAACCCGGCGATGGTGACTGTCGCTGACAAGGCGGCGGTGGAAGTCGGCTACGGAGGAGCTCGTATGGTACAGTGGTCGTCGGTGGGGGTGGGGGAGGTGGAAGCTACTCCGGCTTGCTAAAAAGCAAGGGAGACGGCGGAACGTCGTCGGTCACTACGGTGGCCGATGAGAAGGCAGTAGTGCTGGTGTGGGAGTGGGACAGTGGGCCGGCGCCGGCGTGTGAGATGATCCGGTGGGTCATGCAGGGTGGAAGCGTGAGAGAGAGATGCGGGGTTCGGCGCCGCCGGTGATAGGTCTGAATTGAGCGGTCCGGGGGGATAAGATCGACACTGTACTTATTTCACATCGCTTTGAATTTTGGAAGCGGGGGGATTTCGGCGGGAATTTTGGGGCAGAGTTGAAATTATTACTGGTTGGTGGAAAACTGTGGAACCCTAGCCTACGAAATCCCAGGTCTGAAGCTGAGGGTCCTTTTGGTGTGGCTTTTTGGCTTTTGGATTTTGGAAGCCAAAAGAATATAATATTTGTTTTTGGCTTCCAAAATCCAAAAGCCAAAAAGGCAAAAAAAAAGCCACAACAAAAGGGCCCTGAGTATGTTCGGGGTCAAGGGGATATGCTTGTTGGTTCTTGGGTGCATATGATCTCTTTATTTCGAAATTCATCTTCTATACATTTTGAAATGTCAAAAAAGAATAAAACGAAAAATGCATGTGTACTTCTTCGCTTGCTTTATACACATAAAATATTTCAATGGAAAATCGAATAGTAATTTGGGCTATGTAAAAAAGAGTTACTCCGTAAAAAAAATGTGCTAACCATAAGGCTTTTTATGAGACATGTTTTCTCTCTTTTTTTACATCGACCATGAAAAAAACTTGTTTTTTTACATCAACCATGAAAAATACTTTTTTTACATCGACCATGAAAAATACTAGGAATTTGCTAAGAGCATCCACAACGTGTAGCCAAAAGTGGTTCCATATTTGATTTTTGGCTTTTGGAACTAGTTCCATACATTGTAGAGGTAGTTCCAAAACCAGAAAAACAAGGAACCGGAGCAAGTAGGTGCTCCGATGCCAAATTTCACTTTTGGCATTTGGAACTAGTTCCCTACATTGTGAGAGTAGTTCCATATTGGCTTTATGTGTTGTTTTAGCTTGATGGCGGGACCCACGTTATAAATATTTGGAACCACTACATTGTGGAGCTATTGCTATATTTCACACCAAAGCCAAATTCACCATCGTATCAGATTTGGCAATAGCAACATTGTGGATGCCCTAAAGTTATATTTTCCATCTTGTACACAATTAAAAATATCTTTAAAACAAACAAATCTCTAATGTCTAGGTGTACCATCTCTACTAGTACTAGTATATACTAGTAAATTACACGTGCCTTGCACGTGAGAGCTCTTTTTTTTAGTGAAACAACTTCGACGCAGGATTTTGTGAAGCTTTTTAACTTAATTGGTCAAACATGCGAAGCATGTGCCATTTACTTGTACAACTTTATCGGAAAAAATTACTTGTACAAGCTAGTTCCCCTAAGTACTACCAGCACATAAGTAAACAAAAGAACCAGGGACATCATCAACTGAAAACAACAATCTATTCATATAGCGGCTCTTGCATCACCCTTTGAAAATCATCTACCTGCAAAGATGAGTGCAGAGTTTCTGCTCGTGCTTTCACCTGTTCCAAGATCGTCCAGTTGATCTCATGGACATCTGCATCAGCCAAAGCGGTAACCAAGTTGCCAGCCACTAGCTTCTGCAGATCAGCAACAGCATGTAGGCCATCTTGAATTGTAGAATTCCATCCTCGGTTCATTTCTTTGTTCCGCCAAGTGGCCACATCCAAGTCCTTTTGAAGACGCCTAATCTTAGCTTCCCCATTGCCACATCCTTCTGTTTTGTTCCTACAAACGTTTGCATCACTGGAACTCTGGACATCTGTGCTACAATGCTGCTTGGCAGGGACATGAGCAGTCACTTGCTTCTGCGATTTGCCATGCATAAAATCAATCAGCAGATTAAAAGGAAATATGTTGGTTGATTCATGTCACCACTTTGAGCAACCCATGAGTTTCTAAACCTTAAATGGAGTCTAAAACATTGCAATAAAAGGGTGGGTGCATCATTTGGATGCAGAGGCCGGGGCGACCCTATTTTCAAGAAAAAATTAGGAAATCTGAAATCTATATCTATATCTCTACCATCTATACCACTCCACTCCAGTTGACAGTTTGATCTCTTTCAGTACATTAGATTATGTCATGTTTAAAACACTATTATAAAATTACCTCCTTAATGTTGAGCTCAGGAGGATCCAGATGTGCTGATCCTAGGCGGCCCCTCAAATGATTGCTTGCTAGAACAATAGGACCAAATCCCGCCTCCTTTCTACCAATGTCTGCATCACTGGCGCGCTCACTGTCTTTGTTAGGAACATGAGCAGTGGCTAGCTGCTGCAAATCAAAGTTCATCAAATCAATCAGCAAACAACACATATGAAATTTGAGCAGTGCGGCTAAATACCTTCTTCAGCAGCTGCCCCACGGAATCGTCCTTTTGGCGGCACATCACACGGGTGAAAAATCTCGGCAACGACTTGGGGTGCGGTGATTTTGTCCCATTCCACAGTATGCCGAGCTTGGCTGCAATTATCTTATTCTGCAAGATATTTTGCCTCCGAGATTCTTCGTAGGCATTCTCGAGGGGAATATCTAGCAGGCATTACAAAAAAAACAGATGCTAATAACAAGCAGTGGAAGCAAGCAATAAACTAGTCTCGGAAATCAAATACATAACAAAAGCTGCCGGACAAAGTGTTCAACCTTGGTCGACTGGGGAGGTGGCGCGTTGGCCGTTCGTTTTGGTTCGGTGGATCATGGTGGCGCTTTGTGTACCGATCTCGCCAGCCGGTAAGATGAACCAGTGAGTCGGGGAAGCAGATCCGACGAAGCGGACGGAGTGTGGTTGACGGCGTCGCTGAGCTGGCTCCGGCGCGGTGGATGTCGGCTACGGATGGAGGACTGAGAGGGAGCGAGACGGACTAGGTGCAAGGTAGGGAGAGAGGCCCTTGCTTGTCCGTGGGTGGGGCTGGATATAGGGGAAATGAAAGCCCTAGAAGATAGCATCCTGCTAATATCCTAGTACAAAACAATTGAACTAGAAAATCCCGCCAATATATGGTGCTGAATTGCGGGCGGCTCATAGCTTGTGCACAAATAAAATGGGAAAATCCAAAAAATGTAGTTCAACAAAAAAAAACTCTAGTAGGCAAAGTCGCTAGCTCGCCATGAGAAGATGCACTCCGCCAAAAAAATGTCATGAGAAGCTAGTTTGCTATGGATCTTGCATTAACCCTGCTCGATAAAATGGTGGGCACAAAAGACAAGCTAAATCAAAAATAATGGTGGTAGAAAGATGTAACTCTCAAATGTAAACTCTACTAAACAGGGCCAGCTCAAAAACATGCCTCATATTATTAGTACTTCCTCCGGTCCATATTAACTGCCACTAAAATGGATGTATCTACAAATACATCCATTTGAGTGGCATGTATATGGATAGGAGTAGTAGATCAAGGAGTTGCGAGACAGTGGAGGAAATGAGGTGGGGAGGAGGAGGGTGACGACCAGACCCCCACCTCCACGGCACCGCATAAATAGAAGCTAAAATATGTGAAACAGTGGAGGAAATGAGGTGGAAAGGTCTTCTTTTTAGCCCCAGCGTCACCGCAGATCAGGTGACATGCACCTATTGCATGTCACCGTGTGACATGCGGTTTAAATTCAAATTTGAACACTGCGAACAAATCTGAAAAAAATCATGCATGTTCATAGATATTAAGATAACCCCTAAAAAATTCAAGTCAAAATTCGAAACATACATCGAGAAACAAAAAAGAGAAATCTGTCATGAATAGTTCCCGAATTCAAATCTGAGTTTCTCTGTAGACTATTCACATCTGAGTTTCTCTTTTTTGTTTCTCGATGTATGTTTCGAATTTTGATCTGAAATTTTTAGGGGTTATCTTAATATGAGCTGTGAACGTGCATGATTTTTTTCAGATTTTTTCGCAATGTTTAAATTTGGATTTAGGCCGCATGTCACACGGTGACATGGTGCATGTCACCATGTCACCTCGCTACCGCTCGAGAAATGGAGCCCCTCTCCGCTGGGCTCCATAAAAGCTTCACTGCTCGTGTCAGACTGTTGAAGACACTGGCAAGTGCATGTCAGGGGGACAGAGAATAAATTTCGTCCACGCGTCGGCGCGTGCTGTCTACCCCAAACCCTAAACTCTGTCTTATGAAGTCAAAGCATGCATGAAGAGAAGTGGTTTTTGGTTTCAAACATGGAAATTTCAAAAACCCTCTCAAGAGCTACATTTTGGAGTGACTAATTTTTCATATTCATGATTTAAACTTGTTTAAATGGGCATAAAATTCAAAATAAATCAAAATAAATGAAAAACCAAGGCACATAGTCTTCTTATGTCATATAGTAAGCATTCAATTAAGTTGATAAACAAGGTCTAGACATACTCAAACCAGAAAAATCATGTATCTACCCCCTAACCCTAAACTCTGTCTTATGAAGTAAAGCATGAAGAGATGTGGTTTTTGGTTTCAAACATGGAAATTTGAAAACCCTCCCAAGAGCTTCATTTTGGAGTGACTAAGAAGCATACATGCTTACTTTTTTATATTCATGTTTTAAACTTGTTCAAATCTTGGTCAAACCTAGGATTTGACCAAGATTCAAATGGGCATAAAAATTCAAAAAATTGAAAAACCAAGGTCTTCTTATGTCATATAGTAAGCATTCAATTAAGTTGATAAACAAGGTCTAGACGTATTAAACCTGAAAAATCATGTATCTACCCCTAACCGTAAACTCTGTCTTATGAAGTCAAGCATGCATGGTGAAGAGAAGTGGTTTTTGG
Organism: Lolium multiflorum; assembly: GCA_030979885.1. NCBI lineage: Eukaryota > Viridiplantae > Streptophyta > Magnoliopsida > Poales > Poaceae > Lolium > Lolium multiflorum. The sequence goes on from CM061752.1 coordinate 175,984,411, forward strand.
TTTCAAACATGGAAATTTTAAAAACCCTCCCAAGAGCTTCATTTTAGGGTGACTAAGAAGGATACATGATTACTTTGTCATATTCATGTCTTAAACTTGTTTAAGTCATGGTCAAACCTAGGATTTGACGAAGATTCAAATGGGCATAAGAATTCAAAAAAAAACTCAAAAACCAAAGCACATAGTCTGTGTATGTCATATAGTAAGCATTCAAGTTGATAAACAAGGTCTAGACATATTCAAACCAGGAAAATCATGGAAATTTCAAAAACCTCCCACGAGCTTCATTTTGGAGTGGCTAAGAAGGATCGATGCAGGTTACTTTTCATATTATTCATGTTTTAAACTTGTTTAAATCTTGGTTAAACCTAGGATTTGACCAAGATTCAACAAATGGGGATAAAAAAATGAAAACCCAATGCACATAGCCTTCTTATGTCATATAATAAGCATACAATTAAGTTGATAAACAAGGTCTAGACATATTCAAACCAGAAAAATCATGTATGTGGCTACCCCTAACCCTAAACTCTGTCTTATGAAGTCAAGCATGAAGAGATGTGGTTTTTGGTTTCAAACATGGAAATTTCAAAAACCCTTCCAAGAGCTTCATTTTGGAGTGACTGAGAAGCATACATGCATGCTTACCTTTTCATATTCATGTTTTAAACTTGTTCAAATCTTGGTCAAACCTAGGATTTGACCAAGATTCAAATGGGCATAAAAATTCAAATAAAATGAATACCAAGGTCTTCTTATGTCATATAGTATGCGCGCATTCAATTAAGTTGATAAACAAGGTCTAGAAGGGAGAGCATTATGGTGTCTCCCCTTTTTGGTGATGATGTTGACTTTTGTCGGGAGTTTGTCGGTGAGCAGAGGTGCGAAGCGAGTCGAGCGAGGCCGAGAATGAGAGAGATTTGTTTTTTTTGAGGGACAACGAAGGATCCAGAAGGACTTCCAATACGCATCCTGATGCGTCTTCTCTTGACAAAGAAAATGGTGGGAGTTTGCGTACCTATTGCACGTGACTGTGCTCACTGAAGTGTGGGACCCCACGCATGGGCACCACACGTAAGTGACAGACCTATTGGTGTAAAAACTCGGTTGATTAGTATAGTGCATTAGAGCAAAGTTTCCTATGGATTCAAGGGTAGGAAATCCAAGTTAACTCATTTACATGACATTATTTTTTCCATTAAGCAAAGTTAACACATCTAATTGGTACATTTGGAGTGACTAAGAAGGATCCAGGCTTACTTATTCGTTTTCACGTGTTAAACTTGTCTAAATCTTGGTCAAACCTAGGATTTGACAGAGATTCAAATGGGCGGAAAATTCAAAAAAAACAGAAAAATGAAAAACCAAAGCACATAGTCTTCTTTTGTCATATAGTAAGCATTAAAAAGTTGATAAACAAGGTCTAGACATATTCAAACCAGACAAATCATGTATCTATACCCTAACCCCTAAACTATGTGTATGAAGTCAAGCATGAAGATAAGTGGTTTTGGGTTTCAAACATGGAAATTTCAAAAACCTCCCAAAAGCTTCATTTTAGAGTGACTAAGAAGGATACACGCTTTGCTTTTCATTTTCATGTTTTAAACTTGTTTAAATCTTGGTCAAACCTAGGATTTGACCAAAGGATTCAAACATGTAAATTTCAAAAACCTCCCAAAAACTTCATTTTAGAGTGACTAAGAAGGATACATGCTTCCCTTTTCATTTTCATGATTTAAACTTGTTTAAATCTTGGTCAAACCTAGGATTTGACCAAGATACAAATGGGTGGGCACAAAATTCAAAAAAATCAGAAAAATGAAAAACCAAATCACATAGTCTTCTTATGTCATATCGTAAGCATTCAAGTTGATAAACAAGGTCTAGATATATCCAAACCAGACAAATCATGTATCTACCCCTAACCCTAAACTTTGTCTTATGAAGTCAAGCATGAAGAGAAGTGGTTTTCGGTTTGAAACATGGAAATTTCAAAAACCTCCCAAAAGCTTCATTTTAGAGTGACTAAGAAGGATCCATGCTTACCTTTTCATTTTCATATTTTAAACTTGTTTAAATCTTAATTTGTCAAACCTAGGATCTGACAATTAAAGAGATTCAAATCGGCATTAAATTCAAAAAAAAACTCAGAAAAAGGAAAAACAAAAGCATATAGTCTTCTTATGTCATATAGTAAGCATTCAAGTTGATAAACACAAGGTTTGGACATATTCAAACCAGACAAATAATGTATCTCTAACCCTAAACTTGGTCGATCTTATGAAGTCTAGCATGAAGAGAAGTCGTTTTGGGTTTCAAACATGGAAATTTCAAGAACATCTCAAAAGCTTCTTATGTCATATAGTACTAAGCATTAAAGTTGAGAAACAAGGTCTAGACATATTCAACCTATGCAAATCATGTATCTACCCCCTAATTAACCCCTAAACTTTGTCTTATGTAGTCAAGCATGAAGAGAGGTGGTTTTGGGTTTCAAACATGGAAATTTCAAAAACCTCCCAAAAGCTTCATTTTAGAGTGACTAATTAATAAGAAGGATGATACAGGCTTCCCTTCTCATTTTCATGTTTTAAACTTGTTTAAATCTTGTTCAAACCTAGGATTTGACCAAGATTCTTCAGAAAAAATCAAAAGAATGAAAAACCAAAGCACATAGCATTCTTATGCCATATAGTAAGCTAGCATTCAAGATGATAAACAAGGTCTAGACATATTCAAACCAGAAAAATCATGTATATATCTACCCCTAACCCTAAACTCTGTCTTATGAAGTCAAGCATGAAAGAGAAGTGGCGGTTTTGGGTTTGAAACATGGAAATTTCAAAAAAAAGCTTCATTTTAGGGAGACTAAGAAGGATCCATGCTTACCATTTTATTTTCATGTTTTAAACTTGTTTAAATCTTGTTCAAACCTAAGATTTGACCAAGATTCAAATGGGTAGAAAATTAAAAAAGTGAAAAAAATGAAAAACCAAAGTACATAGTCTTCTTATGTCATATAGTAAGCATTCAAGTTGTTAAACAAGGTCGATCTAGACATATTCAAACCAGACAAATCATGTATCTATACCCCTAACCCTAATTAAACTCTGTCTTATGAAGTCAAGCATGAAGAGAAGTGGTTTCGGGTTTCAAACATGGACTAATTAAGAAGGATCATTTTTAAAAACCCCAAAAGCTTCATTTTAGAGTGCATAAGAAGGATCCAGGCTTACCCTTTCATTTTGATGTTTTAATCTTGTTTAAATCTTGGTCAAACCTAGGATTTGACCAATATTCAAATGAGCATAAAATAAGAAATAAAAAAAGAAAGCACATAATCTTCTTATGTCATATAGTAAGCATTCAAAAGTTCACGAAGAAGGTCTAGACACATTCAAATCAAACAAGTCATCTACCCCTAACCCTACACTGTGTCTTATAAATGAAGTCAAGCATGAAAAGAAGTGTGGTTTTGGGTTTCAAACATGGAAATTTGAAAAACCTCCCAAAAGCTTCATTTTAATTAGACTGACTGGTTAATTAAGAAGGATCCATGATTAATTACCTTTTCATTGTCATGTTTTAAACTTGTTTAAATCTTGGTCAAACCTAGTATATATTTGACCAAGATTCAAATGGGCATAAAAATTCAGAAAAAATCAAAAGAATGAAAAACCAAAGCATGAAAAGAAGTGTCGTTTTGGGTTTCAAACATGGAAATTTCAAGAACACATCCCAAAAGCTTCATTTTAGAGTGAGTAAGAAGGATCCATGCTTACCTTTTCATTTCATGTTATAGACTTGTTTAAATCATGGTCAACCCTAGGATTAATTTGACCAAGATTCAAGTGGGCAGAAAATTTAAAAAATAGAAAACTGAAAAACCAAAGTACATAGTCTTCTTATGTACGTCATATAGTAAGCATATTCAAGTTGATAAACAAGGTCTAGAGACATATTCAAACCATACAAATCATGTATCTACCCCTAACCCTAAACTATGTCTTATGAAGTCAATCATGAAGAGAAGTGGTTTTGGGTTTCAAACATGGAAATTTCAAAAACCCTCCCAAGTGCTACATTTTGGAGTGACTAAGAAGGATAGATGCTTAATTTTTCATATTCATGATTTAAACTTGTTCAAATCTTGGTCAACCCTAGGATTTGACCAAGATTCAAATGGGCATAAAAATTCAAAAAAATCAAAAAAAATTGAAAAACCAATGTCTTCTTATGTCATATAGTAAGCATTCAATTAAGTTGATAAACAAGGTCTAGACATATTCAAACCAGGAAAATCATGTATCTACCCCTACCCCTAAACTATGTCTTATGAAGTCAAGCATGAAGAGAAGTGGTTTTGGTTTCAAACATGGAAATTTCAAAAACCTCCCAAAAGCTTCATTTAGAGTGACTAAGAAGGATCCAGGCTTACGTTTTCATTTTCATGTTTGAAACTTGTTTAAATCTTGGTCAAACCTAGGATTTGACCAAGATTCAAATGGGCATAAAATTCAAAAAAATTAGAAAAATGAAAAACAAAAGCACATAGTCTTCTTATGTCATATAGTAAGCATTCAAGTTGATAAACAAGGTTTAGACATATTCAAACCAGACAAATCATATATCTACCCCCTAACCCTAAACTCGGTCTTATGAAGTCTAGCATGAAGAGAAGTCGTTTTGGGTTTCAAACGTTTAAGCCAAAAGCCCCATTTCAAATATTTCAAACTTATTCAAATTTGGTTCAAATTTGAAAGACATACAAGTAGCACACATAGTGCATACATGTTCACACATATTGCACTGGATGCTAATTAACCCTATAGTTTGAGGCCATTTGGAGGAGGTCGAAAAAATTCTTGGATTAGAAATGGGGTTGTTCGAACCCCGTAGTTGGATTTTTTGAACTTGATCTGTAGTACTGGGCAAAACCCTAGTTTAACCTATTTAATTATAGATTCGTAGGTTGATTTTTCTACATTTTTATTATTACTATGCATCACATGTGTGTTTGCCCGTCGAGTGAAACTCGGAGAAGAGGGATCACTCGGAAGGAGAGAAGAAGGGAGAGCATTATGGTGTCTCCCCTTTTTCGGGTGATGATGTTGACTTTTGTGCGGGTTTGTCAGTGAGCAGGAGGTGCGAGCAGCGAGCGAGCGAGTCGAGCGAAGAAAGAGAGATTTGTTTTTGTGAGAGGGACAACCGAAGGATCTGAAGGACCCAAAGACTTCCAATACGCATCTGATGCGTCTTCTCTTGACAAAGAAAATGGCTGGGAGTTTGCGTACCTACGCACGTGACTGTGCTCACTGAAGTGTGGGACCCCACGCATGGGCACCACACGTAAGTGACCTATTGGTGTAAAAACTCGGTTGATTAGTATAGTGCATTAGAGCAAAGTTTCCTATGGATTCAAGGGTAGGAAATCCAAGTTAACTCATTTACATGACATTATTTTTTCCATTAAGAAAAGTTAACACATCTATCAATTGGTACATTTTGGAGTGACTAAGAAGGATCCAGGCTTACTTATTCGTTTTCACGTGTTAAACTTGTCTAAATCTTGGTCAAACCTAGGATTTGACGAGATTCAAATGGGCGGAAATTCAAAAAAAACAGAAAAATGAAAAACCAAAGCACATAGTCTTCTTATGTCATATAGTAAGCATTAAAGTTGATAAACAAGGTCTAGACATATTCAAACCAACAAATCATGTATCTATACCACCTACCCTAAACTATGTCTTATGAAGTCAAGCATGAAGATAAGTGGTTTTGGGTTTCAAACATGGAAATTTCAAAAACCTCCCAAAAGCTTCATTTTAGAGTGACTAATTAATAAGAAGGATGATACAGGCTTCCCTTCTCATTTTCATGTTTTAAACTTGTTTAAATCTTGTTCAAACCTAGGATTTGACCAAGATTCTTCAGAAAAAATCAAAAGAATGAAAAACCAAAGCACATAGCATTCTTATGCCATATAGTAAGCTAGCATTCAAGATGATAAACAAGGTCTAGACATATTCAAACCAGAAAAATCATGTATATATCTACCCCTAACCCTAAACTCTGTCTTATGAAGTCAAGCATGAAAGAGAAGTGGCGGTTTTGGGTTTGAAACATGGAAATTTCAAAAAAAAGCTTCATTTTAGGGAGACTAAGAAGGATCCATGCTTACCATTTTATTTTCATGTTTTAAACTAGTTTAAATCTTGTTCAAACCTAAGATTTGATCACCAAGATTCAAATGGGTAGAAAATTAAAAAAGTGAAAACAATGAAAAACCAAAGTACATAGTCTTCTTATGTCATATAGTAAGCATTCAAGTTGTTAAACAAGGTCGATCTAGACATATTCAAACCAGACAAATCATGTATCTATACCCCTAACCCCTAATTAAACTCTGTCTTATGAAGTCAAGCATGAAGAGAAGTGGTTTCGGGTTTCAAACATGGACTAATTAAGAAGGATCATTTTTAAAAACCCCAAAAGCTTCATTTTAGAGTGCATAAGAAGGATCCAGGCTTATATTACCCTTTCATTTTGATGTTTTAATCTTGTTTAAATCTTGGTCAAACCTAGGATTTGACCAATATTCAAATGAGCATAAAATAAGAAAAAAAAAAAAAAGAAAGCACATAATCTTCTTATGTCATATAGTAAGCATTCAAAAGTTCACGAAGAAGGTCTAGACACATTCAAATCAAACAAGTCATCTACCCCTAACCCTAAACTGTGTCTTATAAATGAAGTCAAGCATGAAAAGAAGTGTGGTTTTGGGTTTCAAACATGGAAATTTGAAAAACCTCCCAAAAGCTTCATTTTAATTAGACTGACTGGTTAATTAAGAAGGATCCATGATTAATTACCTTTTCATTGTCATGTTTTAAACTTGTTTAAATCTTGGTCAAACCTAGGATATATTTGACCAAGATTCAAATGGGCATAAAAATTCAGAAAAAATCAAAAGAATGAAAAACCAAAGCATGAAAAGAAGTGTCGTTTTGGGTTTCAAACATGGAAATTTCAAGAACACATCCCAAAAGCTTCATTTTAGAGTGAGTAAGAAGGATCCATGCTTACCTTTTCATTTCATGTTATAGACTTGTTTAAATCATGGTCAACCCTAGGATTAATTTGACCAAGATTCAAGTGGGCAGAAAATTTAAAAAATAGAAAACTGAAAAACCAAAGTACATAGTCTTCTTATGTACGTCATATAGTAAGCATATTCAAGTTGATAAACAAGGTCTAGAGACATATTCAAACCATACAAATCATGTATCTACCCCTAACCCTAAACTATGTCTTATGAAGTCAATCATGAAGAGAAGTGGTTTTGGGTTTCAAACATGGAAATTTCAAAAACCCTCCCAAGTGCTACATTTTGTAGTGACTAAGAAGGATAGATGCTTAATTTTTCATATTCATGATTTAAACTTGTTCAAATCTTGGTCAACCCTAGGATTTGACCAAGATTCAAATGGGCATAAAAATTCAAAAAAATCAAAAAAATTGAAAAACCAATGTCTTCTTATGTCATATAGTAAGCATTCAATTAAGTTGATAAACAAGGTCTAGACATATTCAAAGGAAAATCATGTATCTACCCCTAACCCCTAAACTATGTCTTATGAAGTCAAGCATGAAGAGAAGTGGTTTTGGGTTTCAAACATGGAAATTTCAAAAACCTCCCGAAAGCTTCATTTTAGAGTGACTAAGAAGGATCCATGCTTACGTTTTCATTTTCATGTTTGAAACTTGTTTAAATCTTGGTCAAACCTAGGATTTGACCAAGATTCAAATGGGCATAAAATTCAAAAAAATTAGAAAAATGAAAAACAAAAGCACATAGTCTTCTTATGTCATATAGTAAGCATTCAAGTTGATAAACAAGGTTTAGACATATTCAAACCAGACAAATCATGTATCTACCCCCTAACCCTAAACTCGGTCTTATGAAGTCTAGCATGAAGAGAAGTCGTTTTGGGTTTCAAACGTTTAAGCCAAAAGCCCCATTTCAAATATTTCAAACTTATTCAAATTTGGTTCAAATTTGAAAGACATACAAGTTGTAGCACACATAGTGCATACATGTTCACACATATTGCACTAGATGCTAATTAACCCTATAGTTTGAGGCCATTTGGATGAGGTCGAAAAAATTCTTGGATTAGAAATGGGGTTGTTCGAACCCCGTAGTTGGATTTTTTTGAACTTGATCTGTAGTACTGGGCAAAACCCTAGTTTAACCTATTTAATTATAGATTCGTAGGTTGATTTTTCTACATTTTTATTATTACTATGCAGCACATGTGTGTTTGCCCGTCGAGTGAAACTCGGAGAAGAGGGATCACTCGGAAGGAGAGAAGAAGGGAGAGCATTATGGTGTCTCCCCTTTTTCGGGTGATGATGTTGACTTTTGTGCAGGGTTTGTCAGTGAGCAGGAGGTGCGAGAGCGAGCGAGTCGAGCGAGGCCGAGAATGAGAGAGATTTGTTTTTTTGTGAGAGGGACAACCGAAGGATCCAGAAGGACCCAGAGACTTCCAATACGCATCCTGATGCGTCTTCTCTTGACAAAGAAAATGGCTGGGAGTTTGCGTACCTATTGCACGTGACTTGTGCTCACTGAAGTGTGGGACCCCACGCATGGGCACCACACGTAAGTGACAGACCTATTGGTGTAAAAACTCGGTTGATTAGTATAGTGCATTAGAGCAAAGTTTCCTATGGATTCAAGGGTAGGAAATCCAAGTTAACTCATTTACATGACATTATTTTTTCCATTAAGAAAAGTTAACACATCTATCAATTGGTACATTTTGGAGTGACTAAGAAGGATCCAGGCTTACTTATTCGTTTTCACGTGTTAAACTTGTCTAAATCTTGGTCAAACCTAGGATTTGACAGAGATTCAAATGGGCGGAAAATTCAAAAAAAACAGAAAAATGAAAAACCAAAGCACATAGTCTTCTTATGTCATATAGTAAGCATTAAAGTTGATAAACAAGGTCTAGACATATTCAAACCAGACAAATCATGTATCTATACCCCTAACCCCTAAACTATGTCTTATGAAGTCAAGCATGAAGATAAGTGGTTTTGGGTTTCAAACATGGAAATTTCAAAAACCTCCCAAAAGCTTCATTTTAGAGTGACTAAGAAGGATCCATGCTTACCTTTTCATTTTCATGTTTTAAACTTGTTTAAATCTTAATTTGTCAAACCTAGGATCTGACAATTAAAGAGATTCAAATCGGCATTAAATTCAAAAAAAAACTCAGAAAAAGGAAAAACAAAAGCATATAGTCTTCTTATGTCATATAGTAAGCATTCAAGTTGATAAACACAAGGTTTGGACATATTCAAACCAGACAAATAATGTATCTCTACCCCCTAACCCTAAACTTGGTCGATCTTATGAAGTCAGCATGAAGAGAAGTGGTTTTCGGTTTGAAACATGGAAATTTCAAGAACATCTCAAAAGCTTCTTATGTCATATAGTACTAAGCATTAAAGTTGAGAAACAAGGTCTAGACATATTCAACCTATGCAAATCATGTATCTACCCCCTAATTAACCCCTAAACTTTGTCTTATGTAGTCAAGCATGAAGAGAGGTGGTTTTGGGTTTCAAACATGGAAATTTCAAAAACCTCCCAAAAGCTTCATTTTAGAGTGACTAATTAATAAGAAGGATGATACAGGCTTCCCTTCTCATTTTCATGTTTTAAACTTGTTTAAATCTTGTTCAAACCTAGGATTTGACCAAGATTCTTCAGAAAAAATCAAAAGAATGAAAAACCAAAGCACATAGCATTCTTATGCCATATAGTAAGCTAGCATTCAAGATGATAAACAAGGTCTAGACATATTCAAACCAGAAAAATCATGTATATATCTACCCCTAACCCTAAACTCTGTCTTATGAAGTCAAGCATGAAAGAGAAGTGGCGGTTTTGGGTTTGAAACATGGAAATTTCAAAAAAAAGCTTCATTTTAGGGAGACTAAGAAGGATCCATGCTTACCATTTTATTTTCATGTTTTAAACTTGTTTAAATCTTGTTCAAACCTAAGATTTGATCACCAAGATTCAAATGGGTAGAAAATTAAAAAAGTGAAAAAAATGAAAAACCAAAGTACATAGTCTTCTTATGTCATATAGTAAGCATTCAAGTTGTTAAACAAGGTCGATCTAGACATATTCAAACCAGACAAATCATGTATCTATACCCCTAACCCCTAATTAAACTCTGTCTTATGAAGTCAAGCATGAAGAGAAGTGGTTTCGGGTTTCAAACATGGACTAATTAAGAAGGATCATTTTTAAAAACCCCAAAAGCTTCATTTTAGAGTGCATAAGAAGGATCCAGGCTTACCCTTTCATTTTGATGTTTTAATCTTGTTTAAATCTTGGTCAAACCTAGGATTTGACCAATATTCAAATGAGCATAAAATAAGAAATAAAAAAAGAAAAAAAGAAAGCACATAATCTTCTTATGTCATATAGTAAGCATTCAAAAGTTCACGAAGAAGGTCTAGACACATTCAAATCAAACAAGTCATCTACCCCTAACCCTAAACTGTGTCTTATAAATGAAGTCAAGCATGAAAAGAAGTGTGGTTTTGGGTTTCAAACATGGAAATTTGAAAAACCTCCCAAAAGCTTCATTTTAATTAGACTGACTGGTTAATTAAGAAGGATCCATGATTAATTACCTTTTCATTGTCATGTTTTAAACTTGTTTAAATCTTGGTCAAACCTAGGATATATTTGACCAAGATTCAAATGGGCATAAAAATTCAGAAAAAATCAAAAGAATGAAAAACCAAAGCATGAAAAGAAGTGTCGTTTTGGGTTTCAAACATGGAAATTTCAAGAACACATCCCAAAAGCTTCATTTTAGAGTGAGTAAGAAGGATCCATGCTTACCTTTTCATTTCATGTTATAGACTTGTTTAAATCATGGTCAACCCTAGGATTAATTTGACCAAGATTCAAGTGGGCAGAAAATTTAAAAAATAGAAAACTGAAAAACCAAAGTACATAGTCTTCTTATGTACGTCATATAGTAAGCATATTCAAGTTGATAAACAAGGTCTAGAGACATATTCAAACCATACAAATCATGTATCTACCCCTAACCCTAAACTATGTCTTATGAAGTCAATCATGAAGAGAAGTGGTTTTGGGTTTCAAACATGGAAATTTCAAAAACCCTCCCAAGTGCTACATTTTGTAGTGACTAAGAAGGATAGATGCTTAATTTTTCATATTCATGATTTAAACTTGTTCAAATCTTGGTCAACCCTAGGATTTGACCAAGATTCAAATGGGCATAAAAATTCAAAAAAATCAAAAAAATTGAAAAACCAATATCTTCTTATGTCATATAGTAAGCATTCAATTAAGTTGATAAACAAGGTCTAGACATATTCAAACCAGGAAAATCATGTATCTACCCCTAACCCCTAAACTATGTCTTATGAAGTCAAGCATGAAGAGAAGTGGTTTTGGGTTTCAAACATGGAAATTTCAAAAACCTCCCAGAAGCTTCATTTTAGAGTGACTAAGAAGGATCCAGGCTTACGTTTTCATTTTCATGTTTGAAACTTGTTTAAATCTTGGTCAAACCTAGGATTTGACCAAGATTCAAATGGGCATAAAATTCAAAAAAATTAGAAAAATGAAAAACAAAAGCACATAGTCTTCTTATGTCATATAGTAAGCATTCAAGTTGATAAACAAGGTTTAGACATATTCAAACCAGACAAATCATATATCTACCCCCTAACCCTAAACTCGGTCTTATGAAGTCTAGCATGAAGAGAAGTCGTTTTGGGTTTCAAACGTTTAAGCCAAAAGCCCCATTTCAAATATTTCAAACTTATTCAAATTTGGTTCAAATTTGAAAGACATACAAGTTATAGCACACATAGTGCATACATGTTCACACATATTGCACTAGATGCTAATTAACCCTATAGTTTGAGGCCATTTGGATGAGGTCGAAAAAATTCTTGGATTAGAAATGGGGTTGTTCGAACCCCGTAGTTGGATTTTTTGAACTTGATCTGTAGTACTGGGCAAAACCCTAGTTTAACCTATTTAATTATAGATTCGTAGGTTGATTTTTCTACATTTTTATTATTACTATGCAGCACATGTGTGTTTGCCCGTCGAGTGAAACTCGGAGAAGAGGGATCACTCGGAAGGAGAGAAGAAGGGAGAGCATTATGGTGTCTCCCTTTTTCGGGTGATGATGTTGACTTTTGTGCAGGGTTTGTCAGTGAGCAGGAGGTGCGAGCGAGCGAGCCAGTCGAGCGAGCGAGCGAGTCGAGCGAGGCCGAGAATGGGAGAGATTTGTTTTTGTGAGAGGGACAACCGAAGGACCCAGGACTTCCAATACGCATCCTCATGCGTCTTCTCTTGACAAAGAAAATGGCTGGGAGTTTGCGTACCTATTGCACGTGACATGTGCTCACTGAAGTGTGGGACCCCACGCATGGGCACCACACGTAAGTGACAGACCTATTGGTGTAAAAACTCGGTTGATTAGTATAGTGCATTAGAGCAAAGTTTCCTATGGATTCAAGGGTAGGAAATCCAAGTTAACTCATTTACATGACATTATTTTTTCCATTAAGAAAAGTTAACACATCTATCAATTGGTACATTTTGGAGTGACTAAGAAGGATCCAGGCTTACTTATTCGTTTTCACGTGTTAAACTTGTCTAAATCTTGGTCAAACCTAGGATTTGACAGATTCAAATGGGCGGAAAATTCAAAAAAAACAGAAAAATGAAAAACCAAAGCACATAGTCTTCTTTTGTCATATAGTAAGCATTAAAGTTGATAAAAAGGTCTAGACATATTCAAACCAGACAAATCATGTATCTATACCCCATAACCCCTAAACTATGTCTTATGAAGTCAAGCATGAAGATAAGTGGTTTTGGGTTTCAAACTGGAAATTTCAAAAACCTCCCAAGCTTCATTTTAGAGTGACTAAGAAGGATACACGCTTTTCATTTTCATGTTTTAAACTTGTTTAAATCTTGGTCAAACCTAGGATTTGACCAAAAGATTCAAACATGGAAATTTCAAAAACCTCCCAAAAACTTCATTTTAGAGTGACTAAGAAGGATACATGCTTCCCTTTTCATTTTCATGATTTAAACTTGTTTAAATCTTGGTCAAACCTAGGATTTGACCAAGATACAAATGGGTGGGCACAAAATTCAAAAAAATCAGAAAAAATGAAAAACCAAATCACATAGTCTTCTTATGCCATATCGTAAGCATTCAAGTTGATAAACAAGGTCTAGATATATCCAAACCAGACAAATCATGTATCTACCCCTAACCCTAAACTTTGTCTTATGAAGTCAAGCATGAAGAGAAGTGGTTTTCGGTTTGAAACATGGAAATTTCAAAAACCTCCCAAAAGCTTCATTTTAGAGTGACTAAGAAGGATCCATGCTTACCTTTTCATTTTCATGTTTTAAACTTGTTTAAATCTTAATTTGTCAAACCTAGGATCTGACAATTAAAGAGATTCAAATCGGCATTAAATTCAAAAAAAACTCAGAAAAAGGAAAAACAAAAGCATATAGTCTTCTTATGTCATATAGTAAGCATTCAAGTTGATAAACACAAGGTTTGGACATATTCAAACCAGACAAATAATGTATCTCTACCCCCTAACCCTAAACTTGGTCGATCTTATGAAGTCATGAAGAGAAGTCGTTTTGGGTTTGAAACATGGAAATTTCAAGAACATCTCAAAAGCTTCTTATGTCATATAGTACTAAGCATTAAAGTTGAGAAACAAGGTCTAGACATATTCAACCTATGCAAATCATGTATCTACCCCCTAATTAACCCCTAAACTTTGTCTTATGTAGTCAAGCATGAAGAGAGGTGGTTTTGGGTTTCAAACATGGAAATTTCAAAAACTTCCCAAAAGCTTCATTTTAGAGTGACTAATTAATAAGAAGGATGATACAGGCTTCCCTTCTCATTTTCATGTTTTAAACTTGTTTAAATCTTGTTCAAACCTAGGATTTGACCAAGATTCTTCAGAAAAAATCAAAAGAATGAAAAACCAAAGCACATAGCATTCTTATGCCATATAGTAAGCTAGCATTCAAGATGATAAACAAGGTCTAGACATATTCAAACCAGAAAAATCATGTATATATCTACCCCTAACCCTAAACTCTGTCTTATGAAGTCAAGCATGAAAGAGAAGTGGCGGTTTTGGGTTTGAAACATGGAAATTTCAAAAAAAAAGCTTCATTTTAGGGAGACTAAGAAGGATCCATGCTTACCATTTTATTTTCATGTTTTAAACTTGTTTAAATCTTGTTCAAACCTAAGATTTGACCAAGATTCAAATGGGTAGAAAATTAAAAAAGTGAAAAAAATGAAAAACCAAAGTACATAGTCTTCTTATGTCATATAGTAAGCATTCAAGTTGTTAAACAAGGTCGATCTAGACATATTCAAACCAGACAAATCATGTATCTATACCCCTAACCCCTAATTAAACTCTGTCTTATGAAGTCAAGCATGAAGAGAAGTGGTTTCGGGTTTCAAACATGGACTAATTAAGAAGGATCATTTTTAAAAACCCCAAAAGCTTCATTTTAGAGTGCATAAGAAGGATCCAGGCTTACCCTTTCATTTTGATGTTTTAATCTTGTTTAAATCTTGGTCAAACCTAGGATTTGACCAATATTCAAATGAGCATAAAATAAGAAATAAAAAAAGAAAAAAAGAAAGCACATAATCTTCTTATGTCATATAGTAAGCATTCAAATGTTGATAAACAAGGTTTGGACGGAAATTCAATTCGGCTCCCGGGTGCGTATGCTCCCTCTACCAACAAAACATATTTCAAAGTGTGGAAAAATTTTGACAAAAAATTCTACATGTACATCTCCATAATATATATGTGCGGGTCAAGTTTCACGAAAAAATAATATTTTGTGTGACCTATGTAAAAAAGAGAAAACTTATCCTGTGAAAAGCATTGTTTTAAGCACTGAATTTTGTCTTTTTTACACACGTCACATGATAAGTCCATTTTTTATGAAACGACTTTGTGAGCGCGTAGCACATGAAGATGTACGTGCGAATTTTTTGTTTCAATTTTTATAAATTTAAAATATGTGTAAGATGCATTTTAAAATATAAGGAGCATATGCTCCCATGTTCCAAAACACCACTCCTAGGTTTGGACATATTCAAACCAGACAAATAATGTATCTACCCCCTAACCCTAAACTCTCGATCTTATGAAGTCTAGCATGAAGAGAAGTCGTTTTGGGTTTCAAACATGGAAATTTCAAGAACATCCCAAAAGCTTCTTATGTCATATAGTAAGCATTAAAGTTGAGAAACAAGGTCTAGACATATTCAAACTATGCAAATCATGTATCTACCCCGTAACCCCTAAACTTTGTCTTATGTAGTCAAGCATGAAGAGATGTGGTTTTGGGTTTCAAACATGGAAATTTCAAAAACCTCCCAAAAGCTTCATTTTAGAGTGACTAAGAAGGATGATACAGGCTTCTCTTCCCATTTTCATGTTTTAAACTTGTTTAAATCTTGGTCAAACCTAGGATTTGACCAAGATTCTTCAGAAAAAATCAAAATAATGAAAAACTAAAGCACATAGCATTCTTATGTCATATAGTAAGCATTCAAGATGATAAACAAGGTCTAGACATATTCAAACCAGAAAAATCATGTATATATCTACCCCTAACCCTAAACTCTATCTTTATGAAGTCAAGCATGAAAGAGAAGTGGTGGTTTTGGGTTTGAAACATGGAAATTTCAAAAAACCCCAAAAGCTTCATTTTAGGGAGAATAAGAAGGATCCATGCTTACCATTTTATTTTCATGTTTTAAACTTGTTTAAATCTTGTTCAAACCTAGGATTTGACCAAGATTCAAATGGGCAGAAAATTACAAAAAATCAAAAAATGAAAAACCAAAGTTCATAGTCTTCTTATGTCATATAGTAAGCATTCAAGTTGTTAAACAAGGTCTAGACATATTCAAACCAGACAAATCATGTATCTATACCCCTAACCCTAATTAAACTCTGTCTTATGAAGTCAAGCATGAAGAGAAGTGGTTTCGGGTTTCAAACATGGACTAAGAAGGATCATTTTAAAAAAAACCCAAAAGCTTCATTTTAGAGTGCATAAGAAGGATCCAGGCTTACCCTTTCATTTTGATGTTTTAATCTTGTTTAAATCTTGGTCAAACCTAGGATTTGACCAATATTCAAATGAGCATAAAATAAAAAATAAATGAATCAATGAGATATGACCTCATGTTTATTTTCTATAGGATTATTTCCTATAGGATATGTTCAATCAAACAACTAGCTGGTGTAGGAAAAAATCCCGTAGAATCAAACAACTAGCAATCAAAAATAATTTATCTCTCAATCCTCTGTCGTGCATGTGGGTACACCAATAGCATATACATGTTGGTCCCATCTTAATGCTAAGGTTCAGTTCATCATACATAGTGGGAAACTTCACAAGATAAATGGGACCCAAGTTATGGCGAAAGTTAATATTATTACTATATATATACACACATAGTTTCATTCGATTTGAATTATAGGTTTGTGAGCAAATATATATTTAGTTTGAACTAGTGCTCGAGTACGTAAGAAGCTATTTAATCACAAGCTTCATAGATTTTAAAACAAGGCATCTACATATTACTGGATTTTTTCAAAATTTTCAGAATAGTTTTTTTAGCTTCGAAATAAGAAATAGTTTGGAACGTTGGATCTCAAATGGATGGTAGATGGTGGCACATAGTCACAATGTATCTTGGAAGCATCAAGTCACTGAAGCTCTGTCCGGTTTCCAAACCAAGCTAAGAAAGGCATTGAAAATGAAGTTCTGCTCTAAAACATCTCTCATTCCATTTTGGTGCTCGCGCGGTTGCATGCTGCCCACGTGTTAAGGTACGTGTCTCTGGCATGTAGAGAACTACGATTATTGGCGAAAAATATATCGAAATGGAAACTGTAAAAAAAACCTCTCTGGTCAACCTGATGTGACGAGACATCACTGCACCAAACGTCGTCGCAAATTTATAGATGGGTGGCGTGCTAGTATACCAACAGTCAAATCGGCGCCCAGTCGCAGCAGCAGCCTAGAGTACTACCTAGTTTTTGCCCCTTGCATGTCTATCGTATTCTTCTTCACCCTCCCAGAATCACGCGCACGCGCAGTATCTCGATCCCCACCACGCCGCATCGTTCCGCTCGCCCTCTCCTCCGAAATCCCCAAGCGCGGTTGCATCCGCCATCCACCTAAATCCATCTTCACGTGATGGATTATTCTAGGCTTTGCCGGGGCGGCGGGGAAGGCCACTGGGAGGCTCTCACCGGCGACAACACCGACCTCATCGCTGCGCATCTGGACGTTACCTACACCGTCCGACTTGCCGCATGTTCCAGGGAGCTCTACGACCGGATCAGCAAGGATGAAGGTAAGATGCACCATTGGGGTGAACCCTGCCTGCTGATGCCTCCGCCTGCTTATTGGTTCGATGAACACTGGGATTGGGCGACAGCATCTCGTCTGCATGATACCGTGTACGACCTGGTGCCCCTCGACCATCCTCGCCGTTCTGTCGCCCTGCCGTTCATGCACGACAGAAAATGGCTTGGCGCGAACGGCGACTGGATCGCCGCCGCCGATCATCATGGGTACCAGTGGTGCCTCGTGAACGTCTACACCGAGCGACATATCCCCCTTCCATCCCTACCTGCTTCGAAGATCGATCATAGTAGTTTTTCATATCAACCTGCATACTCTTTTAACTGGGGTCCAGCAATTGATTTGTTGAAGATTGTAATCTGCCAAGTGCCCACAAAAGGTGGGAGGTACGCAGATTACAAGCTCATCGCCTTGTTCGACAAAACGATTTTCTACCTTGAAGGGGGTGGCGACTGGAGAATGCCCATGCTGGAGGCCCTTACACCTGCACCTGATTATCCAAATTACTGTGATGCCATTGAACTCGGTGGCCACGTTTTTGCGGTGGACGAAACTGACGGCTCCACGTACTTCTGGGACACCGCAAATGGTATTTTTTCAGTCCTTTTGCATTGCATGATACACTGCCTTAACCAATGAAGTTATTAATGAACTACCTTGTTTATATTTTACCTTTCTTAAATGACTTAATGATCACACCCCCTTTTGCTGAATATGAATGAACCGTTGCTTGCAATGAATTAGTAGTACTAATTAGCCACCAACAAACATAGTATGCTCAGTATGTGATTGCATTCCTGAATTAGTAACTCTACGCCAATGCAGAATATGGATGTAATTAACCAGTATCTCAAAAGATAACGTAGCACTATGAAGGCACCCTTTTTGATAACCTTTTACACCCATTGTTTCATATATAACTAATTGATTTTGCCTCCAAAAGGAGGACGAGAGACCCCCGCCATCTGCATCAGAGAGATGCATAAGGACTTTCATAAGTATATGACTTAACGATCACATCCTTTATCTGAATATGAATGAACCGTTGCTTGCAATGAATTAGTACTAGTCAGTCATCAGCAAACATAGTATACTCCGTATGTGAATGCATTCCTGAATTAGTAACTCTATGCAACTGCAGAATATGGATGTAATTAACAAGTATCTCAAATGTTAACATAGAAACAGAAAAATAGAAGAAAATCGTTTGTAATTACATGCGTAGCTTATATTTTCTAGAGATCGGGGAAAAAGCGTTGATTGGATGTACCTACATGCAGATCAAACAGTTCTTTGTTTATATCGGTGAACAATCTGCAAAATGGTATAATTAATTTTGTGTTTGATACATTATTTCTCCCATTTTCTTGAATAGATTTCAGTTTCCCACAATTATCTTTGATTAGTGATTGTGACGTCCCCTCATTCAAAATAACTCAGGTTATCTTTTTCCTAATCAAGTGTTATTTAAGTTTGAGTAAGTTTACGACTAATATCTACAACCTCATATATATATAAGATTTAGCACCTGCAGGCCTAGCAAAGTTAGCTGCCTGTAGTCCCCTGTATAGTTCTTTCTTTTTGCTTTCTCAGTTTTTCGTAGCCTTGCTACAACCCTGTATGCTCTAATATATAATGATGCACGACTAGGCATGTGTTCGAGAAAAGAAAATCTAAATATCTTTTGTAATATATGAGCCTATATTGATGTTTTAGATGTTGGTAGTATAACTTTCGATAAACTTGAACAGACTTAAATCAGTTTAACTTAGCACAACCATATGGCGTACCTTTTTTAGAACGCGAAAATGAGGTAAACAAATACCCTGTGTACCCTTAACTATCAATAGTAGAGAAGAGATTATGAACCTTCAACTCTAAAATGCAAATTCTTCTACTGAATGGATAGCTGCATCTGATACCTATTTTGCAAATGTTACCAGACTTGGGGTTAGCTATAAAAAGGCATTTCTTTCTTGTCAAGCTTAATGCACTACCAACACAACCAAAAGTCCGAACTGATCGCAAGGGCGGCAATTTTAGGATAAATTGCGAAAGCCAGGACTCGAACTCGAGACCCTGGCTCTGACACCATGTCAAGCTTCATCGACTAGCCAACGCAACCAAAAGTCCGAACTGATGGAAAGGTCTAGGCAATCCACTTATACAGTTAAACATTTCTTACCCTTCGGGTGGTCACAGGGAAGCTCTCTAATAGATCACTTAAGACAAAGGGAATTAACTACAGCACAGGACTTAAACTTAAGATGATATATATTTGTCAAAATTTGAATCTATCTATATGCTTTCACTGTCTAGATACATCTGAATTTGGACAAATCTCAGACACTTTCGGTGGGACAGAGGTAGTACAAATCTCAGACACTTTCGGTGGGACAGAGGTATTATATAACTGTGTATACACTAACTAGTGTCTAGTTTTGGCATCAATAATAACCTAGATGACACAAATGCTAAAACTGCAAGAATGCTCGATGTCAGTCACAGAAACATTATTGCAGTACCACTTTAGTATGTAAACATCAGTCGAAGTAACAGAAAGACTCAAATAGAGTTAGCTACTGAATTCATTCTTATCCTGATGTAGAGTTATTTTCTATATATTATTGAGACGTTTCTGATGCTTAGTTTCCTGTTGGGCTTTTCATCTGGACAAATCATTAGCTGAAATGGGCAGCTACTATTTTTAGATTATATCAACTAAGGCAGCTGTTACTTTTCTCTGTTCTTACTAATTACTGTTCATGAAACTATAGTTCATATTACATGTGTCAAGGTGAGACGATTGCTAAAGTAGAATTATCTGCATTTACTTTGCCGTGCTTTCCCTGAAAATAGTCTGTTGTTTTTGGCTACTAATTCATACGCTCACATCTTCACATGTTAAACATGGATGTACACTAGACCAGCTTAGATGAGGCAATTGTCCACTTTTGCTGGTGTAGCAATTTTAGTATTTCATCTTACACTCAATTACTTCAGGGTAGCCGTCTTTTGTTTTCAGATGTCTTTTAATAGATCAAATTCTGAGAAGGATGCAATTACCTTCCCACGGTCAGTTTCCTACATGGGGTAGCTAGCTGAGCATTTGGCTAAGTATATGAACTCTTACTTTCACAACTGGAGACATGAACCATCAGTATTAGTAGATGGCCTAGCAATTTAACCGATACTGCACAAGATACACACCAAGGAGTGATAACAAATGGCATCACAAAATTGTGTTCTGTAAAAAATAATCCTGAAGTTGTGTTGTGATCTATTTATGAGTTGCAGCAATATGTGCAACGGATTCGTTCTCTACACATCAGGATTAGACAGTTTTGTTAAATTAAATGTTGATCTCTTCACAGTTGAGATTGTTTCAGACTTCCGGATAGCATGATGTTTGATTGCGTTGTCTCAGGGCTTAGGGAAAGTGGGTATGTGCCTAATATCAGCTCCCTTAACGTTGTAAGGGCAGTTTGAGAATCGGTGAGTTTGAGCATCATTTATTCAAAAAAAAATCATGCTACAACTGCTAAACTTCACTTCATGTTGTGCCATCATCATTGCTGATGAAAAGCCCATAAATATTTACAACTGCTAAACATTTACTCCATCTCACAGCTTAAGGTGTAAATAAATTGGCGCTAGGATTAAGTAGGGTTGGCGTGCAAATTAGCTTCCATACTTGCCCCTCATAAATCTCTAATAACTCACTCCTTTTACTCCGTATTTCTCTCTCTTCCCTAAAGTAGCCGCATCAGACTCCTCGTTAACTACCATCTCATGCATGCACCGTATACAACCAATGAGGCACCGGTTTTAGAGGAGATTGACTGGAGGAGCAGTTAATTCAGCGTGAATACCGTGTGCATGCCATAGCTGGGTCAATCGTCTCCCTGTTTTTAGCAAACGAGAAACGGCTGAGAGGGGCATCTTCGGTAGAAATAGGATAGAGTTCACCCTACGCCTTATGCTTTGATCAGAAATCGAATTTATTTTTACGCCTTAAGCTCTGAGATAGAGGGAGTATATTAGTTAGACACGCCGCGCCGATCATTGCTAGTGCCTTACTATATGACATAAGAAGACCATGTGAAGGAGACATGCATCACCTTTTTTGGTGATGTAACTAGTCGTCCTGTAGCCCTTGTCAAATTCCTCTGATACTGATGGGAGGGCCTGCTCACCCTATACGCTAGTACAGTAGTAGTAGTTGCATTTTTTGGGCTCACACCGGCGAAGGGCGCGAATCGGGCGCGTCGGCGCCTCGCGGCACGACGGTTTTCGCGTGTGGGGCCGCCTTGTCAGCGGGAGGACGCGACTGTTCGCATCAAAGGCGACGCGGGAAGGTTGGTAGTCCCCGGCGTTTAATGGTCTCCCGCGCCTAAACCTAGGCGGCCACGAGGGCAGCGGCCGGACACGCGGCGTCCAGTCGCCTACGCCGCCGTAAATGAGGGTAGTTGCCTACCACCAGCATAAAGTACCTACTACGCCGTCCACCCCCGCGGTGCTATCCTCTCATTTCCACCACCGCTTACGCTCCATTCTCTCCTCTCCACCTCAAAAATGCCGCGCCATCGGAAAACGAGGTTCTGTAGGCTTGGCCTCAAAGTCCGCGCGCAGCCTCCACCACCATCGCAGCCGGAGCCGGAGCCGGAGCCGCAGTCCGACGCGGAGTACAGCTCCGATAACGACGAGGACCCACGGTTGAAGGAGGAGTACAGCGAGCACGACCTCCGGATCTTGGAGGCTTCCCAACGGAAGTTCTGCGAGGTCAGGGCTCATCGCCATTATGAGGCGTTCGCCCGCCAGCAAGCGATACTCTTCTTCCGGAAGGAGATTTCTCGGCTAAGGACTGAACCGCTGGGACAGCGCCGCCGGCAAGGTCTTTTGACGGCGTCCGCCATGCTCGACCGCCTGAAGCGCGAACAGTGGCTGCGCCCGTGATGAAGTGCTGGGTATTCATTTTCAACCTGTGTATTCATTTTGCCAAAATCCTCATGTATTTGCCAAATTTTTCCCTGATTTATGAGGAAATTCTAAGGTTTTGTCAAAATCTTGGGTATTCAGCTGCATACGCAAGAATACCCCTGGGGCCGCCCCTATCGCGAAGCATGGGACCAGAAGCGGGCACGGACGTAGGCGGCATAGGCGAAGAACGAGGACGAGGCAGACCCGTCGCGCGCCCCAACCGACGTCCATTAGATTAGGATTAAGTTTAAGTTTTATTTAGGCCTCCCCAACCGACGGCATCACTTGTGTTCATGTAGTATTATTATGGTGGTGTACTTGTGTTCATGTACTTGCTTCAGACATGTACTGCTGTGTTTGTTGAAGGAGACATGCATCACCCTTTCTTGGTGATGTCTTCCTGTAGCCCTTGTCAAATTAAATTCCTCTGATACTGATGGGAGGGCTTGCTCACCACACACGTCAGGATGAAGTGGAGAGAAACTACTCGTCCCTTGTTGGACACGGACCATTGGAAACTTATTTTCATTATCAATCCTACGTATTATTTTTGTGGCATATATCTTATATTACACCTTGTCAGTGCCCATGATGATGGACTTGGGTGTCTAGGAATAGGAAGGAGGACACTAGCGAATAAACAAACCGGTCAGCCAAACTGGGCAGCCGATGAAAAGTATGATCAAGTGCGAATCGTCGAAATTGCAATACAATAATTTCCGGGGAAAATATATGTTGATATGAACTTGCAAGTGTGGGCTACCCACAAACTATTTGCAAACACGGGCTATGCATCCACCATGCCATGCTATCTATAGTTCTATTCCTGTTGCTTAGTTTTTTCCCAGTTTTATGAGTTGAAGCTGATATACCGTTCCTACGAAATAGCCAAACTAGATCCAGAGGCATAATGTTCAGATTGTGGGCTTCATAAGTATACCATTTGGGTCCATTTTTGTTGTTGCATTGTTCAGGCAACAAGATCAAGCTTGTAGAGAGCTCATCTTCGAAAAAAAGGGAGCTGCCCTGATGATCAGGCCACCAAACGCCAGTGAGCAGACCCGCCCTGGCAGCTTCTGCAAGTTACTGGATGGGCTCATCCCCAGTGCTTTTAGCCCTGGTTTGAAGGTTTGTGGCCAGAGACCATCAAGCTGAAGATCTCCACCGATTGCATCTGGGAGGTCGGCCTGAAGGAGGAAGATGGCAAGATTGTTATGGACGCACGCTGGTCAGCGTTTGTCAAAGCACATGACTTGAAGATAGGATACTTCACAGTATTCAAGAGGATTGACACCAGATCCTTGAAGGTGCTCGTATTTGATCACGAAAACTGCGAGAAGGTCATCAAGTGTAAAGGCAATCATGCACCACTGGAGGAACAATATGGATCACAGCTCAAATAAGGTGGTGCATGTTCGGTTCTAATTACCACTTTTTTGTAGAGAGGTGGTCAATAAGTATATTTACCACTCTCTTCGATGATGCATTTGTGGTCAACATGATGGTACTCTTATATACTATGTGCGTGGCTCCTCCACACACAATGTTATGTTAAACATGAAGGCTCAATCTGTACTCAATGTCTCTAGTTACATTAGTTAATGCTTGTGTTGGCTGTATTGTGAAGAACACATGCTGTTCAGTTGTCTGGTGAAGTCAAAATGCTGCATTTGGTTCCTCGCAAACGTATGCATGCACCAACAAACTCCCCTTCCATAGTTTTCCAACAAATAGCAAACCTCCTGCTGACAAGCATATTAGGCGCAAATGTGCAACCTTCAGTAACGATCAGGCTTCCAGCACTGCCCCATGTAACCAGACATTTTTTGTGTGTGAGGCTAACCTTACCAATAGAAAAAAAGTACAACTTCCCCCGCTTGGGCCAAAATTTCCCCTTTTGGGTTGCCGTCTACATGGTAATTGATGTGGGCCTACTTACTCGGACTATAATGCCCAATAACTACAAACGGGCAACTCAAACACTTTCGGCCCCTTTTCTAATGCAACACGGATACTATGATTCACCACAAAAAAACAGGGACATTCTACGTACAAGTTGTTTTAAAGTGATCAAATATCAGGAGCCAAAAATAATTCAAGAAAAGAAACTTGAGTGTACATAGAGGATGACATGCGGGTCCCATTTAGCAGCAGCGGTATCACCGTTTGAGAGGCTGCACGGGATCAAAAGAAAAAGGCAAGTGACCAAATACGAGGTGCCAAAAAATCCAAGAAAAGAAAGTTTTATAGTACATAGAGGATGACATGCGGGTCCCATGAGCCAGCAGGTTCCTCAACGTTTCAAAGGTGGCATGAGATCGAAAGAAAAAGTGACCAAAAATCAGGGGGTAAAAAAATCCAAGAAAAGAAACTTTATTGTACATAGAGGATGAAATGCGGGTCCCATGAGGCAGCTACTTACTCAACGTTTCAGGCGGCATGAGATCGAAAGAAAAAGGAAAGTGACCAAATATCAGGAGAAAAAATAATCCAAGAAAAGAAACTTTTATTGTACATAGAGGATGACATGTGAGTCCCATTTTGCAGCAGCGGTCTCAACGTTTCAAAGGCGGCATGAGATCGAAAGAAAAATGCAAGTGCCAAAACATCAGTAGCAAAAAATAATCCAAGAAAAGAAACTTTATTGTACATAGAGTATGACATGCGGATCCCATTTTTCAGCAGTGGTCTTAACGTTTCCAAGGGGCACGGGATCGAAATAAAAAGGAAGTGACCAAATATCATGAGCCAAAAATAATCCAAGAAAAGAAACTTTATTGTACATAGAGGATGACATGCGGGTCCCATTTTGCAGCAGCGGCCTCAACGTTTCCAAGGCGGCACGGGATCAAAAGAAAAAGAAGTAGCCAGAAATCAGGGGTAAAAATAATTCCAAGAAAGGAAACTTTTATTCTACATAGAGGATGACTTGCGGGACCCACGAGCCAGCAGCTTCCTCAACGTTTCAGAAGCGGCATGATACCGAAAGAAAAAGGCAAGTGACAAATATCAGGTCCCAAAAATAATCCAAGAAAAAACGTTTATTGTACATAGAGGATGACATGCGGGTCCCATTTTGCAGCAGCGTTCTCAACGTTTCAAAGTTGGCATGAGATCGAAAGAAAAAGGCAAGTGACAAATATCAGGAGCCAAAAATAATCCACGAAAGAAACTTTTATTGTGCATAGAGGATGACATGCGGGTCCCATCATGCAGCAGCGGTCTCGACGTTGCCAAGGCGGCATAGGACCAAAAGAAAAAGGAAGTAGGCAGAAATTAGGGGGTCAAAAATAAACTCCAAAAAAAGAAAGTTGATTGTACATAGAGGATGACATGCGGGTCCCATGCAGCAGCGGTATCAACGTTTGAGAGGCGGCACGGGATCGAAAGAAAAAGGCAAGTGACAAATATCAGGAGCCAAAAATAATCCAAGAAAAGAAATTATTGTACATAGAGGATGACATGCGGGTCCCATTTAGCAGCAGAGTTCTCAACGTTTACCATCGGCCGTGGGCCTTCGAACTATCCTGTGACGCCTTTGGACTCGTGTTTCAGCCCACTCCAAAACAGGAAAGTCCTATGCTTCGCAAAAACAAAAAACAAGGTGATTCAACATACAAGTTTGTTTATTTAAAAATAAAGATTTTTTTTCCGTTTGCAATAGCTCAGAGCGAAATACACTATTTATTGTCTGCAAAATAATCAAGATATCACATTTTTTTGTACGGGGAGGCTGACATCGGGGACCCATGAGCCATAGTCGTCAACGTTTTAAAGATGGCAGAGGATCGAAAGAAAAAATAAACCAAAAATCAGTTGGTAAAAAAATAAAAAATAAACATTTATCGTTCTGAGTGGATGACATGCGGGACCCATGAGGCAGAGCATCCTCAACGGCGGCAGTGGATCAAAATAAAAGGAAATATCCAGAAATTAATTAGGGGTTCAAAATAAATCCATCAAAGGAAAGTTTTATTGTTCATAGAGGATGACATGTGGGACCAACCTGCCAACAGCGTTCTCATCGTTCCAAAGGGGAGGAGATCAAAAGAAAAAGGCAAGTAGCCAGAAATTAGGGGTAAAAAATAACTCCAAGAAAGGAAACTTTTATTGTTCGTAGAGGATGACATGCGGGACCCATGAGCCAGCAGCTTACTTAAAGTTTCAAAGGCGGCATGAGATCGAAAAAAACAAGTGACAAAATATCAGGAGCCAAAGATAACCCAAGAAAAGAAACTTTATTTACATAGAGGATGACATGCGGGTCCCATTTTGCAGCAGCGGTCCCAACGTTTCAAATGCGGCTTGAGATCAAAAGAAAAGAAAGTAGCCAGAAATTAGGGGGTAAAAAAAATCCAAGAAAATAAAGTTGATGGACATAGAGGATGACTTGCGGGTCCCATGAGCCAGCAGGTTCCTCAACGTTTCAAACGTGGCATTAGATCGAAAGAAAAAGGCAAGTGACCAAATATGAGGAGCCAAAAATAATTCAAGAAAAGAAAGTTTTATAGTACATAGAGGATGACATGCGGGTCCCATGAGCCAGCAGGTTCCTCAACGTTTCAAACGTGGCATGAGATCGAAAGAAAAGGCAAGTGCCCAAATATCAGGCAAAAATAATTCAAGAAAAGAAACTTGATTGTACATAGAGGATGACATGCGGGTCCCATTTAGCAGCAGCGGTCTCACCGTTTGAGAGGCTGCGCGGGATCGAAAGAAAAGGCAAGTGCCCAAATATCGGGAGCCAAAAATAATTCAAGAAAAGAAATTTTATTGTACATAGAGGATGACATGCGGGTCCCATTTTGCAGCGGTCTCAACATTTCCAAGGCGGCACGGGACCAAAAGAAAAATGAAGTAGCCAGAAATCAGGGGTGAAAAAATCCAAGAAGAAAGATTTCAATTGGGCTGCATCTGGACATCTGGGCCTTCGAACTATCCTGCTTGGCCTTTTGACTCGTACAATTTCAGCCCACTCCAAAACAGGAAAGTTCAATTTTCTAAAAAAACAGGAAAGTCCTATGCTTCGCAAAGACAAAAAAAAACAAGGAGATTCAACATATAAGTTTGTTTATGTAAAAATAAAGATTTAATTATCCGTTTGAAATAGCTCAGAGCGCAATACATTGTTTATTGTCTGCAAAATAATCAAGATATCATATGTTTCTTGTACGGGGAGGCTGACATCGGGGACCCATGAGCCAGCAGCGTCGTCAACGTTTTAAAGGCGGCAGGGGATGGAAAGAAAAAATAAACCAAAAATCTGTTGGTAAAAAATCCAAGAAAAGAAACATTTTCGTTCTGAGAGGATGACATGCGGGACCCATGAGGCAGCAGCATCCTCAGCGTTTATTGTTCATAGAGGTTGACATGTGGGACCCGTGAGCTAGCAGCGTCCTCAACGTTTTAAAGGCTGCAGGTGATCGAAAGAAAAAATAAGCCAAAAATCGTTTGGTCAACAAAATCCAAGAAAATAAACATTTACCGTTCGAGAGGATGACATGTGGGACCCATGAGGCAGCAGCATCCTCAACGATTCCAAGGCGGCAGGGGAAATATCCAGAAATTAATTAGGGGTTCAAAATAAATCCATCAAAGGAAACTTTTATTGTTCATAGAGGATGACATGTGGGACCGACATGCCAACGTCCTCATCGTTTCAGAGGGGCAGGAGATCAAAAGAAAAGGCAAATAGCCGGAAATTAGGGGTAAAAAATAACTCCAAGAAAAAACTTTTATTGTTCGTAGAGGATGACATGCGGGACCCATGAGCCAGCACTTACTCAACGTTTCAAAGGCGGCATGAGATCGAAAGAAAAAGGCAAGTGACAAAATATCAGGAGCCAAAGATAATCCAAGAAAAGAAACTTTATTGTACGTAGAGGATGACATGCGGGTCCCATTTAGCAGCAGCGGTCTCAACATTTCAAATGTGGCTTGAGATCAAAAGAAAAGAAAGTTGACACTTTATAGTACATAGGTCTTCTGTTCCAAGTCTCGATGAATAGGGGTGAAAAAAATCAAAGAAAAGAAAGTTTTATAGTACATAGAGGATGACATGCGGGTCCCATGAGTCAGCAGCTTACCCAACGTTTCCAAGGCGGCAGGGGATCAAAGAAAAAGGAAATAGCCAAAAATCAGAGGGTAAAAAAAAAAAGAAAATAAACTTTTATAGCACATAGA
Source organism: Lolium multiflorum (assembly GCA_030979885.1). Lineage (NCBI taxonomy): Eukaryota > Viridiplantae > Streptophyta > Magnoliopsida > Poales > Poaceae > Lolium > Lolium multiflorum. Next base: position 176,013,128 of record CM061752.1, read on the forward strand.
GGATGACTTGCGGGTCCCATGAGCCAGCAGGTTCCTCAACGTTTCAAACGTGGCATGAGATCGAAAGAAAAAGGCAAGTGACCAAATATGAGGAGCCAAAAATAATTCAAGAAAAAAAGTTTTATAGTACATAGAGGATGACATGCGGGTCCCATTTAGCAGCAGCGGTATCACCGTTTGAGAGGCGGCAGAGGATCAAAAGAAAAAGAAATTGCCAAAAATCAGAGGGTGAAAAAAAACCAAGAAAATGAACTTTTATAGTACATAGAGGATGACATGCGGGTCCCATGAGCCAGCAGGTTCCTCAACGTTTCAAACGTGGCATGAGATCGAAAGAAAAAGGCAAGTGAAAAAATATCAGGAGCCAAAAATAATTCAAGAAAAGAAAGTTTTATAGTACATAGAGGATGACATGCGGGTCCCATTTAGCAGCAGCGGTATCACCGTTTGAGAGGCGGCAGGGATGAAAGAAAAAGGCAAGTGAAAAAATATGAGCCAAAAATAATTCAAGAAAAGAAAGTTTTATAGTACATAGAGGATGACATGCGGGTCCCATTTAGCAGCGGTATCAATTTGAGAGGCGGCAGGGGATCGAAAGAAAAAGGCAAGTGACCAAATTTGAGGTGCCAAAAAAAACTCCAAGAAAAGAAAGTTTTGTAGTACATAGAGGATGACATGTGGGTCCCATTTAGCAGCAGCGGTATCACCGTTTGAGAGGCGGGAGGGGATCGAAAGAAAAAGGTAAGTGAACAAATATGAGGTGCCAAAAATAATTCAAGAAAAGAAAGTTTTATAGTACATAGAGGGACATGCGGGTCCCGTTAGCGACGGTATCACCGTTTGAGAGGCGGCGGGGATCAAAAGAAAAAGGCAAGTGACCAAATTTGAGGTGCCAAAAAAAAACTCCAAGAAAAGAAAGTTGATTGCACATAGAGGATGACATGCGGTCCCATTTAGCAGCAGCGGTCTCAACGTTTCAAAGGCGGCAAGGGATCAAAAGAAAAAGGAAGTAGCCAGAAATCAGGGGGTCAAAAAAATCCAAGAATAGAAAGAATTTTGGTTCATAGAGGATGACATGCGGGACCCATGATCCTGCATCGTAAACGGCTCGATCGGAGAACGTTGAACGAGATGGCGCGATCGAGAAAAAAAACAATGCCAGAGAGGCTGCCATCTGGGCCCTACATCCCTCGGCGGTGCGGATTTGCGTTGACTCGGCCGGCGAACCCGAGAATTCGAGATGCACCACGTCCCGGGCCACCATACGCGACGTTTTGGCCGCTTTCGTCGGGCTAGGTGGCCTCAAAAACGAGAAAAAAAGTTTTGACATGCACCACGGAGGGACCCAAAATCGTCGGCCATGGTACACCAGCAACCACGGCGCGACTTCAACTTCGTCGGCCATGGCAACTTTTCTTGTAGTGCAAGTGTTCTTTGTCTCCCCTTGTGTCGAATCAATAAACTGGGTAATACTTCCCTCGAAGACTGTTGCGATCCCCTATACTTGTGGGTCATCAAGACTATTTTCTGGCGCCGTTGCCGGGGAGCATAGCTTTATTTGGAAGTTCACTTGGATTGATATTGTTCGCTGCAAATTCTCCATCATGGGTAAAACTCGCGATACTAAGGTCGCCATATTACCATCCACTACAAGAAAAGGTACAACTCTGAGTACCTCTGCTGCTCTTGATTCACCATCTGTGATTGATAAACTTGTTTCACCGCCACATGCTTCAAATGCTGGTACTTCTGCTGAATCTGAAAACTCTCATAATATTGATAATATTTCTGCTGTGCTTGATGATAGTGGTTCATTGGGAACTTTTCTAGATGCTTCCATTGCTAGTCTAGACAAATTGAAAATACTGAAACTCCTGATGTTACTACACCTGTTAATTCACCTGAACTTGAATACTCTAGTGATGATCTTGATGAAGATTATGTGGAACTTGATGATGATTTTATTGAAAAATGCCATGCTACTACTGATGCAAGAAAAATTAAAAAGTTGCTTGCAGAACATGCTGTTAGATATAAACTGTCTCCTGATCCTAAATTTGCCACATCTCCTATAAACATTAAGGATAAAGATTATGATTTTTCTCTTGATCTATCTCATATAGCTATTGTTGAGAAAACACCCTTTTGTGGTACTGAAAAAGAAAGTGTTGTTGAACACATGACTGAGTTATCTACTTTGAGTAGCTTGTTTTCTGATGATGTTAAGAAGCGTACTTACTTTGTTGCTAAAATCTTTCCATTCTCATTAAAGGATGACGCTAAAACTTGGTATAATAGTTTGCCACCTAGCTCTATTAAAAGTCCAAAAGAATTGCTTGCTGTTTTCTTTCGGAAATACTTTCCTGCTAGTGCTCAACATGCTGCTTTGCAGAGAGTTTATAATTTTGATCAGGGAGATGAAGAGAAATTGCCTGAGGCTTGGGCGAGATTTTGCTCTCTTATTAGAGCTCAGCCTGACCATGATTTGGAAAAGCATGATTTACTTGATATATTTTATAGTGGACTAACCATTGAGTCTAGGGCATACCTGGATAGTTGTGCTGGTTGTGTTTTCAGGAAAAGAACTCCAGACGACGCTGAAGAATTATTGGCTAAAATAGGCCGGAATTATGATGATTGGACTACGCCTGAACCAACTCCAACGCCAATAGTGAAGAAGAGGGGTTTAATTAAATTGAATGATGAAGATATGAGGGAAGCCAAGAAGTCTCTCAAGGAGAAAGGTATTAAATCTGAAGATGTGAAGAATCTACCTCCCATAGAGGATATATGTGAGATAATTCCCCCTTCATCCATGATTGAGGTAAATTCCCTTCAACGCTTTACTAGGGAAGATATTCCGTATTCAAAACCTCCTGCACAATGCTTAGATGAGTTTGATAATTATATTGTTAAGCAAGAAAATTTTAATATGAGGGTAGAGAATCATTTAATGGAAAATTCTCAAGCTATTAGTCAATTGCATGATATTGTGGAGAGAACCTCCAATGATGTTAAGATGCTTGTTAAACATTTTCATATGGTTCAAACTCAAATTGATCAACTCACTAAAGTGCAAAATGACTTGCTAGGAAATAATTCTAAAGAAAAACATGCTTATGAAGTAACAACTAGAGGTGGTGTCTCTACCCAGGATCCTCTATATCCTGAAGGGCATCCCAAAAGAATTGAACAAGATTCTCAACGCATTGAACCTAGTGCTCCATCTAAGAAAAAGAAGAAGAAACATAAAAATGTTGTAGAATCCTCTGAACCTGCTAATGATCCTAATAGTATTTCTATTTCTGATGCTGAAACTGAAAGTGGTAATGAACATGATAAAGATAATGATAAGAATGATACTCCTGATAAAGAAGAGGTTGAAGAAGAACCTGAAAAGCATGCTAAAAATAAAAAGTATACTAAAGAAGATTTTATTGCTGAGAAACATGGTAATGAAAGAGAACCTTGGGTGCAAAAGCAAATGCCTTTTCCTACTAAGAAACTAAAATCAAAGGAAGAAGAACACTATAATAAATTCTGTGATTGGATGAAACCTTTATTCTTGCAAATCCCTTTGACTGATGCTATTAAATTGCCTCCTTATTCAAAGTATATGAAAGATATTGTTACTAACAAAAGGAAAATCCCCAATGAGGAAATTTCCACTATGCTTGCTAATTACTCTTTTAATGGCAAAGTTCCAAAGAAGTTGGGCGACCCAGGTATACCTACTATTCCTTGTTCTATTAAGAATAATTATGTTAAAACTGCTCTATGTGATTTGGGAGCCGGTGTTAGTGTTATGCCTTTTTCTCTTTATAAGAGACTTTACTTAGACAAGTTGATACCTACTGATATATCTTTGCAAATGGCTGATAAATCTACTGCTATTCCTGTTGGTATATGTGAGGATGTTCCTGTTCAAGTTACTAATAACTGCTTGATATTAACTGATTTTGTTGTGTTGGAAATGCCTGAAGACGATAATATGTCTATTATTCTTGGGAGACCTTTTCTTAACACCGCAGGGGCTGTTATTGATTGCAATAAAGGAAAGGTTACTTTCAATGTTGATGATAAGGAACACACCGTCTATTTCCCCAAGAGGATTGAAAAAGCGTGCGGAGTTAATACTATTTCTCATGTGAGAACTATCAAAGTGGGAACCATCGATTGTCCTATATATGAGCCTAAAGAAGAATATCAAACTCTTGTGATTGGATCCATATCAATACAATTCAAGGTAACATGATTGATTTGAGGTTTATTTCTTCATATGCTATGTAAAATTTATTTGGTGGCAAGACTTGATCAACCTTGTTAACAAATACCTTTTATATGCATAGAGGAGGTAAACAACATCTCTTTCTTCCTCCACTTGCTCTAGTTGCTGTAGCACTTTTATTTTGCAAAGTTCCTTAGTTGATTAGAGATTTCAAAAAATTTCCTGGCCAGTAATAATAAATTTAATACCCAGAAATGTGCATTTTTCAAAGTTTTCAAAAATTCGCGAAAATTACACCGTTGGTCCTATTTTTCGACGAGGCACCTGGGAGCACCAGAGGATGACCTGTGGGGCACCACAGGGTGCCACACCACAGGCCGGCGCGGCCAGCAGGGGGGCGCGCCACCCTGTGGTGTGGGCCCCTCCTTGCCCCACTACATCATCTCTTTCTCCCAGCATCTTCTCTCTCCCGAAAAAACTCGAACCAACTTTCTCTCACTCGCGTTTTTGCTCAAGAGCTCAGGATTTTTCGATCTCTTTGCTCAGCCCAGATTTCTGTTTGAAATTTGGCACATTTGCTCTCCGGTATGTGACTCCTTCGATTATCCAAATAGAATTTTGTTTGGTTGAGTATATCTTGAATATTTTGCTGCTGTAGGTAACATGTTTAGTGAGCTTGCATGCTTGTTCTAAGTGGTAGAAATTAGTTTTGATGCATGATTAGTACTCTAGCAAGTTCCTATGGTAGTTCCCCTCAATTATATGTCATCAAATCAAGTTTTATATTGTTTGTTGAAAAATTTCAGAAAATGAAGAAGTTCAAATTTGGAGAATTGTTCAAGAAAGGAACAACCAGCACCGGGAGGCCTTCTAGGACCGCCACCCAAATTAGGCGGTCGTACAATGAGGACATCATCGCGCCTAGCTTCGCGCCCGAAGAGGACAATGGGGCTCCTAATGCCTCATCCTTCCCATGTTATGATTTTCTGACAAATGCAGGGATATTGGATGATTTCTTCACCCTTGTCAACAGGGCGGGCTTAGCCACCTACGTGGGAGATGAAAGGGAGCAATACTACATGCTCACCAAAATTTTTGTCGAGAGCTTCAAGTTCCAAAACACGGAATATAATCCGACAGTTGCATTCAAGATCTATGGTACTCCTGTTACTATGGAATTGGAAGAATTTTGTCGTGCATTGGATATTGCCCCTGTAGGTACAGCAAGGAGGATTGATGACAACCCCCGGGACTTGTTGGAGCTCTATCGAGGGATCACCGATGATGATTGTCGCACCATTCAGCGGGGCAAGATAAGGAACATTCAACTCCCCGCCATTAAATATTTTGCATATTACGTTGCCACTAGCATACTTGGTAGGGAGAACACTAGCAATATTTCTAGTTACCATCTTGCTTTCTTGAATATTGCACTTACTGGACGGACATCTTATCATCTTGGTTCTCTTATTGCTCGCCGCTTGTCTACCAAGGGGCCTATTTTTGGAGGAACTATTGCACTGCGCATTTTAACACATTTAGAGCTTCCTATTGATCCTAATGATGTGCCATTAACCCCTAGGAGGCTTGATATCATTGCTATGAAAAGCCATCAATTTGTTACCACCGAGTCTACTTTAGATAATATGACCTATAGAATGTTGTTTGCTGACGGGGATGAGAAAGAAATCCCTCTTCCCCAGCCAGGTTTGTTCGATATTGACAGGCAACCATGGTCGCGCACTAAGGAGGAGGTGGATGAACATATGAAGATACAAGATTTCCATCAGCAGCATGACTCCGAGGACGCCGAGCCCTCCTACGATTACACCGTCACGTATCCGGGTGCTTCTTCTAGCACATACCCGGAATATGATCCATCTTCGTCGTACTACGGAGATACTACCTCATGGTCTCGATGGGATTGAACTCCACTTAGGCCAAAAGCCTAAGCTTGGGGGGAGGTATACCGGCATCACTCATTCTTTGCATATTATGGTTGCTGGATACTTGTATATACTTGTTTAGTTTGTTTGAGTGGTTTTCTAATGAGAGGAAGATGATATTTGGGGAAGTGCTGCCTGAAAACAGATTCTGGGCTGTTACCGTAAAAATTCGTGCGCACAGCGTTATTTTGAGTTGCAAATTTTTGTGCAGGTTCCCCAGGTTGTTATCTAACTTTCATTAGTTGAACACTTTTTGAACTGAGCAACGTAAGATTTTTGTAAAAATCGATTTCTGTACTGCTGTCAGTTTTGGCAGATTTCTGCCATCTCGCTTTTCTGTGTTTCTTTTAGTTTGCTATTTCTTGTTTCCACTTTGTTTCTCTCCTAAAACACAAAAAGACCAAAAATATTTCTGTTGTTTCTCTTCATCATTTTTTTATCTTGGTTTCTTGCAATTGTTTCGCTTTATTTGCTATTGCTAGTTTGCTATAAGAAAACCCAAAAAGATTTTGCTTTGTTTGCTTGTTTCCTTTTGTTCTTGTTCTCAAATTCGAAAACACCAAAAATATTTGCTGTTCTTCTTTGGTTTGTAAAGTTCATTATGAGTTCAATGGTCTTCGGTGGCTGGAGTGTGGTTTTCATTTCATATTATCCAAGCTACACAAGTGAAAAGGCAATAATGACGATCTACGACAATCTGATTGTGGTGAGAGGCTGGTATGAACTCTATTTGTTTTCATTTTTGTACATATACTCATCCATGTGAGCATGCTTAGTTGGTTCATGTGAGGTATATGTTATTTAAGAAAGTCTTGTAGTTCATGATCTCTCATGTTTAGCTCCAATTTATTAATATGAGTAGCATGTCATGGATGTTTGCTTGCATTGTTTTATTCATAAGTAAGTATGGCATTGTGGTATCCTCCTCTGAATAATTCATTTATATCGACTTGGCACATGCTCACGCATGCATATGACTGAACAAAAGTCAATTAAGCCTCCATGATTTACATTGCTTCAGAGTTCTTGTATCACTTTTATGCCTCCGTTAATTTATTTTGCCGCAAGCATGATTATGACAGTTACTGCTCTCTTGATTTGTCGCTCCCTAGTCTTTTGCTAGCCTTCACTTGTACTGAGCGGGAACGCTGCTCGTGCCTCCAAACACATGAAAACCAAGTTATTCCAGAGTGTCCACCATAAATACCTATGCATGGCATTTCAAACCATTCCAAAGTAAATTCTCATGCGCTACCTTTAAAATCTTCAAAATGCTTCTTAATTTGTGTTAATGTTTCATAGCTCATGAGGAAGTATGTGGTGTTTAGCTTTCAACCTTGTCATTTACTTTTGACGGACTCTCATATGGAATAGTGGCACATCCGCTTATCCAATAATTTTGCAAAAAGAGCTGGCAATGGGATTCCCAGTCCCGAATTAATTAACTTAAATAGACACTCCTCCATGGTTTGTGATTGTTGGACGGCACCCGAAGGATTCGGTTAGCCATGGCTTGTGTAAGCAAAGGTTGGGGGAGTGTCATCATCATAATAAAACTAAACTAAAAAAAAGGCACTCCTTCATGGTATGAGATTGTTGGCAGGCACCCGAGGATTCGGTTAGCCATGGTTTGTGTAAGAAAGGTTGGAAGGAGTGCCACATAAAAATGCAAATAATTCATGGGAGCCGCTCTTGAAAGTCCGGTTGGCGAGGTAGTTGGTGTACCCATTACCATTCGTTGACAACAACAAACACCTCTCAAAATAATTTTACTCCTGCTTTACAAATGAAAAGCTCTAGCGCATGTTAATCCCTGCTTCCCTCTGCGAAGGGTCAATCTTTTACTTTTATGTTGTGTCTCCATCCTTTCTTTGAGCACTTTCTTGAGAGCACAACTGTCATTCTTAGTATAATATGCTTGTCTCAAAATATGATTGATTGTGGTATAACTTTGATGCCTTTATCTTTGACAATCACTACTTCTAGTCTTTCTATGAACTCCAGAGGTGCCTGGGCATTTATGTTTTGCCAATCAAATACAAGCGAGATACCACTTTATCATACTCTCTTATGAACATTGCAATCCTGCTTATATACATGATTCATGATGCTTATTATTAATTGTTGGTACCTCTTCATGATTGACATAGCTGTTAGATGATCTTATTTGCATGTACCTTATTATGAACTGCTCAAGTATTAGCCATATCATGAGAATATATACATCATATGAGCAAATGTGTTCGTGAAAGTTCTTTTATCGCTCAGTTGTTAACTGAATTGCTTGAGGACAAGCAATAAGCTAAGCTTGGGGGGAGTTGATACGTCCAAAACGTATCTACTTTCCCGAACACTTTTGCTATTGTTTTGCCTCTAATTTGTGTATTTTGGATGCAACTAACACGGACTAACGCTGTTTTCAGCAGAACTGTTCTGGTGTCTCGTTTTTGTGCAGAAATCCAACTTTCAGGAAAAACCTCGGGATTTTGACGAAAGGGCCTATTTTCCCAGAATACTGACGGAGCCAGAAGGACAATTGAAGTGGAGGCCCGAGGGCCCCACACCACATGGCGGCGCGGCCCAGGGGGGGCCCGCGCGGCCATGTGGTGTGGCCCCCTCGGCTGGCCTCCGACGCCCCCCTTCGGACTACTTATTCGCCTCGACCTAAAAACGCACGGGGAGAAGTCGAAGTCGCCAGAAACCCTCCAGAACGCCGCCACATCGCGAAACTCCGTCGCGGGAGCCAGAAGTCTCCGTTCGGCACTCCGCCGGGACGGGAATTGGAGGAGATCATGCCGCCAACGCCTCTCCATCAACCAGCAATGTTTCCCCCATCCATGTGTGAGTAATTCCCCCGCTGTAGGCGAAGGGGATGGTAGGGATTGGATGAGATTGGTCATGTAATAGCATAAGATTGTTAGGGCATAGTGCCTAGTGTCCGTAGATGGTACTTTTATGATATTGTTGCAACTTGTTATGCTTAATGCTTGTCACTAGGGCCCGAGTGCCATGATCTCAGATCTGAACATGTTATTATTTCATCATGATATTCATTGTTTATGGTCTTACCTGCAAGTTGTATACACATGTCGCTGTCCGGAACCAATGGCCCCGAAGTGACAGAAATCGGGACAACCGGAGGGAATGGTAGCGATGTGAGGATCACATGTGTTCACGGAGTGTTAATGCTTTGCTCCGGTACTCTATTAAAAGGAGTACCTTAATATCCAGTAGTTTCCCTTGAGGCTGCCACCGGCTGGTAGGACAAAAGATGTTGTGCAAGTTTCTCATTGCGAGCACGTACGACTATAATTGGAACACATGCCTATTGATTGATTAGTACTTGGACACCGTTTTATTATTATCTGCAAATGCCCTGCTATGATTGTTACATGAGTTTCTCTCATCCATGCAACGCCCGTTATCCGTCCCCGTGCCTACATTTTAATCCTGCTGTTTACTAAAATCACTACTGCTGTCTTTGTTACTCTGCTGTTGTTATTTCACTCTGCTATTGCTATTACTCTTGATAAACTCTTGCGAGCAAGTCTGTTTCCAGGTGCGCTGAATTGATAACTCCGCTGTTAAGGCTTTCAAGTGTTCTTTGTCTCCCCTTGTGTCGAATCAATAAATTGGGTAATACTTCCCTCGAAGACTGTTGCGATCCCCTATACTTGTGGGTCATCAGGACCCGCATGCCATCCTCTATGTACAATCAAGTTTCTTTTCTTGAATTATTTTTGGCTCCTGATATTTGGTCACTTGCCTTTTTCTTTCGATCTCATGCCACGTTTGAAACGTTGAAAAACCTGCTGGCTCATGGGACCCGCATGTCATCCTCTATGTACAATAAAACTTTCTTTTCTTCGATTTTTTTCACCTCATATTTGGTCACTTGCCTTTTCTTTCGATCCCCTGCCGCCTCTCAAACGGTGATACCGCTGCTGCTAAATGGGACCCGCATGTCATACTCTATGTACAATCAAGTTTCTTTTCTTGAATTATTTTTGGATCCTGATATTTGGTCACTTGCCTTTTTCTTTCGATCTCATGCCACGTTTGAAACGTTGAAAAACCTGCTGGCTCATGGGACCCACATGCCATCCTCTATGTACTATAAAAGTTCATTTTCTTGGTTTTTTTTCACCCTCTGATTTTCGGCTATTTCCTTTTTCTTTTGATCCCCTGCCGCCTTTGAAACGTTGAGGACTCTGCTGGCTCATCGATAAAACTTTCCTTTCTTGGAGTTTTTTACCCCCTAATTTATGGCTACTTTCTTTTTCTTTTGATCTCAAGCCGCATTTGAAACGTTGAGACCGCTGCTGCTAAATGGGACCCGCATGTCATCCTCTATGTACAATAAAGTTTTCTTTTCTTGGATTATCTTTGTCTCCTGATATTTTGTCACTTTCCTTTTTCTTTCGATCTCATGCCGCCTTTGAAACGTTGAGTAGCTGCTGGCTCATGGGTCCCGCATGTCATCCTCTACGAACAATAAAAGTTTCCTTTCTTGGAGTTATTTTTGAACCCTAATTTCTGGCTACTTCCTTTTTCTTTTGATCCGTGCCGCCTTGGAAACGTTGAGACCGCTGCTGCTAAATGGGTCCCGCATGTCATCCTCTATGTACAATAAAATTTCTTTCTTCGATTATTTTCGGGTCTGATATTTGGTCACTTGCCTTTTTCTTTCGATCTCATGCGCCTTTGAAACGTTGAGGAAGGCTGGAGCATGGGTCCCGCATGTCATCCTCTATGAACAATAAAAGTTTTCTTTCTTGGAGTTATTTTTACCCCTAATTTCTGGCTACTTCCTTTTCTTTTGATCCCCTGCCGCCTTTGAAACGTTGAAGACTTTGCTGGCTCATGGGTCCCACATGTCAGCCTCTATGAACAATAAACACTTCCTTTCTTGGAGTTATTTTGTACCCCTAATTTCTGGCTATTTGCCTTTTTTCTTCGATCCCCAGTCGCCTTCTAAACGTAGAGGACGCTGCTGGCTCGTGGGTCCCAGATGTCAGCCTCCATGGACAATAAACCTCTCCTTTGTTGGATTTATTTTTCACCCTCTGATTTTGGATATTTCCTTTTTCTTTGATCCACTGCCGCCTTGGAAACATTGAGTAAGCTGCTGACACATGGGCCCGCATGTCATCCTCTATGTACAATCAACTTGCAAGATCTTCGAGCGAAAGAGCTTGTATTAGTGGGACCCATATGTCAACCTCTATGTACAATAAAAGTTTCCTTTCTTGGATTATTTTTAGCTCCTGATATTCGGTCACTTTCCTTTTTCTTTCGATCTCAAGCCGCCTCTGAAACGTTGAGTAAGGTGCTGGCTCATGGGACCCACATGTCATCCTCTATGTACAATAAAGTTTCTTTTCTTGGATTTTTTTACCCCTGATTTTTGGTCACTTGCCTTGACGCTGCTGGCTCATGGGTCCCACATGTCAGCATCTATGAACAATAAACCTTTCCTTTGTTGGATTTATTGTTTACCCCTAATTTCTGGCTATTTGCCTTTTCTTTTGATCCTCACCGGCCTTTGAAAACGTTGAGGAACCTGCTGGCTCATGGGACCCGCGTGTCATCCTCTATGTACTATAAAATTTCTTTTCTTGGTTTTTCACCTCTGATTTTTGGCTATTTCCTTTTTCTTTTGATCCCTGCCGCCTTGGAAACGTTGAGTAAGGTGCTGACTCATGGGACCCGCATGTCATCCTCTATGTACAATCAACTTTCTTTTTTTGGAGTTCTTTTACCCCCTAATTTATGGCTACTTTCTTTTTCTTTTGATCTCAAACCGCATTTGAAACGTGAAACCGCTGCTGCAAAATGGGACCCGCATGTCATCCTCTATGTACAATAAGTTTCATTTCTTGGATTATTTTTGGCTCCTGATATTTGGTCACTTGCCTTTTTCTTTCGATCTCATGCCGCCTTTGAAACGTTGAGTAAGCTGCTGGCTCATGGGTCCCGCATGTCATCCTCTACGAACAATAAAAGTTTCATTTCTTGGAGTTATTTTTGACCCCTAATTTCTGGCTACTTCCTTTTTTCTTTTGATCCACTGCCGCCTTTGAAACGGTGAGGATTCTGCAGACTAATACAAGCTTTTTCTCTCCAAGATCTTGCAAGTTGATAGATTAAATCATGGAATTATTAGGATATGTTTTAAATTTCAAATCCACTTTATGAATTATTAAAAATACCGTTATCCATGTGGGTATGGAGCGAACAAGGATTTTCATATTGGGCATGAGCAGTTTCAAAAATTGGAACCCAATAATTCAAAATAAATAAAAACAACTTTTATGTAGAATCTCCGCGTTTTTTTCTTTTGCCATTCATAGGATCTGTGTTTCATTAGAAAAGGGCCGAAATTGCATGAGCAGAAAGGCCCATTTGTAGTTATTGGGCTTCGACAGCCGGAGCAAGTAGGCCGATAGCAATTACCATGTAGATGGCCGTTGGCAACCCAAAGTGAAATATTGGGCCCAACAGGGGAAGGCTGAACAGTACTATTTTCTAATTGGAAGGTGGTACATGGCGTAATCTGATGGCGTGTATTTCACACGTTCGTTGGGCAACCCCAAGAGGAAGGTATGATGCGCACCAGCAGTTTCCCTCAGAAAGAAACCAAGGTTTATCGAACCAGGAGGAGCCAAGAAGCACGTTGAAGGTTGATGGCGGCGGGATGTAGTGCGGCGCAACACCAGGAGATTCCGGCGCCAACGTGGAACTGCACAACACAACCAAAGTACTTTGCCCCAACGAAACAGTGAGGTTGTCAATCTCACCGGCTTGCTGTAACAAAGGATTAACCGTATTGTGTGGAAGATGATTGTTTGCAGAGAAAACAGTAAAACAAGTATTGCAGCAGATTTGTATTTCAGTATTAAAGAATGGACCGGGGTCCACAGTTCACTAGAGGTGTCTCTCCCATAAGATAAAAGCATGTTGGGTGAACAAATTACAGTCGGGCAATTGACAAATAGAGAGGGCATAACAATGCACATACATGACATGATAAGTATAGTGAGATTTAATTGGGCATTACGACAAAGTACATAGACCGCCATCCAACTGCATCTATGCCTAAAAAGTCCACCTTCAGTTATCGTCCGAACCCCTCCGTATTAAGTTGCTAACAACAGACAATTGCATTAAGTATGGTGCGTAATGTAATCAACAACTACATCCTCGGACATAGCGCCAATGTTTTATCCCTAGTGGCAACAACACAACACAACCTTAGAACTTTCTGTTGTCCCAGGTGTCAATGCAGGCATGAACCCACTATCGAGCATAAATACTCCCTCTTGGAGTTAAAAGTAAAAACTTGGCCAGAGCCTCTACTAGTAACGGAGAGCATGCAAGATCATAAACAACACATATGTAATAACTTGATAATTAACATGACATGGTATTCTCTATCCATCGGATCCCGACAAACACAACATATAGAATTACAGATAGATGATCTTGATCATGTTAGGCAGCTCACAAGATCCAACAATGAAGCACAATGAGGAAGCTACTGCTATGGACCCATAGTCCAGGGGTGAACTACTCACTCATCACTCCGGAGGCGACCATGGCGGTGTAGAGTCCTCGGGAGATGAATCCCCTCTCCGGCGGGTGCCGGAGGAGATCTCCAGAATCCCCCGAGATGGGATCGGCGGGCGGCGTCTCGGTAAGGTTTTCCGTATCGTGGTTTTTCGCATCGGGGTTTCGCGACGGAGGCTTTAAGTAGGCGGAAGGGCAGAGTCGGGGCGAGACGGGGCCACACCATAGGGCGGCGCGGGCCCCCTAGGCCGCGCCGCCTTGTGGTGTCGCCACCTCGTGGCCCCACTTCGTATGTTCTTCGGTCTTCGGGCTCCGTGGAAAAATAGGCCCCTGGCTCTTCGTTTCGTCCAATTAAAGAATATTTCGTTACTAGGATTTCTGAAACAAAAAACAGAGAGACGGCACTTCGGCATCTTGTTAATAGGTTAGTTCCAGAAAATGCACGAATATGACATAAAGTGTGCATAAAACATGTAGGTATCATCAATAATATGGCATAGAACATAAGAAATTATCGATACGTCGGAGACGTATCAAGCATCCCCAAGCTTAGCTCGTCCCGAGCAGGTAAAACGATAACAAAGATAATTTCTGAAGTGATATGCCATCATAACCTTGATCATACTATTTGTAAACATATGTAGTGGATGCAGCGATCAAAACAATGGTAATGACATGAGTAAACAAGTGAATCATAAAGCAAAGACTTTTCATGAATAGTACTTCAAGACAAGTATTAATAAGTCTTGCATAAGAGTTAACTCATAAAGCAATAAATCAAAGTAAAGGTATTGAAGCAACACAAAGGAAGATTAAGTTTCAGCGGTTCTTTCAACTTGTAACATGTATATCTCATGGATAATTGTCAACATAGAGTAATATAACAAGTACAATATGCAAGTATGTAGGAATCAATGCACAGTTCACACAAGTGTTTGCTTCTTGAGGTGGAGAGAGATAGGTGAACTGACTCAACATAAAAGTAAAAGAATGGTCCTTCAAAGAGGAAAGCATCGATTGCTATATTTGTGCTAGAGCTTTTATTTTGAAAACATGAAACAATTTTGTCAACGGTAGTAATAAAGCATATGAGTTATGTACATTATATCTTACAAGTTGCAAGCCTCATGCATAGTATACTAATAGTGCCCGCACCTTGTCCTAATTAACTTGGACTACCGGATCTTTGCAATGCACATGTTTTGACCAAGTGTCACAATGGGGTACCTCCATGCCGCCTGTACAAAGGTCTAAGGAGAAAGCTCGCATTTTGGATTTCTCGCTTTTGATTATTCTCAACTTAGACATCCATACCGGGACAACATGGACAACAGATAATGGACTCCTCTTTAATGCATAAGCATGTGACAACAATTATTATTCTCATATGAGATTGAGGATGTGTGTCCAAAACTGAAACTTCCACCATGATTCATGGCTTTAGTTAGCGGCCCAATGTTCTTCTCTAACAATATACATGCTCCAACCATAAAGGTGGTAGATCTCTCTTACTTCAGACAAGACGGACATGCATAGCAACTCACATGATATTCAACAAAGAATAGTTGATGGCGTCCCCAGAAACATGGTTATCGCACAACAAGCAACTTAATAAGAGATAAAGTGCATAAGTACATATTCAATACCACAATAGTTTTTAAGCTATTTGTCCCATGAGCTATATATTGCAAAGGTGAATGATGGAATTTTAAAGGTAGCACTCAAGCAATTTACTTTGGAATGGCGGATAAATACCATGTAGTAGGTAGGTATGGTGGACACAAATGGCATAGTAGTTGGCTCAAGTATTTTGGATGCATGAGAAGTATTCCCTCTCGATACAAGGTTTAGGCTAGCAAGGTTATTTGAAACAAACACAAGGATGAACAGTACAACAAAACTCACATAAAAGACATATGGTAAACATTATAAGACTCCATACCGTCTTCCTTGTTGTTCAAAACTCAATACTAGATGTTATCTAGACTCTAGAGAAACCAAATATGCAAACCAAATTAGCAAGCTCTAAGTATTTCTTCATTAATGGGTGCAAAGTATATGATGCAAGAGCTTAAACATGAGCACAACAATTGCCAAGTATCAAATTATCCAAGACATTTTAGAGTTACTACATGTAGCATTTTCCAATTCCAACCATATAACAATTTAACGAAGAAGAAACTTCGCCATGAATACTATGAGTAAAGCCTAAGGACATATTTTTCCATATGCTACAGCGGAGCGTGTCTCTCTCCCACAAAGTGAATGCTAGGATCCATTTTATTCAAACAAAACAAAAAACAAAAACAAACCGACGCTCCAAGCAAAGTACATAAGATGTGATGGAATAAAAATATAGTTTCAGGGGAGGAACCTGATAATGTTGTCGATGAAGAAGGGGATGCCTTGGGCATCCCCAAGCTTAAACGCTTGAGTCTTCTTAAAATATGCAGGGGAGAACCACGGGGCATCCCCAAGCTTAGAACTTTCACTCTCCTTGATCATATTGCATCATACTCCTCTCTTGATCCTTGAAAACTTCCTCCACACCAAACTCGAAACAACTCATTAGAGGGTTAGTGCATAATAAAAATTCACATGTTCAGAGGTGACACAATCATTCTTAACACTTCTGGACATTGCATAAAGCTACTGGACATTAATGGATCAAAGAAATTCATCCAACATAGCAAAAGAGGCAATGCGAAATAAAAGGCAGAATCTGTCAAAACAGAACAGTCCGTAAAGATGGATTTTATTAGGCCACCAGACTTGCTCAAACGAAAATGCTCAAATTGAATGAAAGTTGCGTACATATCTGAGGATCATGCTCGTAAATTGGCTTAATTTTCTGAGCTACCTACAGGGAGATAGACCCAGATTCATGACAGCAAAGAAATCTGGAACTGCGCAGTAATCCAAATCTAGTACTTACTTTTCTATCAAAGACTTTACTTGGCACAACAAAACATAAAACTAAGATAAGGAGAGGTTGCTACAGTAGTAAACAACTTCCAAGACTCAAATATAAAACAAAAATACTGTAGTAAAAACATGGGTTGTCTCCCATAAGCGCTTTTCTTTAACGCCTTTCAGCTAGGCGCAGAAAGTGTGTATCAAGTATTATCAAGAGATGGTGTGTCAACCTTACCTTGGGCTTTACCCTTACCTTTCTTATTGTTTTTCTTTCCCTTTGGTTTAGGAAATATATGATTTCCCCCTGGTATAGAGGTGAATTTCAGAGTGCCTTCTCCCACATCAATGACTGCTCCCAATAGTTTCAACAGGGATCTCCCGAGTATGATTTTTCCTGTTTCAATAACAAGATAATCAATGGATATTGTTCTTCCAAGAATGGTTGTATGCACACCTGCGGCTATTCCCTTAGGAATTATAATAGAGTTATCAATGAGAGTTATTTCTTCTCCTCCTTCATCGACTCCCCAAAGTTTCAAAGATTTATAAATGCTTTCAGGCATAAGGCAAAATTCATACATAATATCACAGTAGGCATGAAGAGTTCGATCACCGATAACAATTTTAACAGTAGGATCCCACAATGAAAGTTTAGAGTTCACTAAAACTTGTTCAAGACGATTACGAACGTGGCAATAGTTATCATCCAAGCGAGATGTACTTATCTCGAGATTGTTTAATCTACTATATATGCTAGTGAGGGCTGAATCAAAGTTATTAGCTGAATCATGTGATGCAACCAACTTCTTTATGGCATTAAAAGCTTGATCCCCATTGCAATGAAGGAAATCTCCTCCCACTAAAGTATCCAAAGCATATCTATAGCGAACCATAAGACCAAAATAAAAATTACTAAGGAGCAAACTTAGAGTCATTTGAGGTTCAGTTTTACGATAAGAAGTAAAAATTCTAGACCAAGCATCCTTAAAACTCTCCTCATCCCCTTGCTTAAAAGTGAAGACTAATTCTTCAGGTGAAGAAGTAACAAGTTCAGAGCTAGACATGGTAACAAAAGTAACTAAATTTTTTTGTATTTTTAATATAGAGTGCAAGACAGTAAATAAAGCAAACTAGATAAAGTAAATGCAAGTAAACTAATTTTTTTGTGTTTTTGATATAGCAAACAAGATAGTAAATAAAGTAAAACTAGCAACTAATTTTTTTGTGTTTTGATATAATGCAGCAAACAAAGTAGTAAATAAAATAAAGCAAGACAAAAACAAAGTAAAGAGATTGAGAAGTGGAGACTCCCTTGCAGCGTGTCTTGATCTCCCGGCAACGGCGCGAGAAGAGCTGGCGTAGTTGACGTGGGAGTTAGAAATCTTTGTGGTGTAGCTTTTCTTCAGTTCCCCGGCAACGGCGCCAGAAAAAGAGTTTGATGGCGTGTATTTCACACGTTCGTTGGGCAACCCCAAGAGGAAGGTATGATGCGCACAGCAGCAAGTTTTCCCTCAGAAAGAAACCAAGGTTTATCGAACCAGGAGGAGCCAAGAAGCACGTTGAAGGTTGATGGCGGCGGGATGTAGTGCGACGCAACACCAGGGTTCCGGCGCCAACGTGGAACCTGCACGCACAACCAAAGTACTTTGCCCCAACAGTGAGGTTGTCAATCTCACGGCTTGCTGTAACAAAGGATTAACCGTATTGTGTGGAAGATGATTGTTTGCAGAAAACAGTAAAACAAGTATTGCAGCAGATTTGTATTTCAGTATTAAAGAATGGACCGGGGTCCACAGTTCACTAGAGGTGTCTCTCCCATAAGATAAAAGCATGTTGGGTGAACAAATTACAGTCGGGCAATTGACAAATAGAGAGGGCATAACAATGCACATACATGACATGATAAGTATAGTGAGATTTAATTGGGCATTACGACAAAGTACATAGACCGCCATCCAACTGCATCTATGCCTAAAAAGTCCACCTTCGGGTTATCGTCCGAACCCCTCCGGTATTAAGTTGCTAACAACAGACAATTGCATTAAGTATGGTGCGTAATGTAATCAACAACTACATCCTCGGACATAGCGCCAATGTTTTATCCCTAGTGGCAACAACACAACACAACCTTAGAACTTTCTGTCACTGTCCCAGGTGTCAATGCAGGCATGAACCCACTATCGAGCATAAATACTCCCTCTTGGAGTTAAAAGTAAAAACTTGGCCAGAGCCTCTACTAGTAACGGATAGCATGCAAGATCATAAACAACACATATGTAATAACTTGATAATTAACATGACATGGTATTCTCTATCCATCGGATCCCGACAAACACAACATATAGAATTACAGATAGATGATCTTGATCATGTTAGGCAGCTCACAAGATCCAACAATGAAGCACAATGAGGAGAAGACAACCATCTAGCTACTGCTATGGACCCATAGTCCAGGGGTGAACTACTCACTCATCACTCCGGAGGCGACCATGGCGGTGTAGAGTCCTCCGGGAGATGAATCCCCTCTCCGGCAGGGTGCCGGAGGAGATCTCCAGAATCCCCCGAGATGGGATCGGCGGCAGCGGCGTCTCGGAAGGTTTTCCGTATCGTGGTTTTTCGCATCAGGGGTTTCGCGACGGAGGCTTTAAGTAGGCGGAAGGGCAGAGTCGGGGCCCGAGGGGGCCACACCATGGGCGGCGCGGGCCCCTAGGCCGCGCCGCCTTGTGGTGTCGCCTCGTGGCCCCCTATGTTCTTCGGTCTTCTGGAAGCTCCGTGGAAAAATAGGCCCCTGGGTCTTCGTTTCGTCCAATTCCGAGAATATTTCGTTACTAGGATTTCTGAAACCAACAACAGGCTGGCACTTCGACATCTTGTTAATAGGTTAGTTCCAGAAAATGCACGAATATGACATAAAGTGTGCATAAAACATGTAGGTATCATCAATAATATGGCATAGAACATAAGAAATTATCGATACGTCGGAGACGTATCATCCTGCCAAAAAGATGGACACGGGTTGCTGAAATTTGCCCATCTGCGCCTAATATCGCCGCCGCGGCTCCGCTTCCGCCGCCGCCATGCCTCGTCTCGCGTCGAGCTCGCGGTACTGCCGCGTCTCGGGCACGGGGTACCGCGGCGTCCGCGCGCGCCCCAAAGGTACGTATTACGCGGAGATACGTGACGGCGGCGAGCGCATCGGCCTCGGCACCTACGAGACCGCGCACGAGGCCGCGCGCGCGTACGACGCCGTGGCGTGGCGGCTCGGGCGCCCGCGATCGTCGATGAATTTCCATGACGTGTGGACGCGCCAGCAGGCCGAGGATCTCGCGCCGCCGCCGTACATCGTTAGACAGGAGGAACAGCACCGCCGCCGCGAGACGGAGCGCCGTTTGCGCATCGCCGAGCGGGACGAGCGCGCGGCGCGCGAGTGGGCGGCCCGCTTCCCCGAGGACGTTGCCGCCGAGAACGAGCACTTCCGCAGACGGAGGGCGGAGAAGGCGACGAGGCGGGCAGCGAAGAAGGAGGACCGCGCACGACGGAGGGCGGAGAAGGCGACGAAGCGGGCCTTCATCGAAGCGCAGCTCGCCGGGCCGACCACCATTGGCGAGGACGACCCCCGTTGGATTGACCTCTTCTCGTCGGATCCGGTGTCGGGCACGACACCGGACTCGTCAGATGTCGAGTTTTAGTTTAGTTTTATCGCACTACTTTGTAAAAATATGAACTACGGAGTATCTATCAAGCTAATTTTATCCTATTTTATGTCTATTTCTAGTCTTTGTTTGATCTTCTGTTTTACTGCACTCTATTTTTCATTATATTCTGTTTTTGGCGCTGCATTTATAGCGCCTCTGAAAATACGCTGTTTCAGCCCTGCATTTGGCCGCCACAGTTTGCAGCTTCCGGTGAAGCTATTGCCGGCTCCATGCGCAGCATCAGCCATTCAGCCCACAGCGCCAAAATATAGAGCCACTGCTGGAGTTGCTGTAATATGTTTGTCAGCAGGAGCTTACCTAATTAGTTAAAAAAAAGATGTTCAGCGTGGGATTCGAAAAAAAGATCTTCATGTTTTTTTCCTAGCTATCCTAGTTCGGACTTTTTATTGTGTTGGCTAGTGCATGAAGCTTGACACCTGTATTATGTGATCCTGATATGAGGATAAGAACACCTTCAGCTTGCATTGCTAATGGTGTCTACTGCAGCAGTGGCGTACATTCAATGGAGACTGATGCAAGAGAGTTGGTACTGGTGAGCCTGCACTTGACATCATCGTGCCACCTGAAGTAGGTGGTGTATTGGGATTAGACTGATAAGCATAGCACCTTGCAAAGAACAAGATGATGCTAGTGTTGGTTAACGTGATTTTACGCCAAAAGTCATGTATGCTCAACAGGTGCCGTACCTAGTTTGGATATTGTGTTGTTACCCTTTTGTGGTTTGGTGTTTGTCCAACAGAGAAAGCTACTCTTTTCCCGTGTAAGTGTTATTATGTGAACAAAAGTTGTGTGTACATATATATCGGTCAGAGAACCAAGATTGCATATTCTTGCCTGGTTATAACACATAAGTCATAATAACAATTAAAGAGAAAAGGAACATTTGCCTTTGCAATGTGATTGTGCCAAGTAGATTAGACAACCAACCACAAACATTACAGGTCAACAGCCAAACGCATGCGAAAGTCCTAAGGTAAGCTCCATAATACATGTTGAAACCAAAAGCCTAGAAACCATAAGAAAGGTAGCTCCACATCACAGTTCCACGACAGCAGCATACTGATCATAAAACATATATCAAGTCAGGACAGCTGCACCACTGGGTAAGCATCCATGGGGTCTGGCTCAAGAGCGAAGACTGTGTGAATGCTGCAAAATGTGGCTCTTGCCTCACCCCACCCATACATCTTATCATGGAACCTTACCAAATCAGCATGAATCATCTTGACATAAACATAGCTCCTCTCTCCATGCTGATGGGATTGAACAATGCGCCAGTTGCAGTGCTTCAGCTTGTCAAACAGTATGCAGGAGATGACGAAGCATGCTGGCTGGTCTTTTGTAGTGACAATGGCTTGGAGTAGCTGGTCCTGTGAACCACCCAACTGGATCTTTAGAGCTTGAAGGACAGTCCGTGCTATATAAGCTACCGTTGCTGACTTCAGCTCGGGTTCAGGTGAATGACAGCTGACATCTTGTCCTAGAGATGCAGATCCTTCTTGATCAGATTCAGCGGAATCATCACCACTACTTACAGGTGCGTCAGGTACATGCTCCAGTTCATAGGAGTCGGGTGGGACAGCACCGTTTGCTGAAATCTCTACAATACCAGCTCCAGGTAGACCACCAGTCTCTACAGAGGGTAAACCACCAATATCCACTTCAGAGGATTCTCGTGGCACGACACCTTTCGCTAGAGGCTCTACCCTACCAGCTCCAGGTCCACCACCAGTCAGTACTGTGGGCATAGTCATGACGGGTTCTACCAATACAAAACCTCCTTCGGGTGCAGGATCATCAGTAGCAACTCCAGCATCAGCACCAGTTAAATCGGTCTTGACAATAGGTAAACCGTTTTGCTCCAGTTCAGAGAATTCCCGTGGCACGACACCGTTCACTAGAGGCTCTACACTAGCAGCTCCAGCTGCACCACCAGTTTCTACAGCAGGGGGTAAACCCAATCCACAACCTTCTTCATGTGGCACGATGATGCCAGGTATAGGCTCATCAGTACCAGGTCCAGCTGCATCAGTCTCCATAGACAGTAAACAAGGTGGCGTCGGAGGTTTAAAAGACTGGCATGCCATTTCACCTTTGTCATCAGACAATATAGAGTTTTCTTCAACTCTATGTTTCTGCAATAATAAGCACATGAACAGAAATTAGACCAGAGCATCTAGCCATCTAACAGGGGCAGCGGCAAAACAAGCGTCGGTCCATATGTTTACCTTGTCATCTGGGATATCAGAACACACAGATTTAGAAGTCATTTCACATAGCATCCGCTTTTTCGTTCCTTCCCCTACGTCCATCTGGAATAAGTAATACTATTGATCACATAAAACTAATTAATCAAATATATGCATATGTTGAGAAGTTTGCACGGCAAATTGTGGATTCTGCTTTTATCACCTACGAATCGTCGTTCTATATATTTACCTTGTTATCTGGGATATCAGAAGTCACAGAATGAGAAGTCATCTCACTAAGTATCGGTTTTTTCGCTCTTTCCCCTCCATCCATCTGCAATAAGAAGTACTATTGATCACATAAAGCCAATTCATTGAATATATGCATATGTTGAGAAGTTTGCACAACAAATTGTGGATTCTACTTCCAATCACCAAGTAATCTCGTGAGAAATGCATGATCAAGATATGTTTCTCCCTCTTGATCGACATCTGCATCTCCATTAAGACTAATCATCGTGCGATGGTGCTAGCGCATACACTTCCAATCACCAGACAAGCAAAAAATTGTTGATTCTAGTAATGCTTAATCAGCAGTGGCCATGGAACGACCACAGATCGACCAAGCAAAAAAATAAATCATCAGCCTACTGACCACCAGGCAAAACAAACTAGGCCCATACATGGCCTCACAAATCATCATCAAACGTCGATCAAACTAGCAAGTTTGAACATGGATTACTAATTTATTTTCTGATAAAGTGAGTATATTAATATCGAAAGATATTGATTACACTGAGCCTCTGCAACAACGCAATACCTTACTGGTAGTACGGATGCACATGGATTCCTAATACTCCCTCTGTTCGGTTTTAATTAGTCGACGCGAGGGAGAGAAGAAAATGAACTGTCGATGCTTTCAACTAGAGTCAATTAAATACGAACGGAAGAAGTACGTAGTAGTATTGACAAATATCCGGATCTAGTCTAAAAACAAATTGGCATGTAAATCCTAGTAGTCTACTAAACTAGGATCAATACCCTAGATTAGGGTTGCAAGCGGCGTCCGCGAATCGTCCCGCAAAGCAGAAAATTAGAGCAAATAGTGGTTGAGATTAGAGCAGATTTAAAGCACTCGCACTGAAACTAGCTAGCCCGCTACCCACCCCGCTTGACACCCTGCCCTAGATGTGAATCTACACCAAATATTCAAACAAGGATGAGCAACCGCCAATAAAATTTTATCCGCACATCATCATCTCTACCATACACAAGGGTATGGTGATTTCACATACAGCCATTGTTGCCGCGGGACGAGGATGAGTGATGCGCCGCGGAGAAGGTGCCTCACGCCTCTGTCGCCGCCGCCGTCGAAGAGGAAGTCGAAGCCGCGCGATTGTGGTCCGTCGCCGATATGGAGGTGGAGCTACTAGGGAAGAGATGGAGGTGGAGGTGGAGAGGGAGTGATGGTTTGTACTAGTGGCGGCCGGTGAGGTAGTTATAAATACAGCCTCTCTCTCTTTTTTGGCAAGGAATGCAGCTTCTCTTGGAAGGCAACGAGGCAACGCACTCCAGATTTCGTATATTACTATAATAATATGGGCGGAGAAATTTGGACGCATCTGTGTTGTCTTGTCAAATGAATCACCAGGATTTGCTTTTAGTACTCCAGATTTGGGCGACCCAAGGAAGTAGAGATAGTAATGTACGCCATCTAGCTGCACGCTATCAAATCAAATAAATGGTCATGCCATTTACTTTTAAGATGGTGCAGCAGTTATTCTGACCAAAGAAACATGCACGTCTGCTGATTATTTCTGATGGGTATACATTTACCGTCCGCTAGCAAAGATTGTTTGGCACATTGTTCTTATGGCTTTCAACATCACACCCCTTAATAATATTATTAATCAATGTTTGGGCAATCAATTGAGTGTGTTAATAAAAAATTAAAACCCACAAATCCAACTGTACTATTTTTAGGGCCATATGAAGGACAAGGAATGATTTTAAATGCCATATGGAGTACCTCCAACCATGTGAAATATGGTTCTGTCATGCAGGTGATACCCATGGCTTCGCATTGGATCTGTATGTTGTCCTACATACAGTCAACTATGAAGTACCACGATTTGGTTTTTGGGTGCAACCGGCTAGAGAATGATGCACGGGTTTGTACAGCCAGTACAATTCACATTAAGATTTTCTGATAGGATGTTGATGTGTATATGTAAGAATCATACACTAGAATGTCTTCTATGTTTAGATGGTTGATCTACGTTTATACTTTCTGTGAACCATGAGGTTAAGACCTTTGTACTGTAATAAAGATTGCTAAATAACAGTATATATGTATGCCTCTAGGGACACTGAAACAGCCAAACAACCATGCATGTGCATAGACCGTATTTGATCAAATTAAAAGAAGCACCTCGGTTCATGCAAATAGCATCAGTTAATCACCTAAGTCCATTAGCTATAAATAGTTAAATAGGAGTCAAGACCAACTGAGCTAGCTAGTAGTATGATCCTACTATTACATAAATATCCCTAACTCTGATTGTCTTTGTTCCAGTCCAGCGCGTTGGTGTAGCTTGGGATGAACCAAAACCCCGTATGCCAGTTGGCCCCTGGACCGCTGCTTGAGAAAGAGATGCTTTGGTGGTCTTCGCCATTTAGACTGAAGCGGAAAATTTCTTGATGTGATGTGTCAAACTGAGAGCCAATGGCCTGAGGCGTGGTGTAGATGCAGTTTCTTCTTGTCAAATATCCTGGGGGAAATGTTGCACCACCCACTGGCATGAAAATCGGATAGTTCAACCCAAGGAACATAGAATAGTCTCCAAGATTAGTAACCCTTTCCCACGGGTTGGCTGGAAGTAACCGACTAGTGTCATTCGAGAATACAATGCAGGTATACCCCGAATAGCTGTGAACAGCGCGACCGCAATGGACAGAAGGGGTACTATCATAATAAGTTGGAGCACCGTCAGCGTCAAAATCCATTACGCCACGTGCATAGACCAGGAGAAGTCTAGAACGATCTTGAGATCTTGCCAGCCACCACGTACGACTATTAGAGTCAAAATCATCATAGCCATCAAATCCAGCCGTCCGCGGAATGAATGGAGCAGGGAGCACTATAGGACCTTGAAAAAGGAAAGAGCACGTCACATGAAAATATATTTCATGATTTATCTACTAGTGATATTGATTTGATATTGGGATGCCAATACTAGTACTTTAAAAAATAATGGTCGAACATAAGATGGTTTGAAATATATTTCGAACATCTTGGTAAAACTTCATATGGATTAAAAACATGTTCCCCAAAATATTGGTCCAAATTTTAGATGGTTTGAATATAGTACTCCTTATTCTCTAGAACCGGGGGAATATAAACAAATGAAAGTCTTTATCAATATTGCATGGCAGCTTTATTGATTCTATTTCTACTCTACCTTAAATTTTCTAGGGAGTAATAATAAAGAAACTTAATTACTAGGGGGCCTTTTTCCTAAGGAACAACATGCACATTAGACCATACTAAAATTCCTATAGATGTTAAATTCTAAATATGTCCATACCACAAGAGGGTTATGGTGTGCGCCTATGGAATTCCTTTAAGCCAAAAGATGCCAAGACAGTTCAACAAATAAGAGGTGAAATACTATATAAGTTACGTATATAAAAAAGATAGGGAGGAAATGTTACCAAATTGATTAGGATCCCATGCATAAACATTTCCAAGCTCAGTAACGGCGAACACAAGTCCGTTATGTATAATTGCATCGCAGTATATGGCGCCGTACTGAAACTGGTTTTCAAGAAATATCCATGTACGAGGATATTCGCCATGGAGGTAGGCAATTGCAAAGTCGAAGATTGCGACAAGGGAGAAATCTTTATACCCCCTAGCAGCTGTAGGAACTTGGCAAATAGCTATCTTCTGCAGTTGAATAGCAGAACGCTGATACTCGAATATAAGTGGATTGCGTGTGGTTTCCAACTTCTTCCTCAAAGATGGAAGCTTAATCTTGCGATGAGTGTAGACATTGAGGAGGTTCCACTTGCCTTCGGGGCCAACCATGGCGATCCAATCTCCATTGGCGCCTGCCCGCTCCTCATCCTTACCGTGTGGCATTAGGCCATCATAGGAGAACCTGTCCAGCGGCAGTAGTTTGCACTTGCTGTGCACCGGCAAATCCTCCTTGAACACCCATGGTTTATCCGCCGGGTCACAACAGAGAACACACGGAAGGCCAAACGGCTGAGAAGCAGGCAGAGTGGCACTGTATTTGGCTGACTGAAGAATACTTTTGGAGGAACCGACTAGGGACGCGGCGGTGATGGCGTCGCACTGGCTGATGAGCACTTCAAGGGGGCCTTCCGTAAACACCTTGTGAAACAGCCCAGATCCACAGACCCTGCTCGATTTCGCCATCGCAATGAGGCAGGTGGTACAATGGGGTTGGTATTTTCTTGGGAGATCTACTGATTCGAACTTTGGGAGAGAGATGGCGATCAATGGCGGCAGGTGGGGGTTTGAGTTGGAGAACAGAGGCTCTCAAACTGGGCACTGCTGGATAGGATGCGAAAGCGCCATGGCGGAGACGCAGGCGCGTGCTATGGAAGCTGGGCGGAGTGGGGATAGACGACGGAGGTGAACCGAGACGCTCCTCCTCTTATGCATATACTGCCTACTGCAGTTTCGAGGAGAGTGTGAATGTGTTCAAAAAAAGAGGAGAGTGTGAATGTGTTCAAAAAAAGAGGAGAGTGTGACTGTGACCCGACACCCGAGTAGGAGCAGACGGACTATAGGAGTAGCCCCATCATTACAGAACATTAATCGTGCTTCCTACAATAAATAAGTGAAACATCCCAGGCTTGTGTTGTCTAATCAAATCGATGGCCATGTCAGTATTATGGTGAACAAATAAAACAAATACACACCAACCTTGTTCTTTTTGCAACGTACACCAACCTAGCAAGGCATCAACCTTCTCGCCATCAACTACGACTCCGTGGCTCCGTCCCACCAAAGTTGTCTCAACTTTGTAAAAAAAAATACATCTATCTCAGTCAACTGAGATTTTCTTAAGTCTAAGTCACTTACAAAAAAGTGCTTTGAGTTGCACTTTTCTGTTAAAAAAGTGCAATTGCACTTTTCTACCAGAAATGTGCAACTGGACCGAGTTGCACTTTTCTTTGAACTGCAGTTGCACTTTTCTGAGGTGACTGAGACTTAAGAAAATCTCAGTCAACTGAGACATAGGCACACCCAAAAAAAATACATCTATCCATCTAAATTTTAACAAAGGTGAGACACTTTTGGTGGGACCGAGGGAGTACAAAAAAACTTTACTACTCCATGCTAGTATCGGCCACTAATTCAAATTTCAACTGAAGGCGTGCTATTTTATGGTCCTGAAAATTGCCAAAAAAAATACAACCCAAAAATGCAACAGATCCATGTTAAGGGGGTACACCCTACGCAATATACATTAAGAAACTTCGAAACTTCAGCGACCTTGTAAGAATGCCCATGACAGTGCAGTTTTGCCAAATTAGGAAGAGACGAAATATGAATTCAACCAAAGAAATCTAAACGAATCCTTAGACAATAGCATAGTTAACACGTTCAGAAAAAAATGATGACTCCAAAAGAACAACATTAGCAAGAAATACTCCATTTTAGTTTGAATTTGCAGTCACATACATATACTAGTAGTACTGCCAAAATACTATAATACTCCGAGCTGCATTCTAGCACTCCAACTAGCTAGCTAATAGTTCTGGAGTAGTAGTACTACTATACAAGTCCAAAATACATCCGAACGAACCCTACTTCGAACTAAACTACTCCCTCCGATCTTCGAGTAACTACATTGCAGTATGACTAAACGAAGATTATTGTATAACCTTCTTGTTGATGCAAACGCAGATAGGCAACACACGCTGCCCTCCATTCTGCTTCGCGTAACGGGGCGGCACCGCCAGGAAAGAAGTGAGCTGCTGCAACATGATCGAGCTAGGCGTCGGGGAGCTCGTCGGCTCGATTACCGCCATCAAGGTGTCCGTCGAGAGGTCACTGGTCCCACACTACAAGAAATGTGTTAACTAGTGACCTTCTGACAATGACCACATATATATTGGTCGTAACTCTACGACCATTTTGCAGCAATTGGTCGTAGGCCATTCGGGAGGGTCCATACCCTAATTTCCTACGACCTTTCTAGTTAGGAAGGTCATAGTTTTCTTAGAGAAATTGGCCATGATGAAAATGATACAGTCCATGACCTTAATTCTGGCAGACTAGGACCAATTTAAATGGTCATGCCATCTATAAGATTCTTAGCGCTGATGACTAGGCAGACACTTAACCACTCTTTCCTACGTGTCAGTACGTAGGTGTCATTTTCGCTTATGTGTCGCTACTGGAAGGAGGAGCACCCATTTGACTAATTTAACCTAACGTTGACTGATCTATGGGCCCTACCCTGAATTCTTTAGCCCAACACACTTTATTTTTTGGGCCAGTATTAGCCTGAATTATGTGTATTAGACCCAACACAACTTTAAATGGTCATGTTGGCTAATTCGCGATGTTTTAAAATGATAGATCGGCCACCTCATCAATTTTTCCTACGTGGTTAAACTGAGTTGAAGGACCCACTTCTTACCACACACAACAAATTATAAGTGGACACCGCACATATACATTGCCAGCAACAACCTCACAAGTAGAGCCCAACCCTAAAATTATTAATATGAGTCTTGAATATTTTCTGTTGATGTAGAGAAAATAAACTTTTTGTAGCAAATATACGTATCACTGAAATTAGCTTATTGTTACTACGAAAGCACTTACTAAATATTGGGGATCAAAAAGTGGTAGGTCCAAGCTGCAGCGAGTCATATGGACGTAAGTGGGTAGGACGTCTGGAGGAAAATTTTGGGAAACGAGCGCGCGACATCCCGCCACGCGCCACCGCATCCCTCCCTATTATCCTGAAACTGGTCCAAACCCTAGCTACCCTCCCTCGCCGCCACAACCTCCCTCCCTCCTCTCCTCTCCTTCCCTCGAGCCGCTCCGAGCCACCATCGATACAAGCCCGATGACGCCAGAATCGCAGCCCTCTCCCCATCTACCTCTCCGTCTCTCCACCCGTGCTCTTGCGGCATCCCATCTATCCGAGGCCGACTACGCCAGATCCGCCATCATGGCCGCACGTTCTTCCGCTGCAGACGTGCAGTGACGGACGGTTCCGACTCCTCCGGCTGTACGTTCTTCCTCGATGTCGTCTTCGAGTAGTAGCCCATCTGCAGGTCAACTCACTGCGAGTCCCTTCCGCTCTTTCTCTCTGAACCGCAAGCATATCTCAAATCGTGATTGTCATGGACATGTCTTCAGTTTGGTGGAGCGCTGGAGGCGTCAGATCTGAAGAACAAGGCGACGGAGGCGTTCATCGACAACTGGTATGTGCTTGCCGTTTCCCCCCTCTTTGCTCCTCTGCAGCTCGATTGGTTTGCTTATGCGGCGCCATGTGGTGATTTATTGCGTGGCTGTGGCTGATATATCGAGTATTCGTGGATCTGGATGATATCTCGGGTAGATGGGTTTGATTCGGATGCTCAATGTTGCATTGTGTACGCTTATGGAATTCAAGCGGTGGTTTAGGCCCTAATCAGCTTGCTAAATGTTTATGCAGTACATAGAAGTAGGTGGGCGTGTTTGTTTGCAAGGTCTTATGATTTGCAATTCATCGAATGCATTGAGTTGCGTTCTGAAGCAACAAGCTTGTGGTTGATGCTCGAAAAATCCATTGTATTCTGGTAACGAGTTAGCACTCCAGAATCCTAACAATATTCAGTTTGAATACATCAATTGCTTGGCATTGTTTATACAACTGTCTTTTTGAGATACTAAACTATATGAGGATGAATAATATTTTGCATATCCTGATGCTAATAAAATGATGATAATTCCCATATTCTTATTGTTTTTGTTATGCAATAGTTTAGGGCCCTGCTTGTGTTATTACGTACCAACCCTTTTTTTGTGATAAACAACACACTGGAAAATTTGGCCAAAGATATATTTGATATTTGTGCAAAGATCGTCAATGACTGATGTGATGTGGTTCTTCTCCTTGCGCAGGATAGCAAGGTGTTGCAGCTGGAGCATGTGTTCATCAGGAAGATGAGGTTCAGGTTCACGATTATACCCTACATGCTCCATGATCGAGTGCAACGGCAACTCGAACTGCCAGATCGAGAATCACCTTCACAATCAAGGTACCTCTCCCTCTGCTACCTTGGCCATTGTTTGTACCATGCTGCTTGAAATACTAAAGTTTTGCTTGACTGCAAGCGTAGTGTTTTTCTTATTGTTATAAAATTACACTATAATTGTTCTTCTAATGTTTGATTGTTAAACTATAAATTCAAGTAAGCTAGACATGTTGAGCTAAAGATTTTCGGGATCTGGTTTGTTGTAACGCAGCATTCAGAAGCTTCTTGCACTTTATTATTGTCCTCCTCCATAAGCTATATTATTGTAATGGCAGCTGTTCACCCTTTCTTTTTCTAGTTCCTTGCATTGGTTACCAATTCTCTTAAATGTTGTCCCATGTTTTAATCAGAACCAAATGATTGTGTAATCTTGTAACTTTTCCTTCTCTCTCTAATCCCTCTATTTAATTACTTTCCCAGATGGGCTACAATGGCCAAGTTTGATAGTGATGTGGGCAGCTGGAAGTCACGTCCTTCTGCAATGGCAGACAAGAAACTCCAGTGTTCCCTATACTCTTCTCCTTCCTCATTTTGCAACAATATTTAT
This sequence comes from Lolium multiflorum, assembly GCA_030979885.1. Taxonomy (NCBI): domain Eukaryota; kingdom Viridiplantae; phylum Streptophyta; class Magnoliopsida; order Poales; family Poaceae; genus Lolium; species Lolium multiflorum. The sequence continues at coordinate 176,044,534 of CM061752.1, forward strand.
CTTTACATTAGTTGGAAAGAAATACATTGGTCATGCAAATGAGCTGGATGGCAGGCTGAGCATAGTATTAAGTTCTATGCCTATGCTGTCATTTATTAGATGCCTCAAATCCTTTTATGGCATATATCCTGATTCTGCATGAGCACATGATCATGTGTTATTAAGTCCACACTAGACTGTATTCATGTAAAGCAAGGTTTGACATCCCTGATTTATGTGCTCTGTGATTTTAAGCTTATCCAAGTATAATTTTTGCTAGATATATACTGAGATCCAATTATTTACATCGGCTAAGCTCACTGATCTTAATAGTGCCTCAGTATAAACTTTGTTAACCTAGATAGTTATATCACTACATGCTGATAATTCCAACATGCTTAGAGCAGTGAGCTCATGGTTCTACTGTTATTCATGTATTTACACTGACTGACTAGAAATTTCTGCATGTTCCTAACTTCTGATATGTAACCTACAGATGCTTTTTTTCATTCGTCCAAAGTTGCAGCACAAGAGCTCGATGGTGAAGAAAATCTGCACCCTGCGAAGTGACCATTGCATCTAGATATTTTAACAACCAGTTGTATTTGAATATTTTGACAAATGCAATAGCACTATTCCTATACATATTGATTTAATAAGCATTCTGTTCTAATTATCCTCTTCATTTTTCATAACAGGATTTCTTGTTTCGCTTGATGTCGTGCTCACCTGCCTCTATCATGTCATTGAGTGCTTTGGTGTCTTCCTCGACCTCTACGACCAGCTGATTAGCGTGAGTGCCCTGTCATGTGCCCTGCTTGCTGGACTAATGCTAGGATCTGCAACGGAATTATGTGTTTAGTTAGTGTAATTCAAAATGCAGTTCGTATCAGCTACTGTAATTCACAACAGTTCATATCAGCTTTGGAAATTATTTCACTGATGACTGTTCTTTTGGGTACTGTACATATGCTAGATTATGATTTCATTGTGTCGCAAACATGTGTTCATGTTTTTTTTTTGAGCCTCAACTAGAGACATGTGTTCCTGTTATTAACATATAATTGGGTCCATAAATCATGTTTTTCCATGTCCAGCATTTGTGTATAATTAGATCCAGCAAGCATGTTATTTCGGTGTCTTGCATTTGTGTATTATTAGAAAACTGTACCTAGTAGTGGATGGCAGAATTACGCTCTTCTGTCAATACCTGTTACTTTTCTGGAAACTGATTTCTGTAACCATCTTTAGAGAATACTTGTATTGCTATTCTGTTAAGTGATGCTTTAAATGTTATGCTATACCTGGTGATTTACTCTTTGAGTTGACCTGTAGTTACCGGCTGGAGGGATTCAGTGCTCTCAGGAAATCTGGACGAGGCTGAAGGATTTCGTGTGAAGTGTGAAGCCTTACTCAACAAATAGAAGCCGTTGAACTGTGATAGCTTAGGTTTATATTTTTCTGATGTTTCTCTTTTCCTAGAGTAATACTGTACATAATAGATTTAGCTGTTATTTTGAGGAGTGATGGTCTGTTCACTTGAGATTCTTGTACTTACGATTTTGAAACGAAACTTAGGTTTATATGGGCATTGACCGTTACTCAGATACAGGTGTAATATGAACAAAATTGAATTGGGCTCTAAAAATGGCTGAAACACTAACATCAGAACCTGATAAAAGTCTCAATACGTATTGGATTTTAAAAGGCTGAGCCAAGAAAAGATCTGAACATTAGAAAGGCCCAAAAAAAAGTCTATTACAAGGCCGCGGCTCAAAATAAAAGCCCAAGGCCAATGAAAGAAAAAGGCCGGAAGTATTGGGCTTGGCCTGCATGAACCACATAAATGGACTAGGCTGATTTCGAACCACGACCTTTTGGCTTGGTCACAGATCTGCCACGTAGGACTCGCCACGTCAGATCTGCCGTGGACATGCCAGATTGCCAACGACCAATTTTTTGGTCATGGAATCTACGACCATCAATCTTGGTCATAGATGTCTATGACCAACCCAAAAAAGTCGTTGTAAGCCGTCGGTGACGCTCAATCGCGACCAACAGTTATTGGTCATGACGTGGTCATAGATGGCGCACAATGACCTTCCAGTGACCAATATGGAGGGTCGCAAGTCACCATATTTCTTGTAGTGCCAGCCGTCGCCGGCGCCGGCGGACCAATCACCAGCAGCTGCGCCTTGTACATCGGAAACAAGCACGCGGCCGACCTGATGCACACACAGGACACAATGGTGGTCGGGCCGAGCGCGCCAACGGTGATGGCGAACACGCTACCGTCTTCTTCCCCACTGCCGATGAACAGGTGTCCCCGCGGTTGTACCGGAACACGAACTATGCACCAGGCGGGTATGCCATACTGGAACGTAAACACTGGGATGGAGTGGGATGCTTGGAGGTGTACCAGGAGCTCCCGCGGCGGGCCGGTGAAGCTGCAGCCGGTATTGATGGCCTCTGTGCAGCCGCACGGACCATGCGGGCACGCGATATAGTGCTTGTAGGACTCCGTGGAGGCGACCAAGCTCTGGCAGCCGACGCACTTGACCATTGCCCCAGATCGATTCGACGGCGGCAATCTTGCCCCAGATCGATTCGACGGCGGCAACCTCGCCGGCTGCTCGCCGACAGCCCATATGACCGCCCTTGCACTGCACGGAACAACGTACGTGGCATCAGTTGTCATTGACATTTCTCACAGGTGAACCTAAGAATGAAATCGGAAGGGAGCGACCTTGGATATGGGGGGTTTGAAGGGCAGCAGGCAGAGGGGGCACAAGAAGAGGGCCTCCTCCATCTTCAGAGAAGAGTGATCGGGAAAACGAGAACGGGATGGGTTCTTTTTTTATACATGCCTTGGAGTGGAGTATGGATACTACTACTTATAGGAAGAACTTCCTTGCTAAGAATCGGCGTCGGCCGTACGCAACCATAGATGCACCAGCGGCTCTGCAGTTTGTCAAAATAAAAGGACAGAGCTGCAGTGACTTGAAGTCTCCAAATCTCATTGTGACTTGGTGCCACCATCTACCAACCATTTGAGATCCAACGTTCCAAACTATCTCTTATTTCGAACCTAAAAACACAAATTATGAAAAAAATCCAGTAAAATGTAGATGCCTTGTTCTAAAATCTGTGAATATTTCATCCCACTCGGACGATTAGCTTGTGATTAAAGAGCTTTTTACGTATACGAGCACTAGTTTAAACTAAATACTCCCTCTGATTCATATTAATTGACTTCAATATGGATGTATCTAGAACTAAAATGTGTCTAGTACATCCATATTAGAGTCAATTAATATGAACCGGAGGGAGTATATATTTGCTCACAAACCTTTGATTCAAATCGAATGAAACTTCACCAAAATATAAATCGAAATATGCACGATTAACTGGAAGTTCTTGAAATATTTCTGAGCAATTATAATAATTATTTAGTTTAAATTCTAAGTCGATCGCATACATTGGATCTGAGATGGATGGTGGATGGTGGCACCAAGTCACTGTGAGACTTGGAAGTATCAAGTCAGTGAAGCTCTATCCCAAAATAAAAGCTTCGTGAAGGGGGCAGTTTGGTTCAAAAAAGAAGACAGTGCCAAGCAGTTGTCAAACAATACCCATATAGTCAAATGTACTCCCTCTGATTCAAATGAATTGACTCAACTTTGTCTAGATATATGGATGTATCAAGTCACTGAAGCTAAAATAAAAGCTTCATGAAGGGGGAAGTTTGGTTCGAAAAAAAATACAGTGCCAAGCAGCTGTCAAATAGTACCATAACGTCAAATGTACTCCCTCCGATTCAAACGAAATGACTCAACTTTGTATTTTGCATGTTAAAGGTTTTTCGTAAAACTTGGCCAATCTTAACATAGTTTGCCTTTCTAAAAAAAGATATAAGCCCTAAGGCTCCTTTGATTCATAGGATGGGAAAACCATAGAAATATGAAAAACATAGGATTGAGATTTAATGGCTAGTTGAATCATATAGGAAGATGAGTTGTGTTTGATTGTGCCAAAGGAAATTTTCCATGAGGTATGACCTAATGTTTTATTCTTATAGGATTTGCACTGCAAGATTCCTATAGGATATGTTCCTATGAATCAAACAACTAGTGTGGGGAAAATTCACATGTGATCTAAATCCTACATAATTCCTATACAAATCCTATATATGAATTTTAGTTGTTAGGTCACTTAAAATGACTTCACTTGAAGGGTTACATTTTTGTTTTTTCTGAATTAGTAGTGATGCCTAACCATATATATACCTAAACCAAGAGAATCAGCATAAACTTATGTATATTAATAGTAAGCGCATATATGAATGTTTTTTATCTACAAACCCAGGGTCATATATATGTACATAGAAACATGCATATATGCTAGTTTTTGTACCTTGGTGTGTTCCTCTTTTGGGCTATCTCTTTTTTGTTCACCGGTTCACAACCAACGCCCTAGATTAATTTGGCACTTAGAAAATAACATTTTGTTTTTGGCGCACTAACACAAATAGTAGTAGCACGGTCAACACTGTAGAGAAGTACAAAATAAATGTGTGTGGGTAATAATAAAATCCTTAATATGCCTTGAAAACCCACACGTACGCTCTTTCTAGGACAGAGGCAGTATGAGGTAATGCACCCACGCGCTGTCATCTGCCCGTTCGTGCTATGTCTCCCAAATCTTGAAATATCGTCAGTTATCCATTTCACGTCCACACTTCTCCCTCTCTCCACGGACTAGGAAAAAACCCTCTCTTCACTTCCCCTTCCCATTCCACCGATGGAGAGCCCAACCGACGCCGTCAACGCAGCGAAAGCGAAAGCCGCGCGGCTGGCCTTAGCCGCAGAGGAGGCGTCCAGAGCCGCGACCGCAGCACGCATGGCCGCAACGGCGGCGATCATCGCCGCAGCGGATGCCAAAGACGAAGCGGAGGCCATTGCCGAAGGTCGGGCCATCGGTCGCTCATCGGCATCTGATGCTGTTGGTAGATGGGTCCACTCTCTTGGGAAGCATCCCCTAGATGACGAGGACGAGGTTGAACTCATCTTTGAACCGCCGCCGCCGACCTTCGACGAGAATATCGTCGACGAGGGGGAGGAAGTATGTTCCGATTCACCTCTCTCCCTTATTCAACATAGCCCTGTATCGATTTGCGCTATGGTCTCTCCCTCTTTTTTTGCGCTATAGCGTTTTGAATTAGCGTCAGAATCTTTTTAGATTCATATTCAGTATTAGTTGCAACTGCTACATATTTGCTTCACATCCGATTCACCTCTCTCCCTTATTCAACATAGCCCTGTATCGATTTGCTCTATGGTCTCTCCCTCTTTTTTTTGCGCTATAGGGTTTTGAATTAGCGTCAGAATCTTTTTAGATTCATATTCATTATTAGTTGCAACTGCTACATATTTGCTTCACCTGTTTATTTGGCATGTATCAGGTTGCTACTGATGAGGTTGACAGCGATGTCGAGTCGCGTCATAGGAAGGCCAGGGCCACTCTCAACAAGCTTAAGGCGGGGAAGTTCGACAAGTATTGGAGTGAACCCTGGACTGGTGCCAGGAACAGCTGCCCCTTCTGCACAAAGAGCATAAAGGTTGACTTTCGAAGCGTCCTGCAGCATGCCGAAGCCGGTGGGTCCGGCTGTCTCAAAGTTGGGGAAACTGTTAACCGATCCGGCTTCATAGCCAACCACATGGCCTATGGGCTATTCCTAAGGAAGAAATTGAACCAAGCTATCGAGACCGGTCGTGTGCCTCCTCCCAAGCCCAAGCCACCAAAGATTAAAGGTATGGGCAGCAAGAAGCAGAAGAAGCGGGACCGGGAGGAGGCGACAGGAAGAAGATGGTAAATATACTCCGTAACTGTTGTGCATGTTTGTCTCTCCTACTGCTTCAAAAGCAGCATCTTTTGTTGAACTCTGTTTATGTTTGCTGCTCAGCAGCGTTTGTGGTGAACCTATTAGCTTAATTAGGGGTTGTTGAACTATGTCTGTGTTGAACCTTGCTTAATTAGGTTGTGTTGAACTCTGTTTGTGTTGGCGTGGGAAGGGGGGCATGATGCTACCCTGAATTTGCGGGACCCCCAAAAAACTTGCAAATACGAGTGATGCATCCAAAAGGAACAAACTTTTACATGGTAGACCCCAGTCTGAAAGCAAGAAATGCGATCGGGTCCTTAACAGCCACCGCCCGGATTGATCGGGTATTTTGCCTGCCTACCGCATGTGACTTGTGCTCACTGAAGTTTGGGACCTCACGCATGGGCACCACACGTAAGTGACAGACCTGTTGGTGTAAAAACTCGAGTGATTATTATACTGCATTAGTACAAAGTTTCCTATGGATTCAAGGGTTGGAAAGCCAAGTTAACTCATTTTCATGACTAAGAAGGAGCCAGGCTTACTTTTTCATTTTCATGTTTTAACTTGTTTAAATCTTGGTCAAACAAAGGATTTGACCAGGATTCAAATGGGCATAAAAATTCAAAAAAGAAATAAAAAAAAACCAAAGCACATAAGCTTCTTATGTCATATAGTAAGCATTACAGTTGATCAACGAGTCTAGACATATTCAAACCAGAAAAATCATGTATATACCCCCTAACCCTAAACTCTGTCTTATGAAGTCAAGCATGAAGAAAAGTGGTTTTGGGTTTCAAACATTGGAAATTGAAAAAACTCCCAAAAGCTTCATTTTGGAGTGACTAAGAAGAATCCAGGCTTACATTTTCATTTTCATGTTTTAAATTGTTTAAATCTTGGTCAAACCTAGGATTTGACCAAGATTCAAATGGACATAACAAATTCAAAAAAATCAAAACCAAACACATAGTCTTTTGATGTCATATAGTAAGCATTCAAGTTGATAAACAAAGTCTAGACATATTTAAACAAGAAAAATCATGTATATACTTGGCCCCTAACCCTAAACTCTGTCTTATGAAGTCAAGCATTAAGAGAAGTGGTTTTGGGTTTCAAACATGGAAATTTAAAAAACCTCCCAAAAGCTTCATTTTGGAGTGACTAAGAAGAATCCAGGCTTACTTTTCATTTTCATGTTTTAAACTGGTTTAAATCTTGGTCAAACCTAGGATTTGACCAAGATTCAAATGGGCATAACAAATTCAAAAAAAACCAAACACATAGTCTTTTGATGTCACTGATGGCGTGTATTTCACACGTTCGTTGGGCAACCCCAAGAGGAAGGTATGATGCGCACAGCAGCAAGTTTTCCCTCAGAAAGAAACCAAGGTTTATCGAACCAGGAGGAGTCAAGAAGCACGTTGAAGGTTGATGGCGGCGAGATGTAGTGCGGCGCAACACCAGGGATTCCGGCGCCAACGTGGAACCTGCACAACATACTTTGCCCCAACGAAACAGTGAGGTTGTCAATCTCACCGGCTTGCTGTAACAAAGGATTAACCGTATTGTGTGGAAGATGATTGTTTGCGAAAACAGAACAAGTATTGCAGTAGATTGTATTTCAGAGAATTGGACCGGGGTCCACAGTTCACTAGAGGTGTCTCTCCCATAAGACGAACAGCATGTTGGGTGAACAAATTACAGTTGGGCAATTGACAAATAAAGAGAGCATGACCATGCACATACATATTATGATGAGTATAGTGAGATTTAATTGGGCATTACGACAAAGTACATAGACCGCCATCCAACTGCATCTATGCCTAAAAAGTCCACCTTCAGGTTATCATCCGAACCCCCTCCAGTATTAAGTTGCTAACAACAGACAATTGCATTAAGTATTGCGCGTAATGTAACTAGTGACTACATCCTTGAACATAGCACTAATGTTTTATCCCTAGTGGCAACAGCACATCCATAACCTTAGTGGTTCTTGTCACTCCTCCAGATTCACGGAGGCATGAACCCACTATCGAGCATAAATACTCCCTCTTGGAGTTACTAGCATCAACTTGGCCAAAGCATCTACTAATAACGGAGAGCATGCAAGATCATAAACAACACATAGACATAGTCTTGATAATCAACATAACAAGTATTCTCTATTCATCGGATCCCAACAAACGCAACATATAGAATTACAGATAGATGATCTTGATCATGTTAGGCAGCTCACAAGATCCGACAATGATAGCACAATGGGGAGAAGACAACCATCTAGCTACTGCTATGGACCCATAGTCCAGGGGTAGACTACTCACACATCACACCGGAGGCGACCATGGCGGCGTAGAGTCCTCCGGGAGATGATTCCCCTCTCCGGCAGGTGCCGGAGGCGATCTCTGGATCCCCGAGATGGGATCGGCGGCGGCGGCGTCTCGAAGGTTTTCCGTATCGTGGCTCTCGGTACTGGGGTTTCGTCACGGAGGCTTTAAGTAGGCGGAAGGGTAGGTCAAGAGGCGGCACGAGGGCCCCACACCACAGGGCCGCGCGGCCAAGGGGCCGCGCCGCCCTAGGGTGTGGCCCCCTCGTGGCCCCTCTTCGTCTCGTCTTCGGTCTTCTGGAAGCTTCGTGAGAAAATAGGCCTCGGGCTTTTATTTCGTCCAATTCCGAGAATATTTCTTTACTAGGATTTCTGAAACCAAAAACAGCAGAAAACAGTGGCACTTCGGCATCTTGTTAATAGGTTAGTTCCAGAAAATGCACGAATATGACATAAAGTGTGCATAAAACATGTAGATAACATCAATAATGTGGCATGGAACACAAGAAATTATCGATACGTTGGAGACGTATCAGCATCCCCAAGCTTAGTTCTGCTCGTCCCGAGCAGGTAAAACGATAACAAAGATAATTTCTGGAGTGACATGCCATCATAATCTTGATCATACTATTTGTAAAGCATATGTAAAGAATGCAGCGATCAAAACAATGTGTATGACATGAGTAAACAAGTGAATCATAAAGCAAAGACTTTTCATGAATAGCACTTCAAGACAAGCATCAATAAGTCTTGCATAAGAGTTAACTCATAAAGCAATAATTCAAAGTAAAGGTATTGAAGCAACACAAAAGAAGATTAAGTTTCAGCGGTTGCTTTCAACTTGTAACATGTATATCTCATGGATATTGTCAACATAGAGTAGTATAATAAGTGCAATAAGCAAGTATGTAGGAATCAATGCACAGTTCACACAAGTGTTTGCTTCTTGAGGTGGATAGAAATAGGTGAACTGACTCAACATTGAAAGTAAAAGAATGGTCCTCATAGAGGAAAAGCATCGATTGCTATATTTGTGCTAGAGCTTTGATTTTGAAAACATGAAACAATTTTGTCAACGGTAGTAATAAAGCATATGCATCATGTAAATTATATCTTATAAGTTGCAAGCCTCATGCATAGTGTACCAATAGTGCCCGCACCTTGTCCTAATTAGCTTGGACTACCTGGATTATCACCGCAATACATATGCTTTAACCAAGTTTCACAAAGGGGTACCTCTATGCCGCCTGTACAAAGGTCTAAGGAGAAAGCTCGCATTTGGATTTCTCGCTTTTGATTATTCTCAACTTAGACATCCATACCGGGACAACATAGACAACAGATAATGGACTCCTCTTTTAATGCTTTAAGCATTTGACAACAATTAATTCTTTTCTCATTAGAGATTTGAGGATGTTTGTCCAAAACTGAAACTTCCACCATGAATCATGGCTTTAGTTAGCGGCCCAATGTTCTTCTCTCACAATATGCATGCTCAAACCATTCAACTCAGTGTAGATCGCCCTTACTTCAGACAAGACGAACATGCATAGCAACTCACATGATATTCAACAATGAGTTGATGGCGTCCCCAGTAAACATGGTTATCGCACAACAAGCAACTTAATAAGAGATAAAGTGCATAATTACATATTCAATACCACAATAGTTTTTAAGCTATTTGTCCCATGAGCTATATATTGCAAAGGTGAATGATGGAATTTTAAAGGTAGCACTCAAGCAATTTACTTTGGAATGGCGGGAAAATACCATGTAGTATAGGTAGGTATGGTGGACACAAATGGCATAGTGGTTGGCTCAAGTATTTTGGATGCATGAGAAGTATTCCCTCTCGATACAAGGTTTAGGCTAGCAAGGCTTATTTGAAACAAACACAAGGATGAACCGGTGCAGCAAAACTCACATAAAAGACATATTGAAAACATTATAAGACTCTACACCGTCTTCCTTGTTGTTCAAACTCAAAACTAGAAATTATCTAGACCTTAGAGAAACCAAATATGCAAACCAAATTTTAGCATGCTCTATGTATTTCTTCATTAATAGGTGCAAAGCATATGATGCAAGAGCTTAAACATGAGAACAACAATTGCCAAGTATCACATTACCCAAGACATTTATAGCAATTACTACATGTATCATTTTCCAATTCCAACCATATAACAATTTAACGAAGAAGAAACTTCGCCATGAATACTATGAGTAGAAACCAAGGACATATTTGTCCATATGCTACAGCGGAGTGTGTATCTCTCCCATAAAGTGAATGCTAGGATCCATTTTATTCAAACAAAACAAAAACAAAAACAAACCGACGCTCCAAGAAAAAGCACATAAGATGTGGCCGAATAAAAATGTAGTTTCAGGGGAGGAACCTGATAATTTGTTGATGAAGAAGGGGATGCCTTGGGCATCCCCAAGCTTAGGCGCTTGAGTCTTCTTGATATATGCAGGGGTGAACCACCGGGTGCATCCCCAAGCTTAGAGCTTTCACTCTCCTTAATCATGTTGCATCATACTCCTCTCTTGACCCTTGAAAACTTCCTCCACACCAAACTCGAAACAACTCATTAGAGGGTTAGTGCACAATATAAATTGACATATTCAGAGGTGACACAATCATTCTTAACACTTCTGGACATTGCATAATGCTACTGGACATTAGTGGATCAAAGAAATTCATCCAACATAGCGAAAGAGGCAATGCGAAATAAAAGGCAGAATCTGTCAAAACAGAACAGTTCGTATTGACGAATTTTAAAATGGCACCAGACTTGCTCAAATGAAAATGCTCAAATTTAATGAAAGTTGCGTACATATCTGAGGATCATGCACGTAAATTGGCATAATTTTCTGAGCTACCTACAGGGAGGTGGACCCAGATTCGTGACAGCAAAGAAATCTGGAACTGTGCAGTAATCCAAATCTAGTACTTACTTTTCTATCAACGGCTTAACTTGGCACAACAAAACTCAAAACTAAGATAAGGAGAGGTTGCTACAGTAGTAAACAACTTCCAAGACACAAAATAAAAACAAAGTACTGTAGGTAAAAACATGGGTTGTCTCCCATAAGCGCTTTTCTTTAACGCCTTTCAGCTAGGCGCAGAAAGTGTGTATCAAGTAACATCAAGAGATGAAGCATCAACATCATAATTTGTTCTAATAATAGAATCATAAGGTACCTTTATTCTCTTTCTAGGGAAGTGTTCCATACCTTTCTTGAGAGGAAATTGATATTTTATATTACCTTCCCTCATATCAATAATAGCACCAACAGTTCGAAGAAAAGGTCTTCCCAATATAATGGGACAAGATGCATTGCATTCAATATCCAAGACAACAAAATCAACGGGAACAAGATTATTGTTAACGGTAATGCGAACATTATCAACTTTACCCAAAGGTTTCTTTGTAGAATGATCAGCAAGATTAACATCCAAATAACAATTTTTCAGTGGTGGCAAGTCAAGCATATTATAAATTTTCTTAGGCATAACAGAAATACTTGCACCAAGATCACATAAAGCATTACAATCAAAATCTTTAACCTTCATCTTAATGATGGGCTCCCAACCATCCTCTAGCTTTTTAGGAATAGAGGCTTCGCGCTCTAGTTTCTCTTCTCTAGCTTTTATGAGAGCATTTGTAATATGATGCGTGAAAGCCAAATTTATAGCACTAGCATTAGGACTTTTAGCAAGTTTTTGCAAGAACTTTATAACTTCAGAGATGTGGCAATCATCAAAATTCAAATCATTATAATCTAAAGCAATGGGATCATCATCCCCAATGTTGGAAAAAATTTCAGCAGCTTTATCACAGGCAGTTTCAGCAGTTTTAGCAGTTTCAGGCAGTTTTTCGCGCTTTGCATTAGAAGTGGAAACATTGCTAACACCAATTCTTTTATTAGTATTAGTAGGAGGTGCAGCAACATGTGTAGCATTAGCATTACTAGTGGTGGTAATAGTCCAAACTTTAGCTATATTCTTCTCTTTAGCTAGTTTTTCATTTTCTTCTCTATCCCACCTAGCACGCAGTTCAGCCATTAATCTTATATTCTCATTAATTCTAACTTGAATGGCATTTGCTGTAGTAGTAATTTTATTATGATAATTCTCATTAGGCAAAACTTTTGATTTCAAAAGATCAACATCAGCAGCAAGACTATCGACTTTAGAAGCAAGTATATCAATTTTCCCAAGCTTTTCTTCAACAGATTTGTTAAAAGCAGTTTGTGTACTAATAAATTCTTTAAGCATGGCTTCAAGTCCAGGGGGTGAACTCCTATTATTGTTGTAAGAATTTCCATAAGAATTACCATAGCCGTTGCCATTATTATAAGGATATGGCCTATAGTTGTTACTAGAATTGTTCCGGTAAGCATTGTTGTTGAAATTATTATTTTTAATGAAGTTTACATCAACATGTTCTTCTTGTGCAACCAATGAAGCTAACGGAACATTATTAGGATCAATATTAGTCCTATCATTCACAAGCATAGACATAATAGCATCAACCTTATCATTCAAGGAAGAGGATTCTTCAACAGAATTTACCTTCTTACCTTGTGGAGCTCTTTCCGTGTGCCATTCAGAGTAGTTGATCATCATATTATCAAGAAGCCTTGTTGCTTCACCAAGAGTGATGGACATAAAGGTACCTCCAGCAGCTGAATCCAATAAATTCCGCGAAGAAAAATTTAGTCCTGCATAGAAGGTTTGGATGATCATCCAAGTAGTCAGTCCATGGGTTGGGCAATTTTTAACCAGAGATTTCATTCTTTCCCAAGCTTGAGCAACATGTTCAGTATCTAATTGTTTAAAATTCATTATGCTACTCCTCAAAGATATAATTTTAGCAGGGGGATAATATCTACCAATAAAAGCATCCTTGCATTTAGTCCAGGAATCAATACTATTCTTAGGCAGAGATAGCAACCAATCTTTAGCTCTTCCTCTTAATGAGAAAGGGAACAATTTTAGTTTAATAATATCACCATCTACATCTTTATATTTTTGCATTTCACATAGTTCAACAAAATTATTAAGATGGGCAGCAGCATCATCAGAACTAACACCAGAAAATTGCTCTCGCATAACAAGATTCAGTAAAGCAGGTTTAATTTCAAAGAATTCTGCTGTAGTAGCAGGTGGAGCAATAGGTGTGCATAAGAAATCATTATTATTTGTGGTTGTGAAGTCACACAACTTAGTATTTTCAGCGTTGGCCATTTTAGCAACAGTAAATAAAGCAAACTAGATAAAGTAAATGCAAGTAAACTAATTTTTTTGTGTTTTCGATATAGCAAACAAGATAGCAAATAAAGTAAAACTAGCAACTAATTTTTTGTATTTTGATTTAGTGCAGCAAACAAAGTAGTAAATAAAACTAAGCAAGACAAAAACAAAGTAAAGAGATTGAGAAGTGGAGACTCCCCTTGCAGCGTGTCTTGATCTCCCCGGCAACGGCGCCAGAAATTTATGCTTGATGGCGTGTATTTCACGTTCGTTGGGCAACCCCAAGAGGAAGGTATGATGCGCACAGCAGCAAGTTTTCCCTCAGAAAGAAACCAAGGTTTATCGAACCAGGAGGAGTCAAGAAGCACGTTGAAGGTTGATGGCGGCGAGATGTAGTGCGGCGCAACACCAGGGATTCCGACGCCAACGTGGAACCTGCACAACACAACCAAAGTACTTTGCCCCAACGAAACAGTGAGGTTGTCAATCTCACCGGCTTGCTGTAACAAAGGATTAACCGTATTGTGTGGAAGATGATTGTTTGCGAAAACAGTAGAACAAGTATTGCAGTAGATTGTATTTCAGTAAAGAGAATTGGACCGGGGTCCACAGTTCACTAGAGGTGTCTCTCCCATAAGACGAACAACATGTTGGGTGAACAAATTACAGTTGGGCAATTGACAAATAAAGAGAGCATGACCATGCACATACATATTATGATGAGTATAGTGAGATTTAATTGGGCATTACGACAAAGTACATAGACCGCCATCCAACTGCATCTATGCCTAAAAAGTCCACCTTCAGGTTATCATCCGAACCCCCTCCAGTATTAAGTTGCTAACAACAGACAATTGCATTAAGTATTGCGCGTAATGTAACTAGTGACTACATCCTTGAACATAGCACTAATGTTTTATCCCTAGTGGCAACAGCACATCCATAACCTTAGTGGTTCTTGTCACTCCTCCAGATTCACGGAGGCATGAACCCACTATCGAGCATAAATACTCCCTCTTGGAGTTACTAGCATCAACTTGGCCAAAGCATCTACTAATAACGGAGAGCATGCAAGATCATAAACAACACATAGACATAGTCTTGATAATCAACATAACAAGTATTCTCTATTCATCGGATCCCAACAAACGCAACATATAGAATTACAGATAGATGATCTTGATCATGTTAGGCAGCTCACAAGATCCGACAATGATAGCACAATGGGGAGAAGACAACCATCTAGCTACTGCTATGGACCCATAGTCCAGGGGTAGACTACTCACACATCACACCGGAGGCGACCATGGCGGCGTAGAGTCCTCCGGGAGATGATTCCCTCTCGCAGGTGCGGAGGCGATCTCCTGGATCCCCCGAGATGGGATCGGCGGCGGCGGCGTCTCAGTAAGGTTTTCCGTATCGTGGCTCTCGGTACTGGGGGTTTCGTCACGGAGGCTTTAAGTAGGCGGAAGGGTAGGTCAAGAGGCGGCACGAGGGCCCCACACCACAGGGCCGCGCGGCCAAGGGGGGCCGCGCCGCCCTAGGGTGTGGCCCCCTCGTGGCCCCTCTTCGTCTCGTCTTCGGTCTTCTGGAAGCTTCGTGAGAAAATAGGCCTCTGGGCTTTTATTTCGTCCAATTCCGAGAATATTTCTTTACTAGGATTTCTGAAACCAAAAACAGAGACAATCGGCACTTCGGCATCTTGTTAATAGGTTAGTTCCAAAAATGCACGAATATGACATAAAGTGTGCATAAAACATGTAGATAACATCAATAATGTGGCATGGAACACAAGAAATTATCGATACGTTGGAGACGTATCATGTCACATAATAAGCATTCAAGTTGATAAACAAGGTCTAGACATATTCAAACCAGAAAAATCATGTATCTACCCCTTACCCCTAAACTTTGTCTTATGAAGTAAAGCACGGAGAGATATCATTTTGGGTTTCGAACATGGAAAATTTAAAAAACCTCCCAAAAGCTTCATTTTGGAGTGAATAAGAAGGATCCAAACTTACTTTTCATTTTCATGTTTTAAACTTGTTTAAATATTGGTCAAACCTGCTAGGATTTGACCAAATTCAAATGGGCATAAAAATTCAAAAAAAAAAATAAATTAAACCGAAAACCACTTCTCTTCGTCCTTGACTTCATTAGACAGAGTTTAGGGTTGGGGTATATACATGATTTTTAATG
The DNA here is from genome assembly GCA_030979885.1 of Lolium multiflorum. NCBI lineage: Eukaryota > Viridiplantae > Streptophyta > Magnoliopsida > Poales > Poaceae > Lolium > Lolium multiflorum. The sequence continues at coordinate 176,060,182 of CM061752.1, forward strand.
TTTAAATATGTATAGACTCCGTTGATCAACATGAATGCTTACTATAACTTAAGAAGCTTAATTATGTGCTTTGGTTTTTCATTTTTTGAATTCTTTATTGAATTTTTATGCCTATTTGAATCTTGGTCAAATCCTAGGTTTGACCAAGAATTAAACAAGTCAGTAACATGAAAATGAAAAAGTAAGCCTGGATCCTTCTTATTCACTCAAAAAATGAAGCTTTTGGGAGGGTTTTTGAATTTTCCATGTTTGAAACCCAAAACCATTCCTCTTATATGGTTGACTTCATATATATGACAGAGTTTAGCCTTAGGGGGTAGATACATGATTTTCCTGGGAAAAACCAATGCACATAGTCATCTTATGTCATCTAGTAAGCATTCAATTAAGTTGATAAACAATGTCTAGACATATTCAAACCAGAAAATTCATGTATCAAGCTAACCCTAACCCCAAACTCTGTCTTATGAAGTCAAGCATGAAGAGAAGTACGTGGTTTTTGGTTTCAAACATGGAAATTTCAAAAACCCTCTCAAGAGCTTCATTTTGGAGTGACTACGAATGATACATGCTTAATTTTTCATATTCATGTTTTAAACTTGTTTAAATCATGGTCAAACCTAGGATTTGGCCAAGATTCAAATGGGCAAAATTTTAAAAAAATCAAGGCACATAGTCTTCTTATGTCATATAGTAAGCATTCAATTAAGTTGATAAACAAGGTCTAGACATATTCAAACGAGAGAAATCATGTATCTACCCCCTAACACTAAACTCTGTCTCATGAAGTCAAGCGCATGCATGAAGATATGTGGTTTTTGGTTTCAAACATGGAAATTTCAAAAACCCTCCCAAGAGCTTCATTTCGAAGTGATTAATTAAGAAGCATACATGCATGCTTACTTTTTCATATTCATGTTTTAAACTTATTCAAATCTTGGTGAAACCTAGGATTTGACCAAGATTCAAATGGGTATAAAAATTAAAAAAAAGGTCTTCTTATGTTATATAGTAGGCATTCAATTAAGTTGATAAACAAGGTCTAAACATATTCAAACAAGAAAAATCAAGCATGTATCTACCCCTAACCCTAAACTCTGTTTCATGAAGTCAAGCATGAAGATATGTGGTTTTTGTTTTGATGACCCACAAGTATAGGGGATCGCAACAGTCTTCGAGGGAAGTATTACCCAATTTATTGATTCGACACAAGGGGAGACAAAGAACACTTGGAAGCCTTAACAACGGAGTTGTCAATTCAGCTGCACCTGGAAACAGACTTGCTCGCAAGAGTTTATCAGTAGTAACAGTTTTATAGCAGTAGTGAAATAACAGCAGCAGAGTAACAAAGACAGCAGTAGTGATTATAGTAAACAGCAGGATTAAAATACTGTAGGCACGGGGACGGATGACGGGCGTTGCATGGATGAGAGAAACTCATGTAACAATCATAGCAGGGCATTTGCAGATAATAATAAAACGGTGTCCAAGTACTAATCAATCAATAGGCATGTGTTCCAATTATAGTCGTACGTGCTCGCAATGAGAAACTTGCACAACATCTTTTGTCCTACCAGCCGGTGGCAGCCTCAAGGGAAACTACTGGATATTAAGGTACTCCTTTTAATAGAGTACCGGAGCAAAGCATTAACACTCCGTGAACACATGTGATCCTCACATCGCTACCATCCCCTCCGGTTGTCCCAATTCTGTCACTTCGGGGCCATTGGTTCCGGACAGCGACATGTGTATACAACTTGCAGGTAAGATCATAAACAACGAATATCATGATGAAATAATAACATGTTCAGATCTGAGATCATGGCACTCGGGCCCTAGTGACAAGCATTAAGCATAACAAGTTGCAACAATATCATAAAAGTACCATCTACGGACACTAGGCACTATGCCCTAACAATCTTATGCTATTACATGACCAATCTCATCCAATCCCTACCATCCCCTTCGGCCTACAGCGGGGAATTACTCACACATGGATGGGGGAAACATTGCTGGTTGATGGAGAGGCGTTGGCGGTGATGGCGGTGATGATCTCCTCCAATTCCCCGTCCCGGCGGAGTGCCAGAACGGAGACTTCTGGCTCCCGCGACGGAGTTTCGCGATGTGGCGGCGTTCTGGAGGGTTTTTGGCGACTTCGACTTCTCCTGGCGTTTTTAGGTCGAGGCGAATAAGTAGTCCGAAGGAGGACGTCGGAGGCCGGCCGAGGGGGCCACACCACAGGGCCGCGTGGGCCCCCCGGGCCGCGCCGCCCTATGGTGTGGGGCCCTCGGGCCTCCACTTCAATTGCCCTTCTGGCTCCGTTAGTTTCCTGGGAAAATAGGGCCTTCTGCATAAATTCCGAGGTTTTTCCCGAAAGTTGGATTTCTGCACAAAAACGAGACACCAGAGCAGTTCTGCTGAAAACAGCGTTAGTCCGTGTTAGTTGCATCCAAAATACACAAATTAGAGGCCAAACAATAGCAAAAGTGTTCGGGAAAGTAGATACGTTTTGGACGTATCAACTCCCCCAAGCTTAGCTTATTGCTTGTCCTCAAGCAATTCAGTTAACAACTGAGCGATAAAAGAACTTTCACGAACACATTTGTTCATATGATGTATATATTCTCATGATATGGCTAATACTTAAGCAGTTCATAATGAGATACATGCAAATAAGATCATCTAACAGCTATGTCAATCATGGAGAGGTACCAACAATTAATAATAAGCATCATGAATCATGTACATAAGCAAGATTGCAATGTTCATAAGAGAGTATGATAAAGTGGTATCTCGCTTGCCTGTATTTGATTGGCAAAACATAAATGCCCGGGCACCTCTGGAGTTCATAGAAAGACTAGAAGTAGTGATTGTCAAAGATAAAAGCATCAAAGTTATACCACAATCAATCATATTTTGAGACAAGCATATTATACTAAGAATGACAGTTGTGCTCTCAAGAAAGTGCTCAAAGAAAGGATGGAGACACAACATAAAAGTAAAAGATTGACCCTTCGCAGAGGGAAGCAGGGATTAACATGCGCTAGAGCTTTTCATTTTTATAAATCAGGAGTAAAATTATTTTGAGAGGTGTTTGTTGTTGTCAACGAATGGTAATGGGTACACTAACTACCTCGCCAACCGGACTTTCAAGAGCGGCTCCCATGAATTATTGCATATTTATTTGGCACTCCTTCCAACCTTTCTTGCACAAACCATGGCTAACCGAATCCTCGGGTGCCTGCCAACAATCTCATACCATGAAGGAGTGCCTTTTTTAGTTTTATTATGATGATGACACTCCCCCAACCTTTGCTTACACAAGCCATGGCTAACCGAATCCTTCGGGTGCCGTCCAACAATCACAAACCATGGAGGAGTGTCTATTTAAGTTAATTAATTCGGGACTGGGAATCCCATTGCCAGCTCTTTTTGCAAAATTATTGGATAAGCGGATGTGCCACTATTCCATATGAGAGTCCGTCAAAAGTAAATGACAAGGTTGAAAGCTAAACACCACATACTTCCTCATGAGCTATGAAACATTAACACAAATTAAGAAGCATTTTGAAGGTTTTAAAGGTAGCGCATGAGAATTTACTTGGAATGGTTTGAAATGCCATGCATAGGTATTTATGGTGGACACTCTGGAATAACTTGGTTTTCATGTGTTTGGAGGCACGAGCAGCGTTCCCGCTCAGTACAAGTGAAGGCTAGCAAAAGACTAGGGAGCGACAAATCAAGAGAGCAGTAACTGTCATAATCATGCTTGCGGCAAAATAAATTAACTGAGGCATAAAAGTGATACAAGAACTCTGAAGCAATGTAAATCATTGAGGCTTAATTGACTCTTGTTCAGTCATATGCATGCGTGAGCATGTGCCAAGTCAATATAAATGAATTATTCAGAGGAGGATACCACAATGCCATACTTACTTATGAATAAAACAATGCAAGCAAACATCCATGACATGCTACTCATATTAATAAATTGGAGCTAAACATGAGAGATCATGAACTACTAGACTTTCTTAAATAACATATACCTCACATGAACCAACTAAGCATGCTCACATGGATGAGTATATGTACAAAAATGAAAACAAATAGAGTTCATACCAGCCTCTCACCACAATCAGATTGTCGTAGATCGTCATTATTGCCTTTTCACTTGTGTAGCTTGGATAATATGAAATGAAAACCACGCTCCAGCCACCGAAGACCATTGAACTCATAAAGAACTTTACAAACCAAAGAAGAACAGCAAATATTTTTGGTGTTTTCAAATTGCAAATAAGAACAAGAGGAAACAAGCAAACAAAGCAAAATCTTTTTGGGTTTTCTTATAGCAAACTAGCAATAGCAAATAAAGCGAAACAAATGCAAGAAACCAAAGCAAACAAATGGTGAAGAGAAACAACAGAAATATTTTTGGTCTTTTTGTGTTTTGGAAAGGAACAAAGCAAAAACAAGAAATAGCAAACTAAAAGAAACACAGAAAAGCAAGATGGCAGAAATCTGCCAAAACTTGACAGCAGTACAGAAATCGATTTTTACAAAAATCTTACGTTGCTCAGTTCAAAAAGTGTTCAACTAATGAAAGTTAGATAACAACCTGGGGAACCTGCACAAAAATTTTCAACTCAAAATAACGTTCTGGCTGTGCGCACGAATTTTTACGGTAACAGCCCAGAATCTGTTTTCAGGCAGCACTTCCCCAAATATCATCTTCCTCTCATTAGAAAACCACTCAAAGAGACTAAACAAGTATGTACAAGTATCCAGCAATCATTAGTTGTACTCAGTTTTCCCCAGCTCCTTAGTTTTTCCTCAGTTTTCCCCAAGCCCTTGTTTGAAACCCGCAGAAGCAGCTCAGACGGCAGGATTCCCGTTTAGTTGACCGTTCTGTCACGTGTGGGGCCGCGTCTTGTGGGGCCGCGTCGTGTGGGCCCGCGTCGCGTGGGGCTGGTAGAAAGGGACCGCGTGGGACAGGACGAGAAGCGTTTGGTTGCACGTGAGCAGGAGCTGGGTTCTGTCTCTCTCGGCCCCAAATTGGCATTATTAAGTGCACCTTTTTCCCCTCTTTCTCTCTGTCCTTTTCACCAAATTAGTATAAAATCTAGAGAAGCTTGCATTTCTGACTTTCTTCAATTATTTGTGCCTTTTGGCCCTCGTTGTTTGCCCAATATGGCAGCAAATCTAGTACTCCCTCTGGTCCATATGTATGTAGTTAAATCTAGAAGCAAATCTCCAGGATAATGTACGATAAATTCACAGTCATAGTAAATCAAGAAAACTAAGTACGGCCAACAAAATATAGTAGACTAGGGATAGATAATCCCTAGATAATATGGATAGATAATAGGCTGCATACACAGCAGCCAACATAGTAACAGGTTCTTCACAGCACCATCATACTAACATAACAACAAGGGATCCCTAGCTAACAACAAAGGGATCCCAACAACAAACTAGGAGGCAGCAGCAGCAGCAGCACACGTCCAGGACTCCGCCTACCCCATCTGGCTCTGCCTCCACTTGTTGCTCTTGCTCCCCTTGGGAGCCTTGGGCTTGAGCGGAGGCATGCGCCCGGCGGAGATCTCCACCCGCTGCAAGCTGCGGAGGTGCATGCCGAGCGCCCTGTGCTTGGCGCGGAAGGAGTGGACGTTCACCGTCGTGCCGACCTTGGGGAAGGTGTTGCTGATGTTCTCAGCATGCGTGACGAGGCAGTTGAAGTCCGTGGCGCCGAGTCTCCTGGTGCAGAAGGGGCACCTGTACACCTCCTTGGCGAAGTAGGAGATGTACTGGCCGACCTGCAGCCTCCGCAGCACCTGGCGAGTCTTGACGTCCTCCTCCTCTTCGTCGCTGCCGACGTCGCTGCCAGACATCTGATCCATATCAAACAGAAACTAGTGAATGAGTTGCAACGATGACTAACGTACATGATAACAAAGTTAAGAAAAACAGAGTCAGCCTCAGTTAGAGTGGACATGATTATATATCTACAGGGAAGGTGTTAGCGAACTAAAGCTCATGCACAACAGATTTGTACACAGCAATGGTTCGCTGAACCCTCCCTGTAAAAATTTGTGCCCAACCATTCATCATAGGCAAAGAAACAGATTCTAGATCTGAACTAGATCTGAACTTGAACACATTCGAGATTATTTGCAAAATTAAACGGTTGATATCTTTTGATTAGTGCATAAAATAACTGATTGAGATCCCATGATTACTTGCATAAATTAACTGATTGAGATCCAATATTACTTGCATAAATTAACCGAACAGCCGAACCCCAAATCTTAAACGAAATCAAGAAGTGATCAAAACAAAATGGAATAAAATCGGCGCAAATATTAGCCCAATACTCATCCATCTACAGATCCATCTACACCAGCAAAAATAGGGTTCAAAAAGGAATGGGGAACAAAAAAGGAAGCAAACCGTAGTTACCTCGTTCCATGGGTCCTCCAGGGAGGTGTCGTAGGGGTTCGGGGGCGGGACGTACGGCACGGGGTCGTAGGGGTCCCATCCCGCCGGGATCTGACTGCCACCGGCGGCAGCAGCCTCCGATGCACCGGCGACGGCGGCGGCGGCGTCGTCCGTCGAGGGGACGGCGCCGAAGATGGAGGCGTCGCGCTTCGAGCCAACCTCGACGATGGGATTGGCATTCTCCTTGTCCATCTCTCCGGCGGAGGAAGAGGAAGAGGGAGAGGGAGAGGGTTTTTTGCTTTGGAGAAGATGATGGGACGTGAGAGAGTTGGCGATGCGTGAGCGAGTGAGAGTGACAGAGAGAGTGCGAGGAGGCGTCTATAAAGGCGAGGGGTGGTTAATGCGACCCGCGTCCTACGCGTGCACAGGTGCACGTCTGCACGTCTTGGACTTCTGCAACGCGACACGCGTCCACGATTGCACGTCTCGACTTCTCCACCGCGACCCGCGTCTACGCGTCAACAATTGCACGTGTCCTCGAGTCTAACCCTGGAAATTTAGATATACTCAGGTATACCCTCGAGTCTTATACTAGCATTTTTTGTGTGCTCAATTTTCCCCTCGAGTGCTAATACTGGCTAGTGCAATATACTCAGTTTTACCCTCAAGTGGCTGGTCAACAGAGAGTCAACAAATGGGATTAACTAGTTAAATGAGTCATTTAATGTGCAAAAAAATCCTAAAAAGAGTGGCACTTACTCATGGAGTCTTTACCACAAATTGCCACTTCTCAAATCATAGATAAATCATAGATAAATCAAGTTTTACCACAAATTGCCACTTCTCAAATCACCTAGTAGCTATGAAGGTGCATGGTTTTCCACAATAAGCCCTTCCCAAAACAGCTTCCCCCAAATCATACTTTGTCTAAATGAGGCCACAATTCTCACACTGATGTATATTGGTATTGCAAATAGTTTGAGGTAGGCCAAGATGGGTTTCATTGTACAAAACACGCATTTTCCATTTTTTAAATCTCATATTTGAATCCCTTAGTCTATTTACTACTCAGGTGCCCTTGGTTTCTTGATAGTACTCAGTTTTGCCCTCTCTCTTCACAAATTCTCGCAGACGTGCATCATCGCCCTGATTGGTCTAGCCCATGTCACGCGGATCGTGCCCGCCGACCGTTGATCGTATGATATAGGGAACGGGCAGGATAACCCCTCTCTCTCTCTCTGAAGGGCGGTTTTCTGTATTATTTTTCACGCGCTAAAAATTATAAACTCTTTTAGGCGTTATTTTTCACGCAAAAAATGATAAACCATCACCGATTTGTTGTTACCATTACTTTTCACGCAAAAAAATGATAAACCATCACCGATTTGTTGTTGCCATTACTTTTCACGCAAAAAATGATAAACCATCAACAATTTGTTGTAGCCATTACTTTTCACGCAAAAAATGATAAACCATCACCGATTTGTTGTTGCCATTACTTTTCACGCAAAAAATGATAAACCATCAACAATTTGTTGTAGCCATTACTTTTCACGCAAAAAATGATAAACCATCAACAATTTGTTGTTGCCATTACTTTTCACGCAAAAAATATGATAAACCATCACCGATTTGTTGTTGCCATTACTTTTCACGCAAAAAATGATAAACCATCAACAATTTGTTGTAGCCATTACTTTTCACGCAAAAAATGATAAACCATCAACAATTTGTTGTAGCCATTACTTTTCACGCAAAAAATGATAAACCATCAACAATTTGTTGTAGCCATTACTTTTCACGCAGAAAAAACCTAATTTGTTACAAAAGCTGGTTTCAGTGAGACCTAACCAAGTTTGGCATACATGATGGCATACCTATAACAACAAGGAATATCTAAAAGGGAAAGTTTCAGAAAATTTGAAATTTAGGGTGAAAATGATGCCATACATGATGCTGTTTTTCGAGGTTTTGACCTGAAAATCAATTGGGTATTGTAAAGGGAAATAAAAAGTTCGAAAAATGTAAAAACGAAACAATCTATCTATCTATGTATAGAAGATCAGCTGTATGAAATTTGAGGTTATTTAGAGAAGGTAGAAAAAATCACCTTGTTAGAAAAGCTGGTTTCAGCGAGACGAAACGGCATGCGCTTAAGCAAAGTGATTTTTTCGAACATCTCCAAATGACCCCAAATTTTCCATACATGATGCCATACGTGTAACAACAAGGAACCCTATCTAAAAAGTGTCAAAAAAGTTTGCCCAACCGTATAGCTCTATCAAAAAGAACCTCACCATGGCGCTAGTATAATTTTGGGATAGTTACAAACTTTCGTTACCTAACCTTCAACATGAAACTTGTTTCAAATTCATTTTGGCCTACAAGAAACAAATCCCAACTTGATTCGAGCACCACAGCCTCCAAACGATGCCGATGCCGATATCGGCATGGTCAGAACGGCTATGCTCGCCGCCACTGCTAGGTCAACGTCGGGATGCACCCTCAATCCCGTCCCCTCATTCGATCACTGACACACCAGAGATACCGCCGAGGCCAATGCCGAACGTACATGCTGATGCCAATGCCGAACATGCATGCACGCCGCTGTGGGCACGGCCACGCCGACCCGCTATGCTGGACGCCACAGACCGCCGCGAGGTCTTTCCCTTCGCCACCACACTCTCCTAGCACCCACCTATACACGCCAGAAAGGAGAGACACTAGTTTTCTCTACATTGCTCGCGTTCGTGTCCGACACGGTCAGTCAAAGTTTTGAGGTGGTCGTCGATGTCGTCGACCATTTCTTCTCTTCTTTGCATGGTTAAACGCGTCTAGTTCATATCTATCTAATGCGTCTGGTCTCGCCTCATGCAGTTCTTTGTGGACGTCGATCTCATCTCGGCACCCCGCATGCCACCTCCTCCGTGCCATCGCTGTAGAGCTCCGTTTAAAAATCTAATCCTACCCGTGTATTGCCCCTTGTATCAGCGTCATGGCCCCACTTGTCATTTGATATACCGAAGCCCCACTCGTTCGCGTTTTGGTCAGGGATACAGCGATGCTTACGGTCAAACAAAGATGGATGGTCTGACGTGTCTTTGCGGGCTCTACGTGGCCCCACTAGTCAGAAGATAACGGTCAACCGTCGGGCAACCGGCCGTTACATCACGTGTGATGGTTTCAGACAAACGCTTGGGTAAAACTGAGGAAAAACTAAGGAGCTGGGGAAAACTGAGCACAACTAAGGACCCGAGGGCACGAAAATAGAAATCCCAACAAGTATATACAAGTATCCAGCAATCATAATATGCAAAGAATGAGTGATGCCGGTATACCTCCCCCCAAGCTTAGGCTTTTGGCCTAAGTGGAGTTCAACCCCAACGAGGGTCGTTGTTCCTCGCCGGTGGGTAGTCCATGGAGTAGTCATAGTAAAGCTCCTGTGCAGAAGAAAAGCGTGGAGGCTCCGCATATCCACCATGTTGATGCGAGGAACTTGCTGCATCGGATGATGAGTCGAGGTGCTCCTCGACCTCTATGTCGTCTCTTGCATGTTGGCCTCCTCTCTCTATATGTGCATCCAGTGCACCTTCTGTGACCGACCAATCTCCCCTGGAATCAAGGTTAGACAAAACAGGCGCAGGCAATCTTACTAGTTTCTCAGTTTTCTTAGTTATTCTCCAAACTTTCTTATAAAATATCATCTTATAATACAGGTTACCCAAGTTGGAGGAATCTGAAACAAATTCATGTTTAATCATAGAGGCTATGTCAAGTTTTTCTATGGGGAACGGAATATCAAAATGATGAGGTTCTACATTATGAAAAGCTAGTAAACGGGAGGCGATGAGGCCTCCACACATTCCACCTTTCTCACGGTTAGTAGCAAGTCTATAAGCTATTAATGCCCCCAAATTATAAGACCTACTATTTTGCAGTGCTGCAGCTAGAAAAGCCAAATCCGGGATAGAAAGTTTACTACCAATCCTTTTGGCGAGAACGCATTTGGTAATAAAATAAGCAAAGTAGCGGATAGCCGGGAGCTGAATACTAGTGATTTTACCACTTTCACCTGAGAAACTCCTTCCATCGCAAATCATCTTGTAAAGATCCGAGAGTTCTTGCGGCGATCCCCTTATCTTCTCGCACGACCCCCATTGCGGTATTCTAATTGCTGCACAAAAAGCACTAAATGGCAAGTTGACAGCTTTATTGTAAATTTTATACTGGACCGTGGGGTTAGATCGCGACCAATTAAACTTGAAGTCCTGCACAAAAGCCATAGTTAATTTTACATATTGTCTTGGCTCTCCTTCAACAAAGTCACTCAGCCCTGCACGAGAAATTAGAGTTTGAACATCTTCAAATATCCCCGCGCTTCTCATGAAATCCGCGCACGGGTAGTAAGAGGGGTATACTCCCTCTTCACGATTGACTATCATAACTTGTTGGACTTCCAATTCTTGCTGGTTCAAGTGATATCTATTCCATTCCATTTTCTGAAATTTCAACAACCAATATAAATTTTTGATTTGGTGACATAAAATTGAGGGGAACTACTATAGGAACTTGCTAGAGTACTAATCATGCATCAAAACTAGTTTCTACCACTTAGAACAAGCATGCAAGCTCACTAAACATGTTACCTACAGCAGCAAAATATTCAAGATATACTCAACCAAACGAAATTCTACTTGGATGGGTGGAGGAGTCACATACCGAAGAGCAAATGTGCCAAATTTCAGACAGAAATCTGGGCTGAGCAAAGAGATCGAGAAATCTGGAGCTCTGGAGCAAAAACGCGAGAGAGATGAACTTGGTACGAGTTTTTTCGGGAGAGAGAAGGTGCTGGGAGAAAGAGATGGCAAAGTGGGGCAAGGAGGGGCCCACACCACATGGTGGCGCGGCCACCTCCTTGGCCGCGCCGGCCTGTGGTTTGGCGCCCTCTGGTGCCCCACAGGTCATCCTCTGGTGCTCCCAGGTGCCTCGTCGAAAAATAGGACCAACGGTATAATTTTCGCGAATTTTTGAAAACTTTGAAAAATGCACATTTTCTGGGTATTAAGTTTATTATTACTGGCCAGGAAAATTTTTGAAATCTCAAATCAACTAAGAAACTTTGCAAATTAAAAGTGCTACAGCAACTAAAGCAAGTGGAGGAAGAAAGAGATGTTGTTTACCTCCTCTATGCATATAAAAGGTATTTGTTAACAAGGTTGATCAAGTCTTGCCACCAAATAAATTTTACATAGCATATGAAGAAATAAACCTCAAATCAATCATGTTACCTTGAATTGTATTGATATGGATCCAATCACAAGAGTTTGATATTCTTCTTTAGGCTCATATATAGGACAATCGATGGTTCCCACTTTGATAGTTCTCACATTAGAAATAGTATTAACTCCACACGCTTTCTCAATCCTCTTGGGGAAATAAACGGTATGTTCCCTATCATCAACATTGAAAGTAACCTTTCCTTTATTGCAATCAATAACAGCCCCTGCAGTGTTAAGAAAAGGTCTCCCAAGAATAATAGACATATTATCATCTTCAGGCATTTCCAATACAACAAAATCAGTTAATATCAAGCAGTTAGTAGTAACTTGAACAGGGACATTCTCACATATACCAACAGGAATAGCAGTAGATTTATCAGCCATTTGCAAAGATATATCAGTAGGTATCAACTTATCTAAGTAAAGTCTCTTATAAAGAGAAAAAGGCATAACACTAACACCGGCTCCCAAGTCACATAGAGCAGTTTTAACATAATTATTCTTAATAGAACAAGGAATAGTAGGTATACCTGGGTCGCCCAACTTCTTTGGAATTTTGCCATTGAAAGAGTAATTAGCAAGCATAGTAGAAATTTCCTCATTGGGGATTTTCCTTTTGTTAGTAACAATATCTTTCATATACTTTGAATAAGGAGGCAATTTAATAGCATCAGTTAAAGGGATTTGCAAGAATAAAGGTTTCATCCAATCACAGAATTTATTATAGTGTTCTTCTTCCTTTGATTTTAGTTTCTTAGCAGGAAAAGGCATTTGCTTTTGCACCCAAGGTTCTCTTTCATTACCATGTTTCTCAGCAATAAAATCTTCTTTAGTATACTTTTTATTTTTAGCATGCTTTTCAGGTTCTTCTTCAACCTCTTCTTTATCAGGAGTATCATTCTTATCATTATCTTCACTATTATCATGTTCATTACCACTTTCAGTTTCAGCATCAGAAATAGAAATACTATTAGGATCATTAACAGGTTCAGAGGATTCTACAACATTTTTATGTTTCTTCTTCTTTTTCCTAGAATGAGCTCTAGGTTCAATGCGTTGAGAATCTTGTTCAATTCTTTTGGGATGCCCTTCAGGATATAGAGGATCCTGGGTAGAGACACCACCTCTAGTTGTTACTTCATAAGCATGTTTTTCTTTAGCATTATTTCCTAGCAAGTCATTTTGCACTTTAGTGAGTTGATCAATTTGAGTTTGAATCATTTGAAAATGTTTGACAAGCATCTTAACATCATTGGAGGTTCTCTCCACAATATCATGCAATTGACTAATAGCTTGAGAATTTTCCATTAGATGATTCTCTACTCTCATATTAAAATTTTCTTGCTTAACAATATAATTATCAAACTCATCTAAGCATTGCGCAGGAGGTTTTGAATACGGAATATCTTCCCTAGTAAAGCGTTGAAGGGAATTTACCTCAATCATGGATGAAGGGGGAATTATCTCACATATATCTTCTATAGGAGGTAGATTCTTCACATCTTCAGATTTAATACCTTTCTCCTTGAGAGACTTCTTGGCTTCCCTCATATCTTCATCATTCAATTTAATTAAACCCCTCTTCTTCACTATTGGCGTTGGAGTTGGTTCAGGCGTATTCCAATCATCATAATTCCGGCCTATTTTAGCCAATAATTCTTCAGCGTCGTCTGGAGTTCTTTTCCTGAAAACACAACCAGCACAACTATCCAGGTATGCCCTAGACTCAATGGTTAGTCCACTATAAAATATATCAAGTAAATCATGCTTTTCTAAATCATGGTCAGGCAAAGCTCTAATAAGAGAGCAAAATCTCGCCCAAGCCTCAGGCAATTTCTCCTCATCTCCCTGATCAAAATTATAAACTCTCTGCAAAGCAGCATGTTGAGCACTAGCAGGAAAGTATTTGCGGAAGAAAACATCAAGCAATTCTTTCGGACTTTTAATAGAATTAGGTGGCAAATTATTATACCAAGTTTTAGCGTCATCCTTCAATGAGAATGGAAATATTTTAGCAACAAAGTAAGTACGCTTCTTAACATCATCAGAAAACAAGCTACTCAAAGTAGATAACTCAGTCATGTGTTCAACAGCACTTTCTTTTTCAGTACCACAAAAAGGTGTTTTCTCAACAATAGCTATATGAGATAGATCAAGAGAAAAATCATAATCCTTATCCCTAATGTTTATAGGAGATGTGGCAAATTTAGGATCAGGAGACAGTTTATATCTAACAGTGTGTTCTGCAAGCAACTTTTTAATTTTTCTTGCATCAGTAGTAGCATTACATTTTTCAATAAAATCATCATCAAGCTCCACATAATCTTCCTCAAGATCATCACTAAAATAATCAAGTTCAGGTGAACTAACAGGTGTAGTAGCATTAGGAGTTTCAGTATTTTCAATTTGTCTAGATTTAGCAATTGTAGCATCTAGAAAAGATCCCAATGAACCACTATCATCAAGCACAGCAGAAATATTATCAATATTATGAGAGTGTTCAGATTCAGCAGATGTACCCGCATGCGAAGCATGTGGCGGTGAAACAAGTTTATCAATCACAGATGGTGAATCAAGTGTAGCGGAGGTACTCAGAGTTGTACCTTTTCTTGTAGTGGATGGTAATATGGCGATCTTAGTATCGCGAGGTTTACCCATGATGGAGAATTTGCAGCGAACAATATTAATCCAAGTGAACTTCCAAATAAAGCTATGCTCCCCGGCAACGGCGCCAGAAAATAGTCTTGATGACCCACAAGTATAGGGGATCGCAACAGTCTTCGAGGGAAGTATTACCCAATTTATTGATTCGACACAAGGGGAGACAAAGAACACTTGGAAGCCTTAACAACGGAGTTGTCAATTCAGTTGCACCTGGAAACAGACTTGCTCGCAAGAGTTTATCAGTAGTGATAGCAGAGAGTAGTGAAATAACAGCAGCAGAGTAACAAAGACAGCAATAGTGATTATAGTAAACAGCAGGATTAAAATACTGTAGGCACGGGGACGGATGACGGGCGTTGCATGGATGAGAGAAACTCATGTAACAATCATAGCAGGGCATTTGCAGATAATAATAAAACGGTGTCCAAGTACTAATCAATCAATAGGCATGTGTTCCAATTATAGTCGTACGTGCTCGCAATGAGAAACTTGCACAACATCTTTTGTCCTACCAGCCGGTGGCAGCCGGGCCTCAAGGGAAACTACTGGATATTAAGGTACTCCTTTTAATAGAGTACCGGAGCAAAGCATTAACACTCCGTGAACACATGTGATCCTCACATCGCTACCATCCCCTCCGGTTGTCCCAATTCTGTCACTTCGGGGCCATTGGTTCTGGACAGTGACATGTGTATACAACTTGCAGGTAAGATCATAAACAACGAATATCATGATGAAATAATAACATGTTCAGATCTGAGATCATGGCACTCGGGCCCTAGTGACAAGCATTAAGCATAACAAGTTGCAACAATATCATAAAAGTACCATCTACGGACACTAGGCACTATGCCCTAACAATCTTATGCTATTACATGACCAATCTCATCCAATCCCTACCATCCCCTTCGGCCTACAGCGGGGGAATTACTCACACATGGATGGGGGAAACATTGCTGGTTGATGGAGAGGCGTTGGCGGTGATGGCGGTGATGATCTCCTCCAATTCCCCGTCCCGGCGGAGTGCCAGAACGGAGACTTCTGCTCCCGCGACGGAGTTTCGCGATGTGGCGGCGTTCTGGAGGGTTTCTGGCGACTTCGACTTCTCCTCTGGCGTTTTTAGGTCGAGGCGAATAAGTAGTCCGAAGGAGGGCGTCGGAGGCCGGCCGAGGGGGCCACACCACAGGGCCGCGCGGGCCCCCCTGGGCCGCGCCGCCCTATGGTGTGGGGCCCTCGGGCCTCCACTTCAATTGCCCTTCTGGCTCCGTTAGTTTCCTGGGAAAATAGGGCCTTCTGCATAAATTCCGAGGTTTTTCCCGAAAGTTGGATTTCTGCACAAAAACGAGACACCAGAGCAGTTCTGCTGAAAACAGCGTTAGTCCGTGTTAGTTGCATCCAAAATACACAAATTAGAGGCCAAACAATAGCAAAAGTGTTCGGGAAAGTAGATACGTTTTGGGTTTCGAACATGGAAATTCAAAAACCCTCCCAAGAGCTTCATTTTGAAGTGACTAAGAAGCATACATGCTTACTTTTTCATATTCATGTTTTTAACTTATTCAAATCTTGGTGGAACCAAGGATTTGACCAAGATTCAAATGGGTATAAAAGTTCAAAAAAAAACAAGGTCTTCTTATATGTTATATAGTAAGCATTCAATTAATTTGATAAACAAGGTCTACACATATTCAAACCAGGAAAATCATGTATCTACCCCCTAACCCTAAACTCTGTCTTATGAAGTCAAGCATGCATGAAGAGAAGTGGTTTTTGGTTTCAAGCATGGAAATTTCAAAAACCCTCCCAAGAGCTACATATTGGAGTGACTAATAGAAGGATAGATGCTTAATTTTTCATATTCATGTTTTAAACTTGTTTAAATCATGGTCAAACCTAGGATTTGACCAAGATTCAAATGGGCATAAAAATTCAAAAGAAAAAAACAATAAAATGAAAAACCAATGCACATAGTCATCTTATGTCATCTAGTAAGCATTCAATTAAGTTGATAAACAAGGTCTAGACATATTCAAACCAGAAAATTCATGTATCAAGCTACCCCTATCCCCAAACTCTCTCTTATGAAGTCAAGCATGAAGAGAAGTACGCGGTTTTTTGGTTTCAAACATGGAAATTTCAAAAACCCTCTCAAGAGCTTCATTTTGGAGTGACTATGAAGGATACATGCTTAATTTTTCATATTCATGTTTTAAACTTGTTTAAATCATGGTCAAACCTAGGATTTGACCAAGATTCAAATGGGCAAAATTTTAAAAAATGAAAAATCAAGGCACATAGTCTTCTTATTTTTGGTTTCAAACATGGAAATTTCAAAAACCCTCCCAAAGAGCTTCATTTTGGAGTGACTAAGAAGGATCCATAGGAAACTATGTACTAATACAGTATAATGATCACCCGAGTTATTAGAGCAACAAGTCTGTCACTTACGTGTGGTTCCCATGCGTGAGGTCCCACACTTCAGTGAGCACAAGTCACGTACGCTAGGTAGGCAAACTCCCAGCCATCTTCTTTGTCAAGAGAGAGGCATCAACACACACACACACTCTCTCTCTCTCTCTCCAATTATCCACCTCCGTTGGCTGCCGGTTTTGGCAGGTCGTTTCTAGCTCAGCTCGTAGGCCATGGTGTGCAGGCTCTGTAGCCATGGCGATTTGGTCGCGCCAAGTGGTTCGTCCCCGGCTGCGACGAGGATCAATCCGGACGGTGCCTATTAAGGACCCGATCGCATTTCTTGCTTTCAGCATGGGGTCTACCATGTAAATCTTAGGGATTTAGACGTAATTTCCTATTTATTTTGTGTCCTGCTGTAAACTGCGCTCTGATGCGTATTGGAAATCTGGGTCCTTCAGGATCGTTCGGTTGTCCCTCTAAAAAAACATCTCTCTCATTCTCGGCCTTTCTCGCTCGCTCGCACCCCCCTGCGCACTGACAACCCTGCACAACAGTCAACATCACCAGAAAAAGGATAGACACCATAAATAAGTGGGGCCCCGTGACTGCTCTCCCTTCGTCTCCTCCCGTGTGATCCCTCTTCCTCCGACTCCCGACCTTGCGGAAAAGAAAAATGAAATGAAAGAGTTTCACTGGACGGGCAAACACATGTGCTGCCTAGTAATAATAATAATAACGTAAAAAAATCGACCTACGAATCTATTATTAAATAAGCTAAACTAGGGTTTTGCCCAGTACTACGGATCAATTTCTGAAAATCCAACTACGGGGTTCGATTTTGGCCTGCTAATATAAAATTATATAATCCGAACTAGTATTCCTCTAAAAAATCATTTTGGTATGCATCGTTTGGTACTTTTCATAGCTAGAGTGCTTACTCCCTCCGTTAGCAAATAGTCTTCGTATGTCATATAGTAAGCATTCAAGTTGAAAAACAAGCTCTAGACATATTCAAACCAGAAAAATCATGTATCTACCCCCTATATATCCCTAAACCCTGACTTATGAATTCAAGCATGAAGAGAAGTGGTTTTTGGTTTCAATCATGGAAATTTCAAAAACCCTCCCAAGAGCTTCATTTTGGAGTGACTAATTAAGAAGCATACATGCTTACCTTTTCATATTAATGTTTTAAACTTGTTCAAATCTTGGTCAACAAACCTAGGATTTGACGAAGAATCAAATGGGTATAAAAAAATTAAAACCAAGGTCTGCTCATGTCATATAGTGAGCATTCAATTAAATTGATAAACAAGGTCTAGACATATTCAAACTAGCAGGAAAATCATGTATCTACCCCCTAACCCTAAACTCTACCTTATGAAGTCAAGCATGCATGAAGAGAAGTGGTTTTTGGTTTTCAAGCATGGAAATTTCAAAAACTCTTATGTCATCTAGTAAGCATTCAATTAAGTTGATAAACAATGTCTAGACATATTCAAACCAGAAAATTTATGTATCAAGCTACCCCTAACCCCAAACTCTGTCTTATGAAGTCAAGCATGAAGAGAAGTACGTGGTTTTTTGGTTTCAAACATGGAAATTTCAAAAACCCTCTCAAGATCGAGCTTCATTTTGGAGTGACTACGAAGGATACATGCTTAATTTTTCATATTCATGTTTTAAACTTGTTTAAATCATGGTCAAACATAGGATTTGACCAAGATTCAAATGGGCATAAAAATTCAAAAAAACAATAAAATGAAAAACCAATGCACATAGTCATCTTATGTCATCTAGTAAGCATTCAATTAAGTTGATAAACAAGGTCTAGACATATTCAAACCAAAAAATTCATGTATCAAGCTACCCCTAACCCCAAACTCTGTCTTATGAAGTCAAGCATGAAGAGAAGTACGCGGTTTTTTGGTTTCAAACATGGAAATTTCAAAAACCCTCTCAAGAGCTTCCATTTTGGAGTGACTACGAAGGATACATGCTTAATTTTTCATATTCATGTTTTAAACTTGTTTAAATCATGGTCAAACCTAGGATTTGGCCAAGATTCAAATGGGCAAAATTTTAAAAAAAATCAAGGCACATAGTCTTCTTATGTCATATAGTAAGCATTCAATTAAGTTGATAAACAAGGTCTAGACATATTCAAACGAGAGAAATCATGTATCTACCCCCTAACCCTAAACTCTGTCTCATGAAGTCAAGCGCATGCATGAAGATATGTGGTTTTTGGTTTCAAACATGGAAATTTCAAAAACCCTCCCAAGAGCTTCATTTCGAAGTGATTAATTAAGAAGCATACATGCATGGTTACTTTTTCATAGTCATGTTTTAAACTTATTCAAATCTTGGTGAAACCTAGGATTTGACCAAGATTCAAATGGGTATAAAAATTCAAAAAAAAAGGTCTTCTTATGTTATATAGTAGGCATTCAATTAAGTTGATAAACAAGGTCTAGACATATTCAAACAAGAAAAATCATGCATGTATCTACCCCTAACCCTAAACTTTGTTTCATGAAGTCAAGCATGAAGATATGTGGTTTTTGGTTTCGAACATGGAAATTCAAAAACCCTCCCAAGAGCTTCATTTTGAAGTGACTAAGAAGCATACATGCTTACTTTTTCATATTCATGTTTTTAACTTATTCAAATCTTGGTGGAACCAAGGATTTGACCAAGATTCAAATGGGTATAAAAATTCAAAAAAAAACAAGGTCTTCTTATGTTATATAGTAAGCATTCAATTATTTTGATAAACAAGGTCTACACATATTCAAACCAGGAAATTATGTATCTACCCCCTAACCCTAAACTCTGTCTTATGAAGTCAAGCATGCATGAAGAGAAGTGGTTTTTGGTTTCAAGCATGGAAATTTCAAAAACCCTCCCAAGAGCTTCATTTTGGAGTGACTAAGAAGCATACGTACGTGCTTACTTTTTCATATTCATGTTTTAAACTTGTTCAAATCTTGGTCAAACCTATGATTTGACCAAGATTCAAATGGGTATAAAAAATGAAAACCAAGGTCTTCTTATGTCATATAGTAAGCATTCAATTAAGTTGATAAATAAGGTCTAGACATATTCAAACCAGAAAAATCATGTATCAAGCTACCCCTAACCCCTAATTAACTCTGTCTTATGAAGTCAAGCATGAAGATAAGTATGTGGTTTTTTGGTTTCAAACATGGAAATTTCAAAAACCCTCTCAAGATCGAGCTTCATTTTGGAGTGACTACGAAGGATACATGCTTACTTTTTCATATTCATGTTTTAAACTTGTTTAAATCATGGTCAAACCTAGGATTTGACAAAGATTCAAATGGGCATAATTTAAAAAAAACAAAAAATGAAAAACCAAGGCACATAGTCTTCTTATGTTATATTGTAAGCATTCAATTAAGTTGATAAACAAGGTCTAGACATATTCAAACCAGAGAAATCATGTATCTACCCCCTAACCTAAACTCTGTCTCATGAAGTCAAGCATGATGATATGTGGTTTTTGGTTTCAAACATGGAAATTTCAAAAACCCTCCCAAGAGCTTCATTTTGAAGTGATTAATTATGAAGCATACATGCATGCTTACTTTTTCATATTCATGTTTTAAACTTATTCAAATCTTGGTGAAACCTAGGATTTGACCAAGATTCAAATCCGTATAAAAATTAAAAAACAAAATAAAAAAACAAGGTCTTCTTATGTTATATAGTAAGCATTCAATTAAGTTGATAAATAAGGTCTAGACATATTCAAACCAGAAAAATCATGTATCTACCCCTAACCCTAAACTTTGTCTTATGAAGTCAAGCATGAAGAGAAGTGGTTTTTCGTTTCAAGCATGGAAATTTCAAAAACCTCCCCAAACTTCATGTTAGAGTGACTAAGAAGGATACAAGCTTCCCTTTTCATTTTCATGTTTTAAACTTGTTTAAATTATCTTGGTCAAATCTAGGATTTGACAAGATTCAAATGGGCAAACATATGATAAGTGATGCAAATATCATTTCTAAGTGCGGGCAAACCAGCCTTTAGCTTAACATATTTCTAAGTACAAGGTTTCAGAAAATTGAGTGGGGGCGGCTGCCCCCCTTGGCTATAGTCTGGATCCGCCCATGCTATAGTTTGAGGCCATTTGGATGACGTCGAAAAAATTCTTTGATTAGAAATGGGGTTGTTCGAACCCCGTAGTTGGATTTTTTGAACCTTGATCTGTAGTACTGGGCAAAACCCTAGTTTAACCTATTTAATTATAGATTCGTAGGTCGATTTTTCTACGTACCTTTTTATTATTACTCTACTATGCAGCACATATGTGTTTGCCCGTCGAGTGAAACTCGGAGGAAGAGGGATCACTCGGAAGGAGAGAAGAAGGAGGGAGAGCATTATGGTGTCTCCCCTTTTGGGTGATGATGTTGACTGTTGTGCAGGGTTTGTCAGTGAGCAGGAGGTGCGAGCGAGCGAGCGAGTCGAGCGAGGCCGAGAATGAGAGAGATTTGTTTTTTGTGAGAGGGACAACCGAAGGATCCAGAAGGACCCAGACTTCCAATATGCATCCGTCTTCTCTTGACAAAGAAAATGGCTGGGAGTTTGCGTACCTATTGCACGTGACTTGTGCTCACTGAAGTGTGGGACCTCACGCATGGGCACCACACGTAAGTGACAGACCTGTTGGTGTAAAAACTCGGTTGATTATTATAGTGCATTAGAACAAAGTTTCATATGGATTCAAGGGTAGGAAATCCAAGTTAACTCATTTACATGACATTATTTTTTCCATGAAGCAAAGTTAACACATCTATCAATTGGTACATTTTGGAGTGACTAAGAAGGATCCATGCTTACCTTTTCGTTTTCACGTGTTAAACTTGTTTAAATCTTGGTCAAACCTAGGATTTGACAGAGATTCAAATGGGCGGAAAATTCAAAAAAAAACAGAAAAATGAAAAACCAAAGCACATACGTAGTTTTCTTATGTCATATAGTAAGCATTCAAGTTGATAAACAAGGTCTTGACATATTCAAAACATACAAATCATGTATGTACCCCTAACCCTAAACTATGTCTTATGAAGTCAAGCATGAAGAGAAGTGGTTTTGGGTTTCAAACATGGAAATTTCAAAAACCTCCCAAAAACTTCATTTAGAGTGACTAAGAAGGATAAATGCTTCCCTTTTCATTTTCATGTTTTAAACTTGTTTAAATCTTGGTAAAACCTAGGATCTGACCAAGATTCAAATGGGCATCAAAAATAAAAAAATCAGAAAAATGAAAAACCAAAGCACATAGTCTTCTTATGTCATATAGTAAGCATTAAAGTTGATAAACAAGGTCTAGACGTATTCAAACCAGACAAATCATGTATCTACCCCTAACCCTAAACTCTGTCTTATGAAGTCAAGCATGAAGAGAAGTTGTTTTGGGTTTCAAACATGGAAATTTCAAAAACCCTCTCAAAGAGCTTCATTTTGGAGTGACTAAGAAGGATCCATAGGAAACTATGTACTAATACAGTATAATGATCACCCGAGTTATTAGAGCAACAAGTCTGTCACTTACGTGTGGTTCCCATGCGTGAGGTCCCACACTTCAGTGAGCACAAGTCACGTAGTCTTCTTATGTCATATAGTAAGCATTCAATTAAGTTGATAAACAAGGTCTAGACATATCAAACCAGAAAAATCATGTATCTACCCCCTATATATCCCTAAACCCTGACTTATGAAGTCAAGCATGAAGAGAAGAAGTGGTTTTTGGTTTCAAACATGGAAATTTCAAAAACCCTCCCAAGAGCTTCATTTTGGAGTGACTAGTTAAGACGCATACATGCTTACTTTTTCATATTCATGTTTTAAACTTGTTCAAATCTTGGTCAACAAACCTACGATTTGACGAAGATTCAAATGGGTATAAAAAATTAAAACCAAGGTCTGCTCATGTCATATAGTAAGCATTCAATTAAATTGATAAACAAGGTCTAGACATATTCAAACTAGTAGGAAAATCATGTATCTACCCCCTAACCCTAAACTATGTCTTATGAAGTCAAGCATGCATGAAGAAAAGTGGTTTTTGGTTTTCAAGCATGGAAATTTCAAAAACCCTCCCAAGAGCTACATATTGGAGTGACTAAGAAGGATAGATGCTTAATTTTTCATATTCATGTTTTAAACTTGATTAAATCATGGTCAAACCTAGAATTTGACCAAGATTCAAATGGGCATAAAAATTCAAAAAAAATGAAAAACCAATGCACATAGTCATCTTATGTCATCTAGTAAGCATTCAATTAAGTTGATAAACAATGTCTAGACATATTCAAACCAGAAAATTTATGTATCAAGCTACCCCTAACCCCAAACTCTGTCTTATGAAGTCAAGCATGAAGAGAAGTACGTGGTTTTTTGGTTTCAAACATGGAAATTTCAAAAACCCTCTCAAGATCGAGCTTCATTTTGGAGTGACTACGAAGGATACATGCTTAATTTTTCATATTCATGTTTTAAACTTGTTTAAATCATGGTCAAACATAGGATTTGACCAAGATTCAAATGGGCATAAAAATTAAAAAAAACAATAAAATGAAAAACCAATGCACATAGTCATCTTATGTCATCTAGTAAGCATTCAATTAAGTTGATAAACAAGGTCTAGACATATTCAAACCAAAAAATTCATGTATCAAGCTACCCCTAACCCCAAACTCTGTCTTATGAAGTCAAGCATGAAGAGAAGTACGCGGTTTTTTGGTTTCAAACATGGAAATTTCAAAAACCCTCTCAAGAGCTTCCATTTTGGAGTGACTACGAAGGATACATGCTTAATTTTTCATATTCATGTTTTAAACTTGTTTAAATCATGGTCAAACCTAGGATTTGGCCAAGATTCAAATGGGCAAAATTTAAAAAAAAATCAAGGCACATAGTCTTCTTATGTCATATAGTAAGCATTCAATTAAGTTGATAAACAAGGTCTAGACATATTCAAACGAGAGAAATCATGTATCTACCCCCTAACCCTAAACTCTGTCTTATGAAGTCAAGCATGCATGAAGAGAAGTGGTTTTTGGTTTCAAGCATGGAAATTTCAAAAACCCTCCCAAGAGCTTCATTTTGGAGTGACTAAGAAGCATACGTACGTGCTTACTTTTTCATATTCATGTTTTAAACTTGTTCAAATCTTGGTCAAACCTATGATTTGACCAAGATTCAAATGGGTATAAAAAATGAAAACCAAGGTCTTCTTATGTCATATAGTAAGCATTCAATTAAGTTGATAAATAAGGTCTAGACATATTCAAACCAGAAAAATCATGTATCAAGCTACCCCTAACCCCTAATTAACTCTGTCTTATGAAGTCAAGCATGAAGATAAGTATGTGGTTTTTTGGTTTCAAACATGGAAATTTCAAAAACCCTCTCAAGATCGAGCTTCATTTTGGAGTGACTACGAAGGATACATGCTTACTTTTTCATATTCATGTTTTAAACTTGTTTAAATCATGGTCAAACCTAGGATTTGACAAAGATTCAAATGGGCATAATTTAAAAAAACAAAAAATGAAAAACCAAGGCACATAGTCTTCTTATGTTATATTGTAAGCATTCAATTAAGTTGATAAACAAGGTCTAGACATATTCAAACCAGAGAAATCATGTATCTACCCCCTAACCTAAACTCTGTCTCATGAAGTCAAGCATGATGATATGTGGTTTTTGGTTTCAAACATGGAAATTTCAAAAACCCTCCCAAGAGCTTCATTTTGAAGTGATTAATTATGAAGCATACATGCATGCTTACTTTTTCATATTCATGTTTTAAACTTATTCAAATCTTGGTGAAACCTAGGATTTGACCAAGATTCAAATCCGTATAAAAATTAAAAAACAAAATAAAAAAACAAGGTATTCTTATGTTATATAGTAAGCATTCAATTAAGTTGATAAATAAGGTCTAGACATATTCAAACCAGAAAAATCATGTATCTATCCCTAACCCTAAACTTTGTCTTATGAAGTCAAGCATGAAGAGAAGTGGTTTTTGGTTTCAAGCATGGAAATTTCAAAAACCTCCCCAAACTTCATTTTAGAGTGACTAAGAAGGATACAAGCTTCCCTTTTCATTTTCATGTTTTAAACTTGTTTAAATTATCTTGGTCAAATCTAGGATTTGACAAGATTCAAATGGGCAAACATATGATAAGTGATGCAAATATCATTTCTAAGTGCGGGCAAACCAGCCTTTAGCTTAACATATTTCTAAGTACAAGGTTTCAGAAAATTGAGTGGGGGCGGCTGCCCCCCTTGGCTATAGTCTGGATCCGCCCATGCTATAGTTTGAGGCCATTTGGATGACGTCGAAAAAATTCTTTGATTAGAAATGGGGTTGTTCGAACCCCGTAGTTGGATTTTTTTGAACCTTGATCTGTAGTACTGGGCAAAACCCTAGTTTAACCTATTTAATTATAGATTCGTAGGTCGATTTTTCTACGTACCTTTTTATTATTACTCTACTATGCAGCACATATGTGTTTGCCCGTCGAGTGAAACTCGGAGGAAGAGGGATCACTCGGAAGGAGAGAAGAAGGAGGGAGAGCATTATGGTGTCTCCCCTTTTTCGGGTGATGATGTTGACTTTTGTGCAGGGTTTGTCAGTGAGCAGGAGGTGCGAGCGAGCGAGCGAGTCGAGCGAGGCCGAGAATGAGAGAGATTTGTTTTTTTGTGAGAGGGACAACCGAAGGATCCAGAAGGACCCACAGACTTCCAATACGCATCCTGATGCGTCTTCTCTTGACAAAGAAAATGGCTGGGAGTTTGCGTACCTATTGCACGTGACTTGTGCTCACTGAAGTGTGGGACCTCACGCATGGGCACCACACGTAAGTGACAGACCTGTTGGTGTAAAAACTCGGTTGATTATTATAGTGCATTAGAACAAAGTTTCCTATGGATTCAAGGGTAGGAAATCCAAGTTAACTCATTTACATGACATTATTTTTTCCATGAAGCAAAGTTAACACATCTATCAATTGGTACATTTTGGAGTGACTAAGAAGGATCCATGCTTACCTTTTCGTTTTCACGTGTTAAACTTGTTTAAATCTTGGTCAAACCTAGGATTTGACAGAGATTCAAATGGGCGGAAAATTAAAAAAAAACAGAAAAATGAAAAACCAAAGCACATACGTAGTTTTCTTATGTCATATAGTAAGCATTCAAGTTGATAAACAAGGTCTAGACATATTCAAAACATACAAATCATGTATGTACCCCTAACCCTAAACTATGTCTTATGAAGTCAAGCATGAAGAGAAGTGGTTTTGGGTTTCAAACATGGAAATTTCAAAAACCTCCCAAAAACTTCATTTAGAGTGACTAAGAAGGATAAATGCTTCCCTTTTCATTTTCATGTTTTAAACTTGTTTAAATCTTGGTAAAACCTAGGATCTGACCAAGATTCAAATGGGCATCAAAAATAAAAAAATCAGAAAAATGAAAAACCAAAGCACATAGTCCTCTTATGTCATATAGTAAGCATTAAAGTTGATAAACAAGGTCTAGACATATTCAAACCAGACAAATCATGTATCTACCCCTAACCCTAAACTCTGTCTTATGAAGTCAAGCATGAAGAGAAGTTGTTTTGGGTTTCAAACATGGAAATTTCAAAAACCCTCTCAAAGAGCTTCATTTTGGAGTGACTAAGAAGGATCCATAGGAAACTATGTACTAATACAGTATAATGATCACCCGAGTTATTAGAGCAACAAGTCTGTCACTTACGTGTGGTTCCCATGCGTGAGGTCCCACACTTCAGTGAGCACAAGTCACGTAGTCTTCTTATGTCATATAGTAAGCATTCAATTAAGTTGATAAACAAGGTCTAGACATATCAAACCAGAAAAATCATGTATCTACCCCTATATATCCCTAAACCCTGACTTATGAAGTCAAGCATGAAGAGAAGAAGTGGTTTTTGGTTTCAAACATGGAAATTTCAAAAACCCTCCCAAGAGCTTCATTTTGGAGTGACTAGTTAAGACGCATACATGCTTACTTTTTCATATTCATGTTTTAAACTTGTTCAAATCTTGGTCAACAAACCTACGATTTGACGAAGATTCAAATGGGTATAAAAAAATTAAAACCAAGGTCTGCTCATGTCATATAGTAAGCATTCAATTAAATTGATAAACAAGGTCTAGACATATTCAAACTAGTAGGAAAATCATGTATCTACCCCTAACCCTAAACTATGTCTTATGAAGTCAAGCATGCATGAAGAAAAGTGGTTTTTGGTTTTCAAGCATGGAAATTTCAAAAACCCTCCCAAGAGCTACATATTGGAGTGACTAAGAAGGATAGATGCTTAATTTTTCATATTCATGTTTTAAACTTGATTAAATCATGGTCAAACCTAGAATTTGACCAAGATTCAAATGGGCATAAAAATTCAAAAAAATGAAAAACCAATGCACATAGTCATCTTATGTCATCTAGTAAGCATTCAATTAAGTTGATAAACAATGTCTAGACATATTCAAACCAGAAAATTTATGTATCAAGCTACCCCTAACCCCAAACTCTGTCTTATGAAGTCAAGCATGAAGAGAAGTACGTGGTTTTTTGGTTTCAAACATGGAAATTTCAAAAACCCTCTCAAGATCGAGCTTCATTTTGGAGTGACTACGAAGGATACATGCTTAATTTTTCATATTCATGTTTTAAACTTGTTTAAATCATGGTCAAACATAGGATTTGACCAAGATTCAAATGGGCATAAAAATTAAAAAAACAATAAAATGAAAAACCAATGCACATAGTCATCTTATGTCTCATCTAGTAAGCATTCAATTAAGTTGATAAACAAGGTCTAGACATATTCAAACCAAAAAATTCATGTATCAAGCTACCCCTAACCCCAAACTCTGTCTTATGAAGTCAAGCATGAAGAGAAGTACGCGGTTTTTTGGTTTCAAACATGGAAATTTCAAAAACCCTCTCAAGAGCTTCCATTTTGGAGTGACTACGAAGGATACATGCTTAATTTTTCATATTCATGTTTTAAACTTGTTTAAATCATGGTCAAACCTAGGATTTGGCCAAGATTCAAATGGGCAAAATTTAAAAAAAAATCAAGGCACATAGTCTTCTTATGTCATATAGTAAGCATTCAATTAAGTTGATAAACAAGGTCTAGACATATTCAAACGAGAGAAATCATGTATCTACCCCCTAACCCTAAACTCTGTCTCATGAAGTCAAGCGCATGCATGAAGATATGTGGTTTTTGGTTTCAAACATGGAAATTTCAAAAACCCTCCCAAGAGCTTCATTTCGAAGTGATTAATTAAGAAGCATACATGCATGGTTACTTTTTCATAGTCATGTTTTAAACTTATTCAAATCTTGGTGAAACCTAGGATTTGACCAAGATTCAAATGGGTATAAAAATTCAAAAAAAAAAGGTCTTCTTATGTTATATAGTAGGCATTCAATTAAGTTGATAAATAAGGTCTAGACATATTCAAACAAGAAAAATCAAGCATGTATCTACCCCTAACCCTAAACTCTGTTTCATGAAGTCAAGCATGAAGATATGTGGTTTTTGGTTTCGAACATGGAAATTCAAAAACCCTCCCAAGAGCTTCATTTTGAAGTGACTAAGAAGCATACATGCTTACTTTTTCATATTCATGTTTTTAACTTATTCAAATCTTGGTGGAACCAAGGATTTGACCAAGATTCAAATGGGTATAAAAATTCAAAAAAAAACAAGGTCTTCTTATGTTATATAGTAAGCATTCAATTATTTTGATAAACAAGGTCTACACATATTCAAACCAGGAAATTATGTATCTACCCCCTAACCCTAAACTCTGTCTTATGAAGTCAAGCATGCATGAAGAGAAGTGGTTTTTGGTTTCAAACATGGAAATTTCAAAAACCCTCCCAAGAGCTTCATTTCGAAGTGATTAATTAAGAAGCATACATGCATGGTTACTTTTTCATAGTCATGTTTTAAACTTATTCAAATCTTGGTGAAACCTAGGATTTGACCAAGATTCAAATGGGTATAAAAAAAAAAAACAAAAAAGGTCTTCTTATGTTATATAGTAGGCATTCAATTAAGTTGATAAACAAGGTCTAGACATATTCAAACAAGAAAAATCATGCATGTATCTACCCCTAACCCTAAACTCTGTTTCATGAAGTCAAGCATGAAGATATGTGGTTTTTGGTTTCGAACATGGAAATTCAAAAACCCTCCCAAGAGCTTCATTTTGAAGTGACTAAGAAGCATACATGCTTACTTTTTCATATTCATGTTTTTAACTTATTCAAATCTTGGTGGAACCAAGGATTTGACCAAGATTCAAATGGGTATAAAAATTCAAAAAAAAAAGGTCTTCTTATGTTATATAGTAAGCATTCAATTATTTTGATAAACAAGGTCTACACATATTCAAACCAGGAAATTATGTATCTACCCCTAACCCTAAACTCTGTCTTATGAAGTCAAGCATGCATGAAGAGAAGTGGTTTTTGGTTTCAAGCATGGAAATTTCAAAAACCCTCCCAAGAGCTTCATTTTGGAGTGACTAAGAAGCATACGTACGTGCTTACTTTTTCATATTCATGTTTTAAACTTGTTCAAATCTTGGTCAAACCTATGATTTGACCAAGATTCAAATGGGTATAAAAAATGAAAACCAAGGTCTTCTTATGTCATATAGTAAGCATTCAATTAAGTTGATAAATAAGGTCTAGACATATTCAAACCAGAAAAATCATGTATCAAGCTACCCCTAACCCCTAATTAACTCTGTCTTATGAAGTCAAGCATGAAGATAAGTATGTGGTTTTTTGGTTTCAAACATGGAAATTTCAAAAACCCTCTCAAGATCGAGCTTCATTTTGGAGTGACTACGAAGGATACATGCTTACTTTTTCATATTCATGTTTTAAACTTGTTTAAATCATGGTCAAACCTAGGATTTGACAAAGATTCAAATGGGCATAATTTTAAAAAAAACAAAAAATGAAAAACCAAGGCACATAGTCTTCTTATGTTATATTGTAAGCATTCAATTAAGTTGATAAACAAGGTCTAGACATATTCAAACCAGAGAAATCATGTATCTACCCCCTAACCTAAACTCTGTCTCATGAAGTCAAGCATGATGATATGTGGTTTTTGGTTTCAAACATGGAAATTTCAAAAACCCTCCCAAGAGCTTCATTTTGAAGTGATTAATTATGAAGCATACATGCATGCTTACTTTTTCATATTCATGTTTTAAACTTATTCAAATCTTGGTGAAACCTAGGATTTGACCAAGATTCAAATCCGTATAAAAATTAAAAAACAAAATAAAAAAAACAAGGTCTTCTTATGTTATATAGTAAGCATTCAATTAAGTTGATAAATAAGGTCTAGACATATTCAAACCAGAAAAATCATGTATCTACCCCTAACCCTAAACTTTGTCTTATGAAGTCAAGCATGAAGAGAAGTGGTTTTTGGGCATGGAAATTTCAAAAACCTCCCAAAACTTCATTTTAGAGTGACTAAGAAGGATACAAGCTTCCCTTTTCATTTTCATGTTTTAAACTTGTTTAAATTATCTTGGTCAAATCTAGGATTTGACAAGATTCAAATGGGCAAACATATGATAAGTGATGCAAATATCATTTCTAAGTGCGGGCAAACCAGCCTTTAGCTTAACATATTTCTAAGTACAAGGTTTCAGAAAATTGAGTGGGGGCGGCTGCCCCCCTTGGCTATAGTCTGGATCCGCCCATGCTATAGTTTGAGGCCATTTGGATGACGTCGAAAAAATTCTTTGATTAGAAATGGGGTTGTTCGAACCCCGTAGTTGGATTTTTTGAACCTTGATCTGTAGTACTGGGCAAAACCCTAGTTTAACCTATTTAATTATAGATTCGTAGGTCGATTTTTCTACGTACCTTTTTATTATTACTCTACTATGCAGCACATATGTGTTTGCCCGTCGAGTGAAACTCGGAGGAAGAGGGATCACTCGGAAGGAGAGAAGAAGGGGGGAGAGCATTATGGTGTCTCCCCTTTTTCGGGTGATGATGTTGACTGTTATGCAGGGTTTGTCAGTGAGCAGGACGTGCGAGCGAGCGAGCGAGTCGAGCGAGGCCGAGAATGAGAGAGATTTGTTTTTTTGTGAGAGGGACAACCGAAGGATCCTGAAGGACCCAGAGACTTCCAATATTCATCCTGATGCGTCTTCTCTTGACAAAGAAAATGGCTGGGAGTTTGCGTACCTATTGCACGTGACTTGTGCTCACTGAAGTGTGGGACCTCACGCATGGGCACCACACGTAAGTGACAGACCTGTTGGTGTAAAAACTCGGTTGATTATTATAGTGCATTAGAACAAAGTTTCATATGGATTCAAGGGTAGGAAATCCAAGTTAACTCATTTACATGACATTATTTTTTCCATGAAGCAAAGTTAACACATCTATCAATTGGTACATTTTGGAGTGACTAAGAAGGATCCATGCTTACCTTTTCGTTTTCACGTGTTAAACTTGTTTAAATCTTGGTCAAACCTAGGATTTGACAGAGATTCAAATGGGCGGAAAATTCAAAAAAAAAAAAATGAAAAACCAAAGCACATACATAGTTTTATTATGTCATATAGTAAGCATTCAAGTTGATAAACAAGGTCTAGACATATTCAAAACATACAAATCATGTATGTACCCCTAACCCTAAACTATGTCTTATGAAGTCAAGCATGAAGAGAAGTGGTTTTGGGTTTCAAACATGGAAATTTCAAAAACCTCCCAAAAACTTCATTTAGAGTGACTAAGAAGGATAAATGCTTCCCTTTTCATTTTCATGTTTTAAACTTGTTTAAATCTTGGTAAAACCTAGGATCTGACCAAGATTCAAATGGGCATCAAAAATAAAAAAATCAGAAAAATGAAAAACCAAAGCACATAGTCTTCTTATGTCATATAGTAAGCATTAAAGTTGATAAACAAGGTCTAGACGTATTCAAACCAGACAAATCATGTATATACCCCTAACCCTAAACTCTGTCTTATGAAGTCAAGCATGAAGAGAAGTTGTTTTGGGTTTCAAACATGGAAATTTCAAAAACCCTCTCAAAGAGCTTCATTTTGGAGTGACTAAGAAGGATCCATAGGAAACTATGTACTAATACAGTATAATGATCACCCGAGTTATTAGAGCAACAAGTCTGTCACTTACGTGTGGTTCCCATGCGTGAGGTCCCACACTTCAGTGAGCACAAGTCACGTAGTCTTCTTATGTCATATAGTAAGCATTCAATTAAGTTGATAAACAAGGTCTAGACATATCAAACCAGAAAAATCATGTATCTACCCCCTATATATCCCTAAACCCTGACTTATGAAGTCAAGCATGAAGAGAAGAAGTGGTTTTTGGTTTCAAACATGGAAATTTCAAAAACCCTCCCAAGAGCTTCATTTTGGAGTGACTAGTTAAGACGCATACATGCTTACTTTTTCATATTCATGTTTTAAACTTGTTCAAATCTTGGTCAACAAACCTACGATTTGACGAAGATTCAAATGGGTATAAAAAAATTAAAACCAAGGTCTGCTCATGTCATATAGTAAGCATTCAATTAAATTGATAAACAAGGTCTAGACATATTCAAACTAGTAGGAAAATCATGTATCTACCCCCTAACCCTAAACTATGTCTTATGAAGTCAAGCATGCATGAAGAAAAGTGGTTTTTGGTTTTCAAGCATGGAAATTTCAAAAACCCTCCCAAGAGCTACATATTGGAGTGACTAAGAAGGATAGATGCTTAATTTTTCATATTCATGTTTTAAACTTGATTAAATCATGGTCAAACCTAGAATTTGACCAAGATTCAAATGGGCATAAAAATTCAAAAAAATGAAAAACCAATGCACATAGTCATCTTATGTCATCTAGTAAGCATTCAATTAAGTTGATAAACAATGTCTAGACATATTCAAACCAGAAAATTTATGTATCAAGCTACCCCTAACCCCAAACTCTGTCTTATGAAGTCAAGCATGAAGAGAAGTACGTGGTTTTTTGGTTTCAAACATGGAAATTTCAAAAACCCTCTCAAGATCGAGCTTCATTTTGGAGTGACTACGAAGGATACATGCTTAATTTTTCATATTCATGTTTTAAACTTGTTTAAATCATGGTCAAACATAGGATTTGACCAAGATTCAAATGGGCATAAAAATTAAAAAAAAACAATAAAATGAAAAACCAATGCACATAGTCATCTTATGTCATCTAGTAAGTGATGGCGTGTATTTCACACGTTCGTTGGGCAAGGGAAGGTATATGAAACCAGCAAGTTTTCCCTCAAGAAACCAAGGTTTATCGAACCAGGAGGAGCCAAGAAGCACGTTGAAGGTTGATGGCGGCGAGATGTAGTGCGGCGCAACACCAGAGATTCCGGCGCCAACGTGGAACCTGCACAACACAACCAAGCTACTTTGCCCCAACGAAACAGTGAGGTTGTCAATCTCACCGGCTTGCTGTAACAAAGGATTAACCGTATTGTGTGGAAGATGATTGTTTGCAGAGAAAACAGTAAAAACAAGTATTGCAGTAGATTGTATTTCAGTAAAGAGAATTGGACCGGGGTCCACAGTTCACTAGAGGTGTCTCTCCCATAAGACGAACAGCATGTTGGGTGAACAAATTACAGTTGGGCAATTGACAAATAAAGAGAGCATGACAATGCACATACATATCATGATGAGTATAGTGAGATTTAATTGGGCATTACGACAAAGTACATAGACCGCCATCCAACTGCATCTATGCCTAAAAAGTCCACCTTCAGGTTATCATCCGAACCCCCTCCAGTATTAAGTTGCAAACAACAGACAATTGCATTAAGTATGGTGCGTAATGTAATCAACAACTACATCCTTAGACATAGCATCAATGTTTTATCCCTAGTGGCAACAGCACAACACAACCTTAGAACTTTCTGTCACTGTCCCAGGTGTCAATGCAGGCATGAACCCACTATCGAGCATAAGTACTCCCTCTTGGAGTTAAAAGCATCTACTTGGCCAGAGCATCTACTAATAACGGAGAGCATGCAAGATCATAAACAACACATGTATAACTTTGATAATCAACATAACAAGTATTCTCTATTCATCGGATCCCAACAAACGCAACATATAGAATTACATATAGATGATCTTGATCATGATAGGCAGCTCACAAGATCCGACAATGATAGCACAATGGGGAGAAGACAACCATCTAGCTACTGCTATGGACCCATAGTCCAGGGGTAGACTACTCACTCATCACTCCGGAGGCGACCATGGCGGTGTAGAGTCCTCCGGGAGATGAATCCCCTCTCCGGCAGTGTAGGCGATCTCCAGGATCCCCCGAGATGGGATCGGCGGCGACGGCGTCTCGAATGTTTTCCGTATCGTGGCTCTTGGGGTTTCGTCACGGAGGCTATTTGTAGGCGGAAGGGCAAGTCAAGAGGCGGCACGGGGGCCCAAACCACAGGCCGGCGCGGCCAGGGGTGGGGCCGCGCCGCCCTAGGGTTTGGCCACCCCGTGGCCCCTCTTCGTCTCCTCGGACTTCTGGAAGCTTCGTGAGAAAATAGGCCTCTGGGCTTTTATTTCGTCCAATTCCGAGAATATTTCTTTACTAGGATTTCTGAAACCAAAAACAGCAGAAAACAAAACTGGCACTTCGGCATCTTGTCAATAGGTTAGTTCCAGAAAATGCACGAATATGACATAAAGTGTGCATAAAACATGTAGATAACATCAATAATGTAGCATGGAACACAAGAAATTATCGATACGTTGGAGACGTATCAGCATCCCCAAGCTTAGTTCTGCTCGTCCCGAGCAGGTAAAACGATAACAAAGATAATTTCTGGAGTGACATGCCATCATAAACTTGATCATACTATTTGTAAAGCATATGTAGAGAATGCAGCGATCAAAACAATGTGTATGACATGAGTAAACAAGTGAATCATAAAGCAAAGACTTTTCATGAATAGCACTTCAAGACAAGCATCAATAAGTCTTGCATAAGAGTTAACTCATAAAGCAATAATTCAAAGTAAAGGTATTGAAGCAACACAAAAGAAGATTAAGTTTCAGCGGTTGCTTTCAACTTGTAACATGTATATCTCATGGATATTGTCAACATAGAGTAATATAATAAGTGCAATAAGCAAGTATGTAAGAATCAATGCACAGTTCACACAAGTGTTTGCTTCTTGAGGTGGAGAGAAATAGGTGAACTGACTCAACATAAAAGTAAAAAGAATGGTCCTCATAGAGGAAAAGCATCGATTGCTATATTTGTGCTAGAGCTTTGATTTTGAAAACATGAAACAATTTTGTCAACGGTAGTAATAAAGCATATGCATCATGTAAATTATATCTTATAAGTTGCAAGCCTCATGCATAGTGTACTAATAGTGCTCGCACCTTGTCCTAATTAGCTTGGACTACCTGGATTATCACCGCAATACATATGCTTTAACCAAGTTTCACAAAGGGGTACCTCTATGCCGCCTGTACAAAGGTCTAAGGAGAAAGCTCGCATTTTTCTCGCTTTTGATTATTCTCAACTTAGACATCCATACCGGGACAACATAGACAACAGATAATGGACTCCTCTTTTAATGCTTTAAGCATTCAACAACAATTAATTCTTTTCTCATTAGAGATTTGAGGATGTTTGTCCAAAACTGAAACTTCCACCATGGAACATGGCTTTAGTTAGCGGCCCAATGTTCTTCTCTCACAATATGCATGCTCAAACCATTCAACTCAGTGTAGATCGCCCTTACTTCAGACAAGACGAACATGCATAGCAACTCACATGAAATTCAACAATGAGTTGATGGCGTTCCCCAGTAAACATGGTTATCGCACAACAAGCAACTTAATAAGAGATAAAGTGCATAATTACATATTCAATACCACAATAGTTTTTAAGCTATTTGTCCCATGAGCTATATATTGCAAAGGTGAATGATGGAATTTTAAAGGTAGCACTCAAGCAATTTACTTTGGAATGGCTGGAAAATACCATGTAGTAGGTAGGTATGGTGGACACAAATGGCATAGTGGTTGGCTCAAGTATTTTGGATGCATGAGAAGTATTCCCTCTCGATACAAGGTTTAGGCTAGCAAGGTTATTTGAGGCAAACACAAGGATGAACGGTACAGCAAAACTCACATAAAAGACATATTGAAAGCATTATAATACTCTATACCGTCTTCCTTGTTGTTCAAACTCAATACTAGAAATTATCTAGACCTTAGAGAAACCAAATATGCAAACCAAATTTTAGCATGCTCTATGTATTTCTTCATTAATGGGTGCAAAGCATATGATGCAAGAGCTTAAACATGAGCACAACAATTGCCAAGTATCACATTACCCAAAACATTTATAGCAATTACTACATGTATCATTTTCCAATTCCAACCATATAACAATTTAACGAAGGAGAAACTTCGCCATGAATACTATGAGTAGAAACCAAGGACATATTTGTCCATATGCTACAGCGGAGTGTGTATCTCTCCCATAAAGTGAATGCTAGGATCCATTTTATTCAAACAAAACAAAAACAAAAACAAACCGACGCTCCAAGAAAAAGCACATAAGATGTGGCCGAATAAAAATGTAGTTTCAGGGGAGGAACCTGATAATTTGTTGATGAAGAAGGGGATGCCTTGGGCATCCCCAAGCTTAGACGCTTGAGTCTTCTTGATATATGCAGGGGTGAACCACCGGGTGCATCCCCAAGCTTAGAGCTTTCACTCTCCTTGATCATGTTGCATCATACTCCTCTCTTGATCCTTGAAAACTTCCTCCACACCAAACTCGAAACAACTCATTAGAGGGTTAGTGCACAATATAAATTGACATATTCAGAGGTGACACAATCATTCTTAACACTTCTGGACATTGCATAATGCTACTGGACATTAGTGGATCAAAGAAATTCATCCAACATAGCGAAAGAGGCAATGCGAAATAAAAGGCAGAATCTGTCAAAACAGAACAGTTCGTATTGACGAATTTTAAAATGGCACCAGACTTGCTCAAATGAAAATGCTCAAATTGAATGAAAGTTGCGTACATATCTGAGGATCATGCACGTAAATTGGCATAATTTTCTGAGCTTCCTGCAGGGCAGTGGGCTCAGATTCGTGACAGCAAAGAAATCTGGAACTGCGCAGTAATCCAAATCTAGTACTTACTTTTCTATCAACGGCTTAACTTGGCACAACAAAACTCAAAACTAAGATAAGGAGAGGTTGCTACAGTAGTAAACAACTTCCAAGACACAAAATAAAAACAAAGTACTGTAGGTAAAAACATGGGTTGTCTCCCATAAGCGCTTTTCTTTAACGCCTTTCAGCTAGGCGCAGAAAGTGTGTATCAAGTAACATCAAGAGATGAAGCATCAACATCATAATTTGTTCTAATAATAGAATCATAAGGTACCTTCATTCTCTTTCTAGGGAAGTGTTCCATACCTTTCTTGAGAGGAAATTGATATTTTATATTTCCTTCCCTCATATCAATAATAGCACCAACAGTTCGAAGAAAAGGTCTTCCCAATATAATTGGACAAGATGCATTGCATTCAATATCCAAGACAACAAAATCAACGGGAACAAGATTATTGTTAACGGTAATGCGAACATTATCAACTTTACCCAAAGGTTTCTTTGTAGAATGATCAGCAAGATTAACATCCAAATAACAATTTTTCAGTGGTGGCAAGTCAAGCATATTATAAATTTTCTTAGGCATAACAGAAATACTTGCACCAAGATCACATAAAGCATTACAATCAAAATCTTTAACCTTCATCTTAATGATGGGCTCCCAACCATCCTCTAGCTTTTTAGGAATAGAGGCTTCGCGCTCTAGTTTCTCTTCTCTAGCTTTTATGAGAGCATTTGTAATATGATGCGTGAAAGCCAAATTTATAGCACTATGATACGTCTCCAACGTATCGATAATTTCTTGTGTTCCATGCCACATTATTGATGTTATCTACATGTTTTATGCACACTTTATGTCATATTCGTGCATTTTCTGGAACTAACCTATTAACAAGATGCCGAAGTGCCAGTTCCTGTTTTGTTTTTGGTTTCAGAAATCCTAGTAACGAAATATTCTCGGAATCGGACGAAATCAACGCCAAAGTTCCTATTTTACCCGGAAGCCTCCAGAACACACGAGAACCACCAGGAGGGGGCACAGCCCACCAAACCCTAGGCCGGCGCGGCCAGGGGTGGGCCCGCGCCACCCTATGGTGTGGGCACCCCCTCGACCCTCTGGCGCCGCCTCTCGCCTATAAGAAGCCCCTGGATCAGAAAACCCGATACCAATTGACGAAACCCACGAAAACCTTCCAGAGCCGCCGCCATCGCGAAGCCAAGATCTGGGGGACAGGATCTCTGTTCCGGCACCCTGCCGGAGCGGGGAAGTGCCCCCGGAAGGCTTCTCCATCGACACCGCTGCCATCTCCACCGCCATCTTCATCACCGCTGCTGCTCCCATGAGGAGGGAGTAGTTCTCCATCGAGGCTCGGGGCTGTACCGGTAGCTATGTGGTTCATCTCTCTTCCATGTACTTCAATACAATGATCTCATTGAGATTCATATGAGTTTGTATCACAATTTATCTATGTGCTACTCTAGTGATGTGTTATTAAAGTAGTTTTATTCCTCCTGCATGTGTGCAAAGGTGACAGTGCGTGCACCGTGTTAGTACTTGGTTTATGCTATGATCATGATCTCTTGGAGATTGCGAAGTTAACTATTGCTATGATAATATTGATGTGATCTATTCCTCCTACATATGCATGAAGGTGACAGTGTGCATGCTATGCTAGTACTTGGTTTAGTCTGTTGATCTATCTTACACTAAAGGTTACTAAAACATGAGCATTATTGTGGAGCTTGTTAACTCCGGCATTGAGGGTTCGTGTAATCCTACGCAATGTGTTCATCATCCAACAAAAGTGTAGAGTATGCATTTATCTATTCTGTTATGTGATCAATGTTGAGAGTGTCCACTAGTGAAAGTGTAATCCCTAGGCCTTGTTCCTAAATACTGCTGAGTTACTACTGCTTGTTTACTGTTTTACTGTACTGCTGCAATACTACCACCATCAACTACACGCCAGCAAGCACTTTTCTGGCACCGTTACTACTGCTCATACTTATTTATACCACCTGTATTTCACTATCTCTTCGCCGAACTAGTGCACCTATTAGGTGTGTTGGGGACACAAGAGACTTCTTGCTTTGTGGTTGCAGGGTTGCATGAGAGGGATATCTTTGACCTCTTCCTCCCTGAGTTCGATAAACCTTGGGTATCCACTTAAGGGAAACTTGCTGCTGTTCTACAAACCTCTGCACTTGGAGGCCCAACACTGTCTACAGGAAAGGAGGGGGAACGTAGACATCAAGCACTTTTCTGGCGCCGTTGCCGGGGAGGAAAGGTAAAAAGGCACTCATACTACGGTCCCAGGTAAAGTATTTTTCCGGCGCCGTTGTGTGTGTGCTCAAAGCTATTTCCTTTAGATCCTGCAATTGCATCTTGTTGTTTCTTGTTTACACTAGTTTGGCATAATGTACAAGAGTGAGCTTCTTATTCTATTTCCTGATTTAAAACATGGATTGTTTGATGCGAAAATTAAAAAACCTATGAAATCTTATTTGCATGCTGGTAGTAATATTAGTATGAACGCTTTGAACACCATTGTTGCTAATGATATAGAAAGTTCTAAGCTTGGGGAAGCTGGTTTTCATGATATTTTTAGTCCCCCAAGCATTGAGGAGAAAATTTTCTTTGATGATACTTTGCCTCCTATTTATGATGATTATAATGATAGTGGTCTTTTGGTGCCACCTACTATGGAGAGTAAATTTTGTTGTGATTATACTATGCCTCCTACACTTGATGAGAATAATAATGATAGCTACTTTGTTGAATTTGCTCCCACTACAACTAATAAAATTGACTATGCCTATGTGGAGAGTAATTATTTTATGCATGAGACTCATGATAAGAATGCTTTATGTGATAGTTATATTGTTGAGTTTGCTCATGATGCTACTGAAAGTTATTATGAGAGAGGAAAATATGGTTGTAGAAATTTTCATGTTACTAAAATGCCTCTCTATGTGCTGAAATTTTTGAAGCTACACTTGTTTTATCTTCCTATGCTTGTTACTTTGCTCTTCATGAACTTGTTTATTTACAAGATTCCTATGCATAGGAAGCATGTTAGACTTAAATGTGTTTTGAATTTGCCTCTTGATGCTCTCTTTTGCTTCAAATACTATTTCTTGCGAGTGCATCATTAAAACTGCTGAGCCCATCTTAATGGCTAAAAAGAAAGAACTTCTTGGGAGATAACCCATGTGTTATTTTGCTACAGTACTTTGTTTTATATTTGTGTCTTGGAAGTTGTTTACTACTGTAGCAACCTCTCCTTATCTTAGTTTTGTGTTTTGTTGTGCCAAGTAAAGTCTTTGATAGAAAAGTAAGTACTAGATTTGGATTACTGCGCAGTTCCAGATTTCTTTGCTGTCACGAATCTGAGCCCACTGCCCTGCAGGAAGCTCAGAAAATTATGCCAATTTACGAGCATGATCCTCAGATATGTACGCAACTTTCATTCAATTTGAGCATTTTCGTTTGAGCAAGTCTGGTGGCCTAATAAAATCCATCTTTACGGACTGTTCTGTTTTGACAGATTCTGCCTTTTATTTCGCATTGCCTCTTTTGCTATGTTGGATGAATTTCTTTGATCCATTAATGTCCAGTAGCTTTATGCAATGTCCAGAAGTGTTAAGAATGATTGTGTCACCTCTGAACATGTTAATTTTTATTGTCCACTAACCCTCTAATGAGTTGTTTCGAGTTTGGTGTGGAGGAAGTTTTCAAGGGTCAAGAGAGGAGGATGATATACTACGATCAAGGAGAGTGAAAGCTCTAAGCTTGGGGATGCCCCGGTGGTTCATCCCTGCATATATCAAGAAGACTCAAGCGTCTAAGCTTGGGGATGCCCAAGGCATCCCCTTCTTCATCGACAACATTATCAGGTTCCTCCCCTGAAACTACATTTTTATTCCATCACATCTTATGCGCTTTTTCTTGGAGCGTCTGTGTGTTTTTGTTTTTGTTTTTGTTTGAATAAATGCTTGTGTGGGAGAGAGACACGCTCCGCTGGTTCATATGAACACATGTGTTCTTAGCTCATAATATTCATGGCGAAGTTTCCTCTTCGTTAAATTGTTATATGGTTGGAATTGGAAAATGATACATGTAGTAATTGCTATAAATGTCTTGGGTAATGTGATACTTGGCAATTGTTGTGCTCATGTTTAAGCTCTTGCATCATATACTTTGCACCTATTAGTGAAGAATACATAGAGCATGCTAAAATTTGGTTTGCATAATTGGTCTCTTTAAGGTCTAGATAATTTCTAGTAAGGTGTTTGAACAACAAGGAAGACGATGTATAGTTTTATAATGCTTGTAATATGTCTTTTATGTGAGTTTTGCTGTACTAGTTCGTGCTTGTGTTTGCTTCAAACAACCTTGCTAGCCTAAACCTTGTATCGAGAGGGAATACTTCTCATGCATCCAAATCCTGAGCCAAACAACACTATGCCATTTGTGTCCACCATACCTACCTATACTACATGGTATTTTCCCGCCATTCCAAAGTAAATTGCTTGAGTGCTACCTTTAAAATTCCATCATTCACCTTTGCAATATATAGCTCATGGGACAAATAGCTTAAAAACTATTGTGGTATTGAATATGTAATTATGCACTTTATCTCTTATTAAGTTGCTTGTTGTGCGATAACCATGTTTACTGGGGACGCCATCAACTCTTTGTTGAATATCATGTGAGTTGCTATGCATGTTTGTCTTGTCTGAAGTAAGGGCGGTTTTCACAATCAAATGGTTTGAGTATGCATATTGTTAGAGAAGAACATTGGGCCGCTAACTAAAGCCATGAATCATGGTGGAAGTTTCAGTTTGGACATAAAACCTCAATCTCTTATGAGAATATTAACTGTTGTTGAATGCTTAAGCATTAAAAGAGGAGTCCATTATCTGTTGTCTATGTTGTCCCGGTATGGGTGTCTAAGTTGAAGAATGATCAAAAGCGAGAAATCCAATGCGAACTTTCTCCTTAGACCCTTGTACAGGCGGCATAGAGGTACCCCTTTGTGACACTTGGTTGAAACATATGTTATGCAATGATAATCCGTGTTAACCCAAGCTAATTAGGACAAGGTGCGGGCACTATTGGTACACTATGCATGAGGCTTGCAACTTATAAGATATAATTTACATGATGCATATGCTTTATTACTACCGTTGACAAAATTGTTTCATGTTTTCAAAATCAAAGCTCTAGCACAAATATAGCAATCGATGCTTTTCCTCTATGAGGACCATTCTTTTACTTTCAATGTTGAGTCAGTTCACCTATTTCTCTCCACCTCAAGAAGCAAACACTTGTGTGAACTTTGCATTGATTCTTACATATTTGCATATTGCATTTGTTATATTGCTTTGCATTGACAATTATCCATGAGATATACATGTTACAAGTTGAAAGCAACCGCTGAAACTTAATCTTCTTTTGTGTTGCTTCAATACCTTTACTTTGAATTATTGCTTTATGAGTTAACTCTTATGCAAGACTTATTGATGCTTGTCTTGAAGTGCTATTCATGAAAAGTCTTTGCTTTATGATTCAGTTGTTTACTCATGTCATACACATTGTTTTGATCGCTGCATTCATTACATATGCTTTACAAATAGTATGATCAAGTTTATGATGGCATGTCACTCCAGAAATTATCTTTGTTATCGTTTTACCTGCTCGGGACGAGCAGAACTAAGCTTGGGGATGCTGATACGTCTCCAACGTATCGATAATTTCTTGTGTTCCATGCCACATTATTGATGTTATCTACATGTTTTATGCACACTTTATGTCATATTCGTGCATTTTCGGAACTAACCTATTAACAAGATGCCGAAGTGCCAGTTCCTGTTTTCTGCTGTTTTTGGTTTCAGAAATCCTAGTAACGAAATATTCTCGGAATCGGACGAAAT
Source organism: Lolium multiflorum (assembly GCA_030979885.1). Classification (NCBI taxonomy): domain Eukaryota; kingdom Viridiplantae; phylum Streptophyta; class Magnoliopsida; order Poales; family Poaceae; genus Lolium; species Lolium multiflorum. The sequence goes on from CM061752.1 coordinate 176,103,204, forward strand.
CAACGCCAAAGTTCCTATTTTACCCGGAAGCCTCCAGACCACACGAGAACCACCAGGGGAGGGCACAGGCCCACCAAACCCTAGGCCGGCGCGGCCAGGTGGGCCCGCGCCCCATGGTGTGGGCACCCCCTCGACCCTCTGGCGCCGCCTCTCCGCCTATAAGAAGCCCCTGGATCAGAAAACCCGATACCAATTGACGAAACCCACGAAAACCTTCCAGAGCCGCCGCCATCGCGAAGCCAAGATCTGGGGGACAGGATCTCTTCGGCACCCTGCCGGAGCGGGGAAGTGCCCCGAAGGCTTCTCCATCGACACCGCTGCCATCTCCACCGCCATCTTCATCACCGCTGCTGCTCCCATGAGGAGGGAGTAGTTCTCCATCGAGGCTCGGGGCTGTACCGGTAGCTATGTGGTTCATCTCTCTTCCATGTACTTCAATACAATGATCTCATTGAGATTCATATGAGTTTGTATCACAATTTATCTATGTGCTACTCTAGTGATGTGTTATTAAAGTAGTTTTATTCCTCCTGCATGTGTGCAAAGGTGACAGTGCGTGCACCGTGTTAGTACTTGGTTTATGCTATGATCATGATCTCTTGGAGATTGCGAAGTTAACTATTGCTATGATAATATTGATGTGATCTATTCCTCCTACATATGCATGAAGGTGACAGTGTGCATGCTATGCTAGTACTTGGTTTAGTCTGTTGATCTATCTTACACTAAAGGTTACTAAAACATGAGCATTATTGTGGAGCTTGTTAACTCCGGCATTGAGGGTTCGTGTAATCCTACGCAATGTGTTCATCATCCAACAAAAGTGTAGAGTATGCATTTATCTATTCTGTTATGTGATCAATGTTGAGAGTGTCCACTAGTGAAAGTGTAATCCCTAGGCCTTGTTCCTAAATACTGCTGAGTTACTACTGCTTGTTTACTGTTTTACTGTGTTACTACTGCTGCAATACTACCACCATCAACTACACGCCAAGCACTTTTCTGGCACCGTTACTACTGCTCATACTTATTTATACCACCTGTATTTCACTATCTCTTCGCCGAACTAGTGCACCTATTAGGTGTGTTGGGGACACAAGAGACTTCTTGCTTTGTGGTTGCAGGGTTGCATGAGAGGGATATCTTTGACCTCTTCCTCCCTGAGTTCGATAAACCTTGGGTATCCACTTAAGGGAAACTTGCTGCTGTTCTACAAACCTCTGCACTTGGAGGCCCAACACTGTAAAAGGAGGGGAAATTTATAGCACTAGCATTAGGACTTTTAGCAAGTTTTTGCAAGAACTTTATAACTTCAGAGATGTGGCAATCATCAAAATTCAAACCATTATAATCTAAAGCAATGGGATCATCATCCCCAATGTTGGAAAAAATTTCAGCAGCTTTATCACAGGCAGTTTCAGCAGTTTTAGCAGTTTCAGGCAGTTTTTCGCGCTTTGCATTAGAAGTGGAAACATTGCTAACACCAATTCTTTTATTAGTATGAGTAGGAGGTGCAGCAACATGTGTAGCATTAGCATTACTAGTGGTGGTAATAGTCCAAACTTTAGCTATATTCTTCTCTTTAGCTAGTTTTTCATTTTCTTCTCTATCCCACCTAGCACGCAGTTCAGCCATTAATCTTATATTCTCATTAATTCTAACTTGAATGGCATTTGCTGTAGTAACAATTTTATTTTCAATATCCCTATTAGGCATAACTTTCGATTTCAAAAGATCAACATCAGAGGCAAGACTATCAACTCTAGAAACAAGAATATCAATTTTATTGAGCTTTTCCTCAACAGATTTGTTAAAGGCAGTTTGTGTACTAATAAATTCTTTAAGCATGGCTTCAAGTCCAGGGGGTGTATTCCTATTATTGTTGTAAGAATTCCCATAAGAATTACCATAGCCGTTGCCATTATTATAAGGATATGGCCTATAGTTATTACTAGAATTGTTCCGATAAGCATTGTTGTTGAAATTATTATTTTTAATGAAGTTTACATCAACATGTTCTTCTTGTGCAACCAATGAAGCTAACGGAACATTATTAGGATCAACATTAGTCCTATCATTCACAAGCATAGACATAATAGCATCAACCTTATCACTCAAGGAAGAGGATTCCTCAACAGAATTTACCTTCTTACCTTGTGGAGCTCTTTCCGTGTGCCATTCAGAGTAATTTATCATCATATCATCAAGAAGTTTTGTAGCCGCCCCCAATGTGATGGACATAAAGGTACCTCCAGCAGCTGAATCCAATAAATTCCGCGAAGAAAAATTTAGTCCTGCATAGAAGGTTTGGATGATCATCCAAGTAGTCAGTCCATGGGTTGGGCAATTTTTAACCAAAGATTTCATTCTTTCCCAAGCTTGAGCAACATGTTCAGTATCTAATTGTTTAAAATTCATTATGCTACTCCTCAAAGATATAATTTTAGCAGGGGGATAATATCTACCAATAAAAGCATCCTTGCATTTAGTCCATGAATCAATACTATTCTTAGGCAGAGATAGCAACCAATCTTTAGCTCTTCCTCTTAATGAGAAAGGGAACAATTTTAGTTTAATAATATCACCATCTACATCTTTATATTTTTGCATTTCACATAGTTCAACAAAATTATTAAGATGGGCAGCAGCATCATCAGAACTAACACCAGAAAATTGATCTCTCATGACAAGATTCAGTAAAGCAGGTTTAATTTCAAAGAATTCTGCTGTAGTAGCAGGTGGAGCAATAGGTGTGCATAAGAAATCATTATTATTTGTGGTTGTGAAGTCACACAACTTAGTATTTTCAGCGTTGGCCATTTTAGCAATAGTAAATAAAGCAAACTAGATAAAGTAAATGCAAGTAAACTAATTTTTTTGTGTTTTCGATATAGCAAACAAGATAGCAAATAAAGTAAAACTAGCAACTAATTTTTTGTATTTTGATTTAGTGCAGCAAACAAAGTAGTAAATAAAACTAAGCAAGACAAAAAACAAAGTAAAGAGATTGAGAAGTGGAGACTCCCCTTGCAGCGTGTCTTGATCTCCCCGGCAACGGCGCCAGAAAATATGCTTGATGGCGTGTATTTCACACGTTCGTTGGGCAACCCCAAGAGGAAGGTATGATGAGCACAGCAGCAAGTTTTCCCTCAGAAAGAAACCAAGGTTTATCGAACCAGGAGGAGCCAAGAAGCACGTTGAAGGTTGATGGCGGCGAGATGTAGTGCGGCGCAACACCAGAGATTCCGGCGCCAACGTGGAACCTGCACAACACAACCAAGCTACTTTGCCCCAACGAAACAGTGAGGTTGTCAATCTCACCGGCTTGCTGTAACAAAGGATTAACCGTATTGTGTGGAAGATGATTGTTTGCAGAGAAAACAGTAAAAACAAGTATTGCAGTAGATTGTATTTCAGTAAAGAGAATTGGACCGGGGTCCACAGTTCACTAGAGGTGTCTCTCCCATAAGACGAACAGCATGTTGGGTGAACAAATTACAGTTGGGCAATTGACAAATAAAGAGAGCATGACAATGCACATACATATCATGATGAGTATAGTGAGATTTAATTGGGCATTACGACAAAGTACATAGACCGCCATCCAACTGCATCTATGCCTAAAAAGTCCACCTTCAGGTTATCATCCGAACCCCTCCAGTATTAAGTTGCAAACAACAGACAATTGCATTAAGTATGGTGCGTAATGTAATCAACAACTACATCCTTAGACATAGCATCAATGTTTTATCCCTAGTGGCAACAGCACAACACAACCTTAGAACTTTCTGTCACTGTCCCAGGTGTCAATGCAGGCATGAACCCACTATCGAGCATAAGTACTCCCTCTTGGAGTTAAAAGCATCTACTTGGCCAGAGCATCTACTAATAACGGAGAGCATGCAAGATCATAAACAACACATGTATAACTTTGATAATCAACATAACAAGTATTCTCTATTCATCGGATCCCAACAAACGCAACATATAGAATTACATATAGATGATCTTGATCATGATAGGCAGCTCACAAGATCCGACAATGATAGCACAATGGGGAGAAGACAACCATCTAGCTACTGCTATGGACCCATAGTCCAGGGGTAGACTACTCACTCATCACTCCGGAGGCGACCATGGCGGTGTAGAGTCCTCCGGGAGATGAATCCCCCTCCAGGGTGCCGGAGGCGATCTCCAGGATCCCCCGAGATGGGATCGGCGACGGCGTCTCGAATGTTTTCCGTATCGTGGCTCTCGCGGGGTTTCGTCACGGAGGCTATTTGTAGGCGGAAGGGCAAGTCAAGAGGCGGCACGGGGGCCCAAACCACAGCCGGCGCGGCCAGGGGGGGCCGCCGCCCTAGGGTTTGGCCACCCCGTGGCCCCTCTTCGTCTCTCCTTCGGACTTCGAAGCTTCGTGAGAAAATAGGCCTCTGGGCTTTTATTTCGTCCAATTCCGAGAATATTTCTTTACTAGGATTTCTGAAACCAAAAACAGCAGAAAACAGCAACTGGCACTTCGGCATCTTGTCAATAGGTTAGTTCCAGAAAATGCACGAATATGACATAAAGTGTGCATAAAACATGTAGATAACATCAATAATGTGGCATGGAACACAAGAAATTATCGATACGTTGGATATAGTAAGCATTCAATTAAGTTGATAAACAAGGTCTAGACATATTCAAACCAAAAAATTCATGTATCAAGCTACCCCTAACCCCAAACTCTGTCTTATGAAGTCAAGCATGAAGAGAAGTACGCGGTTTTTTGGTTTCAAACATGGAAATTTCAAAAACCCTCTCAAGAGCTTCCATTTTGGAGTGACTACGAAGGATACATGCTTAATTTTTCATATTCATGTTTTAAACTTGTTTAAATCATGGTCAAACCTAGGATTTGGCCAAGATTCAAATGGGCAAAATTAAAAAAAAATCAAGGCACATAGTCTTCTTATGTCATATAGTAAGCATTCAATTAAGTTGATAAACAAGGTCTAGACATATTCAAACGAGAGAAATCATGTATCTACCCCTAACCCTAAACTTTGTCTTATGAAGTCAAGCATGCATGAAGAGAAGTGGTTTTTGGTTTCAAGCATGGAAATTTCAAAAACCCTCCCAAGAGCTTCATTTTGGAGTGACTAAGAAGCATACGTACGTGCTTACTTTTTCATATTCATGTTTTAAACTTGTTCAAATCTTGGTCAAACCTATGATTTGACCAAGATTCAAATGGGTATAAAAAATGAAAACCAAGGTCTTCTTATGTCATATAGTAAGCATTCAATTAAGTTGATAAATAAGGTCTAGACATATTCAAACCAGAAAAATCATGTATCAAGCTACCCCTAACCCCTAATTAACTCTGTCTTATGAAGTCAAGCATGAAGATAAGTATGTGGTTTTTTGGTTTCAAACATGGAAATTTCAAAAACCCTCTCAAGATCGAGCTTCATTTTGGAGTGACTACGAAGGATACATGCTTACTTTTTCATATTCATGTTTTAAACTTGTTTAAATCATGGTCAAACCTAGGATTTGACAAAGATTCAAATGGGCATAATTTAAAAAAAACAAAAAATGAAAAACCAAGGCACATAGTCTTCTTATGTTATATTGTAAGCATTCAATTAAGTTGATAAACAAGGTCTAGACATATTCAAACCAGAGAAATCATGTATCTACCCCCTAACCTAAACTCTGTCTCATGAAGTCAAGCATGATGATATGTGGTTTTTGGTTTCAAACATGGAAATTTCAAAAACCCTCCCAAGAGCTTCATTTTGAAGTGATTAATTATGAAGCATACATGCATGCTTACTTTTTCATATTCATGTTTTAAACTTATTCAAATCTTGGTGAAACCTAGGATTTGACCAAGATTCAAATCCGTATAAAAATTAAAAAACAAAATAAAAAAAACAAGGTCTTCTTATGTTATATAGTAAGCATTCAATTAAGTTGATAAATAAGGTCTAGACATATTCAAACCAGAAAAATCATGTATCTACCCCTAACCCTAAACTTTGTCTTATGAAGTCAAGCATGAAGAGAAGTGGTTTTTGGTTTCAAGCATGGAAATTTCAAAAACCTCCCCAAACTTCATTTTAGAGTGACTAAGAAGGATACAAGCTTCCCTTTTCATTTTCATGTTTTAAACTTGTTTAAATTATCTTGGTCAAATCTAGGATTTGACAAGATTCAAATGGGCAAACATATGATAAGTGATGCAAATATCATTTCTAAGTGCGGGCAAACCAGCCTTTAGCTTAACATATTTCTAAGTACAAGGTTTCAGAAAATTGAGTGGGGGCGGCTGCCCCCCTTGGCTATAGTCTGGATCCGCCCATGCTATAGTTTGAGGCCATTTGGATGACGTCGAAAAAATTCTTTGATTAGAAATGGGGTTGTTCGAACCCCGTAGTTGGATTTTTTGAACCTTGATCTGTAGTACTGGGCAAAACCCTAGTTTAACCTATTTAATTATAGATTCGTAGGTCGATTTTTCTACGTACCTTTTTATTATTACTCTACTATGCAGCACATATGTGTTTGCCCGTCGAGTGAAACTCGGAGGAAGAGGGATCACTCGGAAGGAGAGAAGAAGGAGGGAGAGCATTATGGTGTCTCCCCTTTTTCGGGTGATGATGTTGTTGTGCAGGGTTTGTCAGTGAGCAGGAGGTGCGAGCGAGCGAGCGATCGAGTCGAGCGAGGCCGAGAATGAGAGAGATTTGTTTTTTTTTGTGAGAGGGACAACCGAAGGATCCTGAAGGACCCAGAGACTTCCAATATGCATCCTGATGCGTCTTCTCTTGACAAAGAAAATGGCTAGGAGTTTGCGTACCTATTGCACGTGACTTGTGCTCACTGAAGTGTGGGACCTCACGCATGGGCACCACACATAAGTGACAGACCTGTTGGTGTAAAAACTCGGTTGATTATTATAGTGCATTAGAACAAAGTTTCATATGGATTCAAGGGTAGGAAATCCAAGTTAACTCATTTACATGACATTATTTTTTCCATGAAGCAAAGTTAACACATCTATCAATTGGTACATTTTGGAGTGACTAAGAAGGATCCATGCTTACCTTTTCATTTTCACGTGTTAAACTTGTTTAAATCTTGGTCAAACCTAGGATTTGACAGAGATTCAAATGGGCGGAAAATTCAAAAAAAACAGAAAAATGAAAAACCAAAGCACATACGTAGTTTTCTTATGTCATATAGTAAGCATTCAAGTTGATAAACAAGGTCTAGACATATTCAAACCAGAAAAATCATGTATCAAGCTACCCCTAACCCCTAATTAACTCTGTCTTATGAAGTCAAGCATGAAGATAAGTATGTGGTTTTTTGGTTTCAAACATGGAAATTTCAAAAACCCTCTCAAGATCGAGCTTCATTTTGGAGTGACTACGAAGGATACATGCTTACTTTTTCATATTCATGTTTTAAACTTGTTTAAATCATGGTCAAACCTAGGATTTGACCAAGATTCAAATGGGCATAAAAATTCAAAAGAAAAACAATAAAATGAAAAACCAATGCACATAGTCATCTTATGTCATCTAGTAAGCATTCAATTAAGTTGATAAACAAGGTCTAGACATATTCAAACCAGAAAATTCATGTATCAAGCTACCCCTATCCCCAAACTCTCTCTTATGAAGTCAAGCATGAAGAGAAGTACGCGGTTTTTTGGTTTCAAACATGGAAATTTCAAAAACCCTCTCAAGAGCTTCATTTTGGAGTGACTATGAAGGATACATGCTTAATTTTTCATATTCATGTTTTAAACTTGTTTAAATCATGGTCAAACCTAGGATTTGACCAAGATTCAAATGGGCAAAATTTTAAAAAATGAAAAATCAAGGCACATAGTCTTCTTATTTTTGGTTTCAAACATGGAAATTTCAAAAACCCTCCCAAAGAGCTTCATTTTGGAGTGACTAAGAAGGATCCATAGGAAACTATGTACTAATACAGTATAATGATCACCCGAGTTATTAGAGCAACAAGTCTGTCACTTACGTGTGGTTCCCATGCGTGAGGTCCCACACTTCAGTGAGCACAAGTCACGTACGCTAGGTAGGCAAACTCCCAGCCATCTTCTTTGTCAAGAGAGAGGCATCAACACTCTCTCTCTCTCTCTCAATTATCCACCTCCGTTGGCTGCCGGTTTTGGCAGGTCGTTTCTAGCTCAGCTCGTAGGCCATGGTGTGCAGGCTCTGTAGCCATGGCGATTTGGTCGCGCCAAGTGGTTCGTCCCCGGCTGCGACGAGGATCAATCCGGACGGTGCCTATTAAGGACCCGATCGCATTTCTTGCTTTCAGCATGGGGTCTACCATGTAAATCTTAGGGATTTAGACGTAATTTCCTGTTTATTTTGTGTCCTGCTGTAAACTGCGCTCTGATGCGTATTGGAAATCTGGGTCCTTCAGGATCGTTCGGTTGTCCCTCTAAAAAAACATCTCTCTCATTCTCGGCCTTTCTCGCTCGCTCGCACCCCCCTGCGCACTGACAACCCTGCACAACAGTCAACATCACCAGAAAAAGGATAGACACCATAAATAAGTGGGGCCCCGTGACTGCTCTCCCTTCGTCTCCTCCCGTGTGATCCCTCTTCCTCCGACTCCCGACCTTGCGGAAAAGAAAAATGAAATGAAAGAGTTTCACTGGACGGGCAAACACATGTGCTGCCTAGTAATAATAATAATAACGTAAAAAAATCGACCTACGAATCTATTATTAAATAAGCTAAACTAGGGTTTTGCCCAGTACTACGGATCAATTTCTGAAAATCCAACTACGGGGTTCGATTTTGGCCTGCTAATATAAAATTATATAATCCGAACTAGTATTCCTCTAAAAAATCATTTTGGTATGCATCGTTTGGTACTTTTCATAGCTAGAGTGCTTACTCCCTCCGTTAGCAAATAGTCTTCGTATGTCATATAGTAAGCATTCAAGTTGAAAAACAAGCTCTAGACATATTCAAACCAGAAAAATCATGTATCTACCCCCTATATATCCCTAAACCCTGACTTATGAATTCAAGCATGAAGAGAAGTGGTTTTTGGTTTCAATCATGGAAATTTCAAAAACCCTCCCAAGAGCTTCATTTTGGAGTGACTAATTAAGAAGCATACATGCTTACCTTTTCATATTAATGTTTTAAACTTGTTCAAATCTTGGTCAACAAACCTAGGATTTGACGAAGAATCAAATGGGTATAAAAAAATTAAAACCAAGGTCTGCTCATGTCATATAGTGAGCATTCAATTAAATTGATAAACAAGGTCTAGACATATTCAAACTAGCAGGAAAATCATGTATCTACCCCCTAACCCTAAACTCTACCTTATGAAGTCAAGCATGCATGAAGAGAAGTGGTTTTTGGTTTTCAAGCATGGAAATTTCAAAAACTCTTATGTCATCTAGTAAGCATTCAATTAAGTTGATAAACAATGTCTAGACATATTCAAACCAGAAAATTTATGTATCAAGCTACCCCTAACCCCAAACTCTGTCTTATGAAGTCAAGCATGAAGAGAAGTACGTGGTTTTTTGGTTTCAAACATGGAAATTTCAAAAACCCTCTCAAGATCGAGCTTCATTTTGGAGTGACTACGAAGGATACATGCTTAATTTTTCATATTCATGTTTTAAACTTGTTTAAATCATGGTCAAACATAGGATTTGACCAAGATTCAAATGGGCATAAAAATTCAAAAAAAACAATAAAATAAAAAACCAATGCACATAGTCATCTTATGTCATCTAGTAAGCATTCAATTAAGTTGATAAACAAGGTCTAGACATATTCAAACCAAAAAATTCATGTATCAAGCTACCCCTAACCCCAAACTCTGTCTTATGAAGTCAAGCATGAAGAGAAGTACGCGGTTTTTTGGTTTCAAACATGGAAATTTCAAAAACCCTCTCAAGAGCTTCCATTTTGGAGTGACTACGAAGGATACATGCTTAATTTTTCATATTCATGTTTTAAACTTGTTTAAATCATGGTCAAACCTAGGATTTGACCAAGATTCAAATGGGCAAAATTTTAAAAAATCAAGGCACATAGTATTCTTATGTCATATAGTAAGCATTCAATTAAGTTGATAAACAAGGTCTAGACATATTCAAACGAGAGAAATCATGTATCTACCCCCTAACCCTAAACTCTGTCTCATGAAGTCAAGCGCATGCATGAAGATATGTGGTTTTTGGTTTCAAACATGGAAATTTCAAAAACCCTCCCAAGAGCTTCATTTCGAAGTGATTAATTAAGAAGCATACATGCATGGTTACTTTTTCATAGTCATGTTTTAAACTTATTCAAATCTTGGTGAAACCTAGGATTTGACCAAGATTCAAATGGGTATAAAAATTCAAAAAAAAGGTCTTCTTATGTTATATAGTAGGCATTCAATTAAGTTGATAAATAAGGTCTAGACATATTCAAACAAGAAAAATCAAGCATGTATCTACCCCTAACCCTAAACTCTGTTTCATGAAGTCAAGCATGAAGATATGTGGTTTTTGGTTTCGAACATGGAAATTCAAAAACCCTCCCAAGAGCTTCATTTTGAAGTGACTAAGAAGCATACATGCTTACTTTTTCATATTCATGTTTTTAACTTATTCAAATCTTGGTGGAACCAAGGATTTGACCAAGATTCAAATGGGTATAAAAATTCAAAAAAAACAAGGTCTTCTTATGTTATATAGTAAGCATTCAATTATTTTGATAAACAAGGTCTACACATATTCAAACCAGGAAATTATGTATCTACCCCCTAACCCTAAACTCTGTCTTATGAAGTCAAGCATGCATGAAGAGAAGTGGTTTTTGGTTTCAAGCATGGAAATTTCAAAAACCCTCCCAAGAGCTTCATTTTGGAGTGACTAAGAAGCATACGTACGTGCTTACTTTTTCATATTCATGTTTTAAACTTGTTCAAATCTTGGTCAAACCTATGATTTGACCAAGATTCAAGTGGGTATAAAAATGAAAACCAAGGTCTTCTTATGTCATATAGTAAGCATTGAATTAAGTTGATAAATAAGGTCTAGACATATTCAAACCAGAAAAATCATGTATCAAGCTACCCCTAACCCCTAATTAACTCTGTCTTATGAAGTCAAGCATGAAGATAAGTATGTGGTTTTTTGGTTTCAAACATGGAAATTTCAAAAACCCTCTCAAGATCGAGCTTCATTTTGGAGTGACTACGAAGGATACATGCTTACTTTTTCATATTCATGTTTTAAACTTTTTTAAATCATGTTCAAACCTAGGATTTGACAAAGATTCAAATGGGCATAATTTAAAAAAAATGAAAAACCAAGGCACATAGTCTTCTTATGTTATATTGTAAGCATTCAATTAAGTTGATAAACAAGGTCTAGACATATTCAAACCAGAGAAATCATGTATCTACCCCCTAACCTAAACTCTGTCTCATGAAGTCAAGCATGATGATATGTGGTTTTTGGTTTCAAACATGGAAATTTCAAAAACCCTCCCAAGAGCTTCATTTTGAAGTGATTAATTATGAAGCATACATGCATGCTTACTTTTTCATATTCATGTTTTAAACTTATTCAAATCTTGGTGAAACCTAGGATTTGACCAAGATTCAAATCCGTATAAAAATTAAAAAACAAAATAAAAAAAACAAGGTCTTCTTATGTTATATAGTAAGCATTCAATTAAGTTGATAAATAAGGTCTAGACATATTCAAACCAGAAAAATCATGTATCTACCCCTAACCCTAAACTTTGTCTTATGAAGTCAAGCATGAAGAGAAGTGGTTTTTGGTTTCAAGCATGGAAATTTCAAAAACCTCCCCAAACTTCATTTTAGAGTGACTAAGAAGGATACAAGCTTCCCTTTTCATTTTCATGTTTTAAACTTGTTTAAATTATCTTGGTCAAATCTAGGATTTGACAAGATTCAAATGGGCAAACATATGATAAGTGATGCAAATATCATTTCTAAGTGCGGGCAAACCAGCCTTTAGCTTAACATATTTCTAAGTACAAGGTTTCAGAAAATTGAGTGGGGGCGGCTGCCCCCCTTGGCTATAGTCTGGATCCGCCCATGCTATAGTTTGAGGCCATTTGGATGACGTCGAAAAAATTCTTTGATTAGAAATGGGGTTGTTCGAACCCCGTAGTTGGATTTTTTGAACCTTGATCTGTAGTACTGGGCAAAACCCTAGTTTAACCTATTTAATTATAGATTCGTAGGTCGATTTTTCTACGTACCTTTTTATTATTACTCTACTATGCAGCACATATGTGTTTGCCCGTCGAGTGAAACTCGGAGGAAGAGGGATCACTCGGAAGGAGAGAAGAAGGAGGGAGAGCATTATGGTGTCTCCCCTTTTTCGGGTGATGATGTTGACTGTTGTGCAGGGTTTGTCAGTGAGCAGGAGGTGCGAGCGAGCGAGCGAGTCGAGCGAGGCCGAGAATGAGAGAGATTTGTTTTTTTTTGTGAGAGGGACAACCGAAGGATCCTGAAGGACCCAGAGACTTCCAATACGCATCCTGATGCGTCTTCTCTTGACAAAGAAAATGGCTGGGAGTTTGCGTACCTATTGCACGTGACTTGTGCTCACTGAAGTGTGGGACCTCACGCATGGGCACCACACGTAAGTGACAGACCTGTTGGTGTAAAAACTCGGTTGATTATTATAGTGCATTAGAACAAAGTTTCCTATGGATTCAAGGGTAGGAAATCCAAGTTAACTCATTTACATGACATTATTTTTTCCATGAAGCAAAGTTAACACATCTATCAATTGGTACATTTTGGAGTGACTAAGAAGGATCCATGCTTACCTTTTCGTTTTCACGTGTTAAACTTGTTTAAATCTTGGTCAAACCTAGGATTTGACAGAGATTCAAATGGGCGGAAAATTAAAAAAAATAGAAAAATGAAAAACCAAAGCACATACGTAGTTTTCTTATGTCATATAGTAAGCATTCAAGTTGATAAACAAGGTCTAGACATATTCAAAACATACAAATCATGTATGTACCCCTAACCCTAAACTATGTCTTATGAAGTCAAGCATGAAGAGAAGTGGTTTTGGGTTTCAAACATGAAAAATTCAAAAACCTCCCAAAAACTTCATTTAGAGTGACTAAGAAGGATAAATGCTTCCCTTTTCATTTTCATGTTTTAAACTTGTTTAAATCTTGGTAAAACCTAGGATCTGACCAAGATTCAAATGGGCATCAAAAATAAAAAAATCAGAAAAATGAAAAACCAAAGCACATAGTCTTCTTATGTCATATAGTAAGCATTAAAGTTGATAAACAAGGTCTAGACGTATTCAAACCAGACAAATCATGTATCTACCCCTAACCCTAAACTCTGTCTTATGAAGTCAAGCATGAAGAGAAGTTGTTTTGGGTTTCAAACATGGAAATTTCAAAAACCCTCTCAAAGAGCTTCATTTTGGAGTGACTAAGAAGGATCCATAGGAAACTATGTACTAATACAGTATAATGATCACCCGAGTTATTAGAGCAACAAGTCTGTCACTTACGTGTGGTTCCCATGCGTGAGGTCCCACACTTCAGTGAGCACAAGTCATGTAGTCTTCTTATGTCATATAGTAAGCATTCAATTAAGTTGATAAACAAGGTCTAGACATATCAAACCAGAAAAATTATGTATCTACCCCCTATATATCCCTAAACCCTGACTTATGAAGTCAAGCATGAAGAGAAGAAGTGGTTTTTTGTTTCAAACATGGAAATTTCAAAAACCCTCCCAAGAGCTTCATTTTGGAGTGACTAGTTAAGACGCATACATGCTTACTTTTTCATATTCATGTTTTAAACTTGTTCAAATCTTGGTCAACAAACCTACGATTTGACGAAGATTCAAATGGGTATAAAAAATTAAAACCAAGGTCTGCTCATGTCATATAGTAAGCATTCAATTAAATTGATAAACAAGGTCTAGACATATTCAAACTAGTAGGAAAATCATGTATCTACCCCCTAACCCTAAACTATGTCTTATGAAGTCAAGCATGCATGAAGAAAAGTGGTTTTTGGTTTTCAAGCATGGAAATTTCAAAAACCCTCCCAAGAGCTACATATTGGAGTGACTAAGAAGGATAGATGCTTAATTTTTCATATTCATGTTTTAAACTTGATTAAATCATGGTCAAACCTAGAATTTGACCAAGATTCAAATGGGCATAAAAATTCAAAAAAATGAAAAACCAATGCACATAGTCATCTTATGTCATCTAGTAAGCATTCAATTAAGTTGATAAACAATGTCTAGACATATTCAAACCAGAAAATTTATGTATCAAGCTACCCCTAACCCCAAACTCTGTCTTATGAAGTCAAGCATGAAGAGAAGTACGTGGTTTTTTGGTTTCAAACATGGAAATTTCAAAAACCCTCTCAAGATCGAGCTTCATTTTGGAGTGACTATGAAGGATACATGCTTAATTTTTCATATTCATGTTTTAAACTTGTTTAAATCATGGTCAAACATAGGATTTGACCAAGATTCAAATGGGCATAAAAATTCAAAAAAAAACAATAAAATGAAAAACCAATGCACATAGTCATCTTATGTCATCTAGTAAGCATTCAATTAAGTTGATAAACAAGGTCTAGACATATTCAAACCAAAAAATTCATGTATCAAGCTACCCCTAACCCCAAACTCTGTCTTATGAAGTCAAGCATGAAGAGAAGTACGCGGTTTTTTGGTTTCAAACATGGAAATTTCAAAAACCCTCTCAAGAGCTTCCATTTTGGAGTGACTACGAAGGATACATGCTTAATTTTTCATATTCATGTTTTAAACTTGTTTAAATCATGGTCAAACCTAGGATTTGGCCAAGATTCAAATGGGCAAAATTTAAAAAAAAATCAAGGCACATAGTCTTCTTATGTCATATAGTAAGCATTCAATTAAGTTGATAAACAAGGTCTAGACATATTCAAACGAGAGAAATCATGTATCTACCCCCTAACCCTAAACTCTATCTTATGAAGTCAAGCATGCATGAAGAGAAGTGGTTTTTGGTTTCAAGCATGGAAATTTCAAAAACCCTCCCAAGAGCTTCATTTTGGAGTGACTAAGAAGCATACGTACGTGCTTACTTTTTCATATTCATGTTTTAAACTTGTTCAAATCTTGGTCAAACCTATGATTTGACCAAGATTCAAATGGGTATAAAAAATGAAAACCAAGGTCTTCTTATGTCATATAGTAAGCATTCAATTAAGTTGATAAATAAGGTCTAGACATATTCAAACCAGAAAAATCATGTATCAAGCTACCCCTAACCCCTAATTAACTTTGTCTTATGAAGTCAAGCATGAAGATAAGTATGTGGTTTTTTGGTTTCAAACATGGAAATTTCAAAAACCCTCTCAAGATCGAGCTTCATTTTGGAGTGACTACGAAGGATACATGCTTACTTTTTCATATTCATGTTTTAAACTTGTTTAAATCATGGTCAAACCTAGGATTTGACCAAGATTCAAATGGGCATAATTTAAAAAAAAAATGAAAAACCAAGGCACATAGTCTTCTTATGTTATATTGTAAGCATTCAATTAAGTTGATAAACAAGGTCTAGACATATTCAAACCAGAGAAATCATGTATCTACCCCCTAACCTAAACTCTGTCTCATGAAGTCAAGCATGATGATATGTGGTTTTTGGTTTCAAACATGGAAATTTCAAAAACCCTCCCAAGAGCTTCATTTTGAAGTGATTAATTATGAAGCATACATGCATGCTTAATTTTTCATATTCATGTTTTAAACTTATTCAAATCTTGGTGAAACCTAGGATTTGACCAAGATTCAAATCCGTATAAAAATTAAAAAACAAAATAAAAAAAACAAGGTCTTCTTATGTTATATAGTAAGCATTCAATTAAGTTGATAAATAAGGTCTAGACATATTCAAACCAGAAAAATCATGTATCTACCCCTAACCCTAAGCATGTATCTCGTTGTTTGCGCTATGATACAATATCTACCTATGTTACACTAATCTCCTCTCTCCTACTTAATTAGCTGCCACATCAGCAGTTTTGTGGGACCAATGTGTATGATACTAGCTATGATACTAGCACTATCATGTGGGTACCTAAATCTCGAGTCAAAGTTTGACACGAGACCGATGTGGACTTTATTAATGGTGGAAGGGAGTAACAATCATAAGCACATTATTATTATTGATTGAACAACATTTTATTTGATGTGCCATAAGAAGTTTAGAAACTCCTAGCCCCTGGAGGTGGCGTTTTGGCACACACGTGCATATGCACCGATTATTGAAAATAATAAAAAAACAATTATATAAATGTTAAAAAAATCTGACATAAATTTTTTGGTATACATTGTGACATCCTATGTTCGTTCATAAGTTTTCGTGGAAAAACAACATTTTGTGTGGTGTGTACAAAAAAGGCAAAAAATGTACGTAGTCGTGTTACAGCATCAAAATTTGTCTTTTTTACAGGAGCCACATATTTTTTTAAAAAAACTTATGTACCAACATAAAATGTCTAGATATACATGTAAAATTTTAGTTTAGAATTTTTGGACACTTTGAAATGTGGATTCACATAATGGATTCCTCTACCTCGACCCCCTTGGATTCCTGAACAGACTTACAGTACTACTAGTAGGGCCTACTATTTATTATTATTATTACCTACTGCAGGCAAAATTTAATCTCATCGAGCGGTAAAATTCCCCGCCAACGCCCAAATATCTCGCGCCGCAAAGTTTCAGATCTGCGAATATTTTTTTCCCTCAAAAGAAGGACTGCGAAATTCCCTTTTTCTCCTCTATCGCCCAGCTTCGCCCTAGTTTCGCCCGCAAGCCCTCAGAGAAACCGCTCCTCTTACCTACCTCCCACCTTCACGGCCGCCGCACCGGAAAATCACCGCCGCACTTCGCCGTTCAAGCTGCCACGGCTTCAAACCTCGAGGCTGCCCTATCCGCTTGATCCGCACCTACTCCGGCGTCCACCGCACCGTATCTCGTTCGCCGACTCTATCGACCACCGCACCTGACCAGCTTCGCCGACACCGACGTCCCCGTGCACTGCACATCATCTGCTTCACCGACCTTCTACTTCGGCCGGCGCGCTGAACACTTCATCGACCGCCCAGCATGTCCTTCTCCGACCCCCCAAGATCTGCTTCCCCGGCACCCACCGCAACAGCAGTCCCCTCGCCGACCTCCACGTCACCCGTAAGAACGCGGAACACGTCTAAACGCCGCCCAGAAATAGGTAACCAGACATCCCTGCGCGTTTTGTTCTGTTAGGAGTATTGCAGCTGACTGTATTTCTGAATTCGTGCTAGTATATTTTTAACTTACAAGTGCTTTCGTTTGTAACCACCTCATCCTTTAGATTTAAACACGACGCATAAGTATTTTTTTCCGTGACCTAACCCACCCATTTGCTGAAACTCTACATGGTATCAGAGCCTAGGTTTCCTTCCTGCTAGTGCTAGCCGCCCCAAACAGTACCATACAAGTTCTTCCTTTGACCACAAAAACCACCGTTGAGATGTAGAAATCCAGGCGGCGGGAGGCCGCATCAGGTGCTCTGCGTGGGTTGCGGCTATCACACACAGCGATGCGAGTTGTGTGAGATCGGCGGCTGCTCGCGCGGGGACAAAGAAGAGGGTCAAGATCGTTTTGGTTTAGAAAGGAGAGAAGAGGAAGTGAATCCGTGGCAGAGAGATCTGGATCCGTGCGAGGGGGAGATGTTGGAGGCGTGCGGAGTGGGCCGAGCCTTTGAGCGCAGGGCGGAGCCGGAGGTTGGTGCTGGACGTTGACCAGCGCGAGCCGGTCGATGTGGCCAGGTGCGGTCTGCCAGGTTGGCCAGGGCGCGCAGACGAGGCGCCATCCGAGTGGAAGTGAGGAGAAAATGGAGATGTGAGGCTGTGAGGATATGTTGTGATGGAGTTGATGAGGCTGCGATTGAGTCGTGATGGAGTTGATGAGGCTGCGGTTTAGTGGTGATGGTGATGGTTGTGGATATGTTTTGTTAATAAGCCGATTGCCTAGCCCTTTCTCATTAGGTTAACGAGCTAAACAATGGTTGTTCGTGAGCTACTCAATATCGGTAACAAGCTAGGCTTCACCAGTTTTGACAGCAAATCACTTTAGTTATCTCAAGTATTTGGCAGGAAGGGACCAAACAAAATAGTGTTCTTTAACCATGCTTGAAACTCCTACATTAGGATCTAAAAACCTATGCTTCCTCTCTTCCTCACTAGGCAATGCACACATGTTTGTTTTCCATTGCCTCCTTAACGATCCTTAACGAGCTGCTCGCGAGCGCTCGCAAGAACATAACGAGTCGAGCCGAACAATGATTTCAGCTCGTTATTCTTAACGAGCTTAACGATTCGAGCCTTAACGATCACGAGCTTAACGAGCCGAGCCTTAATGATCCAAGCAACTCGTTGATGAGGCTGCGATTGAGTCGTGATGGAGTTGATGAGGCTGCGGTTTAGTGGTGATGGTGATGGTTGTGGATATGTCCAGGGGAAAGGCATGCGTGCCTGAGGTGAGACTGGTTGAGGCCTGACCGGGGGATAGGCATGGGTGCTTGAGGAGTGGATGGTTGAGGCAGGAGTTGGCTGGGGGTTTGTGGGAGAGACGGAAGAGGTCAGTGGCCGGGCAGAGTGGAGAAGAGAGGCTGAGGACATTGAGGCGAGTGTGGATGGTTCTGCGGAACTTGTGTGGTGAGGCAGCCGGGGTTGTTGAGGATGTGTATGGTTAGGAGTTGTGCGTATCCCAGATGGTTGAAGCTGGATGTCTTCGCTGCTGATGAAGAGATGAATCGAGATGACAAGATGATGGAAAGTGCAATGCTGTCATGTATCCTAGGAGTTATGCTGAAAGTTCATTACTCGTAGTTGTCATATGTGTCATGTTGTTGCAAGATGGCCATGGTTGTTTACCCATGATCATCTTGAGGGGGTGTGTTGGACCATGAGTGAGTTTAGTAGTAGCGTTGTAGTAATATTGTATCCAGTGTGAGGCCCATAGAGGCCCATGTCCAGTGGTATTGTAACCCTAACTCAGATGATATAAATACAGAGTGTCGTGGTCTGAGTGACCTAACCCACCCATTCGCTGAAACTCTACAAAATATGAGCCACCAATCATGAGCCGTTGAATGCTCTACATGTCCACGATTGACAACAACAACAACACCACCAACAACAAAGCTTTATTCCCAAACAAGTTGGGGTAGGCTATACAAGTCCACCATTGACACGATTACAATTTCTCACTATTTGGCCGTAGGCTACTGCTCTAGTTACATCATGTTTGATATCTTTCTGCGATCCTGTATTACATGTTTATGCACGTCATAATGTTTCTACTACTGTTTGGTGTCAATTTAATTATAGCAAAGCCGTGACTCGTAACTGTTTGTTGTTATTACACGTGCAGCAGGCACATCTTACACTCAGAAACGTAGAGTAAAGCTCGCCTATAATCATGTAAGTACCTGCTGTTTTTTGTATATTGCTTAATGCAAACTTCTATATCTTGGATCCTGTTTCTGTTTACAATTGGCCTCTCCTTCATGCAGAGGAGAAACAGTGTGGCACCAGGTTCTTCTGCCCAAGTACCTGATGAGGTCCGTGTGACTCAAAAAAAAGCTCACGTAAGTTCCCTGTTTTTTTTGGAATGTTAATTTACCTCCTGTGCGTAGTTCAATTGCATCATTTTCTGTATGTTGCACTACCTAAGTTGCCTAATGGAATCTAATAAAATATAAACAATGACCATATGGAACATTGCACACTGCCTTTGACCCATCTGGCATCCGGCATGCCTGGGTATAAGTTACATGATTTGGCTATGTTAAACAAGTCCTAAAATTCTATTATGTTAATTTTTTGCCTGTTGCTTCATTGAGTTTGCCTGTTGTTCCATGGCTAGTGCATGAAGTTTGATAGAAATGATCCTAGCTGAAATGATGCACTTCGTGTTTTTTTATTGCTTTATTCCTAACCTAGCTTCCTATTCTACTTGAAACATGATTGCTTTATTCCTAACCTAGCTTCCTATTCTACTTGAAACATGATTGCTTTATTCCTAACCTAGCTTCCTATTCTACTTGAAACATTGTGAAAAAATAGTTATATTACTTGTTTAAATGTCTAGCTTTGTTTTTCTGAGTCCCATTGACATGATGTGGTATATCCATATTCAAATGATCTGGCTGTTTATATAATACGCTCCATGTTCAATTGCTTCATTCATTTTCTAGTAATCTACTAGTAAGTAGCACGTGCTTTGCACGTCACGACATATATAATTTTAAAATATATTTCCATATTTTATTTGATGTTGATAATTATTATTTTTTGCTAAAATTAGTCACAAAGCCTAAAGTTTGGCTTTTGAAAAACTAATACACCCTAAAAGAAGTAATGGAAGGAGTAATATGTGAGTTCATTACAATTAAGTTTTTTAGTCAGTATGAAATAGAAGTATACCCTAATACGAAAGTGACAAAACTTTTTCATGGACACCCCATTAGGATTATGTATATTTTTGTGATTAGAGTCGAGAATTTTTAAGGATCTATCTTACCTTTTGCGGCATGCATATTGCACGGCAAGACTATCTAATTTATATATTTCTACCATATTTTTTGAAATTTAAAATACATTATCCAATATCTATGTATAAATTTACTACCTCAATACTTTTTATGTGACCCACACATGGCCACCGTTAGATTTTATATCAAAACTGGGTTGTCATGGGGAAAAAAGTTAGACCTTAATATGAGTAAATACGAAATATTAGTACTAAATTAATATATAATATTTTATCAGCCTTGGTTGGTGGACCAATGAACTTCGTATCTTCGAGCTTGAAGATGGTTCTTGTAACATAGTAATTGCTATTTGTTTTCCTAGCACAGAATTATATATCAATATCTTCACATAACCATGTACGATGAAGATGATATTTTTCATAACACAGTGCCAATGTAGACGATGGCTTGTGCTTCTATAAACTCCCAAAATAAAAATGTTTTCTTGAGTAAAACAAAAGAACGGCTGAGATTAAATGATACATGTTTGGTATTAGGGGTGAGATAGCTGAGATTAAATGATACCATGATACCCTTTCGGGGGATTACACTATTTTAAATTTTGAGGGTATATGAAAGCTAAGGCCCTGTTTGTTTGGGCTTCTGCTTCTGCTTTTAGAGCTTTTGAGGTCCAAAAGTAGCAGCCCAAACAAACACCAACAATTAGAAAAGCGCTTTGAAGAAGCGCTGTGCCTAAATGAACTAGCAATCCGGAAGTTGGGCGAGACCTGCTTCCCGAGCTTCTTCTGCTCCCGAGCGGCGGTGGACCAAAATGCCCCTAACACTTGCTGCTAACAACGAAAAAACTGCCCTCACGTACAACTCTGGCCCGCCCCTTCCAATCGTTCCCCGCCCGAGAGCCCAGTGCCCATTTTCCCCTTCTTCCTGTCCCGTTCAATGAAAGGATAGGGTTAGGGTTTCCTGCCCGGCCGCCGTCGTCGTTCCGGCCGGCATCGTCGCCAGTATCCGCCGCCGCCGTCCCAGTAGTCCGTCCCCACTTGCAAGCTCGTCGGGAACGCCAGAGAGCATGGTGTAGGAGCTCCTGCAGCAGGGGCGCGCCTCCGCCGCGATAGCATGCGTGGCCCCATGGTCAGCCTCGAGGCCGAGGGCCAGGTCGACCGCCTCCTCTGCGCGTAGGCGGACAAGCAGGGAAGCGCGGCCTAGGAGGAGGACGCTGAGCAGGGAGGCGCGACCTAGGAGGAGGAATCTGAGCACGGCCGCCGGCGACAGGAGGTGCTCGAGGCGTCGCGGGGTCGCAATTTCTCATTCAGCAGACCGCCTGGAGCTGCTCTTCCATCGGTTGGTCCATCTTCACTCCGGCGCGAGGCTCTTCACTACCCGCTCGGCTGCTGCAGGAAATTCTTCCTCCACAGTTCCGTCCAATCCACAGTATTGAAGTATTGATGTACAGAGTAATTGGTAGTTTGGTACAGAGCACGGTGTTCATGCGATGCAATTTTATTTTCCTCTCCTGTACTGTATATGGTAGCTACCAGTTTCACATGACGGTGAAGATGAGAAGGATTTGACAATCCTATTCATATATATTTTATTTTGGATGTCATCGTTTACTTCAAGCAATCAAGGCAATACTTCTGCAAAAATCCTTTTGTGCGCTATTTTGCAAATCTTACTTTTCAATATACAGTAGCATATTTTAGAGCTTAGAGCCTGCCCATTTAAAGCAACCTCGCTGATTAACAATCGACTGATTAATTCCTAAAATTAAGGTGATCGATCAATTAACGGTTAGTGAGATGTCTTGTGATATTGTTTACACTTTTTTTAAAGCCGTAAAAACTTTAACTTAGAAGCCAAAAGCTATATTTAATTCTAAACAACACTCCAAAATATTCCGATACAAAAAGTGTTCAAAATTATTTTAGCAAAAAAGAAAGATAAATTGAAGTATTTTGGGGTTATTAAACATGATAATTATGTAATGAAACTATTATAAATAGCAAATTCGTTTCAAATCTGCATATATTCAACATCTTCAGCACTCAGGGCATTTCAGACATTTCACTCCTAAACCAACAGCAGCAGCCATAAAAAGCACTTCAACCAGACATCAAATCTCTGCTTCCAACAGCTGCTTCTCACAGCTGCTTTTTCACAGCCCACCAGCTACAGCTGCTTCTCAAAAGCTGCAGCCCAAACAAACAGACCCTAAATCCTTAGATTTTGTTGGCAAGTGAATGTTGTCATTGGCCCTGTTATGGATTTTGCATTTCTATTGCCACTACTTGTACTGACATCTCGCTTCATTCTTGTTTAATTCGGTCCCGTTGGTACTCGAACCCGGGTGGGCTGGCTGTGCACTCGCAAGCCTTGCCACTGAGCTAGCACTCAGTTCTCAGATTAAGCAATGCCTCGTTATGCTTAATTTAAATGTTATGGCACTTCATACAAGCCATACAATTAATTGTTGCATTGACCTTCTACGTTGTCGAAGGCACTATCTGAGCATGCTTAAATCAATCATACATTATTTTCCTAATTGTATCCAATCCAACATGCACATGTTTTGACTGTATTTGGCTATTTGCTAGATTTCTTCTGTGCAGTGACCTGGCTTCGTTATTGGGCACATGATGTCTAGTTGCTTGGTTCATTGTATACATCATCGCCATGATCTAGTTTGGTTTGTTCTAAGAGGCATGTGGCTTAACTGGTTTCTTTGTTATATCTGCCCATGGTTCTTTCAAAATTATGTCAACAGTGTTGTTTGTTTGCCGTGTATTGTATTGCATTTTAACTTGTTTTGTCTTAGTTTCAGCCTGCAAACAAAGCTGTAATGTCAGTAGGGACAACCC
Source organism: Lolium multiflorum (assembly GCA_030979885.1). NCBI lineage: Eukaryota > Viridiplantae > Streptophyta > Magnoliopsida > Poales > Poaceae > Lolium > Lolium multiflorum. The sequence continues at coordinate 176,126,682 of CM061752.1, forward strand.
ATTTATCAAGTGTTGCGGTCATTTCACAGAGCAACAGTGACAGTGGCACGTGCTCTCATTGGTCCACTGAGTCCAGTACACCAACCGTTCCAGAAGAAATAGATGTACGAGGCTCTATTTTGGATTGCTTGCTATGTTATATCAGCTCAATGATGCTCTTGAAATTGGAGGTCTTTTATTGCATCATATGATGTTGTAACTTGTTTTATCTAAATTTCAGGCTTCAAATAAAGCTACAAAGCCAGAAGCAAGGGCCAATGCCTCAAGTATTGATGTTTCACAAAGCAGCAGTGAGAGTGCATATTGCTCGCATAGGCCCATGGTATCTATTGCTCAACTTAATCCGGCACAAAGAGATTTGGGGGATGCACTCCAAGAGGCAGTTGATATATTTGGGCGGGAAAACAAAGATGCTGATGAAATAATTGCCAACACACGCCAAGAGATACATGAATTGAAAAATAGGCAAACTTTGACAGAAAATGTTCTAAAGAATCTCCTATGCACTTGTCATGGTAAGCCAGTTGTGATGTGTCTGGGAATTGAAGGTGTCTAAATAAACTTTGATTCTATTGTTCAGTCAAGTGGACTGCTGATGCCAATGCTGTAATTAATTACTGCTCAAAATTTCGTTCAAAATTTCCTGGTCTGTAATAATTGCAAATTTTGTTGTTGTACTAAAATTAGATATGTTCCATGTGGCTGCTGTATTTTGTGTGAAATAATATAATGATGTGTACTTCAATTAAACCATAAATCGGCTGCATGCTGAAAATTTGAATCTGAGCGCACGTGTGAACTGTTTTCTGCTCGTAATGCAATAAAGGTTGTTTCTTCGAAGACTATGAACATGGTAGCCCATTAATAATACCTTAATAATTATGCCTGCTAGCAAGATAGACGGTCCTTATTATAGTCAGGCATGCCAACTTGTATGATTAAAAGTAGTTCGTACACATTAAATCTACCATCTGCATTTTTCTCTGTAATAACTTTTCTTTTTACACAACTCAAAACTTGTCATGCTAATATGAAATTCGAGATGGCAAAACATGGGAAAGATAAAGATATCTCTTTCCTGCGAAATGCTGGGTTTTGAAGCCCAAGTCCAAGTCTTTCTCTGCTCAAGTTTTGGAGGAACAACTCCAAGTAGAACGAGTTGCAACAGCTATGCTAAGAACAAAAGTTAACATGTTGAGATCGAGATTAGAAGCATGTGATGCCCTATTGCACGAGGCCAATCAAGTTCGTTATAATCTCCCAAAGACTTAGAAAATGCCATAGATAATTGGAGATGAACACTACATAGTGAGTACATTGGTCTTGTGAAATGTTTCCTTAGAATAAGGCACCGTTCCTACTTTTGTTGGTGGATGCATTTATCTGCGGTTGGGATCAACTTGGTAGTTGTTCCTGTGGATGTTATATAAATTAATTGCATAGCCTTTTTCAATCAGTTCGAACTTAAATGGTATCATAGCCTTGGTCTCAAGTTTGAATTGTCGAACGCGTGGTTTAATTTAATCTCAGTCGGGCGGCAAAATCTCCCACCAATCCTGAAATATTTCAAACGCATTTTTGATTGGGATTAAGAAGATAGGGACATAGATCCAGTGCCCCCACGTTCACAGGGCACATCAAACTTGAGATTAAATTATGCGTTCTAGTTCTATACAAAACCCAGTAGGAGGTTGAGCGGCAGCGGCTAGGGTTTAGTGTGGGAGGAGATGATATGCGTACGCTCCTGTTTATATAGGTCGGAGGCACGCGACGGCCGCTGCACGCGTGGCATCGCCATTCGCAGAGGTAGGTGACGACGCGTGCCACCCGAGGCATCGCCATTTTACGCGACCGCAGACTGCCGAAGCGGCGCCGCTGAGAAGACGCATCGACGCTGGGTCACTGCCAAGCGGGCCCGACGAAACGTTCGCCAGACGCGAGCGGACACTTTACGCGTCCACGCAGCGTCCGCGCGACGGATCCGAGACACATATTTGGGCATGTTTGCGTCGCTGCGAACGGCCCAGTCACTATGCGTCGTCCCGCTGGAGTTTGTACCAGATACATTTTTGGCCCGGACAGATGCGCTCGGAACCGAAATCATCTTCTGTTCCCTTCTCTATTTCTTCAGGTTCGAGAGAACACAGCAGCTCTTCAGCTCAGCAGAAATTAATCGGGTCACGCTGTTGCTTTCCTTGCCGTTGGATTGAAACGAATGGTGGATGGGAAGCCTCAGGTCACGTTGTGCCCTGTGAACGTGGGGGCACTGGATCTCTGTCCAGAAGATAGATCATGATCATGGTAGTGACCTATATTCAACGTGATGATGATTTGATTTTGCACTCGGCCTTGAACAGAGGTACTAGTACGGTCTCACAATTTTTTATCATTATACTTGGATGGTGGCCAAATTCAAAATCTCATAGCGGCAAAACTTGCCGCCCACAAAATACAAAAATTTCACACGCTTCCAAATTCCTATTCTACCCCTGTGGAGATGGCAGCAAAGTCGGTTGGTGGGGGGGTCTGCCCGTCATTTTTTGGATCACCACCTCCCTAGCCCAGGAAACCCTCCCAAAAAAATACATTTCCTTCAGACCACCCACCGGAACTTCCCAAGTCCCTCTCTCCCACCTCCACGACCACCGCACCGGAACATCCCCGCCGGACTTCCCTGGCCTACCCGAGCCCTCGCGATCCTCGTCATCCGGCTGCCTGCCGGAGCCGCTTCATCGACGCCGTCATCAACCGGACCGGATCATCCCCGCCAAACCTCGAAACCATATGCTCATCCAGCAGTCTACCGCAGTCGCTTCAGCTGCGGTATCGTCCACCCCACCGGAGCCGCTTCGCCGGATCCGTCGTCCACCGCATCGTATCTTGCTCACCGACACCGCTGTGCATGAACCGGATCTGCTTCACCGGCGCCGTGCATGATCTAAACTCTTCTACTGTCGCTTTTCTATTGCTTGCCTGCAAGTTCTTGTTTAATCTTGGGGGAACCTGTTTGTGCTAACGACGCGCCGTTACTTTTTTGCAGATGAGATGAGTAACCATGAAGTTGTTATCACCAGAATTTGACCAAGTCAGAGGTGGGCCGCGATCAAGATGGATTTGAAGATTATATTTAGGAGAAATACGTGAATCGGCCTTTTATATCAAGTTGGGCTTAATTGCCCATGTATCTGTAACATATTAGATCGCATCTTAGTTTAGAAGTTAGAGTTTTACCCGTGCACGGTTTAGTGCACGCCCGCATTAGAAAGTCCCCTGGACTATAAATATGTATCTAGGGTTTATGGAATAAACAACAACCAACGTTCACCACAAACAAATCTCGGCGCATCGCCAACTCCTTCGTCTCGAGGGTTTCTCCGGTAAGCACCATGCTGCCTAGATCGCATCTTGCGATCTAGGCAGCAAAAGCCTATCCCCGTTGTTCATGCGTTGCTCGTGCTGAAGCCTTTTTGATGGCGAGCAACGTAGTTATCTTAGACATGTTAGGGTTAGCATTGTTCTTCGTATAATATGCTATCGTAGTGCGACCCTTGCATGTCTAGCCGCCCTTACGCCTATCTTAGGTGTAGGGGCGGCACCCCGCTTGATCATTTTAGTAGATTCGATCCGTTACGGTTGCTCCTTGATTCTTCAAGGATTAGTTTAACATCTGCAATAGTTAGGCCTTACAAAGGGTTGGAGGATCCAGCGGCGTGTAGGGTGTAGTTTGCTAGCCCTAGACAGGACGTTCCGAGGATCAACCTCGTGTTGGTTTTTAGGCCCTGTCTAGGATCGGCTTACGATCACCGTACGCGAGCGCGAGGCCCAATCGTGAGTAGGATGATCCGATTATGCGGTGAAAACCCTAAATCGTCGTAGATCAGATTAGCTTTATCTTGATCAAGCAGGACCACCATATATTCGGACACCTTGTACGAATCATGGGTGGATCGGCTCTTTGAGCCGATTCACGGGATAACCTGAGAGCCGATCGAGGCTCGTATTTAACGTTTACGTGTGTGCCCTGCAGGAAACTAAGCGAGGCATCATCCACACCTTCCTGACCAGGTATAGGTCAGGTGGCACGCCCTTGCGACAGCATCGGGCGCGTGACCAGAAGGCTTTGCGGGCCGCCGAGGGACTGGGGCCAGCCGCAGCCCTAGTTGTTCCCGGCTCTCCTGTGTTGCCGTCGTTGCCCGACGGTGGGTTTCGACGCCAACACATTCTGGCACGCCCGGTGGGACAATATTCTACATCCACCGCATCGCCATCTACATCGAGATGGCGGAAAGCACTCCGGTCAAGTACGAGGATCTGCCTGATGAGCTCAAGAAGAAGCATGACGAGATCAAGGCAGTCCTCGAAGCCGAACTCATCGGCTCTTTCCACAGAACCCGCTCCCATGGCGTCAGGTGGAAGGGGTTCTCACCTGAAGGCGCACTCGATGGAGTGGATCTGTCCGCCCCGTCAGAAGAACGCACCAGGTCGCTGCGTCAGGAGATCAACTACATGGTGGCTCATTCGCTGCACCGCCACTCTGAGAGCCTGGTGAACACCTTGGAGCGTGTCGCTCTGCGCGTGGTCCAGGAAATCATGAGCCACCGGTATTCTCCGTCGGGACCAGCTCTGGGGACTTTCAAGGGAGAGATGCCACTCCAGCCCCATCCTCCGCTGCCGTTCGCATGGGCAGCACCAGAAGTGCCGAACTCATCGGCATACGTCGTCTACAAAATTGGTGGTGATCCTAGTGACTACCAATTCCTGCCTGAGGCGCCCAAGGAGATCCCGCACGGATACGCGTGCGCATACATACCAGACGGCAGCACCTGGGCACTCTCGAACCAGGCTGCGACAGCAGGGGCCTCTGGAACAGCAGGAGGAACGTCAGGAGCAGATCTTGAGAAGCAAACGTGGCTAGCTAAGTACGCCACTCCGACGAACCTCCAGAGCTCAGCTCCTGCAGTTGGCTCAGAACTCGAAAAGCAAGCATGGCTGGCCAAGTATGCCACCCCGGCGAATCTTCAGGGTCCATCGCCTTCGGCCATCACCGCGGATGAAATTTGTACGATCCTAAAGGACCAGTTCGGCATGATACCGAAAAGAAGGGCAATCGGCTATACCAAGCCGTACCCCAACGACTACGAATTGATTCCGCTACCTCACAAATATCGGCTCCCTGACTTTACAAAGTTTAGCGGATCGGATGGTTCCAGCTCCATCGAGCATGTGAGCCGATATTTGGCACAGCTGGGCACTATCTCAGCATCAGACGAGCTGCGTGTGAGGTTCTTCGCACAGTCCCTCACAGGATCGGCTTTCGGGTGGTACACATCGCTGCCGCCGAACTCAATCCGGACTTGGAAGCAGTTGGAGGAGCAGTTCCACCTACAGTATCACTCAGAAGCTTCCGAGGCTGGCATTGCCGATCTTGCACAAGTACGACAGAAGCGCGGGGAAACAGTGGCAGAATACATCCAGCGCTTCAGGACCATTAGGAACCGATGCTTTTCGGTTCACGTAAGCGAAAAAGAAGCAGTCGAGTTGGCGGTGGTGGGTCTCTCATCATCGATCAAGGACGTGGCCTCCCAAGCAGACTACCCTTCGTTGGCGCACATGGTGCAGAAGCTGTCAGCATATGAACAGCGCCACCCAGATGTTTACCAGGACAAATTCAAGCGTGTGGTGGTCCTGGTTGAGGCAGACGAGGATGAAGGTGCTGGGGAGATCGAGAGGTAGCAGTGGCTGAATGGACTCGGACGACAAGCCCCGTGTCCTGTAAGTGGGTGAAGCCACAAATTCCTCCAAAAGGGTTCGACTTCGACGTGACCAAAACTGAGCAGATTTTCGATCTCTTACTCACGGAGAAGCATATAAAGGTACCCGAAGGCCACAAGATCCCCACGGCGCAGGAGCTGAACGGAAAGCCATACTGCAAATGGCATAACACGTTCTCCCACACCACCAACGACTGCAGGGTGTGGCGGCAGCAGATCCAAATGGCGATAGAAAATGGACGGTTGATTTTTAACCAGTACGCCATGAAGGTCGACACACACCCCTTCCCCGCCGTTAACATGGTGGAGTATGCTTACCATGGAGGGTGCCAGCCAGATTTCTCGTGCAATATCAACATGGTAGAGCTTGGGCACCACTCTGGTAAGGACGGAGATGAGGGCAGCTGCTCTCATAGCAAAGACACAGAGGAAGCCGCTCCAAGCGATCGGCTCCGTCAAGATGGCAAGCGCTACGTCACAGAGGGAGAAGTGAAGAACATAAGATATCAGCGACCTCTCCGATCACCTCCTCAACAAGTATGTGAGTCAGTATGACCAGCGCCGACGATCCAGCGCGAATATGAAAGAGATCGTCTGGCTAGAGAAGCTAGAAGACATCGTCGGCATGATCGCGATGGGAGGAGCACGAGCGCCGTGCCAAGGAAAAATCAGGGAGCAAACGATGAGGACAGGCACGGGGACTGTCCCTTCTTCGACACTGCTGGGATTCAGGAATGAGCCGATTGCCCACAATCGGCAATTGCCCAGAATGCAACCAGAAGAAGAAGGAGGCAGCCAACGTGTCCGTGTTCAAGCGCCTAGGGCCTCTCCCACCACAAAGCGCTGAGTCACCCTGCTGGAAGATCTCGAGGATTCGAAGACGAGGGAGAAGAAGAAGACAGGTATCACCGGCCAAGGTGGTGCCCTGACGGACTCAGCCGTTCCCAAAAGCGCATGGCTCAGCGATTGCGCGGCCTAGAGGAAGCTGAAAGGTTATACTTGCATACGCTAAGGAAGGCACGACCTGATCTGGCTGCGAAAGTTCAGCGAACCCTGGATGAAGAGGGTCGTCCACAGAGAAAGGAGTGGCGCCCCAAGCAAAGGAAAGCCGATGATAAGACATCGGCTGGCACAAACATGGTGCTCGTCCTTCCGACGATGCTTAGTGCTCCACGATTACACGATGCACTCAAGGTGGACGACAGCAAGCGCACCAATATGTTGAAGTCAGAGATTGGGCTGGTTTTATCTACCGGCCTGACCGAGTAGCAAGAGCAAAAACAATGAGCAAGTATGGCGAGGCTGATCCTTGTGATCGGCCCCAAAAAGTTTATGGAGGAACATTACAAAACCTTCATCGAACAAGCAACGTGGAGGCCGATTCCAGCAATCGGCCAAAATTATCCTCACCATCCGTCCTGCCTTGGTTCAACGCCAATCCAACAGGGACCACCTGAAGAGCCGACGTTCCATCAATTCTCTTGAGCAGAATCGGCTCGGGGGGCACCTACATGGATACAACACGAGGATATGAAGAGAAAGTGTCTTCCTAATACCCAGCAGCTCAAGATAATCTTTGATGGGTATTGAAACATGGGGGCCGATACATAAATCGGCCAAAATCAAAATTTTATGGGGGCCGATACATAAATCGGCCAAAATCAAAAAAATTTACGCACAGCCGATGCAGCAAACATCGACTCCAGAGGTGCAACTGTTTGGCGCGAAGAGCCCCTCAATGGAGTAATTTAATGGTTCGATCATCTCTTCAAGAACAATGCCAAGAGCAGCCTGGACGTGCAGCTCAGGTTAAGGATGGGTTACATCAAATCCGCCAAAGGAAAGAAGCCGATCTGACCAGCAATGCGCGAGAAACGGATGAAGAAACTCGGGGGGAACTCACCCGAAGGTCCTCTCCTCTTGAGAGCCGATTTAGCCCAAATCGGCTGGCTCTGCGTGAGAAGCTCCCTCAGACATAGTCAAGCCCAGGTCCATTCAGATAATTTGCGTATCCTCGTCTCTGTTTCGCCTTGGCTGAGACTCGGGGGGCAACAGGCCTGGTAGATGCTCTATTGAGGAGCCGATTGGGGTACCATCGGCTGATCTTCGTTGCAACCTTCTTCACAAGATGATGAGTGTTTAAAGGAGACCATTAGGTTTGGTTGGAAGAATTCAAGGACTTCCCTGAAGATTTTTCATTATCCACCAGATTTCAAGATCATCAGTTGAAGAATGGAAGGGTGAATTTTAAAGGGCTGATGCGTTGCTATCGGCTCCTTACGTGTTGGCAAAGGGGGCAAATCAGCAAGATCAGTATGAGAGGAAATCGGCTAAAATAAGCTCAGAGGAAATCGGCAAAATCAGATTGGGGAAAGTTCTTCATTGATAGATTTCTTACATAAGGAGCCAATTACTCTCAAAAGGAAGTACTAGGGGGTACATTGCCCCATCTACTGCTACTGGTCCTATACTAGATGTCCTATCTCGGGCCGTCATCGCTCGTCGGCGCCGGCGGCTGCTCCCGGGCTCGTCGTCGCTCCAATGGCCGCCGACCGGCCCTCATTGTCCTCGTCCTCTTCGTCAGCATCGTCGTCACTGTCGAAGTCGCTGAGGTTCCCCGGCCAAGGGCAGAACCGCTTGGCCGGAGCCTCGTCAGAGGAGGTGCCGTCCTCCTCCTCCTCCTCTTATTCCTCCTCCTCCTCGGGAGAGGTGAAGTCACCGGAGAAGCGATCATCGTCGCTCTCCTCCTCCGTATTCCCGTCGGCGAGGAAGCGGAGGTCGCTTCCCCGTCGGTCAGGGACTTGTCGTCCTCCGACCAGAGGGAGAAGTCATGACTAGATTCCTCCCCGGCCTCAATGGCGCGGCGGATGTTGGCTGCGTGGACATCCGCTGGGTTTGGCTCCGGCGTCGGCTCGCGAGACGAAGAGGACTGGGTGGAAAGATCCGATGAAGCAGAGGAGGAAGAGTACATAGTGGCGCGGGAGGATTTTTGGAGTGCTAATGCGAGGAAGATGCGGGAATAAACTGTGCGGAGCGGTTAAATAAAGGGGGATATAGTGGAAATTCAATGCCACAGCAGTTTCCGAGGAAGTGGTGCCCGGCAGAAAAATTTCGCAGCCGTGGAGAAGGGGCAAGGCATCATGATGATGGATACTGCGACAGTTCTGCTGCCACGACATGACCCGACGAAAGAGGCGTAATGATTTTGGAAATGTCATTTCCAAAACCAGGAGGGCATGTGTTATCACCAGAATTTGACCAAGTCAGAGGTGGGCCGCGATCAAGATGGATTTGAAGATTATATTTAGGAGAAATACGTGAATCGGCCTTTTATATCAAGTTGGGCTTAATTGCCCGTGTATCTGTAACATATTAGATCGCATCTTAGTTTAGAAGTTAGAGTTTTACCCGTGCACGGTTAGTGCACACCCAATTAGAAAGTCCCCTGGACTATAAATATGTATCTAGGGTTTATGGAATAAACAACAACCAACGTTCACCACAAACAAATCTCGGCGCATCGCCAACTCCTTCGTCTCGAGGGTTTCTACCGGTAAGCACCATGCTGCCTAGATCGCATCTTGCGATCTAGGCAGCACAAGCTATCCCATTGTTCATGCGTTGCTCGTGCTGAAGCCTTTTTGATGGCGAGCAACGTAGTTATCTTAGACATGTTAGGGTTAGCATTGTTCTTCGTATAATATGCTATCGTAGTGCGACCCTTGCATGTCTAGCCGCCCTTACGCCTATCTTAGGTGTAGGGGCGGCACCCCGCTTGATCGTTTAGTAGATTCGATCCGTTATGGTTGCTCCTTGATTCTTCAAGGATTAGTTTAACATCTGCAATAGTTAGGCCTTACAAAGGGTTGGAGGATCCAGCGGCGTGTAGGGTGTAGTTTGCTAGCCCTAGACAGGACGTTCCGAGGATCAACCTCGTGTTGGTTTTTAGGCCCTGTCTAGGATCGGCTTACGATCACCGTACGCGAGCGCGAGGCCCAATCGTGAGTAGGATGATCCGATTATGCGGTGAAAACCCTAAATCGTCGTAGATCGATTAGCTTTATCTTGATCAAGCAGGACCACCATATATTCGGACACCTTGTACGAATCATGGGTGGATCGGCTCTTTGAGCCGATTCACAGGATAACCTGAGAGCCGATCGAGGCTCGTATTTAACGTTTACGTGTGTGCCCTGCAGGAAACTAAGCGAGGCATCATCCACACCTTCCTGACCAGGTATAGGTCAGGTGGCACGCCCTGCAACGCATCGGCGCGTGACCAGAAGGCTTTGCGGGCCGCCGCTCGAGGGACTGGGCCAGCCGCAGCCTAGTTGTTCCCGGCGGCCGTGTACGTTTTTGCAGATGAGATGAGTAACCATGAAGTGTAATGGCCGTCTCTCCAACCCCAAGTAGCACATGTAGCGTACTTCATCACCGGATCTATCAACCCCAGGAAGATCTGCTGTGACTCCCACAGAGTGATTCTCCTAATGTAAGTCCCTTGTTTTAGCGCCATGTTCTGGGTTCAGATGCTTGTTTGTCTGAAGCTCTTTTAGTTCATTCCTAGCTATGACCGTAACACGTTGCTATTTTCTACTTCATTGCTAACTTTAAGCGATTGAACATTTTGGTTTGCATTCCCTGCTCTGTAGATGTAGCCATCATAACTTCTATCTTGCTCAGTCGTTGTTACAAAAATTATAGGTATTATAGTAACATCCTGCTATTATTTAGTTCATGGCCAATTTTAAGTAATTGCACATGTTGGTTCGCTCTATAGCTTTTGGCATCGTAACTTCTATATTTGGTTTACATTCCCTGCTCTGTAGATCTAGCCATCATAACTTTATCTTGCTCAGTCGTTGTTACAAAAATTATGGCCTGCTACTATGTTGTTTGTGCCAATTTTTTACTCCATGAACATGTTGGCTTGCATTCCCTGTACTACAGGTGATGCCATTGTTTTGTATCTAGTTCATTGTAAGCTAACAAAGTAAGGACTTAGTTTGGCATGCTATCACTCTGCTATCTAGCCTGTAGTACAAATAAACTTGTCATACTACTAGATAATAATTTTGTGTGCCATCTTGTTCTTCAAAAGCTGCATTATTGACTTGTTTCTCTGACTTGGCATGACGCTCACATATGGAAAGCTAAACATATTGGTTTGCATTCCCTCTTATACAAGTTCACAGGTGATCCCACTATATTTTGTATCTGGTCCATCCTAAGCTCCAGCATTAACTATCCTCTATGTGTTGCTCATTACAAGTTTATATCCCGAAACATCTTGATTTGCATCCCCTTCACTATAAGTTCAGGAGTATTATTTAGTTCACGGCCAAAATGAAGTAATTGCACTTGGCACATGTTGGTTCACATTCCCTCCTCTTTAGCTTTTGCCATCGTAACTTCTATTTTTGGTTTACATTCCCTGCTCTGTAGATGTAGCCATCATAACTTCATCTTGCTCAGTCGTTGTTACAAAATTTATAGCCTGCTACTATGTTGTTCATGCCAATTTTGTACTCCCTGAACATGTTGGTTTGCATGGGACTCGACAGTAGTAAGTCTGCTGTTTCATTCTAACATGCTCTGTTATATTGGCTGTTGGTATGCGGCATGCACTCTTTGTTTGCTTATTGTGCGCATTACAATGATCTTGTTATAATGACGAAATGATGAGTTCCAAATTCTTTGGCAAACAATATTGTAGTGTCTTTGCCTTTCCATTGTTGTTGTCTTAACTTGTAATGTCTTTGTTTCGGATATAGGTGCTGCATGGACAACTTAAAAGATTGCCGGATCCCTTCATTGTATTGCTAGGTTTAATTACCATTCAATTTCTCTGGGTTCTGTAATATTTTTTCAATGCCTTGCAGCTGATGTAATATTTAGTTAGTTTTTATAGTTCTTTCGCGCATTTTTTCTTTGGTGCTTGTGGTAAGTGAGGCTATCCGACAGAAATCAATGCTGCGTAAATATTCTCAGTATCTAAATCACGAATTCCCATCCCTTAAACGGCCCAATTAAGCGAAATCACATATGTGCCGGCCCGCAAAATCCTAAAGCGCCTATTACGCCGGCATATAAACAGCAACTAAACGGGCTGGCCCACTTACTTATTGGGCCAGCCCACTTGATTTATTGTGGACCCCACACTTTTATTGGGCCGGCCCACTTGCTTTAAGGTGGACCCCACCCACTACTGGGCCGGCCCACTAACTAGTTGGGCCAGCCCAATTGCTTTTGTGGTGGTCCCCACATACTAAACGGGCCGGCCCTTTAAGACGAAAGTGGGACCCACCTGTGTTTTTGGCCCGGCCCACTTGCTATATGGTGGATCCCACATACTAAATGGGTCGGCCCTTTAACAGGAAAGTGGGACCCACCTGTGTTTTTGGCCCGGCCCACTAGCGTGTTGGGCCGTCCCACTTGCTATACGGTGGACCCCACATACTAAATGGGCCGGCCCTTTAACAGGAAAGTGGGACCCACCAGTGTTTTGGCTCGGCCCACTATCTTGTTGGGCCGACCCACTTGCTATATGGTGGACCCCACATACTAAATGGGCCAGCCCTTTAACCGGAAAGTGGGACCCACCTGTGTTTTTGGCCGGCCCACTATCTTGTTGGGCCGGCCCACTTGCTATATGGTGGACCCCACATACTAAATGGGCTGGCCCTTTAACAGGAAAGTGGGACCCACCGGTGCTTTTGGCCCGGCCCACTGGCTTATTGGGCCAGCCCATTTGATCAAATGTGGACCCCACGTACTAAATGGGCCGGCCCGATAGCAGGAAAGTGGGACCCACATGCTAATTGGGCCGGCCCAATAACTTCTTGGGCCGGCCCAGTTGCTTTAATGTGGACCCCACTTTGTAAATGGGCCGGCCCGATACCAGGAAAGTGGGTCCCACATGTCTTGTGGGCCGGCCCTTTTGCCTGTTGACCGGTCAATCGAGTGCATTCGGCCCGGCCCACATGCTTAGTGGGCCGGCCCATTAAAGTTTTGACCAGTCAACCTTAGAGGTTAGGCCCGACCCACGTAACTAATGGACCAGCCCAGCTATATAGTTGACCGGTCAAACTAAGTCAGCTGGCCCGGCCCGCAAACTTAATGGGCCGGCCCGCTTAAGATGTGGCAGGCCTCGTGTGGGCCTACCATCTACCACGGGGTTTCACGGTTAACACCGTTAATTGCGCTCTGCCACGTGTCAGTTGCATGACGTCAGCAGTCAACGGCTCCGGAAACACTTGGGCAACGGTCCGATTTTCCGTGGCGGAAGGGCACCCAAGCGCGACGGACCGAAAAAATCGTCGTAGGACTTTGCCTGACGCAGTTTCCACAACAGAACCCATATCATCGGGTTAGGCCCATAGGCGACGAAAAATACCCCTTAGCGGACGATTTTGAGACGTTGTCTATCAGAACTTTTCTTGTAGTGGATAGAGGTAACCGAGAGTGGAGCACGCGATGACACGGAGATGATTCCCGTAGTTCCCTTCCTTTGCAAGAAGGTACGTCTACGTTTGGAGGAGTGTGGTTGCTACGAAAGCCAAACCAACAGCCACGAAGGCTTCACTCAGATCTCCTGTGAGCAACGCCACGAAGGCCTAGCCCACTTCCACTAAGGGATTTCCTCGAGGCGGAAACCGGGCCTTTACAAGGTTCTTGGGGCACACATCCACAACTGAATTGGAGGCTCCCAAATCTGTAACAATACAACAATCAACAACAACACATCAACACAAATCAACTAGGGAACCAAATAGGAACACTAGCATGAGATCCCTCAAACAAATGAGGGGGAAATGAAAAACGCTTCGGTGAGGATGTAGATCGGTGGCTTCTCCTTGAATCTCCAAAGATCAAGAGCTTTGGTTGGGGGAGGAAGGAGATCTTGCAAATCTTGTGTTTCTTGAGGTGGCTCTAATGGAGGTGAAGCTTGGCAGATTTCTTGTGCAATGATTGAGCAAAGGGGAAAGGAAGAAGAAGAGGGGTATAAATACCCCTCCCCAAAATCCAGCCGTTGGGGCTTCCGGGGACCGGATAATCCCCCCGGATAATCCGGCGGACAAACCGGACAATGTCCGACCACTATCCGTACTTGTTTTCTTCAGGTCCTTAGCCGTTTTGAGGCCGGATATTCTGAAATGTCCGGCCCGGATAATCCGGCCCTGGGACAAAACCAGGACAATATCCGGGCAAATGTCCGGCCCCTATACTGAGCTGATTTCCCTCAAGTCCTTAGCCGAAATTCTGGGGGCCGGATATTTTGGAAATATCCGGCCCGGATTATCCGGCCTGATGAACTTTTTGCTGATTCTTTTTGACAGCACTGACCACATCCAACACACATACAAATGTATCTATATAATCCCTGTACCACTTAAACAAACATTAGTGTATCACATACATTGACATCAAACACACAAAACATAATATGAGAGATGTTCTTTCAGCTTGTCAATGTAGCGAAAACATTTACCATTAGCCGCCGTGGTCTCTGATCAGGTCGGTGATGTATACACACGCTTCTTTTCCTGTAGATAGTGTTGGGCCTCCAAGAGCAGAGGTTTGTAGAACAGCAGCAAGTTTCCCTTAAGTGAATCACCCAAGGTTTATCGAACTCGGGGAGGTAGAGGTCAAAGATATCCCTCTCAAGCAACCCTGCAATTAAGATACAAGAAGTCTCTTGTGTCCCCAACACACCTAATACACTTGTCAGATGTATAGGTGCACTAGTTCGGCGAAGAGATAGTGAAATACAAGTAATATGGATGATTATAAGTAGTAATTGCAATCTGAAATAAAAATGGCAGCAAGCGAACATGTAGCAGAACTTGTTGGAAACGGTGTTTCAATGCTTAGAAACAAGGCCTAGGGATCATACTTTCACTAGTGGACACTCTCAACAATGATCACATAATTGAATAAATAAATGCTACTCTCAAACACTCTCTTGTTGGATAACAAACACCATTCATTGTGTAGGGCTGCAAAAGCACACCTCAAGCCGGAGTAAACAAGCTCCACAACGTCATAAAGGAATCACACACGATGCGCACACTGTCACCATCACACCGTGGAGAGTAACTCCGGAGTTCATATTAAAGTAACCTCTAGAGTGCATAATAGACAAGAGTAACATCTACATATTCAACTAGATTACAAAGCTCATGATAACATAAAGATCACACCATGGGAGAGAGAGATGAACCACATAGCTACACGAAGAGCCCTCAGCCTCGGGAGAACTACTCCCTCCTCATCATGGGAGACAGCAACGGTGATAAAGATGGCGATGGAGTCGATGGAGATGACTCCGGGGGCAATTCCCCATCCCGGCGGCGTGCCGGAACAGAGATTCTGTCCCCCGAAACTTTTCTTCGCGATGGCGGCGGCTACGGAACTCTTCGTGGAATATGACTGGTTCCTTTAGGGTTTTCGCGACGGAAGAAATATATAGGCGAAAGGGCAGCGCGAGAGGGTGCCCGAGGGGTCCACCCCATATGGCGGCGCGGCCAGGGGTGGGGCCGCGCCCCCCTATGGTGTGGCCGCCTCGTGGCCCCTCTTCGTCTCCTCTTCGGTGTTCTGAAGACTCCATGGAAAATAAGACCGAGGCTTTTGTTTCGTCCAATTCCGAGAATATTTCTGTGTAGGATTTCTGAAACCAAAAACAGCAGAAAACAGAACTGCGCTTCGCATCTTGTTAATAGGTTAGTACCGGAAAACGCATCAAAATGATATAAAGTGTATGTAAAACATGTGAGTATTGTCATAAAACTAGCATGGAACATAAGAAATTATAGATACGTTTGAGATGTATCAAGCATCCCCAAGCTTAGTTCCTACTCGCCCTCGAGTAGGTAAACGATAAAAAGGATAATTTCTGAAGTGACATGCTACTATTATAATGTTGATCAATACTATTGTAAAGCATATGAGATGAATGAAGTGATTCAAAGCAATGGTCTATAGTTTGTTAACAAATAGATAATGACTAAACAACTGAATCATATAACAAAGACTTTTCATGAATAGTACTTTCAAGACAAGCATCAAAAAGTCTTGCATAAGAGTTAACTCATAAAGCAATAGATTCTTAATAGAAGGTTTTGAAGCAACACAAAGGAAGATTTAAGTTTCAGCAATTGCTTTCAACTTTCAACATGTATATCTCATGGATAATTGTCAATACAAATAATATGATGAGTGCAAATAAGCAAGCATGTAAGAATCAATGCACACAGTTGACACAAGTGTTTGCTTCTAAGATAGAAAGAAGTAGGTAAACTGACTCAACATAAAGTAAAAGAAAGGCCCTTCGCAGAGGGAAGCAGGGATTACTCATGTGCTAGAGCTTTTTATTTTGAAAACATGGAAACAATTTTGTCAACGGTAGTAATAATTCATATGTGTTATGCATAAAACCTCCTATAAGTTGCAAGCCTCATGCATCGAATACTAATAGTGCCCGCACCTTGTCCTAATTAGCTCGGACTTCCATGGATTATCATTGCATTACATATGTTTCAACCAAGTGTCACAAAGGGGTACCTCTATGCCACCTGTACAAAGGTCCAAGGAGATAAATCGCATTTGATTTCTCGATTTTGATAGATCTCAACTTGAGGACATCCATACCGGGACAACATAGAAAACAGATAATGGACTCCTCTTTTATGCTTTAAGCATTCAAAAAAATAATATTCTCATAAGAGATTTGAGGATTAATGTCCAAGCTGAAACTTCCACCATGATACATGGCTTTGGTTGGCGGCCCAATGTTCTTCTCTAACAATATGCATACTCAAACCATTTAACTCATGGCAAATCTCCCTTACTTCAGACGAACATGCATAGAAACTCACATGATATTCAACAAAGGTGTAACAGGTTGATGGCGTCCCCAGATACATGGTTACCGCTCAACAAGCCACTTATAAGAACTAAGATACATAAGCGACATATTCATTACCACAATAGTTTTTAGGCTACTTTCCCATGAGCTATGTATTGCAAAGACAAGGAATTAATTTTTAAAGGTAGCACGCAAGCAATTTACTTTGCAATGGCAGAAAAATACCACATAGTAGGTAGTTATGGTGGAGACAAATGGCATAAGTTTTGGCTCAAGGTTTTGGATGCACGAGAAGCATTCCCTCTCAGTACAAGGCTTTGGCTAGCAAGGTTGTTTGAAGCAAACACAAGTATGAACCGGTACAACAAAACTTACATAAGAACATATTGCAAGCATTATAAGACTCTACACTGTCTTCCTTGTTGCTCAAACACTTTTACCAGAAAATATCTAGACTTTAGAGAGACCAATCATGCAAACCAAATTTCAACAAGCTCTACGGTAGTTCTCCACTAATAGGTTTAAACTACATGATGCAAGAGCTTAAACATGATCTACTTGAGAGCTCAAAACAATTGCCAAGTATCAAATTATTCAAGACAATATACCAATTACCACATGAAGCATTTTCCGTTTCCAACCAAATAGCAATAAATGAAGCGGCTTTCAACTTTCGCCATGAACATTAAAAGTAAAACTAAGAACACCAGTGTTCAATATGAAAAAGCGGAGCGTGTCTTTCTCCCACACAAGGAATGCTAGGATCCGAATTTATTCAAACACAAACAAAAATAAAAACACACAGACGCTCCAAGTAAAGCATATAAGATGTGACGGAATAAAAATATAGTTTCACTAGAGGTGACCTGATAAGTTGTTGATGAAGAAGGGGATGCCTTGGGCATCCCCAAGCTTAGAGGCTTGAGTCTTCTTGAAATATTCAGGGATGAACCACAGGGGCATCCCCAAGCTTAGACTTTTCACTCTTCTTGATCATATTATATCATCATCCTCTCTTGATCCTTGAAAACTTCCTTCACACCAGACTCAAAACAATCTCATTAGAGGGTTAGTGCATAATCAAAAATTCACATGTTCAGCGAGGAAACAATCATTCCCAACACTTCTGGACATTACCCAATGCTACTGAAATTTAATGGAGCAAAGAAATCCACTCAAACACATTAAAAGAGGCAATGTGAAATAAAAGGCAGAATCTGTCAAAACAGAACAGTCCGTAAAGATTAATTTTTTCGAGGCACTTAACATGCTCAGATGAAGAAGCTCAAATTTAATGAAAGTTGCGTACATATCTGAGGATTACTCATGAATTTTTGCAGAATTTTTAGATTCTCCTACAGAGAGAACAACTCAAATTCGTGACAGTTAAAAAATCTGTTTCTGCGCAGAAATCCAAATCTAGTATCAACTTTCTATCAAAGACTTTACTTGGCACAAAAACGAAATAAACATGATAAGGAGAGGTTGCTACAGTAGTAACAACTTCCAAGACACAACAAAACAGTAGCAAAATAAAAACATGGGTTATCTCCCAAGAAGTGCTTTCTTTATAGCCATTAAGATGGGCTCGGTAATTTTAATGATGCTCTCGCAAGAAATAAGAGTTGAAGCAAAAGAGAGCATCAAAAAGCAAGTATGAAAAAACTTTTAAGTCTAACCCACTTCCTATGAAAAGGAATCTTGTAAGGGAACAAGTACTGAAAGCACAAAGCAACAAGCATAGAAAGGCAACACAAGCGCAACTTCAAGATTCTCAACATAAAGAGGGGAAACTTAATATTATTAAGATGCATATAACCATGTTTCCCTCTCTCATAATAACTTTCAGTAACATCATTGATGAAATCCACAATAT
The DNA here is from genome assembly GCA_030979885.1 of Lolium multiflorum. Taxonomy (NCBI): domain Eukaryota; kingdom Viridiplantae; phylum Streptophyta; class Magnoliopsida; order Poales; family Poaceae; genus Lolium; species Lolium multiflorum. Next base: position 176,145,196 of record CM061752.1, read on the forward strand.
AACCATCACTTAAAACATTCTTATCATGGTTCATATGCATAAAAGTATCATTACTCTCCACACAAGCATAATCAATTTTATTAGTAATAGTGGGAGTAAAACTATCACATCCATCATTATAATCATCATAAATTGGAGGCATAGAATAATCATAATGAATTTTATCCTCAATAGTAGATGGACTGAAAATATCACAATCACCATAACGAACTTGAATATGATAGACAAGCTGTATATTAGAGAGATGGTTTTGGGTAATCCCTCCATAACTATGACAAGTTTCATGAGGATGACTGTAATTATAACCTATGTCATAGTATTCTTTATAATAATTGTCAAAGATTGGAGGCATAGTGTCATCATAAGAAATAGAATAGTTATCTTCCACAGTGTGTTCATCTGTAAACATACCATCATTGTTACTAGAAGGAGATGTATCAAACATATAATCATCAGTAGCAAAAGGATTTTCAAACACCTCATCCCCAAGCTTAGAGCTTTCTATATCATTATGGGAAGAAACATGGATAGTACTAATACTATGGCAATTATTAACATCATCATTTTCAGAATTAGTGTCCCAGAGATCTTCAATATCAAAAGTAGTGTGCTCTTCCAAATCATGATCACTAATATAGGTAAAGGGCATAGGAAGATCATTGTACTCAGATTCATTATCATAATAATCATTAGGAGCAACATACTTACGGTTACCTATCGTTATCTCATACACGCGGGGATATGCCGTTACCTCTTTCTTTTTATTCCCCCTCTTCTTCTTCGTTCCCTTCTTCTTCTTCTTTTCCTTCTCCTCGTTCCCTTCTTTAGGAGGAAGAGGCTTGAAGGGAGGCTTCTCCACATAACCTGATTTATTTCCAGAAACAATAGAAGAAACTTGGGAGGATTCCTCCTTTTCATTAATAAGTTCGAAACACACAGCGGTCCTATCATATTTTGGCAAAGTGTCATCTTCTAAAATATTTTGTATGTAAGTATTTGTGTGGCAATTATCAATGCAATAAGAAAGACACCCATGCAGGACACTATTAATATCAAGAGCACTCATATCCACCAAAGAAGTTTTTCTCAATAACTCTTCACACTCCAAAAATAAAGTAAGTATATCATGGAAGAAATACGTGAATCGGCCTTTTATACCAAGTTGGGCTAAACTGCCCGTGTATCTGTAACATATTAGATCGCATCTTAGTTTAGAAGTTAGAGTTTTACCCGTGCACGGTTTAGTGCACGCCCACATTAGAAAGTCCCCTGGACTATAAATATGTACCTAGGGTTTATGGAATAAACAACAACCAACGTTCAACCACAAACAAATCTCGGCGCATCGCCAACTCCTTCGTCTCGAGGGTTTCTACCGGTAAGCACCATGCTGCCTAGATCGCATCTTGCGATCTAGGCAGCACAAGCCTGCCCACGTTGTTCATGCGTTGCTCGTACTGAAGCCTTTTTGATGGCGAGCAACGTAGTTATCTTAGACATGTTAGGGTTAGCATTGTTCTTCGAATTACATGCTTTCGTAGTGCAACCCTTGCATGTCTAGCCGCCCTTACACCTATCTTAGGTGTAGGGGCGGCACCCCGCTTGATCATAGTTTAGTAGATCTGATCCGTTACGGTTGCTCCTTGTTTCATCAAGGATTAGTTTAATATCCGCAATAGTTAGGCCTTACAAAGGGTTGGAGGATCCAGCGGCGTGTAGGGTGGCGTTTGCTAGCCCTAGAAAGGATGTTCCGGGGATCAACCTCGTGTTGGTTTTTAGGCCCTGTCTAGGATCGGCTTACGGTCACCGTGCGCGAGCGCGAGGCCCAATCGTGAGTAGGATGATCCGATTATGCGGTGAAAACCCTAAATCGTCGTAGATCTCATCAGCTTTATCTTGATCAAGCAGGACCACCATATATTCGGACACCCATCAGAATCATGGGTGGATCGGCTCTTTGAGCCGATTCACGGGATAACTGAGAGCCGATCGAGGCTCGTATTTAACGTTTACGTGTGTGCCCTGCAGGAAACTAAGCGAGGCATCATCCACACCTTCCTGACCAGGTATAGGTCGTGGCACGCCCTTGTGATAAACATCGGACGTGCGACCGGAGGCTTTGTGCCGTCGCTCGGAGGGGCAGGGCCAGCCGCAGCCCTAGTTGTTCCCGGCTCCGTGCTGACCGTCTCGCTCGCCAGGGGGTTTCGACGTCAACACATTCTGGCACGCCTGGTGGGACAATCTTCGACATCCACCACATCGCGTCTACATCCGAGATGGCGGAAGACGCTCCGGTCAAGTACGAGGATCTGCCTGATGAGCTCAAGAAGAAGCATGACGAAATCAAGACAGTCCTCGAAGCCGAACTCATCGGCTCCTTCCACCGAACCCGCTCCCATGGCGTCAGGTGGAAGGGTTTCACACCTGAAGGCGCACTCGATGGAGTGGACCTGTCCGCACCGTCAGAAGAACGCACCAGGTCAGCTGCGGGAGATGGCTCATTCGCTGCACCGCCACTCTGAGAGCCTGTGAACACTTTGGAGCGTGTCGCTCTGCGCGTCGGTCCAGGAAATCATGAGCCACCGGTATTCTCCGTCGGGACCAGCTCTGGGGACTTTCAAAGGAGAGATGCCACTCCAGCCCCAGCCGTTCGCATGGGCAGCACCGGAACTGCCGAACTCATCGGCATACGTCGTCTACAAGATTGGTGGTGATCCTAGTGACTACCAATTCCTACCTGAGGCACCCAAGGAGATCCCGCACGGATACGCGTGCGCATACGTACCGGACTGCAACGCCTGGGCACTCTCGAACCAGGCTGCAATATCAGGGGCCTCTGGAACGGCGGGAGGAACGTCAGGAGCCGATCCTGAGAAGCAATCGTGGCTAGCTAAGTACGCCACTCCGACGAACCTCCAGAGCCCAGCTCCTGCAGTTGGCTCAGAACCGGAAAAGCAAGCATGGCTGGTTAAGTATGCCACCCCGGCGAATCTTCAGGGTTCGACACCTTCAGCCATCACAGCGGATCAGATTTGTGCAATCCTGAAAGATCAGTTCGGCATGATGCCGAAAAGGAAGACGTTCGGCTACACCAAGCCGTACCCCAACGACTACGAACTGATCCCGCTACCACCCAAATATCGGCTCCCGGACTTCACAAAGTTTAGTGGATCAGATGGTTCCAGCTCCATCGAGCATGTGAGCCGATATTTGGCACAGCTGGGCACTATCTCAGTGTCAGACGAGCTGCGTGTGAGGTTCTTCTCACAGTCCCTCACAGGATCGGCTTTCGGGTGGTACACATCGCTGCCACCGAACTCAGTCCGGACTTGGAAGCAGTTGGAAGAGCAATTCCACCTTCGTATCACTCGAAGCTTAGAGGCTGGTATTGCTGATCTTGCTCAAGTACGAAGAAGCGCGGGGAAACCGTGGCAGAATACATCCAGCGCTTCAGGACCATTAGGAACCGATGCTTTTCGGTTCACGTAAGCGAAAAAGAAGCAGTCGAGTTGGCGGTGGTGGGTCTCTCATCATCTATTAAGGACGTGGCCTCCCAAGCAGACTACCCTTCGTTGGCGCACATGGTGCAGAAGCTGTCAGCATATGAACAGCGCCACCCAGATGTTTACCAGGACAAATTCAAGCGTGCGGTGGTCCTGGTTGAGGCAGACGAAGATGAAGGCGCTATGGGAGATCAGGAGGTAGCAGTAGCTGAATGGACTCGGGTGACAAACCCCGTGTCCTGTAAGTGGGTAAAGCCACAAGTGCCTCCAAAAGGGTTCGACTTCGACGTGACCAAAACTGAGCAGATTTTCGATCTCTTGCTCACGGAGAAGCATATAAAGGTACCCGAAGGCCACAAGATCCCCACGGTGCAGGAGCTGAATGGAAAGCCATACTGCAAATGGCATAACACGTTCTCCCACACCACCAACGACTGCAGGGTGTGGCGGCAGCAGATCCAGATGGCGATAGAAAATGGGCGGTTGATTTTTAACCAGTACGCCATGAAGGTCGACACACACCCTTTCCCCGCCGTTAACATGGTGGAGTATACTTACCACGAAGGTTGCCAGCCAGGGTCTTCGTTCAGTATCAACATGGTAGGATCTGGACACCACGCTGGCAAGGATGGAGATGAGGGCAGCTGCTCTCATAGCAAAGATACAGAGGAAGCCGCTCCACGCGATCGGCTCCGCCAAGATGGCAAGCGCTACGTCACAGAGGGAGAAGTGAAGAACATAAGATATCAGCGACCTCTCTCTGATCACCTCCTCAACAAGTATGTGAGTCGGTATGACCAACGCCGACGGTCCAGCAATGATGATGAAAGAGATCGTCTGGCTAGAGAAGCCAGAAGACATCGTCGGCATAATCGCGATGAGGAGGAGCACGAACGTTGTGCCAATGAAAAGGCAAGGGAGCGGGACGATGAGGACAGGCACTGGGATTGTCCCTTCTTCAGACACTGCTGGGATTCAGGAATGATCCGATTACCAACAATCGGCAATTGCCCAGAATGCAACCGGAAGAAGAAGGAGGCAGCCAACGTGTCCGTGTTCGAGCGCTTAGGGCCTCTCCCACCACAAAGCAAACGCGCTGAGTCCCCTCGATGGGAAGATCTCGAGGATTCAGAAAACGAGGGACAAGAAGAAGAAGAAGACAGGTACCATCGGCCAAGATGGTGCCCTGACGGACTCAGCCGTTCCCAGAAACGCAGGGTTCAGCGATTGCGCGGCCTGGAGGAAGCCGAGAGGTTATACTTGCATACATTGAGGAAGGCAAGGCCTGATCTGGCTGCGAAGGTTCAGCGAACCCTGGATGAAGAGGGTCGTCCACAAAGAAAAGAGTGGCGCCCCAAGCAAAGGAAAGCCGATGATGAAACATCGGCTGGCACAAACATGGTGCTCGTTCTTCCGACGAAGCTTAGTGCTCCACGTTTATACGATGCACTCAAGGTGGATGACAGCAGGCGCATCAAGTCAGAGGTTGGGCTGGTTTTATCCAGCCTAACGAGTAGCAAGAGTACGCCAATGAGCAAACCGGCGAGGCTGATCCTTGTGATCGGCCCCAAAAGATTTATGAAGGGACGTTACAAAACCTTCACCGAACAAGCAATGTGGAGGCCGATTCCAGCAATCGGCCAAAATTATCCTCTGCCATATTCTGCTTGTGTTCAACTACCTGAAGAGCCGATACCATCAATTCTCTTGACAGAATCGGCTCGGGGGGCACCTAGGTGGATAAAACACGAGGATATGAGATAATACTATCAAGTATGGGGGCCGACACACAAATCGGCCTAAAAATTTAAAAATTTTGAGCACAGCCGATGCAGCAGACATCGACTTAAGGATATAAAAGCCGATGCATGGCCATCGACTCAAGAGGAATAACTGTTACGATCAGAGGGTCAATGGAGCACGAAGGGAGATTTTAATGGAAGAACTCCTCAATGGAGTGGTTCAAAGGCTCGGATCCTCTCTTCAAAAACAATGCCAAGAGCAGCAGAACAGGTCGAGGATGGATTGCATTAGATCCGCCAAAGGAAAGGAGCCGATCTGGCCGGCAAGGTGTAGGAAGAACTGAAGAAGCTCGGGGGGCAGCTCACCTTGAAGGCTCTCTGCTCTGGGAAGCCGACTCCTATAAAATCGGCTGGCTCCGCATGGCCTGAGGACAATGGCGGCACATTTGGCTGATTTACTACCTTTGTCGCCGGACGAGGCTCGGGGGCATGGCAGCGATGCTCTGTTTGGAAAGCCGATTAGGTGGCCATCGGCTAAGTCCTGAGTCGTGATTTTTGTCAAGGGTAAGTCCGGTGGAACCCAAAGTCATTATTCGAAAGGGACGAATGATAGTTCTGGAAGGCTCACTGTGTATCATCGGCTCATTGAGGATCGGTTAAAAGAAATCAACCAAATCAAATTGGGGAAACTTCTTCATTAATAAAGAGGATTTTTACAAAGAAGAGCCGATTGCTCAAAGAAGGAAGAACAAAAGGAGGGTCTATTGACCAATCTACTACTGTTAGGCCTACACTAGTAGATCCTAATCTATGAGCCATCACTGCCCTCGTCGTCATCCTCCGAGCTCTCGTCGGCACTGCTGCCGATGGGCCCTTCGTCACTACTCCCGTAGCCCTCTACGAGAGCTTCATCCCCGTCTTCATCGTCGCTGCTGTCGTCGTCCCACCACATGCGGAGGCGCTTCGCCGGCGGGTAGCCCTCGAGGGAGTCGTCGTCGTCATCGTCGTCTTCCTCTTCCTCTTCTGCAGAGGAAGGGCAGCCGTCCCAGGGGAACCGGTCGTCCTCGCTTTCCGACTCCAGTTCCCCGACGGCAAGGAACTGAAGATCTTCATCCCCGCTGGTCAGGGACTGGTCATCTTCGGACCAAATGGAAGAAGCGTGGTCTTCCAGGTCCCATTCTTCTGGGGCACGGATGTCCGGTGGCGTCTCGCGGGAGGAGGAGGACCCATAGGAAAGCTCGGAGGAGGAAGAGGAGGAAGAAGACATGGTGGCACGGAAGGGTTTTTTGGGTGCTAGCGCGAAGGGGATGAAGAGGCCGAAAACCGTGTAAAACGGTTAGATAAAGAGGATATGCGGGAGATTCATTGCCACAGCAGTTCCCGAGAAATGGTGCCTGGCAGAGAAATTTCGTAGGCCGCGCAGAAGCGGAAGGGGCAGGACATCATGATGACGGATACTGCAAAAATCCTGCCACGACATGACCCGACGAAAGAAAGCGTAATGATTTTGGAAATGTCATTTCCAAAACCAGGGGGCATGTGTTATCACCGGATTTGACCGAGTCAGAGGTGGGCCGCGACCAAGATGGACTTGAAGAATATACATAGAAGGAATACGTGAATCGGCCTTTATATACAAAGTTGGGCTAAACCGCCCGTGTATCTGTAACATATTAGATCGCATCTTAGTTTAGAAGTTAGAGTTTTACCCGTGCACGGTTTAGTGCACGCCCACATTAGAAAGTCCCTGGACTATAAATATGTACCTAGGGTTTATGGAATAAACAACAACCAACGTTCAACCACAAACAAATCTCGGCGCATCGCCAACTCCTTCGTCTCGAGGGTTTCTACCGGTAAGCACCATGCTGCCTAGATCGCATCTTGCGATCTAGGCAGCACAAGCCTGCCCACGTTGTTCATGCGTTGCTCGTACTGAAGCCTTTTTGATGGCGAGCAACGTAGTTATCTTAGACATGTTAGGGTTAGCATTGTTCTTCGTATTACATGCTTTTGTAGTGCAACCCTTGCATGTCTAGCCGCCCTTACACCTATCTTAGGTGTAGGGGTGGCACCCCGCTTGATCATAGTTTAGTAGATCTGATCCGTTACGGTTGCTCCTTGTTTCATCAAGGATTAGTTTAATATCCGCAATAGTTAGGCCTTACAAAGGGTTGGAGGATCCAGCGGCGTGTAGGGTGGCGTTTGCTAGCCCTAGAAAGGATGTTCCGGGGATCAACCTCGTGTTGGTTTTTAGGCCCTGTCTAGGATCGGCTTACGGTCACCGTGCGCGAGCGCGAGGCCCAATCGTGAGTAGGATTATCCGATTATGCGGTGAAAACCCTAAATCGTCGTAGATCTCATCAGCTTTATCTTGATCAAGCAGGACCACCATATATTCGGACACCCGTCGAATCATGGGTGGATCGGCTCTTTGAGCCGATTCACGGATAACCTGAGAGCGATCGAGGCTCGTATTTAACGTTTACGTGTGTGCCCTGCAGAAACTAAGCGAGGCATCATCCACACCTTCCTGACCAGGTATAGGTCAGGTGGCACGCCCCTATAATATTTTGGACGTAGAGGCTTTGCGGGCCGTCGCTCTGAGGGACCGGCCAGCCGCAGCCCTAGTTGTTCCCGGCACTATTAATATCAAGAGCACTCATATCCACCAAAGAAGTTTTTCTCGATAACTCTTCACACTCCAAAAATAATGTAAGTTCATCATGCTGATTAGAAGTGATTTCACCATCACAATACAAATTTGCAGCACTCATGAGGTTCGAATTATCATTGGAGGAGCATTGAAAATTAAAATGACCCACTCTATGGCAAAGTTCACAAATAAAAGGATAGAGGGCACAAACTTTTTCACCAAGATCATCTAGAGCCCTAGACCACTTTCTAGTTTTTTCATTCCTGTGATGGATACAATATTCTTCTTCAATTTTATTCTTTTCACAAGGTCTATGAATTCCACAAAAATTAACATGCTTATAGGAAATAGCATTTTCAGAAGTTTGAGCATGTTCATTGCAATCATTAATAACAGTTTCATCCTTCATGTTGATGTCTTTAAAAGGTTGATGATACATGTACCAATTTTATTTAGGAACAGTAATATGAGAAGCAAAGGTTCTACAACAATCAGCAATAATTTGAGAATCAAGACCATAATTATCACTAAGTGTTGTGGGTATACTTCATGGGTGTACAATGAAAGACTTAATGATTCATATTCATAGTTTGTACCCGATGGTGATGAGGCATTGGCCCATCTGCAGCTTGCTGTTGATCCGAAAGATGTCCGGCCCAGGAGCAGGGGAGCCGGATCCGACCGACCTTAGAAGGAACCCGGATTCATGAAGGCCTAGTAGGAACCCGGATCCGGGATGACGTATAGAGGAAGGTGGATCCTTGACGTGCACGACAAGACATTGTAACATAGTTAGGCAAACCTGTAATCCGGCTAGGACTCTCCATGTAAACCCTAGATCCGTGCGCCTTTATAAGCCGGATCCTGGGAGCCCTAGAGGCACAATCACAACTCATTGTAACATCGCGAAAGCGCCCAGATAATTCCAGACAAGCAGCAGTAGGCCCTGTCATCGTGCAGGTGTTCCGAAGCTGGGTAAATCGCGTACCACCGTCCCGTGTGCACTCCGCCCTATGGCCCCTACTTCTCCCCCTCGTGAGGATCCCTCCTCCGAGGTACCGTCGAATAGGCAATGACAGTTGGTGCCCACCGTGGGGCCTGCGGCGTCTGGAGGCCGGAACCGGGAGGGTTCCGCCATGGGAAGCTACGACGACACCATCGCTGTGGGGCGTGTCCTTTACGCCGGAAATCTGCCGATCGTCCCTCCGGATGAGTGCTGGATTCCGGCTAAAACCGACCCCGTCAAGCTCTCCATCGTCCCAGTTGGCGGCATACACATCTTCATCGGGGAAACCGTTGATTCCGATGGAAACCCACTGGTAAGTAGCGCTGACGCGACCGCCGCCGAGCAGGACGCAGTCGCGAAGATCCGATCGAGACGCAGGAACTTTCAGCGAAGATTCCGCCTTAGATCGAAAAAATCAAAACCCACCCAATCCGCCCCTGAGCAGGAAATAAAGGTGGAAGACCAATGCAGATCCGCCTGGGTCTCCCAGGTGTTAGAGAAGCAAAGGTGTCACTTCGTGCACTTCTTGGCCCATACCGCCGGAACCGCCCCTCAAGAAGCCGGAGCTGGTCCCGAGCAGGTCGAGGCCCCGGAAAACAACGCTGCTCCGGATCAGCAAGAGGCTGTCGGAGAAAGCAGACTCCGGTTGAAGAGTCGATTTTGGGCAACCTAAGCCCAATTTCCGGAGATACCCAATCCATGGACACTGAAGAGTTCGATCGCAAGGTGAGGGAATATGGATACGGTGATCAGCCTGAAGTTGACTCCGCCCAGCCGAAGCAGGTACTTGCGACCGTAGCGGCGCTGGGAGAACATGGATCAGAAGAGGCAGGCACCCAATCCGACCCCCAGCCATCCCACCAGGGATCTCCGATATCGCGGGAGCGGCCCCGCAAGGATTCTTCGTCGGAGGACCTCCTGTCGCCTGAAGAGATGGTCGCACAAGCAGGCATGGATGCGGTTTATCGCTCGGATATTCTTAACAAACCCATCACTCCCGAAGACGTAGAAGCATTAGAAGCTAAGAGACTGGAGCTGCTGGCCACAGCCAAAAAGTTTAAGGACACCGCAGCCGCCATGCTGGAGGAAAGGAAGCACGCCGCAGTTTTTGTGGAAGACTTCATCCAGCGCGAGCAGGAGGTGGACGAAGGACTGGCAAAGGTCAAGGAACTCCGAAAGCATTGGGAGGACAAGATCGTTGAAGCTCATCATGAGGTCGAAAAGCTCCGGCGTGACATGATAACTCCCCGCAGGATCACCTTCGCAACTCCAACGGAGCAGCAGCCGTTCGCAACCCCAAAGGACAATATGACGAAGGCTGCAGAGATCTTGAAGAAAAAGAACGAGGAGATCGACATCGACTACGTTCGCACGCTCGTCGCTTCAGCAATGAGGCAGCAGAGCAAGGCAGACACTTCGCGCAAGTTGGAATCTAACCCGGAGCATTGCGTCTCCACTGCGCAGAAGGACGCCCACGACAATCGCCATCGAGATGACGAATCGCGAACCGGATCTTCGGAACGCAGAAGGAAAGCCAGGGAACACCCAAATCCGATCCCCGTACCATCAAAGACGCCACCGTCGGATCCGAGAAAGGGAAAGGATGCAATGTACTCTGGACGGGACAAGTACCGCAACCCCTCTCCTCCGCCTAATGGTTACCCGCGTCCCCCTCGCCGCCGTAGTCCAGCCGGAAACACCAGGCCTCATGGGCAGGGTGGAATTGTTATCCGCGACAACGTGCTGCCTTCAAGAAACAGAAACAGGGAGCGCACGCCGGAACCTCGCAGGAATCAGAACAACGATCGCGAACCCGAGCCTAGGAGGAGTCGGAATGAGGAGCGCGACCCGGAACCTCGCCGGAGCCGGAACGACCAGGGCAGCCAGCGCCACGGCGAAGGCAGCCACAGGAGCCGGAGCCAGCACCGGGAAGGCCGGGGAGAATCTGAAGGCGGAAGCAAGAAGTCGGATCGACCCCCTCGCAGGTCTCCCTCACCACCACCTAGCGGTGGCGGCGGAGGTGGAGGCGGAGGCGATGGCCGGAGATCTCGCTCCCGCTCACAGTCTCCTCGCCACCGCTCGCGCGACGCGCGGGAACGCCTCAACGAATACAGAACCGACTACATCGGTCCAAAGTGCTTTGGCAGGATGATTCGAGAGGAACCAAAGCCAAGGATGAACCTCAAGCTACCCGGAAACCTGAAGCATTATGATGGCACCGAGAGGCCGGATACCTGGATTGAGGACTACTATAATGCAGTAACCTTTGCCGGAGGAACCCCTAATATCGCCTGCCGCATGCTCCAGTTGTACCTTGTAGGTCCAGCCCGGATCTGGCTCAGCGACCTCGAGAAGAACTCCATCTTTTGCTGGTTTGACCTGAAGACCGCTTTCGAGAAACACTTCAGAGGCACCTACAAAAGACCTGCCACGGCAAGCGACTTACAAGCTTGTATCCAGAAGAAGGGAGAATCCTCAAGAAACTTCCTCACACGGTGGTTGGCATGCAGGAACGAGTGCGAAAACGTCGACCACACCACTGCCATGTACGCCTTCATTGGTGGACTGCAGAGAGGAGGATTGCTGAGGCATAAGCTCACTTGTTTGGCTAACGCAAATAAACTGACTTTGGATGAAATGATCTCCATTGCCAGTGACCACACTGCCGCCGATGACGACGCAGGCGGTGATCTTGCAGCTACAGCAATCCCCCTACACCAACAAAAGAAGAACCGTGATAACGGCAACAGCAGCAGCCATAAACGCAAGAACCCGATGAGCAGAAGAGTGGCGGATCCGAGATGGTCGCCATGGTGTTCCAACGCGGAGGTTCGGGAGGCGGAAGAAGACGCGGTCGTGGAGGCGGAGCCGGCAGGGGTCAGCAGCATGGCACCGAGGTCACAGTTGGCGGATCCCGCGCCCCGCAAACCTATGAGGAGTACAGAGACATGCCCTGCCTGGCCCACTTGGATCCGGTTACAGGGAAGTTCACTCACACTAACCGCAACTGCAAGTGGGTCAATGATCTGAAAAACGACCCGGAAGCAGGATACAAGAGAGCCCGGAAGCACCGCCCTCGTGGCAAAGGAGGCAAGGGCAAGAACAAAGACAAGGAGGAGGACAGTTCCGAGGCGATGGACGAGGACGATAACTCGCCGGATCCCAAAGCCGGATCCGCAGGAAAATCCAACCCATTTGAGAAAAAGAGCGTGGGGGCTTACCATAACGGAACCCCAACAGTCCGTGCTACAAAGTCAGCTACCCGGATCCTGAACGCCACAGTTCCGTCTGTGCCGCAGTATGTCAGGTGGTCGGAAGTTCCGTGCACATTTGACAGGGAGGATCACCCTGCCATTGTGCCAAAAGAATGCTACGCCTTGGTTGTAAGTCCCCGCATTGACGGGTATGATTTCTCCAAGTGCCTCATGGATGGCGGAGCCAGCTTGAACATCATGTACCTGGAGACTCTGGAGCGGATGAACCTCACCAAGGAACAGCTCAAACACAGCAACACTGAGTTTCATGGCGTGGTTCCGGGTAAGAAGGCGAATTCCCTCGGCAGCATCACACTTCCCGTGGCCTTCGGCGATGTTCACAATTTCCGCGAAGAGAAGATCACGTTTGAAGTTGTGCCCTTCAAGAGCTCCTATCACGTCATCTTCGGCAGGCCCACCTACCACAAGTTCCACGCAAGAGCGTGCTACATCTACAACAAGCTCAAGATTCCGGGTCCTAAGGGTATGATTACCGTATCCGGAGACTACAAAAAGGCTCATGAGTGCGAGTTAGGCGAAGCCGCCTTCGCAGAGTCTGTACTATCTGCAGAGGAGTTGCAAGGCTACAGAGCCGCGGTGGATCCGACTGAGATGCAGACCACCAAGAAGCAGATCTCCGCAGAAAAACTCCTTCAGGGCCGCGATAGAGACCAAGAAAGTCAACTTCAAGGAAGATGACGCTACCAAGCAAGTCTCGATCGGAGCCAACATGGACCCCAAATAGGAAGACGCGCTCGTCGAGTTCCTCCACGCTAACATGGATATCTTCGCATGGCAGCCTTCTGACATGTCCGGAGTACCAAGGGAACTCGCCGAGCACTACCTCAACATAAATCCGGGGGCTAAACCGGTGAAGCAAGCTATGCGACGCTTTGGAGACAAGAAGCGCCGCGCCATAGGAATGGAATTAGCAAAGTTACTAGAGGCAGGTTTTGTAATAGAAGTAATCCACACCGATTGGGTCGCAAATCCCGTCCTTGTACCCAAAAAGAACACTGAAATACTAAGAATGTGCATCGATTACTCTGGCTTGAACAAACATTGCCCGAAAGATCCGTTTCCCCTGCCGCGCATTGACCAAGTCATTGATTCGACGGCAGGGGCGGAACTTCTGTGTTTTCTTGATGCGTATTCCGGGTATCACCAGATCCGGATGAAGGAGTCTGACCAAAAGGCGACCTCATTCATCACCCCATTTGGCACTTACTGCTATGTTACTATGCCCTTTGGCTTGAAAAACGCAGGTGCCACCTACCAACGTACGATGCAGCGGTGCTTGAAGGACCAGATTGGCCGGAACGTGCACGCCTACGTCGACGACATCGCGGTCATGACTCGGAAAGGATCCGACTTGATCAGCGACCTCACAGAAACCTTTGAGAATCTCCGTCGGTACAAGATGATGTTGAATCCGCTGAAGTGCGTCTTTGGCGTGCCAGCTGGAAAACTCCTTGGCTTCATTGTCTCTAACAGGGGCATTGAAGTGAACCCGGAAAAAATCAAGGCAATTTTGTGCATAAAAAGGCCAACTTGTCTCAAAGATGTGCAACGGCTCACTGGTTGTGTCGCAGCAATCAGCAGGTTTGTTAGCCGTCTTGGCGAGAAGGCACTTCCCCTGTACAAGCTATTGAAGAAAACAGACAAGTTTGTCTGGGACGAGGCAGCGGATGCAGCTCTTCAAGGGTTGAAGGACATACTCACCTCCCCACCTATCCTAGCAGCTCCAGGAGAGTCAGAGCCTATGCTCCTTTACCTGGCAGCCACCAACAGGGTCATCAGCCTCGTCATCGTGGTGGAACGACAGGAAGAAGGTCACGAATATGGAGTCCAAAGGCCAGTCTACTATATTAGCGAGGTCCTTACGGAGTCCAAACAGCGCTACCCTCACTTTCAGAAGTTAGCCTACGGAGTATTCCTAGGCAGCAGGAAGCTGAGACACTACTTCCAAGAGCATCCAGTAACAGTCGTGAGCAAGGCTCCGCTGTCAACGATTCTCAACAACGCTGACGCAACAGGACGCACAGCAAAATGGGGCATTGAATTATCCGCCTTCGACATCAACTACAAAGCCAGGACCGCGGTCAAATCCCAGGTCTTGGCAGATTTCGTCGCAGATTGGACAGAAGCTCCGGATGCAAATCTGGAGCCGGAACCAGAGACATGGGTTATGCACTTCGATGGATCCAAGCAGCATCAACGCTCAGGAGCTGGAGTCACCCTGAAGTCCCCTACCAGAGAAGAACTGCAGTACGTTTTGCAGATCCACTTCGAAGCTACAAACAACATGGCGGAGTATGAGGCTCTACTACACGGTCTGCGCATCGCTAAGGAAATAGGGATCAAGCACATTATCTGCTGCGGAGATTCCGACCTGGTGGCACAGCAAGTAGCCGGAACCTGGAACGCCAGAAATTCCGTCATGGCGGCTTACAGAGACGAAGTTGACGAGATCGCCAAGTGCTTTCTAGGATACGAAGTCAAGTATGTCCGGAGAGACGACAACGCAGCGGCAGACATGCTATCCAAGCTCGGATCCGGCAGAAGCCAATTCCGCCTGGAATTTTCCTGGAGCATCTCCGGATACCCTCGGTGAAGGGCGCTAACCCGGAAAACCCAGAGGTGGCAAATGTTCCGGCTAAAGAAGTGATGGTTATCATTCCGGCTTGGACGCAGCCTTTCCTGGACTACCTCATCGATCGAAGTTGCCAGAGGACGAGGTCCTCGCACGACAGATCATCAGACGAGCAAGATCCTACACAATTGTTGATGGACAGCTCTACAAACGAAGTGCAACAGGGGTATTTCTCAAATGCGTCTCTAATCAAGATGTCATTGAAATCCTCCGAGAGATCCACGCAGGGGATTGCGGGCATCATGCCGCTCCAGGTCACTCGTTGCAAAAGCTTTTCGGCTAGGTTTTTACTGGCTCACAGCTAAAGAAGATGCTGACAAGATAGTCAAGACCTGCCAAGGTTGTCAGTACTACGCTACTCAACCAAACGCTCCAGCCCAAGAGCTGAAAACCATACCTATCACCTGGCCGTTTGCGGTCTGGGGGCTCGATATGGTTGGTAAGTTAAAAAGATCATCCCCTGGCGGTTTTGAGTACCTCTTGGTCGCTGTTGACAAGTTCAGCAAATGGATCGAGGCAAAGCCAGTGAGAAAAGCCGACGGTGCTACGACACTAAAATTCGTCTGCAGCCTCGTGATGAGATTCGGCATCCCACACAGCATAATCACAGATAATGGCACAAACTTCGCACAGGGAGAATTGAAGGATTATTGTGAGACAGTAGGGATTCGACTGGACCTTGCATCTGTGGCTCACCCACAATCCAATGGTCAAGTTGAAAGGGCTAACGGTCTAATATTATCAGGAATTAAGCCACGCCTTGAAGAACCGCTGCGACGAGCAGCTGGAGCTTGGGCGACGAAAGACGCTGACTTGTGGAGTTTGCGAACTACCCCTAACAGGTCAACAGGGTTTACCCCATTCTTCCTGGTATACGGATCCGAAGCTGTGCTCCCCTCCGACATCATCCACGATTCGCCGCGAGTTTCCGCCAACAATGAACAAACAGCTGACGAGGCCAGACAGCTATCTGTGGACTTGATCGAGGAAGCTCGGAATTTAGCTGACCAGCGCTCCGCCATCTACCATCAAAAGCTCCGACGTTATCACGCCGTCGAGTCCGGAATCGCTCTTTCATGACAGGAGACCTGGTCCTCCGCCTTCGGCAGGTGAAAGACCATAAGCTGCAGTCTCCATGGGAGGGACCCTTCATCGTTAGCAAAGTGCTTCATAACGGATCGTACTACCTTGTGGATTTCCGAGAGCTGAAGGACAGACCTGCTAATTGGCACCGGAAACGCAAGCGTGAGGATCCGGATGACATCTACGACGAGACAGATCGCCCTTGGAACATCGCACAGCTACGTCCTTTCCACACTTAGCGTATTTTTCCGAGTTACAAACTCTGTAATAGTTATACATGATCAATGAAATAAAGCTTATGGTTCACTCTTGAGTCTTTTACCTCCTTTACTTGTTCATTTTTGATCATGTATGTTTTCCGACTAAAACCGCAGAGCTGGATATTTCCGCCTAGGCGTGTATAAAAGTTGTGATTTTCAAAATCGTCCTTTAGGACGTAAGCTTAAGTTTTCTGATTAAATTGTTATCTGTTGCGAACTCGTGGATTCCTAGTAGCGATTTCCGGCACCTATGCCTGGGGGCTTGTTTCCGCGGTTATTGACGGACTGCCATTGGGCTTCGTCGCCGCTGGCGAGCGTTTCCGGCTAAGGTCTTCCGGCTCGCGGAAGGTCAAGCGGGCAAGCCGGAAAACAACGAAGTCAGCACTTGCTTTCCGACACAAAACGAAACATGCACATAATATTAAAGGATAGCAGGATAAGTGTTTCCGCCCCATGCATAGTTGTTTCGTCCCTAGCTACTTAAGAATTTAAAGTCTTATTACAAACCCACTTCGGGGCCAAAATTGTGCAACTTTGTTTCATTGTTCAAACAGGAACTCTACGCGGAGTCCTCTTCTTCAGATTCCTGGTAGGCGGAGTCGTCGCCATCGCTGTCGCCGGAGCCGGCATCGGAGTCATCACCAGAGCCTTCTTCAGAACGCTCGATGCTTGACCCGGAGCCTTCCCCATAAAACTCCAGCTCGCCTTCCTCCTCCTCTGCATCGGAAAATCCTTTGGGCAGGGTGTGCTTGCTATACCAGAACGAGTGATTCACTCGCCTGACAAACAACTGCTCGTACCCTTGGGTTTCCGCAAGGATGGCGCCCATGTCGGAACCCTTTGGAGCTCCGCGCGCAACATCCGCAAAGTTGAGTGCAGGGAAGTGAGCCTTGCAGGTGGCTAAGACCAGGGAGGCGACTCCGCGCGCGGAAGATTTCTGCCAATCCTTAATGAAGTCCGGCACTTGTTCCATCAGTTGGGTCATTGTGTCGATCACGGAAGTCTTGGCCTTCTTCAAAGACAGGGTCTTGGCGATTCCGCGACAGGCCTCAAACAGCGCGCCAATGGAAGTTCGCGCCTCTTCGTATGCCTCCGTCCTCTTCAGGTTAGACTCTTTTGACCACTCGAAGCCAAGGCTCGCTGTGGAAGAAGGAGGTTCAGTTCCGTTACGGAAAGAAAAGCATACGAGGGTAGTCGGAACAACAACGCGGAAAAACACTTACGGAAGATAAGCTTGTCGATAGTCTCCGCCTCCGTTTCCAGAACCTTGTTTTTCGACACCAAGGAAGTCACACGACTCTGGTTCTTCTTGAGTTTATCATTCAGATCCGCCAGGTCGCGGGCATGTTTCTCGGAGAGCTCCTTCCTCGCCTGATTCTCCTTGTCGGAGGACTCTTTCATAAAGGTCTTGAGGGACTCGTTCTCCGCTTCAAGCACCTGGACTTTGGCGGATAACTCGTCGAACTTGGAGTGCTTGGCGGTCTCTTCTGTAGGCGGAAGGTTGTACATATTATGCATCTTGAGCAGT
The DNA here is from genome assembly GCA_030979885.1 of Lolium multiflorum. NCBI lineage: Eukaryota > Viridiplantae > Streptophyta > Magnoliopsida > Poales > Poaceae > Lolium > Lolium multiflorum. Next base: position 176,162,881 of record CM061752.1, read on the forward strand.
TATATTAGTACAAGAAATCAAACCCGGAAGTCGTACCCTGAAGGTGGGTCTCAAGAAGCTGGATAGCCTTTTGGCTGTTTTCCGCATTTTGGCGCAGCCCCTCGATCTCCGTGATCTGCTCCAGCACATGCACGCGCAGATCTTTGTGCAATTTCCGCGTGGTCTGGGAAGCAGCAAGGAATTAGCCGGATATTTAAAAATCTTGGGGGCTGGCGAGGAATTCAAAGTCTTGGAGGTATAATTTTTTTTGAAAATTTCCGCCTAAGGTACATCTCGGGAAAGCATCGGCTAATACATGTTACACGGAAATATATCACCCAATGCTTGGGGGCTAGTATTACCTGCCGCACTTCCTTGTGCTTGGCGAAAAACACTTTCAGGTCGTCTTCCAGGTCGGCGAGCTATCGCATCTCCTCGTCAGGCTTTCCCCACACTTTGTTCAGCATGGCGAAAACTTTCGCGTGGCGCTGTGCAAGGGTAAGCTTTTGCAGGGTTTGAGTCGGTCGAGGGTCGACCCGAGTCGCGTTGGTGACTTGAAGGAGCTTTACCTTTTGCTCATGTTCTTCCTCTGTGGGCTCCGCGAAAGCGGCGCTCGGTTGATCTTGCGGAGGAGCAGACGAGGAGGCGCCCTTGGCGGAATCACCGTGGTCAGCGGGATCTTCCGGAAGGTCATCAAGGTTGATGACATCCTTGGGATCCGGCTTGGAGGCGGACGAAGCCTTGGGCGGAACCTCAACCTCGGGAGTAACAGGAATTGAAGCCGGAGATGGCTTGGCCCTTTTCTTCAAGACCCTTGGAGCCATGGGGGGTTGGCTTCCGGAGCTTCAGTAAAAACAAAAAGTATAACAACTAAGTAAAGGTTTGCTTGTGAAACCAGAACTTGGATCTCGGAAACAGGCGCTTACCCGGAAGGCTTGAAGAAGTGCTGGATGGCGGGCTGCCCTTTGTTGCTGGTGTTAATCAGTTTGAGGCGCTTCTTTTCCGCCTCCACTTTCCGGGTAGCCGCAGTGCTAAGCACTTCGCGGGCGCGCTTGGCGTAGGGGCTGGAAGGAGCAGGCCTTTTCCTCTTAGCAGGGCGTGTGGCCTCGGGAGCCTCCGCCTCCAATGCAGCTTCCGGATCCGTGTTTCCGGTGGTAGGAACCCGGAGGATAGTTCCGAGTTCATTTTCTTCAAGCGCCTCGAGCTAATACAGAGTTAAACACTTAGGTAAAAAGTTTGAATGTGAAGAGAAACAATAGATTAGTCGAGACGACGTACCGCGGTTCCAGAACCATTCATATGAATGTCTTTGTTGCACACATGAACATGAAGTTCACGAGGGATCTTGATGAGGAGCCGGATCCTCTTGTCGATGGCGTCGGCGGAAAGATTGTCTTTGTGGCACGCATTGGGTCGTCGCGCCCTGTATATTGGAACATCAGGCGGTCGTGTTGGAGCGGCTGGATCCGCTTGGTGAACCAGGAAAGGGTTAAGTCCTTCCCCGTCAGCCCCTCCTCCGTCGGCTTACAGATCCGCCCGACAGCGCGGTGAGCTGGAGCGATTCGAAAGGTGGGGGCAGTGCGACCATGCCGGAAGCTCGGTGGCGGGGCAGTTCTTGAACGGCGGCAGTTTTCTTTCGCTCACAGGGTCGGAGACATCCTTCAAGTAGAAGAAACCCCCAGACCAGTACCGCGCGGATTCGTGGCGGTCGGTGTGGGGGTAGGCCCGGGCGGATCATGAAGGTGATGGATCCGCATGTTGCTAGTTCGGTGGATTGCCGGATCCTCTCCTTCTTGACAGTAAAGTAATATTGGAACAGGAGAGCTCGGGAGTTACCGGAGATGGCCCTCGCAGAGGGTGACGTGATTGCGATGGCGAGCACGCAGTTCGGAAAATGTTATGGGGCTGGAGCCCATAGGCCTTCGAATCTCAGAAGAAGTCCGAAGGCGGAAATGAAAAGCTCTCGCTCCACCGGTGCTTTCTTCAGACCATTTAGTTGTCTTCGGAGCTGGAGCTAGTTCGTTTGGAATTGACCTCCAGCTTCCGGGTTGCGGTGAAGCCTTCCGCTCGAGGTTCTTCACTCCATCTCAGTAGTGGTGCAGGGCCACCATTTTCCTTGGCTTCGGAGTCTCGTGGACGAGCTTTCGACTTTTTGACGACCTCTTCCGCCTGGTGCTCCGTCTGATCCGCCCCGGAGGCTTTCTCCGGGTGAGTGGAAGTCCCTTCAGCTTCCTTGCCGGAATCCTTTGAAGGATCAAGTCTGACTGGGATGAAGGGTGGAGGGGCGGAGGAGATTGGGGTTACCATGACAGGTTCAGAGGTTGGAGGCGGAGTCGTTGAAGACATCTGAAGAAAAGACATTGGCGGAAACATTCTTTAGTCGGATCCGGCATCGTCAACCTAATGTTCATCCCTACCAACTACGGCGCGAGAACGAGGCTTGGGAGCTCACCGTGATGGAGTCTGCGGTGGTCGGAGTCGCCGGCGACGAGTTTTCTGCGCGGTGGCTCGCTGAAGTTAAGAACAGGACGAACACCGTGCGGCGGCGAAGCGACTCCGGCGAAGTTCCAGCGAGATTCCGGCACGGCGGTGAAGAAGCTCGGGGCGGCGCTGCGTAGAGAGGTTGAAAGGGGGTGAATGAGGGGTAAGGGGTCGACGGTGGATATTTATAGGCCGGAGGGACGAGATTCGTGCTCCGCATCCTGTGGTCGGAACGCAAGCGTTGCACTGTTGGATGCGTGACACGTGTCCCAAACCCTAAACGGTAAAAATGGCTAGAGATAAGTTACCGCACAAATCGCGCGAAAATGGCGCCAGAATTGGCGGAACCGTTTGAGTCTTTTAAGATTCCGGGTAATTGCGTGAGGATAAGTTGGCTCTCATTCGCGAGCAGGGAGTAACCCGGAAATGTTTCAAATTGTCGATGGATGAAGTCCCGTGGAATGGGAGCATTTTCGACTATAAGTTGGGAAAAAGAAGAAAATGCAAAGTTGGAGTTCTTCAAGTTTCTCCGCGTTACCAATATTTTCGGAGACCATGATGGACTAGCAAGGCGGAAACAGCAGGTGAAGAACTCAAAATGCTACTGGGTATACTTCATGGGTGTACCATCGGTGCCTAGCAGCTCCGGTGGCCCACCGATGGTGATGAGGCATGTGGCCCATCGGGCGGCCAGCTTGTCGTTGATCCCGGGAAGATGTCCGGCCCAGGAGCAGGGAGCCGGATCCGACCGACCTTAGAAGGAACCCGGATCCATGAAGGCCCAGAGGAACCCGGATCCGGGATGACGTATAAGGAAGGTGGATCCTTGACGTGCACGGCAAGACATAGTATCGTAGTTAGGCAAACCTGTAATCCGGCTAGGACTCTCCATGTAAACCCTAGATCCGTGCGCCTTTATAAGCCGGATCCTGGGAGCCCTAGAGGCACAATCACAACTCATTGTAACATCGCGAAAGCGCCCAGATAATTCCAGACAAGCAGCAGTAGGCCCTATCATCGTGCAGGTGTTCCGAAGCTGGGTAAATCGCGTACCACCGTCCCGTGTGCACTCTGCCCTATGGCCCCTACTTCTTCTCCCCTCGTGATCCCTTGAGTCAAGACCATAATTATCACTAAGCTTTTGAAAACCAGCAGTTTCAATGAAAGACTTAATGCATTCATATTCATAGTTTATACCTGATTCTTTACCTTTGTCGTTCTCCCAATCTTCAGTATTGCTTTGAATTCTTTCAAGAAGATCCCATCTAGCTTCAACCTCCTTGCTTGTGAAAGATCCCTCCAAACAGGCATCTAGATAGTCCTTGTGATGTCCTGAAAGCCTTGCATAAAAATTATTAATAATAACATTACGGGGGAGCTCATGAATGGGACATTTGAGCATTAGTGACTTCAATCTCCCCCATGCTTGGGAAATACTCTCTCCATCACGAGGATAAAAGTTATAAATGTAATTCCTATCAACATGCACTTCATGAGGAGAATAAAATTTAGAGTAAAAGAGAGATTCAAGCTGTTTCCAATTCGATGATTGTTCATCCAGCAGCCTATACCATTCATTTGCTTTGTCCTTAAGTGACAATGGAAATAGTTTCCTCATAAAATTTTCCCTTGATAAATATGCAATCTCAAATAACTCACAAAGTTCTGTAAGTTTAGACAAGTGAACACTTGGATGGACTGATCCATCCCCTACATACTGATCATTCATAACCCTTTCAACAATTTTCATAGGTATTTTAAAAGGAATACTTTCAACAGGTGGATTTGGAATATCACAAGCATCATTCGAATTACCACATATTGGAGACAAATCATTATCAAGGCAAAATACTTCTTCCAAAGCTGAGGAGCAAAAAAAGATTATTTTTATATAAACTAGCTTCCCCAAGCTTAGAATTTTCCATAGCATTAGCAGTAATTGTGTTCATACTAATAACATTGCTACTAGCATGCAAATAAGGTTCCATAGGTTTTTTAATTTTCGCATCAAACAATCCATGTCTTAACTTAGGAAAAAGATTAAAAAGCTCACTAAATTTTTTGTTGTTTTCCATTATGCCTAACTAGTGAAAAATAAAAACAAGAAACAAAAAGATATAATTGCAGAATCTAAAGGAAATAGCTTCGAGCACTCACACACCGGCAATAGTGTTAGGAAAGTAGCTTAGTAGTCGGAGGATGTGAATACCTTTACCTTACCTCCCAACGGCGCTTAAAATAGTTTGATGTCTACACGCTTCTACTCGTAGACAATGTTGGGCCTCCAAGAGCAGAGGTTTTAGAACAGAGCAAGTTTCCCTTAAGTGAATCACCCAAGGTTTATCGAACTCTGGAGGTAGAGGTCAAAGATATCCCTCTCAAGCCTGCAATTAACATACAAGAAGTCTCTTGTGTCCCCAACACACCTAATACACTTGTCGGATGTATAGGTGCACTAGTTCGACGAAGAGATAGTGAAATACAAGTAATATGGATGATTATAAGTAGTAATTGCAATCTGAAATAAAAATGGCAGCAGACGAACATGTAGCAGAACTTGTTGGAAATGGTGTTTCAATGCTTAGAAACAAAGCCTAGGGATCATACTTTCACTAGTGGACACTCTCAACAATGATCACATAATTGAATAAATAAATGCTACTCTCAAACACTCTCTTGTTGGATAACAAACACCATTCATTGTGTAGGGCTGCAAAAGCACACCTCAAGCCGGAGTAAACAAGCTCCACAACGTCATAAAGGAATCACACACGATGCACACATTGTCACCATCACACCGTGAAGAGTAACTCAAGAGTTCATATTAAATTAACCTCTAGAGTGCATAATAGACAAGAGTAACATCTACATATTCAACTAGATTACAAAGCTCATGATCACATAAAGATCACACCATGGGAGAGAGAGATGAACCACATAGCTACCTAGAGCCCTCAGCCTAGGGGAGAACTACTCCCTCTCATCATGGGAGACAACAACGGTGATGAAGATGGCGATGGAGTCGATGGAGATGACTCCGGGGCAATTCCCCGTCCCGGCGACGTGCCGAAACAGAGATTCTGTCCCCCGAAACTTGTCTTCGCGATGGCGGCGGCTACGGAACTCTTCGGGGAATACGACTGGTTCCTTTAGGGTTTTCACGATGGAAGGAATATATAGGCGAAAGGGCGGCGCGAGGGGGTTCCCGAGGGGCCCACCCCATATGGCGGTGCAACCAGGGCTGGGGCTGCGCCCCCCTATGGTGTGGCCGCCTCGTGGCCCCTCTTCGTCTCCTCGGTGTTCGGAAGACTCTGTGGAAAATAAGACCGCGGGCTTTTGTTTCGTCCAATTCCGAGAATATTTCCTGTGTAGGATTTCTGAAACCAGAAACAGCAGAAAACAAGAAGTTGTGCTTCGGCACCTTGTTAATAGGTTACTACCGGAAAACGCATCAAAATGATATAAAGTGTATGTAAAACATGTGAGTATTGTCATAAAACTAGCATGGAACATAAGAAATTATAGATACGTTTGAGACGTATCAGTCGGCATGTTGCGGTACATAGCGCGGCTAGGCTCGTGTGGCGGCCTGGTGTGTTGGCTCGTGGTGACTGACGACGTTGACGGTCGATGCGGAGGTGCCTTTGGGACTCGCGCGACAGCGGCAGGTAGGCTTGAATGGAGGTATCGCTTACTGGCTCGTGGCGGACGATGACATGCTGGATCGAGGCGGCGGTGTCGCGGAGACGCGTGCGGCGGCGATGAGCAGGGTCGTGTGTTTGGAGACCGACGGCGCGTGCAGGATCGAGGCGGCGGTGCCGGAGAGACTCGCCCACGGCGACCGACAGGCTCCTGTAGCGTCACCACAATGTGGCAGGGATGTTTCGGAGTCTGGGAGATCGAAACGATGGTGATTTTTGGGGAACAAAAGGAGAGATAATTGTCTCCGGGCGTCCCATTTTATTTTCCAAATATGTGGATGTGATGTATTAATGAGATTTATGTAGGCTGAAATCATGGAATCTTCCTAGACATCCTATTTTTTTTTCCAAATATGTAGGCTGAAATTATGGAGTCTTCCCATTCTATTTTTCAAATATGTGGATTCCAGCGGTGTGTTAATTGGATTTATGTAGGCTGAAATCATGGAGTTTGGGTGCACATCATTTATTTTGGAAACTTTCTAAAATCTTGTGGTTTTGTGGGAGGACGAAATGATCTTATGAAATTTAGGGGTTTATTATGTAAATGCCCGAGGAAGGTAATTTGTAAGATTACCATAGCGTGATTCCTGGGATGATGATTCCTAAAGCAGGCCAGGCTGATTAAATGCGCGAGTTGTTATTCTGGGAAGGTTAGGACGACCAAAGTGCTGGATTGCAGCGTGAGTGATATTAACTGATTGATTGCTGGATTGGAGCGTGAGACTTTCCCTGTTTTGGTGGGACGGACGACCAAAAGGACGACGAAAGTAGGGGGAGAAGGGGGAACACGTTCGTTCTTTTTAAGTAGTAGAGATTACTCTGAATTTCTTCATTTCCATATAAAAACATTTCCTTCACGAGTTCGTTCCTATACTCCGCTATGCAACACATTACACATATATGATGTTTTGTGCAAAAGTTAGATAACATGAGTAATTTGTGTAATAGAGACAAAGACACCAATATTCAGTGGTTTGTGCAATTTCGTCTCTATGTGTAGTCGTCACACTAAACCTTCCGTTACACCTTTTAACCTCTACTTATGGTGTTACAAATTTCAAATCCCAATCTAAAAATGCTGGAGGCAAGAATATTACAATACAACGTTAATACTAGTAATGGGCCAAGCTAGCAGCCTAAATTCGTTTTATCATTTCTGAAGGAGTACTTCAAATTCGGATTTGAAACTTTTGCGGCAATGACTCATGATACATATATTGTGTTTGTCCTCTAATTATTTCAAATCTTAAATGGGTAGACGTGATAGGGTGCAGCAAATACATCCCTCTAGCAACTGCTAGAACCAATATGTAGATGTCCTTGCCCATGTTTATTGGTGACCCCGCTGCTACAAGTTGCAAACTAGTTGAGTTTGATCGAGTTAGAATAAAATCGACTCAACTTCCTTTACAAAAGAAGGAAGCTTCTTTGAGTCAAGCTACATATATAGTTTCTTATACTTGTAACTAGTTCGAGTGGTCTCGAGCTACTTTCGAGCCATAGGAAAGAAGTGCAAATTTTCATGATCCATCTCTTATAACCTACTTTTCCCCATTTGATTTGCAACTTTGCATGTTCATTCCGTGTATTCAAAATATTGCATTCCAAAAGCAACTTACGAACTATCCTAATGTTCCTTCCATGTATTTAAAATGATGTATCATCTATGTTAATTCAAGCTACCTCGAGTAAAATTGAGCGGATTTGTCTTATTGCTTATGTTAGCCTAAAAAATGGTAGTCATACTCAGTTGGTTTATTTTCAAGTTGATCACAATCGAGCTAAAATACAAATCAACCTTAATGGGGTCTCGGGCCTAGCTTTCTTGTAGCACTGACCTTGACTGGTCCTCCCTATATGTTTGTTCTGGGCCAAAACATTTGCCGCCCATTTCCCGAGCAAAAGTTACAGCAACCCATCACCTCGCAAAAAGAACGAGGCATTAAAAATGGCTCACTCTGAAAGGAATGTTTCTGGAGCTGATTTTTTTGAAAATAACTTTTTGTAGAGTTATAAGTGGCCTTTATTGGCAGAAGCAATGCATAGGCCTTCCCGAGAGTATACAAATGGAGGCTAAACTACATTTAAAAAACAATTAAAATTCGTATTTCAAAGTTTCAAAAAATTGAAACAAAATTTATGAGGTAGCCAATGTACTACAAACGTGCAAAATCTTAATATGACCTGGTACAGCCTAGAATACAAAGTGGTCCGCATTAAGATTTTGCACGTTTATAGTATACATTATTGGCTACTCCTAGAATTTTCTTTTAGATCATTCAAAAACTTTGAAAACCCAATTTTAAGTGTTTGAAAATAAAGAGGTATGCGTATCTCAGCCTCCGTTTCACATTTCCTGGATCGTCTAACAAACTCTCAAGGACGCGATCTGCAGACCGAACACATGCTTCAGGCTAGGCAACACAACCACTAACCACGGCATCAGCCTAGTAAAACATATTTCTCTCTAAGAAAGAAAAAACGATCTCATGTATATGAGCTTGGAACACGGGTTCAAAAGACTGCTCCTGAATACACGAATGGTCAAGATAAAATTAGTTACAGTCAAAGGACCACACAAAAAGGAATACCCACTCAGTTCGCCAAACATCATATAATGATGAAAACTACATATGAAGATGGCACTGACTCAGCTCGCCAAACATCATTATGCTGATTGGAAAAATACAGATGAAGATGGCATTTGACTGCTTATTTCAGACGACTAGTACTGTGTACTCCACAAATAACATGCCAAGTTAAACTGATTCTAGATCTCTCCTAGCTCCCTCCCTACCAGTGTGTAACTAACACTACAAAGAATACAGGACAAATTGCAAAACCCTCAGAAAGTAAAGAAAGAGGACAAGAAAAATAATATATACACAGATTTTCAGATAAGAATGGACAGGAAAAATACTAGCCATCTCCCTCTGAATTGCCTCGCGTTGCTGGAGCATCGCAACCACTCTGCAAAATTACATGTAGACTGTGTTCATCTTCTCGCGTCGATATCCTTTCGGATATATCACGACTGAATCGACGCACAGGCCACCTTTCGTGTGGGTGCAGTCGATCTGCATCATCGAATACTTCAGGCTGATCAACTCATCGGAGTTCGAAATGACAAAATCGCCGACATGGTAAAGAATCCAGCTTCCTGGTCCATCTAAATAATATTCTGATGTAGCCTGTTGTTCATCCGATGTTGAGAGGTGGAACCGGGTGGGTCTGGCATCCCACCCATGGATGAGCTCAGTGTCACAAACCCGACGACCCATGCGCTTGTGCGCTCGACCCAAGTGAAGACGGAAAAACAGGCTGTATGAACCTGCAGGGAAGCAGAAATCAAGCTCCCCACCCACCTCAAGCCACCAAATTTGCTGAAGATAAGCAACACTATGGAATCTGAAATAACAAAGGGAAGAATCTCAGTGAACCTCCATTTACCGCAAATCTATAATTGAAAGGTATGGAACGGCCGAAGAGTTATGTTACACTTAATATGCAAAGTCCATTTCCTTTCTATGTAATAGTAATTGTGCACACGCAATGCACATTTAACTGTAAACACAATGCAGTGAATATGTTTAATAGATATTTGTTTCGCTTCTAAGTACTGAAATATATTCTGTGTCAATAAGTAATATGTACAATGCATATGGAAGAAAGAAGATAGAGGAGAATTTAGATGAGGTGGTCACTACAGTAGTTAGGTGGGGTTAATTAAGGAGTAACTGTGCCGTGCAATTAAAAGACGATTTCCAATGGTGGAGCTAGCCGAGAATGTATGGGGGGCAAAAGAAAAAATAGGAATACTTGGGGGTGGGGGCAAATGACTCTAAATTTTCCCACCTAAGTCCCGAGAAAAATATTTTCTTCAATGAATCTTTCAACCCTGGGGGTGCGGCGGCCCCTGCTGGCTTACACATAGCTCCGCCAGTGGCGATTTCAGTAAGCAACTAAAACCATCTGATGAGTGGATGGATGGCCAAGATTGAATGTCCGGAACTCATGATTTTTATATTGGTAAAGATTTCGATACTTGAGGAAACTAAAGGGGTGGGAATGTAGAGAAATCGTAAGTCTGAACAGCTGACAGCAGATCCTATAATCAAATATCTCGTCAATTACAACCTCTGAAACTTATATCCCTGAATATAGCTGACTACAATCAATAAAACTGCACCAACAGCACTTTGTAATGAAATGCTAGGAACTCTCCAATTTAGACACTGTTAGTTCTACACATATTTAATAGACAGGTCAGGTATGAAGAAAAAAACCCGTACAAAGCAAAGCAAAACTAGTACAATTTACATAGTGGTAAACAACTTTGAGTTAAGGGGAAAGCGTAAATGCTCTTAAACTGTGGTAGCTTAATGCAGATATTGTTTGGGAACAAACCTGATTCTATAGTACAAATTACTGTTTGGCTGGATTAGGCGGGTTAGCTCTGGGTTAGCAATACAAAACATAATTTGGGAGGGTTCATTGTGTCATTGTGGCGGGTTAGCGTATTCCACCATTTCTGTCAGTATTGCATCAAACGAAAAATTGCACAAATAAAAAATCTAAAAGTACATTTCTGTCAGTATTCCTCTGCATGCATTGTTTTCACCCTTTCTCCCTTATAAATCCGCCATTCGTGTGGCTTCAGATTATACCATAAAAAAAAACAATGAAGTGATTCTATCATAAATAGTGCACATTGGTGTATTTTATTTGAATTTTAAAAACTATGCACAGAAAAAAAAAGTTTAGGCCATATAGAATCCGCATCGAAATTGGTCATTCTAGTATAATTTTAGGCTTAAAGGGCATTAAAAGTGGAGAAGTAGAAAATGTCTTTACATAAAAATACTATTATGCGAGGATTTTATCTTTTGAATCACCATGTTACACTTTTATGCGTCCACAAAACCCTTACATTCTTCACCCTTCATAGCCCCCATATGCTAAAGGCAAGAAAGTTCTTCCATAAAATGATTATGTTCCCAACACACTTTTTTCTCTCCAGTATCTCTTCCTTTCAGAAACTTATTTCATCTATGTATTCTTCTTTGTAAATATGTGTTTGCTTTCTTAACATCTACACAGTTAGAAACTTATAATCTAGACCCACCACGGTGACAATAATTTATTATCATTTTTATTCAATTAATATGACAATTTCTAGCCCTTCAGAGCAAACATGAACATGACTGCTAACCTTGTTTAGTACATTCATGTCAAAGGAAACGTTGTTGTTCTCATAGTTCACCATCTCGTGAATTAACCGGTGTTGCACAATTCACATTGACTAACATCCCGTTTATGCTAATAGCAGGTTAACATCACAATGACTACTAATCTAATAAGTAGCTTACAAAATTTGCAACATGAGGTTACCTCCTGACTTTAAAATGACCTAATTTGAAAGAAAGGTTTTTCATCAACCAAGTATACCATGAAAGCATGTAGTAACCTAACCAGCTAATAAACTATTGAAGAAATCTAGTCATATCAAAGAGCATACACTAGTTAAACCGAGTTAACCAAACACAACGTTCTTAACTAGCATTCCTTCTATTTGTGTGGACAATTGTATGCTGACAGTCCTGGCATGCAAAAAAAAAAAACTGAATGTAAACTATAATTTATTCTTTGGAGACTAAGAAAGAACATGCCAGCAATAACTCTAGTTCATAAGGCTTTAAACGTGAATCAAATAACCAAATGCTGAGATGGTTTCTTTAATGGTAATTATAGGAATTCAGATCTCACAGAGAAAATCTACACAGAATGAAGATCAGCAAAAGGAAAATACCTTGATTCCTCTGTGACAAGGTGGCTCCAGTATCTTCGGTCATCTATACCTGTGATTGCCATCGCTTTTGAGGAGATGGACATGCAAAGACCTCCCTTGTTCTTCTCAATACAGAATTCCTACAAGCCACAACATTGTTGCCTATTAAACATAACAAAGTATTCAAGCAATAGCAGAATGACAGTTGACAGCCAACCCACCAAACATGAACAAAAAAAGAAATTAGAAAGCTCCTTGAGTTTATTAACCAAATTATCTGCTCAATTAATCATCTACAAAATAATAATCAGCTCCAGTAGACTGCTATAAATATCTAGTTAAATGAGTTACCTTTGTACCGGCATCAAAAAGTGTAGGCCGGCACAGGCGCGCGTAAATCTCCTTCTTAGTCGATATAAGGGAGCAGGGCTTGACATTGCCATCTCCGTCGCCACCGCCCTCATCATCGGCGGCAGCTGCAAGAGCCACAAGGTACCGGTAGTTTGCGGGCAGCTTGCCGGCCCACACGCAGTCCGCGGAGGCGGCGCCCCGGAAGGCGCGGTTGAGGCAGGCTACTTGGCAGATCTCCGGGGGGTTAAGGTTGAGCAGCACCGCCGCCACGCAGCTCTCCGGCATGTCGCCGAGCGACGTCTCGCCCCACTCCCCGTCTGCGCCAAGGATGCTCGATCCCGTCCCCATCCAAGAACCCGATTGCACGGGTTATCGCCGCCTTCTCTGCGAACGACTCCCAGCGCCTCAGATTCGCCGAGCAAAGTGGGATTTGAGCCAAGAAACCGCCAATTGGCCTTCGATTCAGTCGAGCACAATCCAAGAATCGCCCATGCGGGACTGAATGGTTCTCGAATCCAAGCCTTGCAAGGCCGATTCGATCAATGGGTCGCACCTTCGAACCCCGCTGAACTCAAATCGAGCAAAATCGACCAAATAAAATGCTCCGATTTCCTACCGGCTTGGCGCCACGTCGAGCTAAAAAAACCCAATCTTCCGGAGAACCGGCCCCAAATTGATGGAGAACTCGGCCTCGGATCGATTGGCGTATCGAGTCCCGCGAGAGAAAATTTCCTCGAATGGTAGGGGAGAAGCGCTGGGAGGAAACGGGGAGATTTTTCAGAGGCCTTTTAAGGAAGAACAGACTTGGTCCACCGCCCGCCGGTCCCGGTGTAGATATACATACGGCCATACGGTAGGTCGCTTACCTACTGACCGTATAAACATTGCCATTCGGGTCCAGTTGTTTAGTTTTCTCTGGCCAACGGCGTAAGACAGCGGCGGATAATGTGTACTCATTGTGCACCGGCTATGTTTGCGCGGATATGATTCCATCGGCTTTGGATTAAGTTCTTTTATTTTCGAGGGAGGAGTTGCATTAGGTTGGAAAAGAAAGATTGGTTTTTACAGGATCTACTCCCTCCGTCACGTAAAACATGTCGGGCTGGTCGTTTTGCAAAAAACCCCTCGGGGAAATTCCGACAAGCCCCGCACTCCCACCGCTCATCTTCCTCGCTCGGTCGCACGCCGCAGCTCCGCTCGCCTGCCGCAGATCCCGGCGCCGCCCCCGCTCCGCCATCTATCGCCGCCGCGTAGCTTGCCCTCGCTGCTTCCTTCCTCCGTATAGCTCCCCCGCGTCGTCTAGCTCCCTCGCAAATCCCCGCCCCACTCTCCCTCTGCAGAAGGTTGGACTTTTCCCGTCCAAGGTTGGATTTTCCAGAGCAATACACCCGATCTCTCCTCACGGCGACATCGCCGCCGCCGCCGACAAAGCTAGCCGTTCCTCCATCCCGCAACCAGCCAGTCCTAAGCTTTAATATTCCTTCTCCCATTCTAGACGAGGCCACTCATCCACACCCGACGCTGCCGAGGCACCTGACGGCGTCGATGCCGCCTCAGCACCTTACGCCGCCCGTATTCTCCCGTAAGTCCGCCTCATTCTCTCCCGTATCTGTCTAGTGCTAGATGCTGAGATCTGGTTATTGATTACCTCCGGTTCTATGGATGCTGCCTTATCTTTGCTTGTGGGATTCTGTACTGCTGTAGGAAGCGATGTTGATTTTCTGATCTGTTGGTGCAGTATCTTTGTTGTTGGATCCCTCCTGTGTGAGATATGAGGGGCACAGGAGTATGATTCCTCCTTTTCAATAGCAATAGATTGAAACTACTCCGTAGGATGTTGGGAAGATGCAGAGTATTCCTACTTATTAATCACATACACCAGCAATATTGAACTACTAGTACTGGATAATTGCTTCTCTTTTTAGCACATTCTTGTCAAGTCTGATTTTTGAATGTCTCAAGTTCTAGTGATTGTTCTTGGAGCTCATATTTCTCTGAGATAAAAAGAAATCCAGTTCTTAACTTGCATGAAGTCAAGTCAGCTAAGAGCTTTTCCCCGATATTTTTTTTATAACTGCAACCATTTGTGTTCGTCATGTACATACAGAACATTGCCATGTTAAAAGGGGGAAGAGAGGGAGAGACAGTAAATTTCGAGATGATTCAGCTCTGTTCCTTGATAGGAGTAATTGTTTTTTGCTATTGTTGTTCATGTTGAAAGGTGGAAAAGAGAGTACAGTTTGAGATGATTTAGCTCTCAAACTGCAAAGATTTGATCCCAGTACAGCTCTGTTCGTTCAGAACTCTGTAGCATAATACTCCATGCTAATTGTAGCATAATAATTTTCCTTGAAAAACGATTTCTGTCCCAGCTAGTTGGACCACTTGGTCGTTTTCCTGGGAAACCTGGAATCGATCCCTTTCCACTGCCAAGTTACAAAACAATTTTTTTGGTTTTCTTTTGCTCCCTGGTTTTATAAAACTTTTACAGAATTGATTATCAAAATTCTTTGTAAACTGTGTACTGCCAGTTAAATGACAGGAATTTGAGTTATTTCAAGACTTGTCCTGTTACAAATTTTTTTGAACAAATAATTTTTTACCGAGTAATAAAATAGGTTTTATAATTAAAACTTTTGCATCACTCATATCTCAAGAACCGTGTCTCCGATGGCGATGAATTTTATATCAAAATCCATCATGCTGAAGTTACTGTTAAAGTTAAGTTCCGAAGTACTGTTCATGGCGCAAAATCATTTTGGTTACTATTCACATTCTTTTTAGTTTCTCGGACTCGATTTGAGTTCATCTAAAATATGCAAGAACCTGATATGCAAGATTTGAGTTCATCCAAAATATGCAAGAACCTGATACGCAATTTTGAGTTCATCTAAAATATGCAAGATTTTGGCAACAGTATACTGCTCTAGTAAAGAAAGCACCAGCTTCAGTGGTGCACATTCCTGTAACTGCACAAGTGTTCATAATAGCAACTGGTGCTCTATGCAACTCTGCAAGAAATTAAAGATCCCTGAAACTTTCCAGGCTACGTACGGCATGCTGTGAAGGCTTGAACGATATGCTGCAGCCTTGTTGCTGATTGCAATACACATCCGGAAAAGGTGCGTTTTCGCCTAAAACTGCATGCATGAATGTTGCGTAATCCAGAGGTTCATAGACATGTTTGGCTGGGCTCACCCTTCCTTCAGTAGACAGTGTTGTTACTTCAGTGGTGCACATTCCCTGTAACAGATATGCAAGAACTGATTGCATGTACAGGAATATTTTTTAATACTCCCTCTGTTCCATTTGAATGTATTCCAGTCTTGTCATTTTTAAGATATGGAAGAACTGGAGTACAGTACATGAATGTAGTAGTCATTTTTCAGTTTGTCCCATTTATTTTTAAGTTGGGGCTGATTGTACTCCAGTCTGGTAATCGTTCTGAATTCATTAGCAACCTTCATATGCATAGGGTGTGAAATGAGTGTTTGGTCTATTACCCCTCCGCACCTTACAGTACCATTTTCATTTCAGTTAACAATACTCACAGATTTCATTTCAGGAGTACAAAACTGCACACAGTTTCAGTTAAACGGTACCAAGATGCACAGGTTTCAGTTATTCAGCTCATCTTGAGCTCCTGGAGGAGGACGTCGGGGCAGAAGAGGTTGGTTCTGTAGGACACCGGCTGCAGAAGGTCGAGAAGGTCAGGATGGGGGAATCTGGCTGTGCTTGAGGGCGAGCGCGAGGTCGAGGGTGTGCGGGCGGAGAGCCTGAGATGCAGGTGGCCTGCGGGCGGAGATTCAGATGTCGCCGAGGCGGCCGGGAATGGATGCGTGCGGGGGAGGGCGGCTTCGGGGGAAGAGGGGCGAAGTGGCGACTACTTGCTCACCGGCGGGGACGACTCCGGCGCCGGTGGTGTGAATCGCGCGCGGGGTGCAAGGGAGCTGCGGCGAGGCCCGCGCTCGGTGCAGGCTGCAGAGGTGGGGGAGAACGACGACCGGGGCGGCGCCGACGGAGGAAGGAGCGGGGCTAGCAGGCTGGCCGGCCGCCAGGTCGAGCCGCCCCGTCCATCGTTGCGGCGAGCTCCTGCGCCTCCGCGATGCTGGCGTCCTTGATGGAGTCCTGGAGGTCGTGCGCGTCCTCGATGGAGTCCGGCAGCTCGATCTGGTCGCCTGCAGCTGTGCACCTCCGCGGGAACGACGCCGCGACGGAGGACGGTGTCCGCACCTGGCCACCAGGGAACCACGCCGGCGAGAAGAACCTTCCTTCAAATTTGATTTCAGGTCTAGATTTAAAACAATCAAAATCTTTTAGGGTGATTTCTGCGAAAATGAAAATGAGCTGGGGGGAGGGAGAGGTGCGACATGTTTTATGTGACGGAGGGAGTATCAGGATCGAGGTTCTATGACAAAATTCCTCTAGAACTCGTTTATTTCATAAGATCCTATTCTATAGAAAGTAATCTCACAGAACTTTTAGTGCAAGTTTTTAAGAAAAATATAATTATGTTAGATCTCATGAAAAAAATCTCTTTAGTACAATCAATTTTTCTATCCATAATATTTAGAGTGAATTTTATTTTTCACCCTTTAGTTATGTATTTGCGCGGATATGTTTCATTGGCTTTGGATTAACTTCTTTTATTTTCTACCGAGGATTTGAATTAGGTTGATGTTTTCCTCAAGGGCGGCTCGTTTGACTCATAGAATTTTTATGGATTTACGTAAGATTGAGATTCTATGATTTTCTCTGCAAAACTTGTTTACTCACGGGATCATATTCTATAGGAATTAATCCCATCAAAACTTTTAGTGTAGTTTAAAAAAACAGTATTAGGTTAGATCTCTATGTTAATTCACTCGTCAAAGAGAATATTTCTGCCCGTCATTATCGATTAGACATTGACATTTTAATCTTATATGTTTTTGTTCCTATAAATCAAAGGGACCATGTTTTACTAGTAGGGTGTCCATGCATTGAGATGGGATAGATAATTTTGTAATATCTAAAGACACACGTCAAACATAACCAGCTAATGAAGGACAACAGGGAATCAAACCATTTAATGAAGTGCTTCAAAACTAACTCTTGATGTAGCTGGGAAGAGAGAGGTATACAATTCTCGAGAGGCAAATAATGGGGATTTGGGAGGTTGACTCCTACGTTTGGTATCGCTTTCCCATGTCTCTTGTTTATATTCATAGCAAAGTATAGTTAGGTAGGAATCGCTTCCTTTTGAGGCTAAATGAAAATATTTTAGACAGACATGTTGTGATGACACGATTTTGGTGTCCATGTTGAATATATTAGCAATTTTTCCCATTATTTAATCAAAGAAAACAACAGATAAAACATGACTAAAAAGTTTAAGATTAAACTAGTCATGCAAATCACCATAGAGTAAAGGAGCAACAAGTCTAAACTGATTGTCTCATAAAAAGAAGGCAAGAACACATACGGTCCAGAAGAGGAACCAGCGTTGACGTTGCCGCTGTTGAGAGCCATATCGCTGAAGAGGTTGCTGATGTCGGGGAAGAAGTCGTCGTTGGGGAAGTAATCATCGGCCTCCGTGTCGATGTCGATGCCAGCATCGCGCTAGAGCGCTCCCCAAAAACCTTATCGCCTCTCTCCCGTACAGGATCACTACAGGATCACAAGAGACATGTTTCTGGAGACCTGTTGTCCCGTCCAGCGGTGCACACCGGTAGACGGGATGGAGAAGTCTTGAGCGGCGGCGCAAAGCTCTGGAACCGAGTGGTAGGTGCATATGGTGCTGTGTCTTGTAGTGTGTCTCTGGAGAGGAGCGATCTCTTTTATAAGCACAGAGAGAGAAGCCGAACAAGCCACGCGAGGAGATGAAACGAAGGGTCAGGGAGGTGAACCGAATAGGCAGGCAACCCGCGGTGCAGCGCGACGTGTCGTGACGAGGCGAGCGAGCGGCGGCGGCGGAGGAGGAGCGCGCGTGTGGTCAGCTCCTATTTCCTCCTATTATTTCTCTCTTACAAATGGTATGAAGAGCTCTCCTTATAAGCTGCTCCAACTCTTCTTCAACTAGCAATGTGAGACTAAATTTTTGTCCCACCCCCTGCCATGCATGAATGGGCCTAGTGGGCCTCTAGGATTTATTAAGAATTTATGGAATATTATTGTGCTTATCCAATATGGGCCAAAATTCCAACAATCCATACCATTCCTCTACTTCAAATTAGAAGATCTATGTCTAAAGCCACAAGGCTCATAGAACACTCAGCAATAAAACTTCTCCAAAACCTTTCTCGTATTTTTACACATTGCCATGGCATAGCTTCATTTTCTTGAAAGATGGACACACGGCCCTATAGAAATAACTCCCAGCCTAGTCAACATTAGTGAAGGAAGACAAGAGTGTATAAGAGGTTCACCGAAGACGTAAACCATGGATATAGTAAGCTTAACAAAGCATAAAATAAGCTTGGCAAGTGACCAATGAGTATCATAAGGGGCGGACATGTATTTGCATACCTCACTGGTAGCAAAGGGAAAAATTGGACAGGGGACAACAATGCTACATTGGTGATTAACCTCCCCCGAGAAAAGAAGAGTGTCATCTTTCAAGGAGATTTTGTCTCTAACTTGTTGAAGGAGTAGTGTTCGGGAAGCACTTGGCCATATTTGCACGAGCAAGAAGCTCAAGCATATATTTGTTCTGTGTCAACACAAGTCCGCGAGAATTTTGGGTGGCGAACCTCCGAAACAATTAAGTAATGAAAAGGACCACGATCCTTGACAACAATGGAGGATTATATCGCCTAAACCAGTTGATCAATATCCTCAAATGATGAAAATGCCACAATTATATCTTCAGCATAGAGGAGAAAGAAAATGAAAAAATCTAATCGGTAGAGTATAAATAAAGAAGTGTCTGATGTAGAATGCTTGAAACCAACAGAAAACCAATGCAAAGCTGAGATTCACATTCCATGCCCTAGGCACATGCTTCAGCCCCTATATCGCCTTCTACAGGCGACACAAGTGATGTGGATGTCGAGAGTCTTCAAAACCTGGTGGTTGACGCATTAGCACCTTCTCCTCAAGAACACCCTACAAGAAACCATTTTGAACATCCAATTTTCGCAGATGCCACAATGAGAAACTGCAAGAGATAAAAGAAGATGAATCGTGCTTGTTTTCACAACTGGCTTGAATGTGTCCTCATAGTCCATACCATGACATTGCCGAAAACCCTCCACGACTAAACGAGCTTTATATTGTTCAATAGAACCATCAACATGTTTCTTAACTTTGAAAACCCATTTGCACTCAATCATGTTGATGTTTAGTGATGGAGGGACAAGGTGCCGCGTTTTATTCCGTATAGAGTTACAAATTCCGAGTCCATTGTAGCCTTCCATGGTGGGTAGTTGAGTGCTTGTAGTAGATTACGTGCCTCGACGACTCCATGTTGTAGAACACGTTACTACAAGAATTGTGTTAACTAGTGACCACAAATAAACTGGTCATAACTATATGACCATTTCGTAGCAAATGGTCGTAAGATGTTTGGGAGGGTGCAAACCCTAATTTTCTACGACCATTCTGATCAGAAAGGTATAACTTAGTCAAATGTATTGGTCATAGAGAAGATGATACGGCTTAGGACCTTATCTTTGGTCAAAACAAGATCATAAATAGCACACAATGACCATCCAATGATCAATATGGAGGGTTGTAAGTTAGCATATTTCTTGTAATGTGTGCCATGCAGATACCATGCGGCCGTGCCCTCGGTTCTGTGTTTGCGTTGTTTGATTCCCTTTTGCGCCATCGTGAAAACACGTGGAGGAGGCAAAAAAGCGGCGGACAATGAAGAGCCGGTCGGAGCAACATCTTCGCTGAAATTTTGATAACCTTCAAGTGAAGGGGGTAGTTGTAGCACCTCGCAATGTGGATGTATAGGGCATCGGACCGCAAGAGCAAGAAGGTAAAACTATTATTCTCTCAAACTAGAGTGTCAAGATCATAATGAACTATGCAATTAACAAATTAAATAAATAGTGGAGATTGATTGTAACAAAGTAAAATACAGAAAATGAAGTCAAAAAATGAAAATATCACAACCCTCAAGGCTACAAGAAGACAGATAACTAGCATGAAAACAATAGACATGGGTTTATGGGTTCACTTGATCTATCTCTCGCTCACTCCAATAATGTTGGTGAAATATTAACCACAGATATAGTGATAATACACACACAATGGTCACCCTTTAATGATAAATATATATATGGACAACATGTTGTAAAACATAAAGTTGAGAACTATAACACCCATAATGCATACTTTTTGACACTAGTTACAAGTATTTTGTTCCCTTTTTACCCCTAGATGTGTGTATACAAAAATATTTTGTACTCACCGTTCGACTACACTTAACATAAATAAATTACAAATATTAAATATAGGGTAAAACATTAAATAGGTACAGGCATGTACACGCTCAATTAAGCCCCTAGTGATTGACTTAAGTATTACTAATGTGCAACGAATGCATAAAGTTTTGAGGTCACCATAATTCTCCTACAACATGCATCTAAAGAATTATGTCATTGTTTCAGTCATCTCCATCCAACCCGCATCTAGTTCAACAACACATAGTGTAATTCTATACGTATGCAAATAAAACGAGAGTATAACATGAATCTATAAATATATGAAGATAAAATGAAGTTAATGGTATACAACATCTTAAAAACAAAGTTCCACAATAGAAATTACATCTATAGTGTTGTAATCATGTAGGATAGCTCATAGGACTACAACAATGATAATACATGGAGAGTTTCGGCCGAGTTACCACCACGAACCCATAATCCAGGGGGTGGACTATTCCCTCTTATTCTCAGAGAGAGACGATAAGGCGATGTCGATGTAGGAGAGGCGGCCGGAGGCCATTCCGGCAACGGTTCCTTCTTCGAATTCTCCACGGACGGTGGACTGGAAGCTCTTTGTGTTTCTGTTTCTCGTCCCCTATGTTGTAGGTCGCAGAATAAAATCAACGAGGGTATAAATAGATGATTATAGGTCAAAACCAAGTTGGCGGCTTGAAAATGAGACAAAACGGAGGCTTGAGGCCTTGGAACCCCCTCACGACACGCCTGTGAGTAGTGAATGCGCCATGGGGGCCCTTGGTTAGCCTGTTGGGCTTATGAGGTCCTGCTTTGGCTTGTTGGATTTCTATCAAAAATTACGAAGCTCTTTTTTTTGAAACGCGGTAGCCCCAGCCTCTACATCAATAGATGCATACGGCTTTTTATTGCATTTTATTGAATCATACCACAAAGAAACGGATAAAGAAAATACATCACACAACCCGAAACCACCACTCAGCACCTACAAACCGAAAATAGGACCGGGAACAATCGTGTACCCCGAAACGCGCTCTAGGCGAAACGGGAGCGTACATCCGGATAAGCAGACTCTATAGCGAGCACGTCTTGCACACGCCATAGAGGCCACCATCGCCATCGAACCAAGGTAGTCAGAATCCCGATCCTACTACCGGAATCCTACGATTTGACGATCTTACATAACCGTATCGATCCAAATCCCACTATGAT
The DNA here is from genome assembly GCA_030979885.1 of Lolium multiflorum. Classification (NCBI taxonomy): domain Eukaryota; kingdom Viridiplantae; phylum Streptophyta; class Magnoliopsida; order Poales; family Poaceae; genus Lolium; species Lolium multiflorum. Next base: position 176,184,786 of record CM061752.1, read on the forward strand.
TTCCAATCGCGTAGATTCATGTTGAGTCCCGATCCAAATCATAGAATTCTTTAGAATAATGTAGAACCTCGATCCCTTTTATGGATTTTTCTGATTCTACTAACTCATTATTTTTCCCATCTGCAAAACCATACAAGGATACTACTTAAACATCCCAAGCCCTTTTCACTTGCTTTACTACGCTTTACTGACCTACCAAATCTCAAATGATCTATTGCTAGAACATTATTGCTAGAAACTTTATGTATTATAATTTTATCTCCATTATACTATTACACAAACTTTCTGTTTGATAAAAAGATCTTCTCTGAGTAAATATGGTAGGATCCCAGATTCTACGATTCGATACTACAACTCGATTCTGCCTGATAAAAATCAATCTGACTCCGAATCCCGACTCTGGCTACCTTGCATCGAACCTCCGAGCAATCTTCAAGGTTAAGATTTGTATAAACTTCGCCGAACTTGCCGATGACGCCACCACGACGCTAGACAACGCCCCCTTCCTGCGCAAACCCATCAACACGCGGCCATCGCCGAGACCCTGTTGCTCCACGCTGCCAAGACTCGTCGACGTCGATGCGGAAGATGCAATTCCGCTCAGCCACCACCGAAAACATCCATTGGCCTCTCTGAACATGCACAACTCCATGAATGATGCCCTCATGAGAGAAACGACGTGGTAGCGCCGCCATCATCTGATCCATCGATCTAGGGTTTCCCCAGAGCGGCACGAGTGGGAAAACACGGGGTGCAATGGCGATGCCTTCAACAAGGTAACGACGCGTGACATGCCGCCATCGCCCGCCGTGACCAGAGTCGGGGCTCGGTTTTCACCGGCATCCGCGCTTTCCCAACTCGCCTTCGAGACCAACCGGCCAACCACCTCCAGCGAAGGAGGAGGCCGCCACCATCATGCCCAGGGCAGCCGCCCATGGCGTCCCCGTGCCTCGGAACAAGCCCAGAAACCTGCACGAATCCGGTATCGTTGTCGACGCAGCATGATGACCGCAGCCCTCCCGAGCCCGCCAGGGCCCAGATCGGACCTGAACCACCGCCGCCGCCCGCCAAATCATGGAGATCATCGAGGATATCTGGTCGCCGCCGCTCCATGGCACCACCGTCGACCAGGCCGATGCGGATCACCGCCGTCGACGGCACGAAACCGCGCCCCCACGCCTGTCGCGGTTGAGGAAGTCCGCCACGCCTCCAAGGCTTTGCCCGGCGGCGGCGGGAGGGAGGCGCCCAAGGGAGGGGGAGGAGGGGAGCCGCTGGGGGTCGCCCGACGTGGTGCGACGCCGCCGCGCGGGTGCGGGAGGGTTAGGTCATGCGGGTTAGGTCGGGAGCACCAAATATAAAAATCTGGTTGGTTGATATTACGAAGCTCTTTAACCTTGCCCTTTTTATAGCTCCGGAGTTGTGTGAAAGTTAGAAAATACTAACATGAGGTTCTTCTACCATCCATAGTTAAATACCCAAATAATGGAACTCTGTGGTGCACCAAGTAAATCATCAAAAAATGTGGTAATAAATTTTAGTTTGATTCCAACATGATGGATACTAGCATAATAAACTCTAAATTTCATTGATATATTTTGAATGCATCAACATTCGCATGCTTAACCTATACTCGTCCTCAAGCATAAAAATGATAAGCAAATGAGTTTTGAGTTCATTTTCATGTCTTTTCTAGAAATGTAGTCAAAAGTTATGAAATGTACGTTATTAACATTATCACTAAAACTTGCGTTTTATTAATCAAATTTTGGTATAGGTTAATAGATTATAAGTCATTTAGCATGATAAATTGTTCATCTGCTGTTCGATCTAGAGGACATCTATGATTCGAACGGTCATAAACACTCGTAATATGCACAAAGTTAATTTTTTTAGTTGCACTAGAGAAGAAACGAAGAATTCTTTTCAAGAGGTACAAGTGGTCAAGTGGATGAAAAATTAACCTATGAAATATATAATGCAAGGAAATCCAACTCGTGCAAAGCTTGCTTCTAGAGTCGGCTTCAACTCGTACATCGTGGAGCTTGCAGCTGCAGATTACGTGCTGCATGTTCCCTGCCAGTGCGGCAGTGCAAACTTTCAACGCTCATCGATTAGGAAATGAAAAATCTATTTGCACGTGTACCTATCCGCCATGTGCATCAAACTGTAGGAACACAAGCGAATGCCTATGGCTAAATGCCTAATTGTCTATGTAGTGGTATGCATGTTAGTCTACTCGCACTGTCGCACATTATTATCCGGTAGTCTACTCAGCACGCTACACTAGCCAGCTTATTCAGCTACACTAACAGCATCTCCAGTTGCCTCCCAAACCGTCCCTCAAACCGCGCGGGATTGAGCGTTTGGGGGACGTGTTTTATTCGTACCGCGTTTGGGGGACGTCGCTCCCCAGCCGCGTCCCCCAAACGCCGCCCCCAAACATTTAAAATAATTTTTTTAACACATAAACCATTTATATCAAATGTAGCATATGAAAAAAATGTTTTCGAGAATTGTTTTCAAATTAAATTACAACAAACAATAAAACAAGTAATCAAATATAATAAAAAGGGCTAGATGATACATCAAGGTGCCACGGTATTTCCTTTGATCCTCCACAAATGCTCAACGAGATCAGCTTGAAGTTGCTCATGCACATTGCTGTCACGGATCTCTGCGTGCATGGCGAGAAAATCAGCAAAATCTGCAGGCAACTCATGATCAACCTCCGCGAGAGGGCCTTGACACTCATAGGGACCAACATGTGACCTAACATGATTCTTGCGGTCATCCTCGATGATCATGTTGTGCATGATCACACAAGCCTGCATCTCCTCCCACATTTGGTCGTGAGACCAGCTTAGAGCAGGGTACCGGACAATGGCAAATTGTGCTTGAAGCACACCAAATGCCCGCTCGACATCCTTCCTGCAAGCCTCCTGTCGTGTAGCAAAGTGAGAATTCTTCAGACCTGATGGATTCGAGATTGTTTTGACAAAAGTGGCCCATTTTGGATATATACCATCGGCTAGATAATAGCCTTTGGTATATTGGTGGCCATTGATCTCATAGTTGCATGGTGGAGCATGCCCTTCCACTAGTCTGCTGAACACCGGAGACCGCTGCAACACGTTGATGTCATTGTGTGATCCCGCCATGCCAAAGAAAGAATGCCAAATCCACAGGTCATAATCTGCCACAGCTTCAAGCACCACACTGCAATATCCATGACGCCCTTTGTATATACCTTGCCAAGCAAACGGGCAGTTCTTCCATGCCCAGTGCATGCAATCGATGCTTCCAAGCATTCCAGGAAATCCTCTGGCAGCATTTTGTGCCATGATCCTTGCAGTCTCTTCCTCAGTTGGCCCTCTCAAGTAGTATTTGCCAAACTTTCCCACCACAGCTCGGCAAAACTTGTACATGCACTCAATGGCAGTAGACTCACTCATGCGAAGGTAGTCGTCCTGTGTATCGGCAGGTGCTCCGTATGCAAGCATCCTCATGGCGGCGGTGCACTTCTGAATGGATGAGAACCCGAGAACGCCTACAGCGTCGAGCTTGAGCTTGAAGTAGGGGTCGAACTCTCGAACGCCGTGGAGGATATTCATGAACAGGCCCTTGCTCATCCTGTACCGGCGCCGAAAATTGTCGGCATGTGTTGCCCCGTCGGCGAAGTAGTCGTTGTGCAGCATGGCATGCCCCTCCATCCTCTGCCGGGGCTTCGACTTCCTTCTTCCCGGCCTTGATCCTCCGCGGCGCGGCCTCTTCCTCTTCTCCGCCTCAGCGTCAAGCATGTCCTGGAGGGACGCGATGATCAGCAAATGCTCCCGCAGGTCGTCGTCGAACGCTTGCTCGTCCTCCAGCAGCAGGGCAACCATCTCATCGTCGCTGTCCATGGCTAAAGCAAAATCAATGGTTAAAATTGCGCCGAGGCAGACGACGCAACAAACAGCGACCAATCGCGCCTACCTGGCAAGTCGTCGAGCACCTTCTGTGCGCGGAGGTGGGGCGGATTTGACGGCGCGTTCGGGAGGCGCTGGCGACGCGGCGGCGGCACGACCGGCGGGAGCCAGCCAGACAACGTGCTTGATGGCGTGTATTTCACACGTTCGTTGGGCAACCCCAAGAGGAAGGTATGATGCGCACGGCAGCAAGTTTTCCCTCGAAAGAAACCAAGGTTTATCGAACCAGGAGGAGCCAAGAAGCACGTTGAAGGTTGATGGCGGCGGGATGTAGTGCGGCGCAACACCAGAGATTCCGGCGCCAACGTGGAACCTGCACAACACAACCAAAGTACTTTTCCCCAACGAAACAGTGAGGTTGTCAATCTCACCGGCTTGCTGTAACAAAGGATTAACCGTATTGTGTGGAAGATGATTGTTTGCAGAGAAAATAGTAAAAACAAGTATTGCAGCAGATTTGTATTTCAGTATTAAAGAATGGACTGGGGTCCACAGTTCACTAGAGGTGCCTCTCCCATAAGATAAAAGCATGTTGGGTGAACAAATTACAGTCGGGCAATTGACAAATAGAGAGGGTATAACAATGCACATACATGACATGATAAGTATAGTGAGATTTAATTGGGCATTACGACAAAGTACATAGACCGCCATCCAACTGCATCTATGCCTAAAAAGTCCACCTTCGAGTTATCATCCGAACCCCCTCCAGTATTAAGTTGCTAACAACAGACAATTGCATTAAGTATGGTGCGTAATGTAATCAGCAACTACATCCTCGGACATAGCGCAAATGTTTTATCCCTAGTGGCAACAACACAACACAACCTTAGGGGTTTCTGTCACTTGTCAATGCAAGCATGAACCCACTATCGAGCATAAGTACTCCCTCTTGGAGTTAAAAGTAAAAACTTGGCCAGAGCCTCTACTAGAAACGGAGAGCATGCAAGATCATAAACAACACATGTATAATAACTTGATAATTAACATGACATGGTATTCTCTATCCATCGGATCCCGACAAACACAACATATAGAATTACAGATAGATGATCTTGATCATGTTAGGCAGCTCACAAGATCCAACAATGAAGCACAATGAGGAGAAGACAACCATCTAGCTACTGCTATGGACCCATAGTCCAGGGGGGAACTACTCACTCATCACTCCGGAGGCGACCATGGCGGCGTAGAGTCCTCCGGGAGATGATTCCCCTCTCCAGGTGCCGGAGGCGATCTGGATCCCCCGAGATAGGATCGGCGCGGCGGCGTCTCGGAAGGTTTTCCGTATCGTGGCTCTCGGCTGGGGGTTTCGTCACGGAGACTTTTTATAGGCGGAAGGGCAGGTCAAGAGGCGGCACGGGGGCCCCACACCACGGGCCGCGCGGCCAAGGGGGGCCGCGCCGCCCTATGGTGTGGCCCCTCCGTGGCCCCTCTTCGTCTCTCCTTCGGACTTCTGGAAGCTTCGTGAGAAAATAGGCCCCTGGGCTTTGATTTCGTCCAATTCCGAGAATATTTCCTTACTAGGATTTCTGAAACCAAAAACATCAGAAAACAACAACTGGCACTTCGGCATCTTGTTAATAGGTTAGTTCCAGAAAATGCACGAATATGACATAAAGTGTGCATAAAACATGTAGATAACATCAATAGTGTGGCATAGAACATAAGAAATTATCGATACGTCGGAGACGTATCAGCATCCCCAAGCTTAGTTCTGCTCTTCCCGAGCAGGTAAAACGATAACAAAGATAATTTCTGAAGTGATATGCCATCATAACCTTGATCATACTATTTGTAAACATATGTAGTGGATGCAGCGATCAAAACAATGGTAATGACATGAGTAAACAAGTGAATCATATAGCAAAGACTTTTCATGAATAGTACTTCAAGACAAGTATTAATAAGTCTTGCATAAGAGTTAACTCATAAAGTAATAAATCAAAGTAAAGGTATTGAAGCAACACAAAGGAAGATTAAGTTTCAGCGGTTGCTTTCAACTTGTAACATGTATATCTCATGGATAATTGTCAACATAGAGTAATATAACAAGTATAATATGCAAGCATGTAAGAATCAATGCACAGTTCACACAAGTGTTTGCTTCTTGAGGTGGAGAGAGATAGGTGAACTGACTCAACATAAAAGTAAAGAGAATGGTCCTTCAAAGAGGAAAGCATCGATTGCTATATTTGTGCTAGAGCTTTTATTTTGAAAACATGAAACAATTTTGTCAACGGTAGTAATAAAGCATATGAGTTATGTACATTATATCTTACAAGTTGCAAGTCTCATGCATAGTATACTAATAGTGCCCGCACCTTGTCCTAATTAGCTTGGACTACGGATCTTTGCAATGCACATGTTTTGACCAAGTGTCACAATGGGGTACCTCCATGCCGCCTGTACAAAGGTCTAAGGAGAAAGCTCGCATTTTGGATTTCTCGCTTTTGATTATTCTCAACTTAGACATCCATACCGGGACAACATGGACAACAGATAATGGACTCCTCTTTAATGCATAAGCATGTGGCAACAATTATTATTCTCATATGAGATTGAGGATATATGTCCAAACTGAAACTTCCACCATGAATCATGGCTTTAGTTAGCGGCCCAAAGTTCTTCTCTAACAACATGCATGCTCCAACCATAAAGGTGGTAGATCTCTCTTACTTCAGACAAGACGGACATGCATAGCAACTCACATGATATCCAACAAAGAATAGTTGATGGCGTCCCCAGAAACATGGTTATCGCACAACACGCAACTTAATAAGAGATAAAGTGCATAAGTACATATTCAATACTACAATAGTTTTTAAGCTATTTGTCCCATGAGCTATATATTGCAAAGGTGAATGATGGAGTTTTAAAGGTAGCACTCAAGCAATTTACTTTGGAATGGCAGATAAATACCATGTAGTAGGTAGGTATGGTGGACACAAATGGCATAGTGGTTGGCTCAAGGATTTTGGATGCATGAGAAGTATTCCCTCTCGATACAAGGTTTAGGCTAGCAAGGTTATTTGAAACAAACACAAGGATGAACGGTACAGCAAAACTCACATAAAAGACATATGGTAAACATTATAAGACTCCATACCGTCTTCCTTGTTGTTCAAAACTCAATACTAGATGTTATCTAGACTCTAGAGAAACCAAATATGCAAACCAAATTAGCAAGCTATAAGTATTTCTTCATTAATGGGTGCAAAGTATATGATGCAAGAGCTTAAACATGAGCACAACAATTGCCAAGTATCAAATTATCCAAGACATTTTAGAGTTACTACATGTATCATTTTCCAATTCCAACCATATAACAATTTAACGAAGAAGAACTTCGCCATGAATACTATGAGTAGAGCCTAAGGACATATTTGTCCATTTGCAACAGCGGAGCGTGTCTCTCTACCACAAAGTGAATGCTAGGATCCATTTTATTCAAACAAAACAAAAAACAAAAAACAAAAACAAACCGACGCTCCAAGTAAAGTACATAAGATGTGGCCGAATAAAAATATAGTTTCAGGGGAGGAACCTGATAATTTGTCGATGAAGAAGGGGATGCCTTGGGCATCCCCAAGCTTAGACGCTTGAGTCTTCTTAATATATGCAGGGGTGAACCACCGGGGCATCCCCAAGCTTAGAGCTTTCACTCTCCTTGATCATATTGCATCATACTCCTCTCTTGATCCTTGAAAACTTCCTCCACACCAAACTCAAACAACTCATTAGAGGGTTAGTGCATAATAAAAATTCACATGTTCAGAGGTGACACAATCATTCTTAACACTTCTGGACATTGCATAAAGCTACTGGACATTAGTGGATCAAAGAAATTCATCCAACATAGCAAAAGAGGCAATGCGAAATAAAAGACAGAATCTGTCAAAACAGAACAGTCCGTAAAGATGGATTTTATTAGGCCACCAGACTTGCTCAAACGAAAATGCTCAAATTGAATGAAAGTTGCGTACATATCTGAGGATCATGCTCGTAAATTGGCGTTTTTCTGAGCTACCTACAGGGAGATAGACCCAGATTCTGGAACTGCGCAGTAATCCAAATCTAGTACTTACTTTTCTATCAAAGACTTTACTTGGCACAACAAAACATAAAACTAAGATAAGGAGAGGTTGCTACAGTAGTAAACAACTTCCAAGACACAAATTTTAAAAAAAAATACTGGAGAAAAAACATGGGTTGTCTCCCATAAGCGCTTTTCTTTAACGCCTTCAGCTAGGCGCAGAAAGTGTAACTCAAGTAACATCAAGAGACGAAGCATCAACATCATAATTCGTTCTAATGATAGAATCATAAGGTAACTTCATTATCTTTCTAGGGAAGTGTTCCATACCTTTCTTGAGAGAAAATTGATATTTAATATTACCTTCCTTCATATCAATAGTAGCACCAATGGTTCGAAGAAAAGGTCTTCCCAATATAATGGGGCAAGATGCATTGCATTCAATATCCAAGATAACAAAATCAACGGGGACAAGGTTATTGTTAACCATAATATGAACATTATCAACTTTCCCCAAAGGTTTCTTTTTAGCATTATCAGCGAGATTAACATCCAAATAACAGTTTTTCAATGGTGGCAAGTCAAGCATATCATAGACTTTTTTAGGCATAACAGAAATACTTGCACCAAGATCACATAAAGCATTACAATAAAAATATTTGACTCTCATTTTAATGATGGGCTCCCAACCATCCTCTAGCTTTCTAGGAATAGAAGTTTCAAGTTTTAATTTCTCTTCTCTAGCTTTTATGAGAGCATTTGTAATATGTTTTGTGAAAGCCAAATTTATAGCGCTAGCATTGGGACTTTTAGCAAGTTTTTGCAAGAACTTTATAACTTCAGAGATGTGGCAATCATCAAAATCTAAATCATTACAATCTAAAGCAATGGGATTATCATACTCAAGGTTGGAAAAAATTTCAGCAGTTTTATCACAAGCAGTTTCAGCAGTTTTAGCAGTTTCAGGTAATTTTGCGCGCTTTGCACTAGGAGTAGAGGCATTGCCAACACCAATTATTTTACCATTGATAGTAGGAGGTGCAGCAACATGTGAAGAATTAGCATTGCTAGTGGTGGTAATAGTCCAAACTTTAACTACATTTTCCTTTTTAGCTAGTTTTTCATTTTCTTCTCAATCCCACCTAGCACGCAGTTCAGCCATTAATCTTATATTCTCATTAATTCTAACTTGGATGGCATTTGATGTAGTAAAAATTTTATTTTCAATATCTCTATTAGGCATAACTTTTGATTTCAAAAGATCAACATCAGAGGCAAGACTATCAACTCTAGAAACAAGAATATCAATTTTATTGAGCTTTTCCTCAACAGATTTGTTAAAGGCAGTTTGTGTACTAATAAATTCTTTAAGCATGGCTTCAAGTCCAGGGGGTGTATTCCTATTATTGTTGTAAGAATTCCCATAAGAATTAGCATAACCGTTACCATTATTATAAGGATATGGCCTATAGTTATTACTAGAATTGTTCCGATAAGCATTTTTGTTGAAATTATTATTTTTAATAAAGTTCACATCAACATGTTCTTCTTGGGCAACCAATGAAGCTAATGGAACATTATTAGGATCAACATTAGTCCTATCATTCGCAAGCATAGACATAATAGCATCAACTTTATCATTCAAGGAAGAGGATTCTTCAACAGAATTTACCTTCTTACCTTGTGGAGCTCTTTCCGTGTGCCATTCAGAGTAATTAACCATCATATTATCAAGGAGCCTTGTTGCTTCACCAAGAGTGATGGACATAAAGGTACCTCCAGCAGCTGAATCCAATAAATTCCGCGAAGAAAAATTTAGTCCTGCATAGAAGGTTTGGATGATCATCCAAGTAGTCAGTCCATGGGTTGGGCAATTTTTAACCAGAGATTTCATTCTTTCCCAAGCTTGAGCAACATGTTCATTATCTAATTGTTTAAAATTCATTATGCTACTCCTCAAAGATATAATTTTAGCGGGGGATAATATCTACCAATAAAAGAATCCTTGCATTTAGTCCATGAATCAATACTATTCTTAGGCAGAGATAGCAACCAATCTTTAGCTCTTCCTCTTAATGAGAAAGGGAACAATTTTAATTTTATAATGTCACCATCTACATCTTTATACTTTTGCATTTCACATAGTTCAACAAAATTATTGAGATGGGCAGCAGCATCATCAGAACTAACACCAGAAAATTGCTCTCGCATAACAAGATTAAGTAAAGCGGTTTAATTTCAAAGAATTCTGCTGTAGTAGCAGGTGGAGCAATAGGTGTGCATAAGAAATCATTATTATTTGTGCTAGTGAAGTCACACAACTTAGTATTTTCAGGGTTGGCCATTTTAGCAATAGTAAATAAAGCAAACTAGATAAAGTAAATGCAAGTAAACTAATTTTTTGTGTGTTTTCGATATAGCAAACAAGACAATAAATAAAGTAAAGCTAGCAACTAATTTTTTTGTGTTTTGATATAAGTGCAGCAAACAAAGTAGTAAATAAAATAAAGCAAGACAAAAACAAAGGAAAGAGATTGAGAAGTGGAGACTCCCCTTGCAGCGTGTCTTGATCTCCCCGACAACGGCGCGAGAAAAGAGTTCTTGCGTAGTTGACGCGTGGGAGTTAGAAATCTTTGTGGTGTAGCTTTTCTTCAGTTCCCCGGCAACGGCGCCAGAAAAAGAGCTTGATGGCGTGTATTTCACACGTTCGTTGGGCAACCCCAAGAGAAAGGTATGATGCGCACACGAGCAAGTTTTCCCTCAGAAAGAGCCAAGGTTTATCGAACCAGGAGGAGCCAAGAAGCACGTTGAAGGTTGATGGCGGCGGGATGTAGTGCGGCGCAACACCAGAGATTCCGGCGCCAACGTGGAACCTGCACAACACAACCAAAGTACTTTGCCCCAACGAAGCAGTGAGGTTGTCAATCTCACCGGCTTGCTGTAACAAAGGATTAACCGTATTGTGTGGAAGATGATTGTTTGCGAGAAAATAGTAAAAACAAGTATTGCAGCAGATTTGTATTTCAGTAAAGAATGGACCGGGGTCCACAGTTCACTAGAGGTGTCTCTCCCATAAGATAAAAGCATGTTGGGTGAACAAATTACAGTCGGGCAATTGACAAATAGAGAGGGCATAACAATGCACATACATGACATGATAAGTATAGTGAGATTTAATTGGGCATTACGACAAAGTACATAGACCGCCATCCAATTGCATCTATGCCTAAAAAGTCCACCTTCGGGTTATCATCCGAACCCCCTCCGGTATTAAGTTGCTAACAACAGACAATTGCATTAAGTATGGTGCGTAATGTAATCAGCAACTACATCCTCGGACATAGCGCCAATGTTTTATCCCTAGTGGAAACATCACAACACAACCTTAGGGGTTTCTTTCACTCCCCCAGGTGTCAATGCAGGCATGAACCCACTATCGAGCATAAGTACTCCCTCTTGGAGTTAAAAGTAAAAACTTGGCCAGAGCCTCTACTAGAAACGGAGAGCATGCAAGATCATAAACAACACATGTATAATAACTTGATAATTAACATGACATGGTATTCTCTATCCATCGGATCCCGACAAACACAACATATAGAATTACGGATAGATGATCTTGATCATGTTAGGCAGCTCACAAGATCCAACAATGAAGCACAATGAGGAGAAGACAACCATCTAGCTACTGCTATGGACCCATAGTCCAGGGGTGAACTACTCACTCATCACTCCGGAGGCGACCATGGCGGCGTAGAGTCCCCGGGAGATGATTCCCCTCTCGGCAGGGTGCGGAGGCGATCTCTGGATCCCCCGAGATAGGATCGGCGGCGGCGTCTGGAAGGTTTTCCGTATCGTGGCTCTCGGTACTGGGGGTTCGTCACGGAGACTTTATAGGCGGAAGGGCAGGTCAAGAGGCGGCACGGGGCCCCACACCACAGGGCCGCGCGGCCAAGGGGGGGCCGCGCCGCCCTGGTGTGGCCCCCCGTGGCCCCTCTTCGTCTCTCCTTCGGACTTCTGGAAGCTTCGTGAGAAAATAGGCCCCTGGGCTTTGATTTCGTCCAATTCCGAGAATATTTCCTTACTAGGATTTCTGAAACCAAAAAAGCAGAAAAAACAACTGGCACTTGGGCATCTTGTTAATAGGTTAGTTCCAGAAAATGCACGAATATGACATAAAGTGTGCATAAAACATGTAGATAACATCAATAATGTGGCATAGAACATAAGAAATTATCGATACGTCGGAGACGTATCAGCGACTCGCAGCACAGATCAGACGCCCAAACGGGGAAATCCAGCGGCGGCGGTGGGGTGGGAGGCGCGGGAAGGAAGGAGCGACGAGAAAAGAGGCGCGAACCAACGGTTTATGAAAATAGTCACCGACATGTGGAGCCCGCCTCGCTTTTCGTTGTGTCGTCCCCGGAGCGTCCCTGTGGGACGTCCGAAGAGGTACCACGGGCCGCGTCGGACAAAAATGGGCTTGGCTGACAATTTTTCCGCCCAAATCGCTTTTTGGGGACGCGACTGGAGATGCTCTAACATCCAGCTGGGTGGCAAGCAGCTAGCATGCAGATTTTCCGGGTGAAATGCTGGCGACATCACTAGTAGTAGGTAGTGTTTCGCTAACCATGGTGAAATATATTTCATACCGAATTAATTTGCTATTTTGGATGCATATGCATCTTGAATGATGTTTTGACTCTTGGATGTATATGCTCCCATTATTTCGAGATACATCTTTAATATATTTTGAAATGTTAAAAGGTCTAAGCGAAAAATTCATGTGCGCCCAAAGTCTTTTCCATTAAAAATACAAAATTTGATGCTAAGAAAAAGGTCTTTTGTGAGAAATGTTGTATCATTTTTACATCGGCCACAAGAAATATCGGTTTTCACGAGAGTGTACGAACCCACATACATTATTGACCTGTACATGCAAAAAATTTCTTGGATTGTTTTGACAATGAAAAATATGTTTTTTGGGTGGAGGGAGCTGATGACCCACAAGTATAGGGGGTGTATCGTAGTACTTTCGATAAATAAGAGTGTCGAACCCAACGAGGAGCAGAAGGTGTTGCCAAGCAGTTTCGATGAAGGATTCACTGTAAATGCTCACAGACAAGTTTTCAGGTAGTTTTGATATAGCAGATAAATAAAATACAAGTAAGTAAAATGCAAGAATAATAATTGCATCAAGTGGCCCAATCCTTTTTAGCACAAAAGACAATCCGGTTTGTTTACTTATGATGACCAAACGTTCTTGAGGATACACGGAAATTTAGTCTAGTGCTTTCGCTTCATATAGTTGATTAATCTTCATTGTTTTGATAAGTGTTGTGTGGGTGAACCTATGCTAATGCACCGCCCTTCCTAGGACTAATACATACTTGTGATTAAACCCCTTGCAATCATCCGCAAATACAAGAAAGTAATTAAGATAAATCTAACCACAACCTTAAACTCTGAGATCCTGCTATCTCTCATGCATCGATATACCAACGGGGGTTCAGGTTGCTGTCACTCCGGCAACCCCACAATTAGCAAACGAATACAAGATGCATTCCCCTAGGCCCATAAAGGTGAAGTGTCATGAGTCGACGTTCACATGACACCACTAGAAGAATAACACCACAACTTAAATATCAAACCATTAAATATTACTCAACATAGTTTACTACTAACATTTAGGCTTCACCCATGTCCTCAAGAACTAAACAAACTACTCACAAGACATCATATGGAACATGATCAGAGGTAATATGATGATGGATAACAATCTGAACATAAACCTTGATTTAACGGTTTCACTCAATAGCATCAATAACAAGGAGTAATTAACACCGGGAGAGTTTCCCCTATGAAATACTCAAGATTCAACCCTAGATGTTACAGCGGAGACGAGGTGCAGCGGTGGAGATGACGGTGTCGGTGGTGGAGATGATGATGATGATGATCCCAATGAAGTCCAGCTCGATGACGGTGACGAGGCGACGATTTCCCCCTCCGGGAGGATTTCCCCGGCAATTACACTGCTTGGGAGAGCTCTTTTCTCTCTGGTGTTTTCCGCCTCGAGGAGGCGGCGATGACTATCCTCGATGTTCCCCTGCACCTTAGGGTTTCTGGGAGATGAAGTACGCGAAAGGGCGATGGTAGAGGGGGTCGTGGGCCCCCTCCCCACGTGGCAGCGCGCCGGCATTGGTGGCCGCGCCGGCCCATGGGGAGGGCCCATGGCGGCCCTCCTCGGCCTCCCCTTTTGGCTGGCTCCGTCATCTGGAAAATAGGAGCTTCGGTATATTTTCCGTCAATTGTTGATCTTCAGAAATATTGTGTCCTGACGGTGCTTTTTCCAGCAGAATCCTGACTCCGGTGAGTAATTCTCCAATAATCATGAAACATGCAAAATAGGTGAAATAACATAAGTATCATCTCTAAATATGAAATATATCAATGAATAACAGTAAATTATGATATAAAATAGTGATGCAAAATGGACGTATCAACTCCCCCAAGCTTAGACCTCGCTTGTCCCCAAGCGAAACTGAACTTAGTAAACAAGACCACATGTTTATGGAGTGAAGAGTCGATAAATAAAATACGGACAAGAAGTATCACATTTATTAATTCACACAAGACATTCTAGTAAACAATTTCTTCATATAACTCAACTTGAAACAAGTAAAGGGAAATCACAAATAAAGGTGCATAGGAAATCATAATTGGTGATGGCAAACTTCATTCTTGGTCAAAGAACAATTAACAGATTGTACTTATCTTTCGAGCAGAGCCTTTATATTAGAGCTTATATGGCAGAACTTACATGCTCAATCATAACAATCTCCTCATAATCATTGATAACCTTCTGATATGTCTCAAACGTATCTATAATTTCTTATGTTTCATGCTAGTTTTATGACAATACTCACATCTTTTATATACACTTTATATATTTTGATGCATTTTCCGGCACTAACCTATTAACAAGATGCGCCAGTTCATTCTGTTGCTTTTGGTTTCAGAAATCCTACACAAAAATATTCTCGGAATTGGACGAAACAAAAGCCCACGGTCTTATTTTCCACGGAGCCTTCCGAAGTCCGAAGAGGAGACGAAGAGGGGCGACGGCGGCCACACCATGGGGGCGCGGCCCCACCCCTGGCCGTGCCGCCTTATGGGGTGGGCCCCTCGAGCGTCCCCCGACTCTGCCCCTTCGCCTATATAATCCTTCTGTCGCGAAAACCATAGTACCGAGAGCCACGATACGAGAAAAGTTACAGAGACGCCACCGTCATCAACCTCATCTCGGGAGGTTCTGAAGATCGCCTCCGCACCTGGGAGAGGGGAATCATCACCGAAGGGCTCTACATCACCATGCCCGCCTCCGGATGATGCGTGAGTAGTTCATCCTTGGACTATGGGTCCATAGCGGTAGCTAGATGGTTGTCTTCTCCTCTTGTGCTATCATGTTTAGATCTTGTGAGCTGCCTATCATGATCAAGATCATATATTTGTAATGCTACATGTTGTGTTTGTTGGGATCCGATGAATATGGAATACTATGTCAAGTTGATTATCGATCTATCATATATGTGTTTTTTATGATCTTGCATGCTCTCCGTTGCTAGTAGAGGCTCTGGCCAAGTTGATACTTGTGACTCCAAGAGGGAGTATTTATGCTCGATAGTGGGTTCATGTCTCCATTGAATCTGGGGGAGTGGCAGCAACCCCTAAGGTTGTGGATGTGATGTTTCCACTAGGGATAAAACATCAATGCTTTGTTTAAGGATATTTGTATTGTTTACATTACGCACATTACTTAATGCAATTGTCTGTTGTTTGCAACTTAATACTGGAAGGGGTGCGGATGCTAACCCGAAGGTGGACTTTTTAGGCATAGATGCATGCTGGATAGCGGTCTATGTTCTTTGTCATAATGCCCTAAGTAAATCTCATAGTAGTCATCATGATATGTATGTGCATTGTTATGCCCTCTCTATTTGTCAATTGCCCAACTGTAATTTGTTCACCCAACATGCTATTTATCTTATTGTAGAGACACCACTAGTGAACTGTGGACCCCGGTCCATTCTTTTACATCTGAAATACAACCTACTGCAATCATTGTTCTCTGTTGTTCTTTGCAAACAAACATCATTCTCCACACCATACGTTTAATCCTTTGTTTACAGCAAGCCGGTGAGATTGACAACCTCACTGTTAAGTTGGGGCAAAGTATTTTGATTGTGTTGTGCAGGTTCCACGTTGGCCCCGGAATCCCTGGTGTTGCTCCGCACTATACTCCTTCACCAACAACCTTCACGTGGCCTTCATCTCCTACTGGTTCGATAACCTTGGTTTCTTACTGAGGGAAAACTTGCTGTTGTATGCATCACACCTTCCTCTTGGGGTTCCCAACGGACGTGTGCTTTACCGTCACAAGCACCTTCAAAGTCATATTCATTCAGATAAAATTTGTACTAAACAAGGAAGAATAAAAGACATGATTAACTAGATCACAATATAAATGGTTGGATCACAACAACTCAATTGCTTGCTTGAGATAGAGAGAAATAGGTTTACTGACTCAACATAAAAGTAAAAGATAGGCCCTTCGCAGAGGGAAGCAGGGATTAAATCATGTGGTAGAGCTTTTCAAATTTTGAAATCATATAGAGAGCATAAAAATAAAGTTTTGAGAGGTGTTTGTTGTTGTCAACGAATGGTAGTGGGCACTCTAACCCCCTTGTCAAATAGACTTTCAAAGAGCGGCTCCCATTAAGGACATTATCTCTACCAGCAAGGTAGATCATCCCTCTTCTCTTTTGTTTACACATGTACTTTAGTTTTATTTATGGATGACACTCCTCCCAACCTTTGCTTTCACAAGCCATGGCTAACCGAATCCTCGGGTGCCTTCCAACATTTCACATACCATGGAGGAGTGTCTATTGCAAAATTAAGTTGCTTACTAAATCAAGGCAAAACATGTGAAGAGAATTATTAATGAAAGTTATTAATTGGGGCTGGGCACCCCGTTCCAGCTCTTTTTGCAAAATTATTGGATAAGCGGATGTATGCCACTAGTCCATTGGTGAAAGTCTGTCCAACAAGATTGAAAGATAAAACACCACATACTTCCTCATGAGCTATAAAATATTGACACAAATAAGAGATAATAACTTTTGAATTGTTTAAAGGTAGCACATGAAATATTTACTTGGAGTGGCGCAAAATACCACATAATAGGTAGTTATGGTGGACACAAATGGCATGGGTTTGGTTTAAGGTTTTGGATGCACGAGAAGCCTTCCCTCTCAGTACAGGTCTTTGGCTAGCAAGGTTGGTTAGCAAACATAAGAGTTGAGGGAAACAAACAAATATACATGTGGTACAAACAATCATGCATCTTACTTGTAAGCACAAACAATTTTAACTTCAGAATACTAAGCTCATTAGCTAACAAGAAAGAAAGATAATGAAATAATATATCTACATGTACTTCCCTCTTTTCTACTTAAGCCTCAAAGTATTGTTGTTGTTGACCAATGCTAAGTTTGCCAAAATCAAATAGATTTACTTGATGCTCCCAAAGTGATATCAATACTAACAACAAGATCAATCATATAACAGAAATTGCAAACTAAAATAAGGTGTGCAAAACGTAAATGATAAAACTTCTCATTAATATTCCATAACGATAACTCACACCAAGGGATACATAGACAACCAACTAAAAGAGAGATACTTCCACACTGCAAACCATTTTATATGATAACTTCCCTACTCATGATATGACACTACTTGACAGTAAAAAGGTAAAAGATAGTGATGATGTGATACCGCGACACTCCCCCAAGCTTGGAACAAACCAAGGGGGTGCCAATACCAATGATGAATTACTCCTTCGGTGGTGGTGGTGAATTCTTCCCATCATCAGACTTCCAAGGAAGAGGCTCTCCATCAACAAACGACGTCTTGGTCTCAGGAATCCTGAAACTGGCAGCATAGCTTATGTGTTTAAACCTATTTTCATACTCACAGTTTTGATTCTGAACATCATAAAGTTGCGCTTGGAGTTTGTTGGTAGTGTTGTGAAGCGAGAGGATATCGTCCCACAGCTTTGTAGTCTCCTTCTTGTGTTCATCAATAAGTTCGGACACAATTTTGTGGAAGATGTCCACTTCATGTTCAGCCATCTTCTTGTAGGTGAAGACCTCTTGTTCTAGTTTCTCCATCCTGTCCTCCAAACTTCCTTCTCCTTTAGGACCCCGGACATCTTCTATCTGCAACTCTCCATCTACGAGCAGCGATTCCTTGGGATGCATCTTCAGCTCGTTCATGTACGGGTTGACGACGTTCTCAAAGAAGCTGTCCTTCGGAGTTCCCGACGAAGACATGGTGGCTCTAGATCTGAAAACAATATCTGGCAGAAAACAGCTCGAAACAAAACACGACGAGAAGACGATATACGGACCTCGGGGGATCCGGGGATTATATAACAAAAATTTCACGACAAAAGGAAAGTACCAGGTCGAACCCGAGTGGGAGAGGGACTCAGGAGCGTCCCCATGGCGGCGCGGCCAGGGTGGGGCCCGCACCACCACGTGGGGACGCGCCCTCGTGCGCCTCCTCCACTCCGATTCGATCTCGTAATTTTTCATATTTTCTTAAAATAGCAAAAATATTGTTCGGAAAGTTAAACTCGGACTTTTTACTACCAAAACTGTTACCTATTCGAAGTCGAACTCTGCTGAACCATCAATTTGATCTTGGATGAAAGTTTCCGGAGTCACCACTCGAATAACATCAACATATTCATTATAAGAATCTCCAGAAATATAATGTTTGAGTCTTTGTCCATTCACCACTTGTGTGGCATCATCTTTCAGCGAAGCAATTTTTATTGCCCCTGAACGATACACCTCCACAATGACATATGGTCCTTCCCATTTTGAGAGTAATTTTCCTGCAAAAAATCTGAGACGAGACCGATACAATAGGACTTTATCTCCAATATTAAATTCTCTTTTAATAATTCTTCTATCATGCCATTTCTTAACTTTCTCCTTAAAAAGTCTAGCATTTTCATAAGCTTCACTTCTCCAATCATCTAAAGAACTCAATTGTAGCAATCTTTTCTTACCGGCAAGTTTGAAATCTTTATTAAGTTCTCTTACAACCCAATAAGCTTTGTGCTCTAGTTCTAAAGGTAAATGACAAGCTTTTCCATAAACCATTTTATAAGGAGACATACCCATAGGATTTTTATAAGCAGTTCTATAAGCCCACAACGCTTCCTTCAACTTACTAGCCCAATTTTTCCTAGATTTATTAACAGTCTTTTGCAAGATAGATTTAATTTCTCAATTTGATAATTCTACTTGCCCACTAGCTTGAGGATGATAAGCTGAAGCAATTCTATGATTAATATCATATTTAGCAAGAGTTTTTTTAAAACCACCATGAATAAAATGAGAACCTCCATCAGTCATAAGATATCTAGGTACTCGAAATCTAGGAAAAATAACATCTAAAAGCATTTTTAAAGAGGTCTCACCATCAGCACTTTTTGTGGGTATGGCTTCCACCCATTTAGTAACATAATCAACAACAACAAGTATATGAGTGTTCGAATGAAGCCTGGTGACCGGGTGTATACGTGAGCACGCATCCATTGGTTGACACGTGTCACATCTAGCAATCCACTGTTACCATCATTGTTGGGTTAGCAAAGCACATCAACACTAACAACACTTCCAAATCATTAGGACCCACCTTTTTGAATTCAAATAGTGGATCAGATGCACTTTCAAATTACGTAGGACCCACGCCAAGTACGCTTACCGATGGATAAGACAACGTCAAGGCAACAGATCCAATTGACGAGAACCGGATCTCAACGCAGATCGTGTGGCATCTAGAGGGTTCTCACGTATACACCTAGTCACCAAATCCCCTCTATGAGTGTTACCTTCTGAAGAAGGGAAAGGACCCATGAAGTCAAATCCCCAACAATTAAATGGTTCAGTAACAAGAGTATAATTCATAGGCATTTCATTGCGTCGAAAAGATATTACCAACTCTTTGACATTCATCACAAGATAAAATAAACTTTCTTGCATCTTTAAAGAGAGTTGGCCAATAAAAAACTGACTGTAGAACCTTTTGTGCGGTTCTATCTCCGGCGTGATGTCCTCCATAAACACTACCATGACACTTACTCAATTTCTCTTGTTGTTCATATTCGGGGACACATCTTCGCATAATACCATCCACTCCTTCTTTATATAAGTGTGGGTCATCCCAAAAATAATGCCTCAAGTCATAAAAGAATTGCCTCCTTTGCTGAAAAGGTTGGAGGCAAGTACTTGGAAACAATAAAGTTAGCATAATCAGCATACCAAGGACTATCTCGCGAGCTCGCCTTTATTGCAGCCAATTATTCATTTGGAAAATTATCATTAACAGGAACAGGATCATAAGCAATATTTTCTAATCTAGACAAATTATCAGCAACAGGATTATCAGCACCTTTCCTATCTACAATATGTAAATCAAATTCTTGCAAAAGAAGCACCCATCTAATAAGCCTTGGCTTAGCATCTTTCTTTTCCATAAGGTACCTAATTGCAGCATGATCAGTATGAACTGTGACTTTTGAATCAAAAATATAAGGTCTAAACTTGTCACAAGCAAAAACTACAGCTAATAACTCTTTTTCAGTTGTAGCATAATTTCTTTGAGAAGCATCAAGAGTCTTACTAGCATAATGAATAACATTCAATTTTTTATCTACTCGCTGTCCAAGAACATCACCTACAGCAAAATCACTAGCATCACACATAATTTCAAAAGGTAAATTCCAATCGGGAGGTTCAACTACAGGAGCAGTTGTTAAGGCTTTCTTTAGAGTTTCAAAAGCTTCCTTACAATCATCATCAAAAACAAAAGGTACATCTTTTTGAAGAAGATTAGTAAGAGGCTTTGAATTTTAGAGAAATCTTTAATAAATCTCCTATAAAAACCAGCATGACCAAGAATACTACGAATACCTTTAACATCCCTAGGATAGGGCATCTTCTCAATTGCTTCAACTTTAGCTCTATCAACTTCAATACATCTCTCAGAAATTTGATGTCCCAATACAATTCCTTCATTAACCATAAAGTGGCATTTCTCCCAATTAAAACAAGGTTAGTTTCTTCACATCTCTGCAAAACTTTATCAAGGTTTCGCAAACAATTATCAAAAGAATTCCCATAGACAGAAAAATCATCCATGAATACCTCTACAATCTTTTCACAAAAGCCATGAAAAATAGAGACATTCATCTTTGAAAAGTAGCAGGAGCATTACATAAACCAAAAGGCATACGCCTATAAGCATAAGTTCCATAGGGACAAGTGAAAGTGGTTTTCTCTTGATCTTTAGCTCTAACATCAATTTGTGAAAACCCAGAATAACCATCAAAAAGCAGAAATGAGTATTTTTAGATAACCTTTCTAGCATTTGATCAATAAAAGGTAAAGGGTAATGATCTTTCTTAGTAACTTTATTAACCTTTCGAAAATCAATGCACATTCTATACCCTACAACTACTCTTTGAGGGATGAGCTCATCATTATCATTAGGTACAACATTTATTCCTCATTTCTTAGGAACACAATGCACAGAACTAACCCATCTACTATCAGCAATAGGATATATAATACCAGCTTCAAGAAGTTTCAATACCTCATTCCTTACCACATCCTTCATCTTAGGAATTAGACGACGTTGATGTTCAACAACAGGCTTTGCATCATCTTCCATGTTGATGGCATGTTGGCAAATAGAGGGAGAAATCCCCTTCAAGTCATCAAGAGTGTAGCCAATAGCTCCTCGGTGTTTCTTCAATATTTCCAATAATCTTTCTTCCTCAAAATCTGAAAGCTTAGCACTAATAATAACAGGATATGTTTTATTATCATCAATATAAGCATACTTAAGATTATCAGGTAACGGTTTCAAATCAAAAACAGGATCTTCCTTTGGTGGTGGTGTTGTACCTAGATCTTCGACCGGTAAGTCATGTTTAAGAATGGGTTGACGAAGGAAAATTTCATCAAGCTCATTCCTTTCTTCCCTAAAGACTTCACTCTCATGATCCTCCAAATATTGCTGCAAAGGATTATTAGGAGCAAGAGCAATAGATGCAAGCTGTTCAACTCTAAAATCATCATTAGGCAATTCAGCTTCATAAGGAACTTTGGAAAATTTAGAGAAATTAAACTCATAAGATTCACCAGAAAATTTAGTCACAATTTTCTCTTTCTTGCAATCTATAATAGCTCCACAAGTATTTAGAAAAGGTCTACCAAAAATTATAGGACAAGTCTTACTAGCAGCAGAACCAAGTACCAAAAAGTCAGCAGGATATTTAATCTTACCACATAGAACTTCCACATCTCGAACAATACCAATAGGAGAGATAGTTTCTCTATTAGCTAGCCGAATAACCACATCAATATCTTCAAGTTCACAAGAACCAATTTCATGCATGATTTCCCTGTAAAGCTCATAAGGAATGGCACTAGAACTTGCACCAATATCGCATAAATCATAATAACAATGATCACCAATTCTAACAGAGAGCATAGGAACACTGGCTTTCCTAGACTTACTAGGATGTGAAACAATATTAGAAGCATCTTCACATAAAATGATGTGACCATCTTCTACATTTTCAATCACAAGGTCTTTAACTATTACAACAGCAGGTTCAACATTTATTTGCTCCTCGGGTTCTATAGGTTTCTTTGCACTTTTGTTAACCACACTAGTTATAACAGAATACTCCTTCATTTTAGCAGGAAAAGGAATTTTTTCAATATAAGCTTCAGGAAGAATGTGATCAACAGTTTTAACTTCAATACATTTACCTATAGGTGAATCAGTTTTATCTTTGTAAGGTTCATGATACTTATTAAAACTCTTCCTAGGCAATTGAAAATGAGAGGCAAAAGCTTTATAAAAATTTGCAACAACTTGAGAGTCAAGACCATAAGTAGCACTCAAATTTCGAAATTTATCAGTATCCATAAAAGTTTCAATGCATTCATAATCATAATTTATACCTGACTCTCTACCTTTGTCGTTCTCCCATCCTTCAGTATTCTCCTGAATCCGATCAAGAAGGTCCCATTTAAACTCTTCTTTGTTGCGCGTGAATGATCCAGAACAAGTAGTATCCAGCAAGGTTTTATCTTGAAAAGAAAGTCTTGCATAGAAATTATCAATGATGATATTACCGGGAAGCTCATGAATGGGGCATTTGAGCATTAAAGACTTCAATCTCCCCCATGCTTGGGCAATACTCTCTCCATCATGAGGCCATAAATTATATATGCGGTTTCGGTCTTTGTGAATTTCACTTGGAGGATAGAATTTAGAATAAAATAGAGGCATAATATCCTTCCAATCAAGAGAATGCCCATTCTTCAGCAGTTTATACCAATGCGCCGCTTTACCAGACAGTGACATAGAGAATAGTTCCTTCCTAACTTCATCCATAGAAATACCTGCACACTTGAATAACCCGCATAATTCATGTAAAAATAGTAAATGATCTCCAGGATGGACAGTTCCATCCCCTTCATAGCGGTTATCCACAACACGTTCAATAATTTTCATAGGTATTTTATATGGAATCACTTTCTCACCGCCTCATCCACTACCTTTGCGGTAGTAGTAGATTTTCCAAATAGGAATTCAAGAGAAGATCTCTCCATAATGAATTATAGCAGCAGGCAGAAATAAAAACAGCACGTACAGTAAAAGTTTTCCTTACCAATTCCACTTACCAATAGCGCTTCCCTCCCCGGCAACGGCGCCAGAAAATAGTCTTGATGACCCACAAGTATGGGGGTGTATCGTAGTACTTTCGGTAAATAAGAGTGTCGAAAACGAGGGAGCGAAGGTGCGACAAGCGGTTTCGATGAAAGATTCACTGTAAATGCTCACAGAGAAGTTTTTAGGAGGTTTTGATATAGCAGATAAATAAAATACAAGTAAGTAAAATGCGAGAATAATAATTGCAGCAAGTGGCCCAATCCTTTTTAGCACAAAGGACAAGACGGTTTGTTTACTTATGATGACCAAACGTTCTTGAGGACACACTGGAATTTAGTCTAGTGCTTTCGCTTCATATAGTTGATTAATCTTCATTGTTTTGATAAGTGTTGTGTGGGTGAACCTATGCTAATGCACCACCCTTCCTAGGACTAATACATACTTGTGATTAAACCCCTTGCAAGCATCCGCAAATACAAGAAAGTAATTAAGATAAATCTAACCACAACCTTAAACTCTGAGATCCTGCTATCCCTCATGCATCGATATACCAACGGGGGTTCAGGTTTGTCACTCCGGCAACCCCACAATTAGCAAACGAATACAAGATGCATTCCCTAGGCCCATAAAGGTGAAGTGTCATGTAGTCGACGTTCACATGACACCACTAGAAGAATAACACCACAACTTAAATATCAAACCATTAAATATTACTCAACATAGTTCACTACTAACATTTAGACTTCACCCATGTCCTCAAGAACTAAACGAACTACTCACAAGACATCATATGGAACATGATCAGAGGTAATATGATGATGGATAACAATCTGAACATAAACATTGATTCAACGGTTTCACTCAATAGCATCAATAACAAGGAGTAATCAACACCGGGAGAGTTTCCCCTATGAAATACTCAAGATTCAACCCTAGATGTTACAACGGAGACGAGGTGCAGCGGTGGAGATGAAGGTGTCGGTGGTGGAGATGATGATGATGATCCCAATGAAGTCCATCTCGATGACGGTGACGATGGCGACGATTTCCCCCCTCCGGGAGGGAATTTCCCCGGCAGATTTCTGCCTGCGGAGAGCTCTTTTCTCTCTGGTGTTTTCCGCCTCGAGGACGGCGTGACTATCCTCGATGTTCCCCGCACCTTAGGGTTTCGGGAGATGAAGTACGCGAAGGGCGATGGCCGAGGGGGTCGTGGGCCCACTCCCCACATGGCGCGCGCGGCATTGGTGGCGCGCCGGCCCATGGGGAGGGCCCATGTCGGCCCTCCTCGGCCTCCCCTTTTGGCTGGCTCCACCATCTGGAAAAATAGGAGCTTCGGTATATTTTCGTCAATTGTTGATCTTCAGAAATATTGTATCCTGACGGTACTTTTTCCAGCAGAATCCTGACTCCGGTGAGTAATTCTCCAATAATCATGAAACATGCAAAATAGGTGAAATAACATAAGTATCATCTCTAAATATGAAATATATCAATGAATAACAGTAAATTATGATATAAAATAGTGATGCAAAATGGACGTATCAGGAGCATATGCGCACGGGAGCCGAATTGAATTTCCGTTTTGGATGTGTATATTTTCTAAAGTTTGACTTTATTAAAACTTTTATGGTCGGTTCGCCGTGGTGGTGGTGTTGCCACCTCGCGAGTGTGAGATGTATGCCGGGGTGAAAACCCCGGAAGGTGGACCACATTGTCGGCTGGGGGCACCGTCGTGGTTACCTTCCACGCATCTGGGTTCTAGATTTAAAACCTTGACCGTTTCGGTTGTCGATGATGGTGTATCACGTCGCCACCTTCTCAGGGCATCATCGTGGAGTCCTTGTTCCTCTTGGTCTCATTTCAGTGTTATTAGTCGCCAAGTCTGGACTCCTATCTTATATATGTGATTCTTTTTACCACTCTTCGTCCTTGTTGTCGGCTCGCATGATCAACACTCGATTTCACAGCCCAGAGTGAGAGGCTACGAGGCCCACCCTGATGACGACTTAGTGGGAGTGGTGCGTGTTGTAGATGTGCCCTAGAGGCAAAAAATATGTTTTATTATCATATCTCCGATGTTTATAATAAGTTTTATGCCATGCTATAACTGTATTAAGAGGAAACATTTGTGCACACATGTGGTATGTAAACAAACCAAGTCCATAGTCAACTAGTCCCTTGGTCAACTAGTGATCAAGGTTTCCTGATCATGGGCATTCATGTCAATTGACCATAGGTTCATATCATGGTATGAATGATGTGATGGACACACACCCAACATATGTATTGCAATGAGATCAAGTCACAAAGTTAGGCATTACGATATCTAAGAGAACGTAGTAACCCAATCCGTGAGATCATACATAATCACTATCACCGGAAGGAGCTTCGACTACATCAACCGTCACACCGTAACAATGTGATCATAAAGGTATCTCTAAGGTATCCAGAAGGAATAGGTTGATTCGTATGCATCAAGAACAAGATTTGTTCATCTGTGTGACAGATAGGTACTCTGGGCCGACTCGTTGAGATTACATCTACTAATCTTGCAAGCATGTGACTAGGTCACGAGAATGTAATACGACAGAAATGAATAAATGTGTTTGTCAGTAACAAGATCTAACTAGGTATAGAGATACCGAAGATCAGATCTCAGGCAAAGCAAGTATCGCAAGACAAAGGGATTAGGACTCGATGTTTAAGGTTCAAGTGATAAAGTTATTTTGCGGAAAACGTAGGGACCATCATGGGTTTTAGATACTGTTGTTGGAAATTGATCGGAGATGCGTCTCAGTCATGTCTGCACATTCTCGAACCATAGGGTGGCACGCTTAAGGGTACTTCACTTTCATTCGGGATCGTCGGAGTAATAAGAGAGAACTACTGGAATTGTTCTTGAGAGGTATCAAAAAAGTTCCGGAGTCAATGAATTGCTCAAAGACTTAAATAATATGTTTTAGCATTTAATTAAACGAATTAAATATTAAAAATGGAATTAAAATAGGCTAATCTCCTCCCCCACCCCTATATAAGGAGGAGGGGCCCTCCTCTCATTCCCATCCCATTGGCTTTTGGCCCTTGATAAGTCTCCGACGTATCGATAATTTCTTATGTTCCATGCCACATTATTGATGATATCTACATGTTTACACATTATATGTCGTATTTATGCATTTTCCGGCACTAACCTATTAACGAGATGCCGAAGAGCCGATTCTTTGTTTTACTGCTGTTTTTTGGTTTCAGAAATCCTAGTAAGGAAATATCTCGGAATTGGACGAAATCAACGCCCGAGTCCTATTTCACGAAGCTTCCGGAAGACCGAGGGGGAAAGGAAGTGGGGCACGAGGCGCCGCCACGGGCGGCGCGGCCAGGTCAGGCGCGGCCCTGGCATGTGGGGCCCTCGTGTGGCCCCAGCGTTGCCCTTCCGCCTACTTAAAGCCTCCGTGGCTCCCCCGGTCAGGAACCACGATACGGAAAACCTTGCGAGACGCCGCCACCGCCAATCCCATCTCGGGGATTCGGGGAGATCGCCTCCGGCCTCCTGTAGGAGAGAATCATCTCTAGGAGGACTCTTCACCGCCATGGTCGCCTCCGGAGTGATGAGTGAGTAGTTCACCCCTGGACTATGGGTCCATAGCGGTAGCTAGATGGTTGTCTTCTCTCTCATGTGCTTCATTGTCGGATCTTGTGAGCTGCCAAACATGATCAAGATCATCTATACGTAATTCTATATGTTGTGTTTGTCGGGATCCGATGGATAGAGAATACTATGTTATGTTGATTATCAATCTATTTCCTATGTGTTGTTTATGATCTTGCATGCTCTCCGTTATTAGTAGAGGCTCTGGCCATGTTTTTGCTCTTAACTCCAAGAGGGAGTATTTATGCTCGATAGTGGGTTCATGCCTCCATTAAATGGGACGGTGATAGAAAGTTCTAAGGTTGTGGATGTGCTGTTGCCACTAGGGATAAAACATTGATGCTATGTCTAAGGATGTAGTTATTGATTACATTACGCACCATACGTAATGCAATTTATCATTGTTTACAACTTAATTTGGAAGAGGTTGATGATAACTGAAGGTGGACTTTTTAGGCATAGATGCATGCTGGATAGCGGTCTATGTACTTTGTCGTAATGCCCAATTAAATCTCACAATACTCATCATATCATGTATGTGCATGGTCATGCACTCTCTATTTGTCAATTGCATGACTGTAATTTATTCACCCAACATGCTATTTATCTTATGGGAGAGACACCTCCAGTGAACTGTGGACCCGGTCCATTCTTTACATCGAATACAATCTGCAATACTTGTTCTACTGTTTTGCAAACAATCATCATCCACACTATACATCTAATCCTTTGTTACGGCAAGCCGGTGAGATTGACAACCTCAACTGTTTCGTTGGGGCAAAGTACTTTGAGTGTGTTGTGCGGGTTCCACGTTGGCGCCGGAATCCCTGGTGTTGCGCCGCACTACATCCCGCCGCCATCAACCTTCAACGTGCTTCTTGGCTCCTCCTGGTTCGATAAACCTTGGTTTCTTTCTGAGGGAAAACTTGTTGTTGTGCGCATCATACCTTCCTCTTGGGGTTCCCAACGGACGTGTTAATTACGCGCAATCAAGCATATTTTCTGGCGCCGTTGCCGGGGAGATCAAGACACGCTTTAAGGGAGTCTCCACAATCCAATCTCTTTACTTAATTTTTGTCTTGCTTTATTTTATTTACTTCTTTGTTTGCTGCACTAAATCAAAACACAAAAAAATTAGTTGCTAGTTTTACTTTATTTACTGTCTTCCACTCTATATCAAAAACACAAAAAAAATAGTTACTTGCATTTGCTTTACTTATTTCAACATGTTTCCTTTTAATTTTACTGCAAAAGATATACCTGTGGGACAAAGGTCTATAATTGGAAGAGATAATATAGAAGAATTTTTCACCCATGTTAGTATGCATGAAGATCTTAAAGATATACCCCTTGCAAAAGTTGTCCCTACTTATGAAGATGCCTCTGTTTGTTTGGTACGCATGATGGAAGCTAGATTTATTAGTCTCAACCCCATGATATAACACATGTTTCTTACACTTTCTGATATGGAGAGGGGAGAGAAGAGAGATTTTGTTCTAAAAGTCTTAGTGCGAGAATTTGAAGATATAGCTAAAGAAGCTAGAAAAGTTTTTATTAAGCATAAGAGGCTTGGCTTTTATACCGACTTTAAAAGAACACTTGAAAAAATATGGATAGAATTAAGTATACTAATAATGTTAATGATAGTGGGGAGATTAAGGCACCAATACCATGTAAGCTCCTAGCGATGCATGAAGCTCTAGATGATAATTATGCTTGGCTTGTTCCTGAAAATTTGTTTGACGAGAGTAGCAAGCCCAAGATTAATGAAAAGGGAGCCGCTGAAACTTATGTATCCAACATAATATGCATGGTTGAGAAAACTCCCAACACCCCTGGTAATGATGTCAATGCTCCATCTCTTGATAATACTTGATACACACTTTCTGCGCCTAGCTGAAAGGCGTTAAAAAAAGCGCTTATGGGAGACAACCCATGTTTTTACTACAGTACTTTTATTTTATATTTGAGTCTTGGAAGTTGTTTACTACTGTAGCAACCTCTCCTTATCTTAGTTTTGTGCATTTTTGTGCCAAGTAAAGTCTTTGATAGTAAGGTTCATACTAGATTTGGATTACTGCGCAGTAACAGATTTCTTTGCTGTCACGAATTTCGACCTGCCTCTCTGTAGGTAGCTCAGAAAAATATGCCAATTTACGTGCGTGTTCCTCAGATATGTACGCAACTTTCATTAAATTTGGACATTTTCATTTGAGCAAGTCTGGTGCCATTTTAAAATTCGTCTTTACGAACTGTTCTGTTTTGACAGATTCTGCCTTTTATTTCGCATTGCCTCTTTTGCTATGTTGGATAAATTTCTTTGATCCATTAATATCCAGTAGCTTTGTGCAATGTCCAGAAGTGTTAAGAATGATTATGTCACCTATGAACATATAAATTTTTATTGTGCATTAACCCTCTAATGAGTTGTTTCGAGTTTGGTGTGGAGCAAGTTTTCAAGGATCAAGAGAGGAAATGATGCAATATGATCAAGGAGAGTGAAAGCTCTAAGCTTGGGGATGCCCGGTGGTTCACCCCTGCATATATTAAGAAGACTCAAGCGTCTAAGCTTGGGGATGCCCAAGGCATCCCCTTCTTCATCGACAACATTATCGGGTTCCTCTAGTGAAACTATATTTTTATTCCATCACATCTTATGTACTTTGCTTGGAGCGTCGGTTTGTTTGTTTTTGTTTGTTTGAATAAAATGGATCCTTTCATTGTGGGAGAGAGACACGCTCCGTTGTTGCATATGGACAAATATGTCCTTAGGCTTTACTCATAGTATTCATGGCGAAGGGTGAATCTTCTTCGTTAAATTGTTATATGGTTGGAATCGGAAATGCTACATGTAGTAATTCTAAAATGTCTTGAATAATTTGATACTTGGCAATTGTTGTGCTCATGTTTAAGCTCTTGCATCATATACTTTGCACCTACTAATGAAGAAATACATAGAGCTTGCTAAAATTTGGTTTGCATATTTGGTCTCTCTAAAGTCTAGATAATTTCTAGTATTGAGTTTTGAACAACAAGAAAGACGGTGTAGAGTCTTATAATGTTTACAATATGTCTTTTATGTGAGTTTTGTTGACAGGTTCATCCTTGTGTTTGTTTCAAATAACCTTGCTAGCCTAAACCTTGTATCGAGAGGAATACTTCTCATGCATCCAAAATCCTTGAGCCAACCACTATGCCATTTGTGTCCACCATACCTACCTACTACATGGTATTTCTCAGCCATTCCAAGTAAATTGCTTGAGTGCTATCTTTAAAATTTCCATCATTCGCCTTTGCAATATATAGCTCATGGGACAAAATAGCCTTAAAAACTATTGTGGTATTGAATATGTGCTTATGCACTTTATCTCTTATTACGTTGCTTGTTGTGCGATAACCATGTTCTGGGGACGCCATCAACTACTCTTTGTTGAATATCATGTGAGTTGTTATGCATGTCCGTCTTGTCTGAAGTAAGGGAGATTTACCACTCGTTTAATGGTTAGAGCATGCATATTGTTAGAGAAGAACATTGGGCCGCTAACTAAAGCCATGAATCATGGTGGAAGTTTCAGTTTTGGACATATATCCTCAATCTCATATGAGAACATTAATTGTTGCTACATGCTTATGCATAAAGAGGAGTCCATTATCTGTTGTCTATGTTGTCCGGTATGGATGTCTAAGTTGAGAATAATCAAAAGCGAAATCCAATGCGAGCTTTCTCCTTAGACCTTTGTACAGGAGGCATAGAGGTACCCCTTTGTGACACTTGGTTAAAACTTGTGTATTGCCATGATAATCCTGGTGATCCAACCTAATTAGGACAAGGTGCGGGCACTATTAGTGTACTATGCATGAGGCTTGCAACTTGTAAGATATAATTTACATGATACATATGCTTTATTACTACCGTTGACAAAATTGTTCCATGTTTTCAAAACCAAAGCTCTAGCACAAATATAGCAATCGATGCTTTCCTCTTTGAAGGACCTTTCTTTTACTTTCATGTTGAGTCAGTTCACCTATTTCTCTCCATCTCAAGAAGCAAACACTTGTGTGAACTGTGCATTGATTCCTACATACTTGCATATTGCACTTGTTATATTACTTTACATTGACAATATCCATGAGATATACATGTTATAAGTTGAAAACAACCGCTGAAATTTTCTGGTTGTTTTTGGTTTGAAATCCTAGTAAGGAAATATTCTCGGAATTGGACGAAATCAACCCCAGGGGTCCTATTTTCACACGAAGCTTCGGAAGACCGAGGGGAAAGGAGTGGGGCCACGAGGCGCCGCCACGGCGGGCGGCGCGGCCCGGCCACGGCGCGCGCGGCCTGCAGCGTGTGGGGCCCTCGTGTGCCCCGCGTTGCCCTTCCGCCTACTTAAAGCCTCGTGTGAAACCCCCGTGCGAGAGCCACACGGAAAACCTTCCTGAGACGCCGCCGCCGCCAATCCCATCTCGGGGGATTCGGGAGATCGCCTCCGGCACCGCCGGAGAGGGAATCATCTCCGGGAGGACTCTTCACCGCCATGGTCGCCTGGGAGTGATGAGTGAGTAGTTCACCCCTGGACTATGGGTCCATAGCAGTAGCTAGATGGTTGTCTTCTCCTCATGTGCTTCATTGTCGGATCTTGTGAGCTGCCTAACATGATAGAGATCATCTATACGTAATTCTATATGTTGTGTTTGTCGGGATCCGATGGATAGAGAATACTATGTTATGTTGATTATCAATCTATTACCTATGTGTTGTTTATGATCTTGCATGCTCTCCGTTATTAGTAGAGGCTATGGCAAGTTTTTGTTCTTAACTCCAAGAGGGAGTATTTATGCTCGATAGTGGTTTCATGCCTCCATTAAATCTGGGACAGTGACAAAATGTTCTACGGTTGTGGATGTGCTGTTTCCACTAGGGATAAAACATTGATGCTATGTCTAAGGATGTAGTTATTGATTACATTACGCACCATACTTAATGCAATTGTCTGTTTTTTACAACTTAATACTGGAAGGGGTTCGGATGCTAACCCGAAGGTGGACTTTTTAGGCATAGATGCATGCTGGATAGCGGTCTATGTACTTTGTCGTAATGCCCAATTAAATCTCACAATACTCATCATATCATGTATGTGCATGGTCATGCCCTCTCTATTTGTCAATTGCATGACTGTAATTTGTTCACCAACATGCTATTTATCTTATGGGAGAGACACCTCCAGTGATGTGGACCCCGGTCTATTCTTTTACATCGAATACAATCTCCTGCAATACTTGTTCTACTGTGTTTTCGCAAACAATCATCATCCACACTATACATCTAATCCTTTGTTTCAGCAAGCCGGTGAGATTGACAACCTCCTGTTTCGTTGGGGCAAAGTACTTTGGTTGTGTTGTGCGGGTTCCACGTTGGCCCGGAATCCCTGGTGTTGCGCCGCACTACATCCCGCCGCCATCAACCTTCAACGTGCTTCTTGGCTCCTCCTGGTTCGATAAACCTTGGTTTCTTTCTGAGGGAAAACTTGATGCTGTGCGCATCATACCTTCCTCTTGGGGTTCCCAACGGACGTGTTAATTACGCGCAATCAGCCCTCTCCCTCTCGCTCTTAGGTGTGGTTCCAAAATATTGGAACGAGCATACGGGGTTAGATGTCTCCATCATACGAACTTTGTTGTGCTACTAGATCATCGGTCCAGATCTTTATTCTACCGCTACTTCACTCGACCGAAGCTCAGGGTCGTCATCTACATCGGACGAGTGTAGAACTGAGGAGTTGCTGCTGGTTGTAGAACTCCATCGCTTGTAAGTTTACTCGACCTCGACGTCAACGTCGTCGTTCGACTACATCAACAACGTTCTTTTGGAACGTAACACTTTCGGTCTTCAAGAGTATGAACACTGAACCTCTTCGTTACCTTACATCTGCATAATATAGATCTTGGCTATATCGTTCTCGTTGGTAGGATTTTTTTTTTTGTTTTCTGCTATGGAACCCTTCCGTGCGACTACGTCCGGTGGTTTCACATGGAGGCACCTCTAGTTAGTAGTCTTCGGTGCTTGGTCGGGTGTGGCTCTGATTTTCCATAATCTTTGATATGTTTTGTAAGATTCCATCGTCATTTTATATCGGTTCGATCGTGTGACTTTATTTATATATCTGGGTAAAATCTGTTTTGATGAAAAGGCATGTTAGTTTGATCTACGAAAATGCAGTTTTGAACCCGAGCTCATATGCTCCTGCTTCAGTCAAAAAATTTAAAAATATCAAATAAAAAAAACTGGATTTTTTTTTACAACGAACATGAGAATGTGTTCTAACTGGAAGCAAAATTGTGGTGAGAAATGACATGTTTGGTGGCTTGTGCAAAAATCACAAAATTGGTTGCTGTTTGAAGCATTTCGATTTGTTGTTTGCAACAATCATAATTGTCTTTTTTGCACAGACCAGTACATGTATCTTTTCTAGGAGTTTTTGCCATGATATGAAAACATGTTCATGTTCATTATACAAAAAATTAAGGATTATTTTGATTTTATTTGCTATTTTCCAGAATTTTTAATTTGAGCAGGAGCAATATGAGCTTGGGAGCAGAAAAACCATGAGAGCAATACTCTTCCTAGTTAGCGGGGTTAAATTGTTCTTGTACAGTTCTTGGAGGGCCCCTTGATTCGAAAGATCCTGTAAACACAACATTTGCACACAAGTTTGCTTGGTTATACTAGAAAATTTACGAGTGGATGAAGATTTACGCATGAAATACAAATATACAATGCAGATGAAAATTTACGTGGCGCATGTTCCATGGGTGCCCACTCGGCAATGCAAAACCAACAGGTCGAATGAATAAGCACGAGTTGTACCTCGGCCATGTGGCCCATGTGCATCGAACAGGAACATAAGAACTGAAAGCGAATTCCCACGGAGTGACATTTCATCACTATTATCTGGTAGGCAGATGATGTTGCTACACTAGCCATTGAGCTGGGGACTGGGTGGCATGCAGATTTTCTCGGTGAAATGCTGGCCACATCCGCCAATAGTCTTGGAAGAGAACATGTACGTACTGTGTCGCCAACTACAGAACTGCCGCAATTTGTCTGTCGCACACCACCTTGTTGTTGGTTCCCATCAGCCCAGATCACAGATTTTTTTTGCTTAATCCTGCAACGCGAGAAGCCAAAGATTCTTTCTAAAATATGATGCATATTTATTTTTGGAAAACTCAAATTTGGTAAACTTTTTCTTTAAAACACCGACCAAAAATGTTGCCCTATTCATTGATTAAGAGAGAGTCACCTGGTTAATTGTGAAAATGGGCAAAAACCCATACAACAATGATACACACGCTGCGACAGAAGATGATACCATACCAAGCCGAAATTGCTGCTTTGGCACCCACACCGACCCCAAGGTTGGACATCCAGCGAGTCAGACACCCCAAAACACAAGAGCTTCGAAGCAGCCACTATGCCTACAACCTCAATAACACACGCACTCACACATGACGACAACAAGGCCCCACACCGAACCGGCACAGAAAACTCGGTAGAGATCTCACACACCATAGAGGGTGAGTCATGGGACATGTGGATCAGACACCGTGAGCATGTGCAAAAAGTAAAAAATAATCTTGGATCACTTCAAGGATGTGATGGGAGGAGGAGAGGCCTGCTCCAAGGATTTTATTTGGGAGTAGCTTGAGTTCGAGGAATCGGATTTGCACTCCCGTGGTGACCCCTTCATCGAGGTGGATGTGAAGAACATCGTAAATCAAATGCTTGGTGGCAAAGCTCCCGGACCGGACGGTCTTATCGGCGCCTTCTACAAGCATTGTTGGGACACAATAAAAGACTAAGTTATGCTAGCTTTCAAACTTTTTGAAGATCTTCAAGTGGCAAACTTTAAATATCTCAACTCCTCTAACATCGTTCTCTCACACAAGTAGGATGGGGCCGAAGATATTGCCAAAAACAAGTCATTCAAAACTTTGGCTCAATTCTCCATGGTTTCAGTAAGGTTACCGTTCTTTAGACCAAATTTTAAAAGATTTATGTGGTGCCAATTCGACGTGGCTATATCGAAATGCAGGCCACACCTGCAGGTACCCTCCCTCAGAAAATTCTTAATTGAATCGTGCAAGACGAGAAACTGAAGATTC
Source organism: Lolium multiflorum (assembly GCA_030979885.1). Taxonomy (NCBI): domain Eukaryota; kingdom Viridiplantae; phylum Streptophyta; class Magnoliopsida; order Poales; family Poaceae; genus Lolium; species Lolium multiflorum. Next base: position 176,220,430 of record CM061752.1, read on the forward strand.
TTGCATGGAGCATAGGATTTGAATTAGCCCAGATAGGGAGGCGCGGGCGAGCAACTAAAGCCGACTTCCTTCCTCTTTGAAGAATTAGCATAGATGGATTCTTTTCCCTCGAAAAGCAAAAGACTAAGCTCATGTTTCCTTTGGTTAGGACAAACATCCGGAACGATTGAAGCGTTGTACATATACACATTTAGCCAGGATTTATTAGGGTCGTTTTTGGATACTCGCGAAGTCGTTTCTCACTTCCACATATGTAAAATCAGCAGTTTAGTTGTGAAATGTTATATGTGTTCTTGCTTAACACGATGTCTTAGCTTTTTCCAGAGGAACGCTTGACTCCACCGTTCTCGCTGGGTAGGCGCTAGCAGACGTAAAAAGTGGGAATGCGCTCGTGGGGGAGAAGAAGATGGAGATGGCGGGAGTCGGGACATTGGTTGCGCGTTTATGCGCGAAAATTAGCCTCACGGCCCTCATAGTCTCTCGCTGCCACTGTAGAATAAATTTCATCCTCACTTTTCCTCTTGGGCAGCGAAGGCAGTGGCGGTGATTTCGATCCAGGGTAGCATCTTCTCCGCCTTCGGTCGGTCTCCTAGATCTGCGGCACTACGACCCCTCTTCGTCTCCAGCATCCTCTTTTGCCCATCGTGTCCGTCTCCGGAAGCATGACGGCGCCTTCAACCAAGGTTGAGCACCTACAGCTGCCCACTCACGCCCATACCTTTAGTTCTATAGCTGCTTTAATTTGTTCAAACTTTAGCCCGATTTAGCTGTTATTTTTGCGAAATTGAAATATTTAGGCCGAGTGGTTGAAGCTTTTCGTTCACGCCGGCTGCACTCATAGATGTGATTCAAACCTGGATGCTTCTCATCTACCATAGAGAGCATCACAACTATAATCCCTCCACCGCAAATGGTCCAATATTTAAGAGCGATAGAGAGAGAGAATGAGAAATATGAACTTGGACATATCATCATGAGTAGGATGAGAAGGGCCCAAGTTTACCAACTTATGCAGACATTATGTGAAAGGGGTGGCTTCAAGATACCATCAACACTTGTATCAAGGAGCAAGTGGTGATGTTCCTCCATGTTCTTGGACATGACAAGAGATTTACAGTGATCCACAACACATGGAGGAGGTCAGCTAAGAAAATATCTTGGTACTTCAGGCAAGTCATGTATTCTATCTGAGAGAGATGATCAAGCCGCCATGTGCTCACACTCCCCGCAAGATCAGCGGTAGCTACTGATGGTTTCCATATTTCAAGGTGAGCAACTATGTCTTCTTGTTGAATACTCGGTTCTATCACAATGAGGCCTACAAATGTTTTCATGTTCATGTCAGGATTATTTTGGGCGATTGATGGCACTCATGTTACTGCTAGAGTACCAAAGAGGAAGACACATGCATATAGGGAAGAAAGCACTACACCAATCATTGTTGACTTTGATATGAAGTTCACATATGTGTTAGCTGGATGGGAACAATCAGCTCATGATGCATCCATTCTTGTTGACAGCTTTGAGAGACCACATGCTCTCAAAATCCCCGAGGATAAGTTCTACGTAGCTAATGCTAGATATGCTTGCTGCCTTGGAATTCTCCCACCCTTTAGGTCAACAAGGTTCTTCCCCAAAAAATGCCAAGGAACTTTTCAATCTCAGAAACTCAATCCTTAGAGTAACTATCGAGAGGGCATTCAGTGATCTAGCGAACAGGTTTAATATCGTTGATCAGAAGCTAGTCCATCATTTCCCCACCCAAGTTAAGCTAGTTGTTATGTGTTGCATTTTGCAAACTGGATCTTGGAGTGGAGTTTGTTGATGAGTCCTTCCTCGACGAGAATGAGGTGAGGATTGATAATGTTCATGTTGGCCATGGTGTCGCTGCTACTGATAATGAGGCCTGGAAAACCAAGAGAAAGGAGTGGGCTGTCGCTACGTGGATTAACAGAGACAACACCAGGATCTGAAGAGGAGGAACTGAAGAACTAAAGATATTCCCTTGGCAGCCATGCCGTTTGTGTTTTATAAACTCCTTTTATGTGTGTGTAACTGATACTTGTGGTGAACTCTTATTTGACAGTAGCTAGGTAACATGTCGACGAACTGCTATTTGCTAATAGCTAGAGAAAAACATCGTTAATTTAGTGATGCATGTGAGTTGCATATACTACATGACAGTTACTTGATAGTAGTGTGTGTGGTAATTTCACCACTTCCGAGAAATGATTACGACAACATCATAGTGCAGGAAACCAAACAACCAAAATTTTCATCCCGTACCTGAAAATTAACTTTGGCAGCCAAACGAAGTGTACGAAAGAGCTGAAAAAGTTTTATTTAGCAACCAAACTAGATGCATAACTTATATCTTGACTTGACTCAGTGAATAATCATGATTCCATAGGCAAGATATCCGTAGATCCAGAAATCGGCTACGACGTGTCGTGGTATCGTCACGGCATATGCCATAGGGTGGCTAATCGAAGGGGCTCCTGAGAGATCTCACGGCGGTATCCGGAAGCGGGTATGGGCACGAGCGACACGGCGACGTACCCAGGTTCGAGGCCCTCCGATGGAGGTAAAACCTCTACTCCTGCTAGAGTGTATAAGATATCACACAGTACAATGGTGCTCCTAGAGCTGTGTCCGGCTGCTCCTGGGAGACTAAGGGAGACGATGGTCTCTCTCACAGGGCAGCGCTAAGGGTGCAATGAAGTAAGAATGATCGATCCCCTACACGAGAGGGGGTAGTGCGGCTTATATAGGCACCGGCACTTTACACATAAGACCCTATAGTCTACTGGCCGGCTTGTCCGGCTCCGGCCTCCGCTCCTTCCCGAGGCAGTGACGTCAGGAGCCGTTGAGGCGTAGTGGCCTGTCCCATCCGGCTGCCCAGGTCAGCGGTATGGAGAGGAGGTGTCCCCGTCGCTGTCAGCCACTGTAGCCAGTACGGATCGTCGTTAGCCATGATGGCCTGTCCGGCGCGTGGCACTATTGCTCCACAGTGCCCCGCGCTTTACGGGAGATGAAGTCAGCGTGGACTTTGGGAACCCGGATCACCAACCCGGTTCCTTCCAGTGCAAGACTCGCCAGCCTCGAGTCGGTCTGAGTCACCCCAGTCGGATATGTCTTGTAGAAGCCGGCCCAGCTACAGCATTGGCGGCCGTAGCCGAGCCGACTAGGACCTAGAGCCAGCCGGCTTCCGGACCAGCCGGCCACGGCGCCGGCCGGCTGCTCCTCAGCCGGCCTTGCCGCGAACCGGCCGGTGGTCAGCCGGCTGCTCCCGCGTCCATTGCCCTACCGGGGTCTTCCCCCGACATTAGCCCCCGAAGCTGGCAAGGTCCTGCGTTTAGAAGGACCTAGGCAGGTTTTCCTGGCTCCTTGAATGTACTTGGCGGCACTTGGAGGGGCCGACTGAGAATTTTCATTCAGCCGGCTGCGCCCTCATCCGGCTCATTCTTGCCGGCTGCTTCTAGCCGGCTGCTATTTTCACTTGTGCTGCTTTTGCTTTCTCGCAAGTTTTGATGGCGTCTCCGCCTTGCTGATAACTTTTGGTCCGAGTTGAACTCGTTGTCCGGCTCCGGCTTGCGGCGCGCAGGAGTCTCCGCCGCCTCGAGTTCTGCACCCGACTTGACCGGTCTGACGCCTGGGCTCTGCCGCCGGTTCGTCTGGTCACATCAATGTTCCCTCCGGATTCAATGCGGTTGTGGGCGACGTGGTGTGGCAGTTTCTGGTAACGGTAGCGGTCGTGGGCGACGTTAATGCGCAGAAGATCCGGGCGGCGTGGCCACGATCGCCACGTGGAGGCCAACTGCCCGCCGCGGTCGGCTATAAATGCCGCGGGGGAGGGTACCGAGGCGGCACTTGCTCACTTCTTCTTCCTCGCGCTCCCGCTCCCCTCGCTCTCTGCGCTCGAGCCCGCTGCTGCTCCGGCGAACTCCTCCCGCTGGCGAACTCCGGCGAGCGAGTCTCCGCCGATCCGCCGCCGCTACTCCGTCGAGCCGGCGCCACGGGGCCCCGCGTTTCAACGGAGCGCCCTCAGCCACCGTCGTCGCCGCCACCGTCGCAAGGTTCCTCGTCGCCCTTTCGTCTTTCTTGGTCAACCTCTTCCTCTTCCTCGACAATGGCCTCCGCCAGCGGATCGTGGCGGGGCTCGTACATGCGGGAGGACGACATCGAGCGGCTGGTGCGCCTCCGCCGGATCCCGTCGTCGGTGGTCACGCGGGCGCCCGGCGAGGAGATGGAGCCCGAGCCGCAGCCCGGCGAGCGCGTCGTCTTCGGCGCGCACCTCGATCGCGGGCTGGGCCTGCCGGCCTCCCTTCTTCCGCGGTTCCTCGACAATTTCGGCTTGCAGCCGCACCACCTGCCGGCCAACGCCTGCGTCCTCCTCAGCTGCTACGTGGCGTTCATGGAGGCTTACGCCGGCTTGTGGCCGGACATCGACTTCTGGAGCCGGCTCTTCTACTTGAAGGCCCAAACCACTGAGGGCCGCCTGCGGGCCTGCGGCGCCGCCTCGATCTACACCCGGCCTGGTACGCCTTTCCCCAAAATCCCCACCGTTGACTCGGTGAAGAACTGGCAGATGTCATTCTTCTATGTGCGCAACGAGGGCGAGCTCGTCGACCGGATCAACCTTCCGGAGTTCAACCCGGTTCCTCCAGTCGGCCGGATCAACTGGAGCTACAACGCCCGCACGGCGGACCCGGATGCTGAGGTGAATCAGCTCTGGGACTTCCTGGGGGCGGCCGTCGCGAACGGGCTGACCGCCGAGGACCTCCTCTGCACCATCGCCGAGCGCCGGGTGCTGCCGCTCCGAATGCGCACCCACAAAATCGGGCACATGTCCGGCCGGTTCGACCGACCCGGACGTCCAAGCTGGCGCTCTCCAAGGCCCAGGTGGCCCGCCGGGTGAACAACATCACCAAGGCGAACATGCCTGAGGAATGGAACTACGGGCTGGCGCCCCACAGCGGGGACAACCCGCCCGTTGGTAAGCTTTGTATCTGCCGACTTAGGCTTGCGGCGAAGGCCGACTTCCTTTTCTTCGCGACTTCCGGCTTGCTCATGTTTTGTTTTTTTCTAGCTCTTCTCCCGGCAAAACGCCGAGGACGGCGACCTGGCGACGAGGAGATGGATGCCGGATCACGCGGATCCGGCTGACCAAGCCGGCGACCAGGTCGGCGATGACGACCTGCTGCAGGCGCCCGACGTAGGCGGCCAGGGGGAGCACAATCCGCCCCTTCACCGGAGACGGGGAGGACGGGCCGGCTACGTCCACCACGGGGGCCTATCCCTGCCGTGCCCTGCGCACGGGCCGCCGAGCACCACGGCGACCGGCGCCAAGGGAAGAAACGGGTCGCGCGGCCCCCGCGCCACTGCCGCCTCGGAGGCGAAGGCGAAGAAGCTCCGCCGGCTGCAGGCGAAGAAGGTTCCGGAGCAGGCCGGGTGAGTTTCTTTTCTCTCTTGTTTGATTCCTTTTCTTTCCTTATTTTCTATGCTTATCTTTTCCTTATTTGTTCGGCTAGGGCTCCCATCAAGTTTGCCCAGGGCGGCGGCTCCCGGCAGACTCCGCGCGTCGTGTCGCCGCCTCCTCGACAAAGGAGGGAGTCGACGCCACAGCCTTCGTCGCGCGGGCCTACGGCCGCCGCTGCGGGTACTCCGCCTGCCGCGGGCGCCTTCCTTCGCCGTGCCGCCCTCAGCGCCCGCGGCACGTGTTGAGCCGACTCGCCGAGCGACGGCGGACGACATGTTCCGAGCCGGACTCGTCTTGAGGCCCATCTGCAGGGCCGGCTTAGGCATGCCGCCGTCGGCCGGGCCGGGCCGGCAGCTCTGCCCGCGACCGGAGCCGGGCCGGGGGCTGCGCCGCACGATCGGGGCGGGCCGGCGGGCGTGGTGGTGCTGGACGAAAGCCGGAGGGGGGCACCTCGAGCGCCGGAGATCGCTGCGTGGCGGTCTGCCTCGCACGGAGCGCCGCCACCACCGGAGCCGACTATGGGGGAGCCGGCCAGGCAGGAGCCGGCGAGAGACGAACTGGCGCGCACGGAGGGCGCCGACTCGCGCGCGTTGGTGAGGACGGGAACCCCATCGGCGTCGCCCCAAGGCCTGCACGTGGCCAAGGGCGCCCTGCTTCTTCATGTGCCGTCCGCCTCCGACTCCAGCCTTGGCTCAGCTGGTACCATGGAGCAGGCGTGGCTCAGCAGCCGACTCCCACGAGGTGACCAGCGGAGGAACCCCGGCCAGCGTCGGTGGAGATGTTCTTCTCCAGCTTGCAGGCCAACCTCAAGGCTAGGGCTGCCGAGGCCGTGGCCAACCTCGCCAAGGTGGAGGAAGCCGGCAAGGTAAGCTTCATCTGTTTTTCGATTTGGTTATCATCTGGTAGCCCTCGAGGCATGGGCCGGCTGCTTGGAGCCGGTCCGGGTTTCGCCTGGCATACTGACTTTTTCTTTTTTCCTTAGGCTGTGGCGGATCGGCGCACCGCTCTGTACAACCGCGTCGTGACCCACTACCATAAGGCCAAGCTGGACCGGGCCGGTTTGGCTCGTGAGCTGGGGGCCGTCAAGGGTAAGTTCTTGCTTCCCGGCTCGATGTCTTCTTTTTAGTTTCGTTGGCTGTCGTTTCTTTCGTACGACGGCTTGTTTTGCCGACTGCGTGGGCCGCCCGGATCCACGAGTGAATCGGACCTCGAGTTGCCGCGCCCAATCGTCACAAGCGAGGAGGCGAATCGGGCTGCGGCCGGTGAAGGTGGCTGACGGGGAGCTGAAGCGGCTGCGCCACTTGAGGCTAACCACCTCAAGGAGCTTGCCGCCCTCAAGAAGGACGGGGAGGAGGCTGGCGGAGCGAGCGGCGGCTGGACGAGGTGGAGAGGCAGCGGCTTGCGCTTCAGGAGGAGGTTACCACCAAGTCCACGGAGCTGACGGCTACCGCCAAACGCTGGACGGAGGGGATTGGCGCGCTTGATCGCGGCTTGTCGGGTGAGTGCCTCTATGTTTCCTTCCCTTTGCGGCTTTCGGTGTCGGCTCAACTTAGGTTGGTGGCCGGCAACGAAATGTCTTTTCGTCTCCATCTTCGGGCTGGGCGATCGGCTCGTGCGGCCGCCGCCGGGCCCTGCTCGCCGAAATCTCCATCTTCGGGCTGGGCGATCGGCTCGTGCCGGCTGCGCCGGGCTGCTTGCTCATTGAAATCTCCATCTTGGTGGGGGCGGTCGGTTCATGCCGGCTGCCGCCTTACTGACCGGAATCTCCATCTTCGAGCTGAGGCGGTCGGCTCGTGCCGGCTGCCGCCCGTTTGCTGCTCCTTCGAAATCTCCATCTTGGGCTGGGGGGTCGGTTCATGCTGCCGCCATCTTACTTCTTTGGAATCTCCATCTTCGGGCTGGGGGCAGTCGGCTCGTGCCGGCTGCCGCCAGTCTTACTTTAGGACTTTGAAAATTTGCATTTTCAGCTTATTTCGGCTTTTGGTGGTTTCTGACATGCTTTTTCTTGCAGCGGCCTTCCCGGAAACACAGGATGCGGCCTTGGCAGCCGTTGGCGTTGCGCGCGAGTCCAGGAGGCGGGCGACTGGTGAGGGCAGCTCGGAGTACTTCAGCATGGAAGACTATATGGCGTCCATGTCTGCCCGTGTCGAGCCCATCACCAAGCTCGGCTGGGAGCTCCGGAAGGCGGGCGGAGCTGGTCCCGTGCGTGGCCCGCGGTGCGCGTATCTCCGGCCTCACCTCCGATGGAGCGGGCGCCGGATCGCTTCCTCGGAAGGAGTCTGCCACGCGTGCTGGCGCCGACATGGCGCTGTCCTTTGTCCTCTCTTGGTACAATGAGGTGGACCTGGGGCAGCTCGAGTATCGTCGAGCCGGCGTGGAGGACAAGCTCCCGGCCGAACTCAAGACCGCCCGGCTTGCCCGAGCCAGCGCCATCGCCGACTTCGTCGACAAGAGCCTCTTCGTCGTGGACCCGAATCCTCAGTCTGATGAGGAGTACGAGATGGAGGATGAGGAGGCGGAGGATGTGCCGAGGACGACCCGGCAGCCGGCTCCATGCTCCAGCCGGTGCTTAGCTTTACCTGTTTTTAATTGTTGCTTTTGCCAAGACAATTCGTTAAATCCCCGGGATGCCGGGTGCATATGTAAGATAATATTGCTATCCTTTTATTAAGGCACGCTTTAATGTGTTGGTTAATCATTTGTGTGCCGAGTTGCTTTCTTTCGACTTGTTCGCCTTTTCCTATCCGCCCCACTCTTTGGCTGTGCTCTTGCCGGTCGTACGTCCGACTTGCGATCCGTCGCCGGATCAAGAGCGGGCCGGGTGAGGCCGACAGTATTTCAGTCGAACGAGCTGAATTCGGCAATCCGGCACTTTGAAAAGTTGCAAGTCAACTCGCTTTTACTCTTTCCTTAGTCGTTTTTCGCGTGCGGCTCCCTAGGCCTTACTCCCGCCAGCCGGACAGCCGGGTTGCGGTCTGTAGCTGGATCGGAAGCCGGCTGTCGGAAACCGGATCACGTTACTGAGCCGGCCGCGTGAAAGGGTTCAAGCCAATTGGCGAAACGAAGTAGAGTATGCGAAACACTTGTCGGAAACGGCGCTCTTGGCGCATGCTTTTCATAGCTTGCAAAAGGGATACAAGGGATACATACATTCCTCCTCTCATGTGTAAAATGGTCGAAGCAACCTGACATTCCAGGGACGTTTAGTCTCTTCGTCAGTTTTGCTTGCCTTGTTCTTTTTGGCCTCTTGGGCATCTATGAGATAGTAGGAGTCATTGCCTACTGCCTTGCTCACGATGAAGGGACCCTCCCATGGGGATGCTAGTTTATGCTGTCCGGCTGTCCGTTGGATCAGCCGGAGCACTAAGTCTCCTTCTCGGAATGCTAAGGTCTTGACCTTCCGGCTGTGGTAGCGACGGAGGCTTTGCTGGTATACGGTTGACCTGGACTCGGCCATCAGCCGGACCTCTTCAACCAGGTCGACTCCATCTTCGCGAGCCTCTTTGGCTTCAGCTTCTGTGTAAAGCTTGATCCTTGGCGCGTCGTGCTCGATATCAGTCGGCAGGACGGCTTCGGCCCCGTATACGAGGAAGAAGGGTGTGAAGCCGACCGATCGGTTTGGCGTTGTGCGCAGGCTCCACAGCACGCTGGGTAGCTCTTCAATCCAGCAGCCGGCTGAGCGCTCAAGCGGCTCCACCAGCCGGGGCCGGATGCCGGCTAGGATCAAGCCGTTAGCCTTCTCCACTTGGCCGTTGGTCTCCGGGTGCGCCACGGACGATAGGTCCATCCGGATCCCCATCTCCCCGCAATAGCGTTTGAAGATGCCTTCGGCGAAGTTGCTGCCATTGTCGGTGATGATGCTATGCGGGTAGCCATATCTCACGATTATTTCCTTGAGGAATGTGACGGCTGTGGAGCCGTCCAGCTTCTTGATTGGCTTGGCTTCGATCCACTTAGTGAACTTGTCAATCATCACCAAGAGATGAGTCATGCCGCCTCGGGCTGTTTTGAATGGGCCCACCATATCCAAGCCCCATACGGCAAATGGCCAAGTAATGGGGATGGTCTTCAAGGCGGAAGCCGGCGTGTGCCTTTGCTTGGCGAAGCGTTGGCAGCCGTTGCACTTCTTCACCAGTTCTTCTGCGTCTCTGAGCGCAGTCGGCGTAAAAGCCGTGCCGGAAGGCTGGCCACTATGGCTCTGGAGGAGGCGTGATGGCCGCACTCTCCCTGATGGATTTCCCTTAGGAGTTCAATCCCTTCAGCCGGCTCGACACACCGCTGGAGCACCCCACTTACGCTGCGTTTGTACAGCTCGTGGTTGATGATTGTATAGGCCTTGGCCCTTCTCTCAATCTGCCTGGCCTGGATTCTGTCATCAGGCAGCACACCGTCGGTGAGGTAGGAGAGGAATTCTTGTGCCCATGAAGGTACGCATCTTATCTCGAATACGCTGACCAACAGGGTCTCCCGCGTGGGAGCTTCCGGCTTCGGCGCATGGTCGCCGGGTTCGGCTTGCTAGCCGGGAGGGTTCGCTTGCTAGCCCCAGAGTGTGGCGATAAAGCCCCGGGTTGGACGTCGGGTTCGAGCGTGGTAGCCCGCGGGTTCGGCTTGCTAGCCCCCGACTTGGCGATGAAGCCCACAGGTTCGGCTGAGCAGCCCCGGGTCAGCCGGCACGAATATTGAATCCGAATCCGGTGACGGTATGATGGACGGCTTCTTGATAACCGCCAAGGCGATGCCCGGCGGAATGGCCTGCCGGGTTGAGCCGATCTTGGACAAGGCGTCAGCCGCCTCGTTGTTTGCTCGTGGCACATGGTGGAATTCGCAGCCGTCGAAGAAGCCGGATAGCTGCTGGACATGGAAGCGGTATGAGGCCATGTTGGCGTCCTTCACGTCCCAGTCGCCAGATGCTTGTTGTATGACCAAGTCGGAGTCGCCGAAGCAGAGTATGCGACGTACGCCAATCTCCTTGGCCAGCTTCAGCCCATGGATGAGCGCTTCGTACTCTGCCACATTGTTGGATGCGGCGAAGTGAATCTGCAGGACGTATTCCAGCCGGTCCCCCTTTGGAGAGGTGATGACGATGCCAGCTCCCAAGCCGTTGCGCATCTTCGAGCCGTCGAAGTGCATCTTCCAATGTGTGGAATCCGGCACAGGCGGCAGATATTGCATCTCAGCCCAGTCGACGAAGAAGTCCGCGAGGATCTGCGACTTGATGGCTGTGCGTGGCTCGTAGAGGATGGTGTGGGCGGCTAGCTCCAGGGCCCACTTGGCCACCCGGCCGTTGGCATCCTTGCTGCCGATGATTTCCGCCAGGCGCGTGCAACCACCTTGATGGGATGCTCTTGGAAGTAGTGCTTGAGCTTCTTGGCCGCCATGTAAACGCCGTAGGTGACCTTCTGGTAGTGGGGGTAGTTTTGCTTCGACTGGGAGAGCACTTCGCTGAGGTAATAGACTGGGCGTTGGACCAGCTGCTCTCTGTTTTCGGCTTCTTTGCGCTCCACCACCAGGACAACGCTAACCACTCGGTTGGTGGCTGCGATGTACAACAGCATCGGCTCCATTGAACCCGGCGTTGCAAGGATTGGCGCGGTTGAGAGCACGCGCTTTAAGTCACGGAAGGCTTCATCCGCCTGTGGTGACCAGACGAACTTGTCCGCCTTCTTCATCAATTGGTAAAGGGGCAGTGCCTTCTCCCCCAGCCGGCTGACGGCTCAAGGCTAGGCAGCCGGTGAACTTACGGACGTCCTTGAGGCACTGCGGCAGCTCCATCTTCTCAATGGCACTGATCTTCTCCGGGTTGGCTTCGATTCCTCGGCGAAGACGAGGTAGCCCGGAGTTGGCCCGCACGCCGAATGTGCACTTGGCCGGGTTGAGCTTCATCCGGAATCTTCGCAGATTGGTGAAGGTTTCTCTCAGATCATCAAGGAGGGTAGGCATCTCCTTGGTTTTTACAACGACATCATCCACATATGCGTGAACGTTCCTGCCGATTTGATCCTGCAAACACTTTTGCATGCACCTTTGGTAGGTGGCGCCTGCATTTTTCAAGCCGAACGTCGTGTAGCAATAAGCCCCGTACGGGGTAATGAACGAAGTCTTTATTTGATCATCCGGATTCAAAGGAATCTGGTGGTAGCCTGAATAGGCATCTAGAAAAGACAACAATTCACAGCCGGCAGTCGAGTCTATGACTTGATCTATGCGCGGCAGGGGGAAGGGGTCCTTCGGGCACGCCTTGTTGAGGCTGGTGTAGTCGATACACATGCGCCGGGAGCCGTTCTTCTTCAAAACCAGGACCGGGTTTGCCAACCAGTCCGGGTGCAGCACTTCCATGATGAAGCCGGCTGCCAGCAGCCGGGCGATTTCTTCACCGATGGCCTTCCTTCGTTCTTCGGCAAAGCGCCTGAGAGGCTGCTTCACCGGCTTGGCCTCCGGACGTGGAGGTGGTGCTCAGCCAACTCCCTCGGCACACCCGACATGTCTCTTGGAGTCCATGCGAAGATGTCCCGATTCTCACGGAGGAAGCTGGTGAGCTCGCCTTCTATTTCTTGCTCAAGCCGGCACCGATGGTGACGTACTTGTCCGGCTGCGCCGGGTCGAGCAAGATCTTCTTGGTGTTGTCGGCCGTGGAGAGTGAGTCGTCCCCGGGTTGCACTGCAGCCGGCATGTCTGTCTGCGCGGCCTTGGCGAGGGCAACGGCGTCGTGGATGAGCTGCTTCTCGGTGGCGATGACCGGCGTCTGGGCCATCTTGGAGCTCTGCGTGGCGCGGTCCATGGAGCGGCGATAGTCGCCGGCTATGGTGATGACCCCCTTTGGGCCAGGCAGCTTCATCTTCGGTACCCATAGTGGGGCACCGCCATGAACTTGGTCGGGCCGGCCTGCCCAGGGGCGCGTGGTTGGGACTCACGAGGTCCACCACCTCGGGCTCGATTCTCTCGGTGCGGAAGTGATCCGGCTTCCCGAACATCACCTCCAGCGTGATCCGGCCGATCGGCTGGCAGCGGTGGCCTGGCACGATGCCGTGGAAGACGGTGGGGGTGGGGCGCAACTCGGCCTCCTGGATGCCCAGCTTGCGGGCGGTGTCGCGGTAGAGGATGTTGATGTTGCTGCCGCCGTCGATGAGGACGCGCGAAAATCGCACGCTGCGCCGAGTCGTGCCGATGGTGGGGTCGAGGACCATGGCGTAGCTGCCCGGCTTCGGCAGGACAGCCGGTGTGTCGCGGCGATCAAAGGTGATGGCCTGCTCGACCAGTTTAGGTACTGGGGGACCGGCGGTATGACCGCGTTGACCTCGAGCAGCTCTGCTGGCTCGTCTTGTCCTCGGGCTCGGAGGTGAAGATGATGTAGGTAGCATCTTCGGCCAGATATCGGCCATGGTGCACTTGGTTAGCCTCGTGGTGCTCGAGGTTAGCGTTCTCTGCGCCGCCTTGGCCACCCGGCCCGCCGGCTGGAGGAGGCGGGGGTGGAGGAGGGGTTCGCAGCTTGTCGGCCGCTTCATGAAGTGGCGGTCGCGGGTGGTGTGGTTGGAGGGTTCTTGCCGCTGTGGTACTTGCACGCGAGTCGAGCATCTGCTCGAAAGGTGTACTCGGCTTCCATTGCCGGTCTGTTTGCTTCTGGCGGCGGCTGCCGCCTGCCGCGTTGTCCGACACGGCTGCCACATGGGCGGAACCGTACCGACGGTCCGGCTGGTCGCTGTGACGCTTGCCGCGGTAGTTGTCCCGCCGGCTGCCATGCGAGCCGCCTTCGGCGGCTTGTGCTCAGCCGGCTTGTTGTTGTCCCGTCTTCTGGAGCCGGTGAAATGTCAGCCGGCGCCTTCCCGGCTTCCTCCGCCAGCGCGTACTGCGCGATGACCATCAAGGCGGCCATCCTCTTGGGCTCGCTGCGGCGGCTTGTGCCACAGCATGGTGTTGGGCCGGCAGCCTCCCATGAAGAAGCGATGGCTTGCATCTCGTGTACGCCCTCACGAGGAGTTGCGCATCTCGCACCAGCGCGTTAGGTACGCGCGATCCGTCTCGTCCGGGCCACCTTGCATCTCAAGCTGTTGAGGCGACCCGGCCGGCGATAGGTGCCGGTGAAGTTCTGATGAAGCGGCCTCGAAGTCCAGCCAGCCGTTTATGCTGCCGGCTGGCAAGTTGTTGAGCCACGTGTGGGCGGGCCGAGTAGCATGAGGGGGTAGCGCACAGCCCACGCTTGTTGTCCTTGGCGATGCCGACTGCCGTGGAGTAGTCCGGCAGCCATCTTCCGGCTTGGCGGTGCCATCGTACTTGGGGGTGTCGCGCGGGAGGAAGCCGTCGACCATGGGCTCGTTGAGGATCCCGCGACCCGAAGCACTTTGGCCGGCTGGCCCTTCTTCGCGATGCGGGATTGAACCAGCCGGTCGGCGGTCCCGGGCGTCGGTTGGCTCGATGCGCGGGCCCGGCCGGGGCGGGGCGGCGCCGCCCGGGGCCGGCCGGTGAGGGCGTCGAGGCTCGGAGTCTTGCTCCTGGTTCGGCTTGGGGAGCCGGCTGCGGCTGCTACCGCCCTGGCTGGTGGCTCGGCCGGCTTGAGGTTGCGTGCGTGGCGCGGGAGTCGTTGCGCCGGCTTGGTGCTGGGGAGGCGGATTCGGCCGTGTCCCTGGCATTGCCTGCGGCACCACGAGCGTGAGGAGCTCTAGGGTCTCGGGCGTACCTGGGGTCTTTCGACTGCTTGTTGGCAGCCTTCACCAACTCAGCCACCCGCGCAGTCTGGCGGCGTAACTCTTCGCCTTCGAGGCGGTGCAGCTCTTCTGCGGCGGCTTCGGCCGCGAGCATGTTCTTGTCGGGGGTGTTGTAGATGGGCAGCTCCATGGATGGAGCCGGCTCGTCCGCGCCGTCGCGGTCGATCTCGGCGCCTAGGTCGCGGCCTCTGCGGCGGATCTGGCCGGCTCGGCTGGGGTTGTCGCCGCCTGGGGTGAGGCCGTGGGCGCGGTTGTACTCGCGCTGGGTGATGTCCCACTGGCGCTTAGCAGCAGCCAGCTCCTCGGTCTGCTTGAGGAGGAGCACGCGGTGCGCCTCCAGGTCTGCCTCGACGGCGGTGGCGTCGGCGCCGGCTGCCGGTGGTGAGCGGAGTGCTCGGCTTTGCCCGGACTTGCTCCGGCCGGGATGGTGGTGGTGGCACCTTTGCGCCTGATGCGGATGCGTGCCCGCCGAGTCGCGCTCGGTCGGGGCCGCGGACGCGCGGGACTTGGAGGGGACTCCTCGCCGCCATCATGACTTGCACGACGGCGGGGCTGGCGGGAGCGCTGCTGCCGGCTCGCGGAGGAGGGCTGGCGCAGCGCAGCACCTGCCGCGGGTAGCGCGGCGGTGCGACGGTGGCGACGTAGACGTCGTGGCCGCCGAAGGAGATGACTTGCCGCCGCTGGAAAGCTTCGTCGGCGAAGCAGCGCGTTGTCGGCCCGCGCGATCGAGGAGCCGAATCTCGAGATCAAGCACAGGCGACTCGCTCGCCGGTGGTGATGGTGAGGTCCGTCCGGATGAAGACACCGGCCGGGATGCTTGAGGGCCACGGTGGGCGCCAAATGTCGTGGTATCGTCACGGCATATGCCATAGGGTGGCTAATCGAAGGGGCTCCTGAGAGATCTCACGGCGGTATCCGGAAGCGGGTATGAGCACGAGCGACACGGACGTACCCGGGTTCGAGCCCTCCGATGGAGGTAAAACCTCTACTCCTGCTAGAGTGTATAAGATATCACAGTACAATGGTGCTCCTAGAGCTGTGTCCGGCTGCTCTGGGAGACTAAGGGAGACGATGGTCTCTCTCACGAGCGGCGCTAAGGGTGCAATGAAGTAAGAATGATCGATCCCCTACACGAGAGGGGGTAGTGCGGCTTATATAGGCACCGGCACTTTACACATAAGACCCTATAGTCTGCGGCCGGCTTGTCCGGCTCAGCTCCGCTCCTTCCGAGCGGTGACGTCGGGAGCCGTTGAGCGTAGTGGCCTGTCCCATCCGGCTGCCCAGGTCGGCGGTATGGAGGAGCCCCGTCGCCGTCGACCAGCGCGCGATACGGATCGTCGTTAGCCATGATGGCCTGTCGCGCGTGGCACTATTGCTTTACGGAGATGAAGTCGGCGTGGACTTTGGGAACCCGGATCACCAACCGGTTCCTTCGGTGCAGACTCGACCTCGAGTCGGTCGAGTCTGAACTCCCGATCGGATATGGGCATTTGGCAGCCACACGAGTGTTGGCGGTAGAGCTGAGCCAGCCGGCTTAGCAACCAAGCGGATGCTGACTTAAATCCGGCCTTGCCTCGGCGAGTGGTCATGGTCAGGCAGCTTCCGTGTGCCGAAATCGCCACGACGACGATACTCTCCTAGTGAGTACGTGAGCGCGTACGTTCGTGTCCCTTCCGCCCCACGCCAAACGAGGTCGTCACCTAGTTGCACTCAAAACAGGGACATCAGCGGAGCAAATCGGCCGGCCAGCCGTATTCAGTATTCCAGTAAGGCACTGTACGTACGCCCGTATTTTCGTCGTCACGTACGTCAAAAATGTCAATGGTCGAGATCATGCCCTCCGACTCCGATCGCCATGGGCATGGGCGCCAGCTTGGCGGTCTGATCGAGCAACAAATATCAGCAGGATCCTGACGCGGCCACCCTTCTCCGTCCCAGTGTCCCACCCCAGTATACCGACCCAGCCTGGCAGCCAAACCGGGCCGGGCGTACTACATGGTCGGCGTCGTGCGACACGTGCGGGAAAAAAAATTCGAGGCCAGGCGAGCGGGACGACGTGGGGCGACCGCGACCGCGGCCACTGCCCACTGCATGGTGACCTACGAGCGGCTAGCTAATTTCGTGCTTCCACACGTACCGGCCGGGATCGATCGATCGGGACGTCGAGCTGTGATTCGTGCCATGGAAGAAACGGACAAGTAGGAATGGATGGCGACCCAGATCAAGTTATTCGGTGATCGATCCCTCCCACACACCACAGTCCATGCATGGCTCATTTTCCCTTTTTTCCTTTCTTTTGGCGGCAAAGTTCTTTGACTCGGTTACAATATATCACTACAACCGTATCTTTCCTTTCCTTTCCTAGTCTCGTTGATCATGCGCAGGAATATGTTAATGCAGTAGTAGTAGTGTGAGCCATGATTTGCCTCCATTCAACATAGTAGTAAGAAGAGTTTTGCCAAGAAACAAGTATAACAAGCGCAAGGAATTTTTTCATGTCAGATAATGTCTCTGGTGACTGTTTGGACCTTAGAAAATAGATATCGGGATGGACAACAAACAGTACTCCTCTATACAACTAAGCACGTTGGTCATGCAGTAGTATATTATATTCGTATTCGATGGGGAGTTGGCCGGCCATACCTTAACATGTTGCAAGTCCGAGAGTGTGAACGTCGGCGCCTATTAGGCTACACTAGTAGAAAAAGGGGCAGTAGGCCCGGTCCATTTGGCCTTCAGACCGGTTAAACGGGCCAAATTAGGCGGGACTAAGGGTGCCCTTTAATCCCGGTCAACATGGCCTAAGGTCCCACGTGGTGCGGGGGAGCTCGCCGTGGAAGAGAATTTATTTCCCCGTGGTCGGTACTTAATAGCAATTCTCTGCCGCGGCAGAGTTTCAGCAATGCATATATATCATTCAAGAAACCACAAAAAATCGTCATGAATATATATAGACATCGTCAACAGTACACGACATCGTCAACAGTACACGTAATGCATGCATATTTACAATACAACATCTCCTCGACGAATTTCGTCCCCCGTCACGATCCGCCGATAGTGCTCTCCACCTGGGGTAAGGGCCTCGGTAATAAAGAATCCCGCGATTTCCTCTTGAATTGCTTTTATTTGATCCTCCGTTATGAGAGTGTTCCGCAGGCGTGTCATCTATATTTAAAAAGGGAGATCAATATATGAATGGAACTCAATACAATAGATGGTACTAATTAAGATTAATTGTGAAATTTTGTTATCGTACACGAGTGTGGTGTATACGGGCATCCCCACCCTTGGGACAGGCCATGTCACGCATGAAGGTGCAGACGTAGTATCCACATAAGTTATTCCCTGGTTCCTGCCTCATACACTTTACGAAAAAATAGTTCGATCAAACTAATAATCAAGCATCGTATTGAAAGTAAATATCATATATAAAGTTTCACGGACATAGCTATATATATAGTACTACTTACAGGGTAATCTTGAAATGTAAGCTCCGGTTTCCATTTACCCGGAACAGTATTGATGAACCGTTTCCAAGCCCTGCCCGGCAAAAAATAATGAGTAAATGAGTAATTGATTAGTTGATGATATCTTCGAATTAGAGCAGATGAAGATGCCAATACGAAATTGATTGAAACTACCTCTGGAGGATGGCAGCCATGTCCGCCCATTCCGCATATTCTTTACGTTTCGAGTCCATGACTTTTACAACTCCAAGGGGAAGATCAATGATTAGGAGAATAAAGTGGAATCTGCACAAGCATAGCTCAATGATTACGAGAATAAAGTGGAAGGTGCACAAGCATAATGTATGTTATATATAACACTCACTTGAAGTTGTAGGGAAAGAATATATCCTCTTTGTCTGCTTGCTTCTCTAAAAACATTACGATGTTGTCCTCTGTGTCCTTGGGGTACTGTCGAACCGTAACTTCATGAACTGTGTTTGGGTCTATGAACCCCAGCGGTAGGAGCTTGCCTCTTTTGTATTCCAGCTTCTTCATTCTGCATAATTAAATGTATAGCGTACACAAAGAATATAATGAGGATAATTGTTAGTGCAAATGAATGAGCTACAAACTTAATTACACAAATAAATCACTTACAGGCAGTAGCAACTGATGACAGCTTTGTCGAGGGCGTCTTGATTGAATAACTGAAACAGTTCTTCTAACTCAAGGTTTATCTCGTCTTCCCCCCGGAAGTAATGCTCATCTCTAAGATACACCGTGAGGTAGCTTTCACTTCTTCGACAGGCTTTTAGGTACCATTCATGCAACCTTCGCATCTGAGTCCCTAGACGCGCGAGCTCGCCAGGTTTGACGAGATCTTTTCCGTATCTATACGTGTTTACCACTTGAGCCGTTGGATAGTAATCTTCGTACTCAACTGATGCTCCCTGAGCTCTAGCCGCCCGTTCGATCATCGATGCCGTCTCTGGATCATGATATGGCTCCACGATGAAGTGGGGTGCGGCCTGAATGTCCTGCTGTCCAAGCTGGGCGACTTTTTTTGCTTCTTTGCTCGCTCTAGAGGACTGTCCAAGAGAGCGGTCATAATCAGCTCTCGGCTCAGGTCTCTTCATTCTCGTCTCGGCAAAGTGCTTCACTGTCTGCGGTGGAATAAACATCTTCTTCGGCGCAAGAAACGCCTTTTGCTCTTCAGTCTGCTCATGTGGTAACAACTCTGGAGTCTGTGCCCTCATTGGAGTTGATGATCTCTTCGGAGCTGTAGGAGGTGCCGCGGACCGCTTCCTCTTTTGCTTAAGTGGAGGCGGCGGAGTCTCCTGACGAGGAGGAGGAGGAGGCGGCGGAGTATTTTCACGCGGAGCAGACTGGTCATGGATAGGGGAATCATCATCGCGCACAGGAGAATCATCACGCGGAGGAGACTGCAGGTGGCGGAGGAGGCGGAGGTGGCATGCTTGTTGGCTTCTCACCTGGAAACACAATGTTCTCCTTCCGCCATTGCACGGTGGTTCTACGGGCTTCTCCCAGTTCTTTGATTTCCCCATCTTCACCTGCAGGGCGCTCAAGCACCAACCCCTCATAATCTCTCAACACTTCATCCACCATCACAACAGCAAAGTCGTCTTGGACCGAACGGCAATGGTAAGACCTTGTAGGTAAGAGGATGCCGACCGCCGCCTTGAAGGATAGGTTGAAAACTTTAACATGCAGCTCACAAGGACGGCTCTTAGTGAGATCATCCACGGGGGGTAGCGAGGAGGCTCGACCACCTGGTCATCATCATCATTATCCACCTGCTGAGAGGAAGCCACGCTGCTTTTCCGGTGTGGTTGAGATTGCAGCGGGGCGATGGCATTGAGCAATGCAGGATCTACAGCCTGCCCCTGAGCCATCTGAGATGTAAGTACTTGGGTTACCATGGTTAATTGGGCTTTCATGGTGCTCATACCCTCCTCTAAGTTAGCCAGGCGGTCTGTTTCCCTTGCCTTCCTCCTCTCATGGCTTTTATCAGGAAATCTCTTCCTTTCCGCGGGAAAGCCATACTTCCACGGAACGGAGCCTTCTGTGCCTCGTGTTCGTCCGCCGTGTTCTTTGTTCCCAAGGGCGCGTGTCAGCTCATCGTTCTCTCTTTCGGGCTGGAACAACCCCGCCTCCACGTCCCTATGTGCTCTTTCCAGGGCATCAATGGGAACCTTCAGATGAGCTTTCTTATAGATGCACTTCCCTGTTTCTGGATCCAACGTTCCCCCAATCCCGTAGAACCACTCCTTGCACCGTTCGATCCAACCGTGTGTCCCTAATCTGATCCCTTTCTTGGTTCCGCCTCAGCTGCTTGCCACTTAGGACGGTTAGCCCTGTATCCACCTGGACCCAGAATTTGGTGATATAGCTTCAACGCAGCATTTGCCTTATTTATTTCCGACCTTCTCTTAAATTCTTCTGACTCCGTGCTGTACTTCACGAATTCTTCCCAGTGAGTTTTTACCTTCTCATTGTCCGGAGTCTTCTTTATCTTGATAAGGCGGCGCAATCTTTTCTTGTGGCTCTTGAATAGTTCGGCCATCTTCTTCTTGCCAAACTCGCGGAGGGCCTGCTCCATCTTGGCCTTTTCAGCGTCACCCCCCTCTTCGGGTACTATGTTGAAATGTGACATGAGCTTGTCCATAATGCTGTTTTTGGCTACATCATCGATATAAAGACCTTGACCTTCTTCCTCTGCAGACAGCACTAGTCCCTTCGGCTTGTGCCATTCTCGAACGGTGATCGGGACGTGGTCCCTAACAAGCACTCCGCATTGAGCTATAAATGCCTTTGCACCTTTCTCTGGAGCAATCGGTTTACCATCCTTTTCGATGTGGGTGATGTCGTGCCTAACACCGTCATCCAACTTTTTGGCCGGGCCTCGCTTCCTCGACTTTACAGAAGAAGTGCTCGATCCGGAGGGCTAAAAAAGAAATAATTCATAGTCAGTACAATTTAATTAGTTAATGCATCTAGTCGATCAACAGCGGCTTAATTAGTTTATATACCTCGGTGATAACTATAGTTCGGGAGCCATTATGATGATCTTGTTCCTCACCGGCGCCACTAGGATCTTCTTCCTCAATATTCTCCGCTCCCTCACCGGAGTCATTCAAATAAGTTGCGGTGACATCGTCACCGCCATCATCTGGAATAACATCGTCGTCGCGATCATCCAGAGTACCGTTTGCTATGAGGTTCTCCATGAAATTTTCTTCAAATTCATCTCTGTCCATGCTTTCTACAACGACCTGCAAGCTATACATAGGAACCATCATATGATCAAATTAAGGATAATGCAGAAAACTGAAAATGGAGTTACATATGTAGTTCTTAACTAAGGATCGATAATATAGTGCTGAAAGCAGATAGTGCAGTTACATGCATACATAGATCGGGTTCATGTTTATTTAACCCTAATACATATCAATCACTACTACAACCACTCAACCGCGCAGACCGGGTCCTAGAGGGCGCCGACCGGGTCCTGAGCCGCGCTGGGTGTACCCCCAAAGCCACGGAACAACAACGGGAGCATAGCTAACATGAGATCCCCGCATAACGCTCCATCCGGTCCTATACATGTTGTCTAACGCGTACATGTAACGGCGAACGTGCTGGTCCTCCGCTTCAATGCGCTGAGCTACCTCCTCCGGCGGGGCCGGCTCCCTCTGAAACGACCGTGGCCCATAAGACCTCCACCAAAGAATATCCGGGTCGACAACGGGACCCGGATTCCGCACCAAGGTGCGCGACCCGGAAGCTAAGACCTCCCAGTGCCACCCCGGCGGAGCCCAGTCCCGGACCTCCCCCATCTGCTCCATCTCCTCTAGAAGAGTCAGACCACGGCGCGGCGGCTGTCGCGGCATCGTAGCTACGAAAACAAATCATATATGTACTAATATAAATAAAAAACATGATATTGTGCTAAATAAAAAAACTTCACTACTTTTGTACTAACGCCGCGTTCCACGACCCCGGATCGATCGATCCGGATCGGGGGTCGGGAACGACAGCGGGAGCGGTAGCGGGAATTGAATGACCCTGTTTTGGGGGCGTCGGCAGGGGCGCCGGCAGTACCGGCACCGCCATGGACTCGGCGCTCCTCCTCGCTCGCTCTTTCTCTATTTCGCGACCCTAAGTCTATGTCGCGGCGGCACCGCTCGGCACCGCCACGGTCTAAGTCGTCGGCGCGCGCGGGGGGCGGCGCCGACATAAATGAATCTATTTTGTTAATTTTTTCTAATTAATAACTACACTAATTTAAATCAAACTAACTATTTCTAATTTAAATCAAATTATGTACTAATTTACAAATTATGTACTAATTTAAAAATCAATCTAACATATACTAAATTTTTGTAACTAATTTAAATCAAATTATGTAACTACACTATTTTGTAACTACACTACACTACTTTACACTATTTTGTAACTACACTACACTACACTAATTTACACTAATTTAATTAATAACTACACTATATTTAAATCAAATTTTTAACTAAACTAATTAATCTAACATATATAACAAAAAAAACAAAAAAAAGAAAACTATGGCCGGCCGCCGGTCGGCCGGCCGGAGGAGGGAGAGGGAGAGGGGAGGCCATACCTGCGCGCGCGGTGGCGGCGGCGGCGGAGGTCGACGGTGAGGGCGGAGAGTGGCGGTGGCGGCGGCGGTGGTCGAGGAGCGCCGCGGCGGGCTCGCGCGGCCAACGCGTGCGCGCGCAGAGAGAGGAGGGCGGCGGATGGCGCGGGTGGCGGCGGCGGCGGTGGCGATGGCGCGCGGGAGGGCGGCGGCGGCGGTGGTGATGGCGCGGGAGGCGGCGGCTATTTCGGCAGCTTGGCGGCGCCGTCTCGCGGGATTGATCTCCGCGGAGACGAAGTGTTTTCTTTATCTGCCCCCCCTTTGGTCCGGTTTGTATTACAAACCGGGTCAAAATTTGGATCCGGTTTGTATTACAAACCGGGACTAAGGTCATTTTCTTGTGTTTTCGCTGCGCGCGCAAAAAGGCCTTTAGTCCCGGTTTGTAATACAAACGGTCCAAAGTCCACTTTTTTAAAAAAGTTTCATTCCCGCCTTATTTCAAATGAAAAAAAAGCCACCGCACTGCGACACTTGTCCACCCCCGCGCCATGCATGTGCGGCCACGCCACCGCCACCGCCGTGTATTGGCCACCACCGTCGTGTCGGCCACCGTCACCACCGCCGTGTCTGCCACCGTCACCGCCGTGTCGGCCGCCGCCACGCCGTCGTGGCCACGCCGCCGTGCCACACGTGTCCCTTCCCCGTGCCACGTGTCCCTCCGCCGTGCCACACGTGTCGCTTACCCGTCGACGCCGTCGTGCGACGTGGCCACCGCTTCCACGTGCCACGCCGCCACCGCCACCGCGTGTACTGGTGATACGTCTCGAAGTATCGATAATTTCTTATGTTCCATGCCACATTATTGATGATATCTACATGTTTTGTACACATTATATGTCATATTTATGCGTTTCCGGAACTAACCTATTGACGAGATGCCGATTCTTGTTTTTCTGCTGTTTTTGGTTCAGAAATCCTAGTAAGGAAATATTCTCGAATCGGACGAAATCAAGACCCGCATCCTATTTTTACGAAGCTTCGAACACCGGGAAGGACCGAGGAGGGGGCCAGGCCCACGGGACCATAGGCCGGCGCGGCACAGGTGTGGCCAGCGCCACCCTATGGTGCCGCCGCCTCTTCGACCCTCCGACTCCGCCTCTTCGCCTATAAGAAGCCCCCTGGACCTAAAACCTCGGGACGGAAAAGCCACGGTACGAGAAACCTTCCAGCTGCCGCCATCGCGAAGCCAAGATGCAGGGGAGGAGTCTCTGTTCCGGCACGCCGCCGGGACGGGGAAGTGCCCCCGGAAGGCTTCTCCATCAACACCACCGCCATCTTCATCACCGCTGCTGTCTCCCATGAGGAGGGAGTAGTTCTCCATCGAGGCTAGGGGCTGTACCGGTAGCTATGTAGTTAATCTCTCTCCTATGTACTTCAATAAAATGATCTCATGAGCTGCTTTACATGATTGAGATCCATATGATGAGCTTTGTATCGCTACTAGTTGTGTGCTACTCATGTGATGTTATTAAAGTAGTCTATTCCTCCTGCATGGTGTAAAGGTGACTAGTGTGTGCACCGTGTGGTTCTTGTCGTAGGCTATGATCATGATCTCTTGTAGATTGTGGAGTTAATTATCATTATGATAGTATTGATGTGATCTATTCCTCCTTCATAGTGTAATGTGGACAGTGTGTGCACTATGTTAGTTCTTGGTTTATTTTGCAATGATCTATTATGCTCTAAGGTTATTTAAATATGAACATTGAATTGTGGAGCTTGTTAACTCCGGCATTGAGGGTTCGTGTAATCCTACGCAATGTGTTCATCATCCAACAAAAGAGTGTATGTAGCACATATGAGAAAGAGTTATTTATTATGCGATCAATGTTGAGAGTGTCCACTAGTGAAAGTATGATCCTAGGCCTTGTTCCTAAATACTGCTATCGCTGCTTGTTTCTTGTTTCTTTGCGTTACTACTGCTGCGTTACTACTGCTTGTTCTTGTTACGGCCAAAGCACTTTTCTGGTGCCGTTGCTACTACTTATTTATACCACTGTATTTCACTATCTCTTCGCGAACTAGTGCACCTATTAGGTGTGTTGGGAGACAAGAGACTTCTTGCTTTGTGGTTGCGGGGTTGCATGAGAGGGATATATTTGACCTCTTCCTCCCGAGTTCGATAAACCTTGGGTGATCCACTTAAGGGAAAACTGCTGCTGTTCTACAAACCTGTGCTCTTGGAGGCCCAACACTCTACAAGAATAGAAGCACCGTAGACATCAAGCTATTTTCAGGCGCCGTTGCCGGGGAGGAAAGGTAAAGGTACTCACACTCCGATCTCGGCTACTAAGCTATTTTCGCCGTTGTAAGTACTCGAAGCTATTTCCTTTAGATCTGCAATTGCATCTTTTTGTTTCTTGTTTACACTAGTTTGGCATAATGGACAAGAATGAGCTTCTTATTCTATTTCCTGATTTAAAACATGGATTGTTTGATGCGAAAATTAAAAAACCTATGAAATCTTATTTGCATGCTGGTAGTAATATTAGTATGAACCCTTTGAACACCATTGTTGATAATGATATAGAAAGTTCTAAGCTTGGGGAAGCTGGTTTTCATGATCTTTTTAGTCCCCCAAGCATTGAGGAGAAAATTTTATTTGATGATACTTTGCCTCCTATTTATGATGATTATAATGATATTGGTCTTTTAGTACCGCTTGTTATGGAGGATAAATTTGATTATGATTACAATATGCCTCCTATATTTGATGATGAGAATAATAATGATAGCTACTTTGTTGAATTTGCTCCCACTACAACTAATAAAATTGATTATGCCTATGTGGAGAGTAATAATTTTATGCATGAGACTCATGATAATAATGCTTTATGTGATAGTTATATTGTTGAGTTTGCTCATGATACTACTGAAAGTTATTATGAGAGAGGAAAATATGGTTGTAGAAATTTTCATGTTACTAAAATGCCTCTCTATGTGCTGAAATTTTTGAAGCTACACTTGTTTTATCTTCCTATGCTTGTTACTTTGCTCTTAATGAACTTGTTTATTTACAAGATTCCTATGCATAGGAAGCATGTTAGACTTAAATATGTTTTGAATTTGCCTTTCGATGCTCTCTTTTGCTTCAAATACTATCTCTTGCGAGTGCATCATTAAAACTGCTGAGCCCATCTTAATGGCTATAAAGAAAGAACTTCTTGGGAGATAACCCATGTGTTATTTTGCTACAGTACTTTGTTTTATATTTGTGTCTTGGAAGTTGTTTACTACTGTAGCAACCTCTCCTTATCTTAGTTTTGTGTTTTGTTGTGCCAAGTAAAGTCGTTGATAGTAAGGTTCATACTAGATTTGGATTACTGCGCAGAAACAGATTTCTTTGCTGTCACGAATCTGGCTCTAATTCTCTGTAGGTAACTCAGAAAATTATGCCAATTTACGTGAGTGATCCTCAGATATGTACGCAACTTTCATTCAATTTGGGCATTTTCATCTGAGCAAGTCTGGTGCCCTTTTAAAATTCGTCTTTACGAACTGTTCTGTTTTGACAGATTCTGCCTTTTATTTCGCATTGCCTCTTTTGCTATGTTGGATGAATTTCTTTGATCCATTAATGTCCAGTAGCTTTATGCAATGTCCAGAAGTGTTAAGAATGATTGTGTCACCTCTGAACATGTGAATTTTTGATTATGCACTAACCCTCTAATGAGTTTGTTCGAGTTTGGTGTGGAGGAAGTTTTCAAGGGTCAAGAGAGGAGGATGATATACTATGATCAAGAAGAGTGAAGAGTCTAAGCTTGGGGATGCCTCGGTGGTTCACCCCTGCATATTTCAAGAAGACTCAAGCATCTAAGCTTGGGGATGCCCAAGGCATCCCCTTCTTCATCGACAAATTATCAAGTTCCTTCTCTTGAAACTATATTTTTATTCGGTCACATCTTATGTACTTTACTTGGAGCGTATGTGTGCTTTTATTTTTGTTTTTGTTTGAATAAATGCTTGTGTGGGAGAGAGACACGCTCCGCTGGTTCATATGAACACATGTGTTCTTAGCTTTTAATTTTCATGGCAAAGGTTGAAACTGCTTCGTTAATTGTTATATGGTTGGAAACGGAAAATGTTACATGTAGTAATTGGTATGATGTCTTGGATAATGTGATACTTGGAAATTGTTGTGCTCATGTTTAAGCTCTTGCATCATATACTTTGCACCCATTAATGAAGAAATACATAGAGCATGCTAAAATTTGGTTTGCATATTTGGTCTCTCTAAAGTCTAGATAATTTCTAGTATTGAGTTTTGAACAACAAGGAAGACGGTGTAGAGTCTTATAATGTTTACAATATGTCTTTTATGTGAGTTTTGCTGCACCGTTCATCCTTGTGTTTGTTTCAAATAACCTTGCTAGCCTAAACCTTGTATCGAGAGGGAATACTTCTCATGCACCCAAAATCCTTGAGCCAACCACTATGCCATTTGTGTCCACCATACCTACCTACTACATGGTATTTATCCGCCATTCCAAAGTAAATTGCTTGAGTGCTACCTTTAAAATTCCATCATTCACCTTTACAATATATAGCTCATGGGACAAATAGCTTAAAAACTATTGTGGTATTGAATATGTACTTATGCACTTTATCTCTTATTAAGTTGCTTATTGTGCGATAACCATGTTTCTGGGGACGCCATCAACTATTCTTTGTTGAATATCATGTGAGTTGCTATGCATGTCCGTCTTGTCTGAAGTAAGAGAGATCTACCACCTTAATGGTTGGAGCATGCATATTGTTAGAGAAGAACATTGGGCCGCTAACTAAAGCCATGAATCATGGTGGAAGTTTCAGTTTTGGACATATATCCTCAATCTCATATGAGAACACTAATTGTTGCCACATGCTTATGCATTAAGAGGAGTCCATTATCTGTTGTCCATGTTGTCCCGGTATGGATGTCTAAGTTGAGAATAATCAAAAGCGAGAAATCCAAAATGCGAGCTTTCTCCTTAGACCTTTGTACAGGCGGCATGGAGGTACCCCTTTGTGACACTTGGTTAAAACATGTGTATTGCGATGATCCGGTAGTCCAAGCTAATTAGGACAAGGTGCGGGCACTATTAGTATACTATGCATGAGGCTTGCAACTTGTAAGATATAATTTACATGATACATGTGCTTTATTACTACCGTTGACAAAATTGTTTCATGTTTTCAAAATAAAAGCTCTAGCACAAATATAGCAATCGATGCTTTCCTCTTTGAAGGACCAATCTTTTTACTTTTATCGTTGAGTCAGTTCACCTATTTCTCTCCATCCCAAGAAGCAAACACTTGTGTTAACTGTGCATTGATTCTTACATACTTGCTTATTGCACTTGTTATATTGCTTTGCATTGACAACTATCCATGAGATATGCATGTTACAAGTTGAAAGCAACCGCTGAAACTTAATCTTCCTTTGTGTTGCTTCAATACCTCTACTTTGAATTTATTGCTTTATGAGTTAACTCTTATGCAAGACTTATTGATGCTTGTCTTGAAGTACTATTCATGAAAAGTCTTTGCTTTATGATTCACTTGTTTACTCATGTCATTACCATTGTTTTGATCGCTGCATTCATTACATATGTTTACAATATGATCAAGTTTATGATGGCATGTCACTCCGAAATTATCTTTGTTTATCGTTTACCTGCTCTCGACGAGCAGAAACTAAGCTTGGGGATGCTGATACGTCTCCGATGTATCGATAATTTCTTATGTTCCATGCCACATTATTGATGATATCTACATGTTTTGTACACATTATATGTCATATTTATGCGTTTTCCGGAACTAACCTATTGACGAGATGCCGAAGGGCAGTTCTGTTTTCTGCTGTTTTGGTTCAGAAATCCTAGTAAGGAAATATTCTCGGAATCGGACGAAATCAAGACCCGGCATCCTATTTTTACACGAAGCTTCCGGAACACCGGAGAGGACCGAGAGGGGGCCACGGGCCACGGGACCATAGGCCGGCGCGGCCTGGGTGTGGCCCGCGCCACCCTATGGTGCCGCCGCCTCTTCGACCCTCCGACTCCGCCTCTTCGCCTATAAGAAGCCCCTGGACCTAAAACCTCGGGACGGAAAAGCCACGGTACGAGAAACCTTCCAGAGCCGCCGCCATCGCGAAGCCAAGATCTGGGGGACAGGAGTCTCTCGGCACGCCGGACAGTGCCCCGGAAGGCTTCTCCATCAACACCACCGCCATCTTCATCACCTCCTGTCTCCCATGAGGAGGAGTAGTTCTCCATCGAGGCTAGGGGATGTACCGGTAGCTATGTGGTTAATCTCTCTCCTATGTACTTCAATAAAATAATCTCATGAGCTGCTTTACATGATTGAGATCCATATGATGAGCTTTGTATCGCTACTAGTTGTGTGCTACTCATGTGATGTTATTAAAGTAGTCTATTCCTCCTGCATGGTGTAAAGGTGACTAGTGTGTGCACCGTGTGGTTCTTGTCGTAGGCTATGATCATGATCTCTTGTAGATTGTGGAGTTAATTATCATTATGATAGTATTGATGTGATCTATTCCTCCTTCATAGTGTAATGTGGACAGTGTGTGCACTATGTTAGTTCTTGGTTTATTTTGCAATGATCTATTATGCTCTAAGGTTATTTAAATATGAACATTGAATTGTGGAGCTTGTTAACTCCGGCATTGAGGGTTCGTGTAATCCTACGCAATGTGTTCATCATCCAACAAAAGAGTGTATGTAGCACATATGAGAAAGAGTTATTTATTATGCGATCAATGTTGAGAGTGTCCACTAGTGAAAGTATGATCCCTAGGCCTTGTTCCTAAATACTGCTATCGCTGCTTGTTTACTGTTATACTGCGTTACTACTGCTGCGTTACTACTGCTTGTTCTTGTTGGCCAAAGCACTTTTACGGTGCCGTTGCTACTACTTATTTATACCACCTGTATTTCACTATCTCTTCGCCGAACTAGTGCACCTATTAGGTGTGTTGGGGACACAAGAGACTTCTTGCTTTGTGGTTGCGGGGTTGCATGAGAGGGATGTCTTTGACCTCTTCCTCCTGAGTTCGATAAACCTTGGGTGATCCACTTAAGGGAAAACTGCTGCTGTTCTACAAACCTCTGCTCTTGGAGGCCCAACACTATCTACAAGAATAGAAGCACCCGTCGACATCAACTGGCCACCGCCACCACCGTCACCGCAGTGTACTAGCCACATGTGTCCACCGCCGCCACCGCCACCACCGTGCCACACGTGTCCACCGCCGCCGCCGCCATGTACTGGCCACCGCCAC
This sequence comes from Lolium multiflorum, assembly GCA_030979885.1. Classification (NCBI taxonomy): domain Eukaryota; kingdom Viridiplantae; phylum Streptophyta; class Magnoliopsida; order Poales; family Poaceae; genus Lolium; species Lolium multiflorum. The sequence goes on from CM061752.1 coordinate 176,250,035, forward strand.
CGCCTTGTCCTGGCAACCGTCACCGCCGTGTACTGGCCACCACCGCCGTGTCCTGGCCACCACCGTCGTGTGCGGCCACCATCACCGCCACCACCGTGTCGGCCACCGTCACCGCCGTGTGCGGCCACCGTCACGCGTGTAATGGCCACCGTCACCGCCGTGTCTTGGCCACCGCCGCCGTGCCACACGTGTCCCTTCCCCGTGCCACGTGTCCCTCCGCCGTGCCACACGTGTCGCTTACCCGTCGACGCCGTCGTGCGACGTGTAGCCACCGCTTCCACGTGCCTCGCCCCGCCGACGCCGGCGTGCGACGTGTGTAGCCGTGGCTTACATGTGCCATGCCCCGCGTGCGCTATATAGAGCGACGAGTGCGGGCGCAACCACACGTCGCCACCGCCTCCGCTCATTCATCTCCAGGATGCCTCCACGTCGTCGAGGGCGTCCGGTTTCCGCGCGTTCGAGTGCGTCCGAGCGGTAGGTTCACCGCCGAGATACGCGCCGGTATCTTTTGTCTTCCCGTACACGCCCAGAAAGCCTAGCAGGTTCACGCAAAGATTCTTCGTCACGTGCATCACATCGATTGAAGAGCGGACTTCTAAGACTTTCCAATATTCTAGCTCCCAAAAAATAGATTTCTTCTTCCACATGGGCGCGTGTCCGGCAGCGTCATTCGGAACAGACCGTCCGCCAGGACCCTTTCCAAATATTACATCTAGATCCTTGACCATACCAAATATATCAACACCATCACGATGGGGAGGCTTCCTCCGGTGATCAGCCTCACCGTCGTAATGCTTGCCTTTCTTTCTTACGGGATGGGTAATCCTAAGAAATCGACGATGCCCCAGGTACACGACCTTCTGACCTTTTTCCAAATAATCACCTTCGAGCTCATGTAAACAGTGTGTGCATGCATTGTATCCCTTGTTTGACTATCCTGAAATGTTACCAAGAGCAGGCCAGTCATTGATGGTTACGAAAAGCATCGCTCTTAGGTCAAATTCCTCCTGCTTGTGCTCGTCCCACACACGTACACCTGCTAGGGACCACAGCTGTAGAAGTTCTTCGACTAATGGCTTCAGGTACACATCAATGTCGTTCCCGGGTTGCTTCGGGCCTTGTATGAGCACTGGCATCATAATGAACTTCCGCTTCATGCACAACCAAGGAGGAAAGTTATATATACAAAGAGTCACAGGCCAGGTGCTATGGCTACAGCTCTGCTCTCCAAAAGGATTCATGTCATCTGTACTTAGACCAAACCTTAAGTTCCTTGCATCCTGTGCAAAGTTTGGGAACTCTCTATCGATTTTTCTCCATTGGGATCCATCAGCAGGGTGCCTCAACATCACGTCTTTCTTACGGTCTTCTTTGTGCCATCGCAACAACCTAGCGTGCTCTTTATTCCTGAACAAGCGTTTCAGCCGTGGTATTATAGGAGCATACCACATAACCTTGGCAGGAACCCTCTTCCTGGGCGCTCGCCCTCAACATCACCAGGGTCATCTCGTCTGATCTTATACCGCAATGCAGTGCACACCGGACATGCATCCAAATTCTCGTACTCACCGCGGTAGAGGATGCGGTCATTAATGCATGCATGTATCTTTTGCACATCTAATCCTAGAGGGCAGACAATCTTCTTCGCTTCGTACGTACTGGCGGGCAATTCGTTACCCCTTGGAAGCTTCCTCTTAATTATTGTCAGCAACTTTCCAAATCCTGAGTCAGTGACACCGTTCTCTGCCTTCCATTGCAACAATTCCAGTGTGCTGCCTAGCTTTTTATGGCCATCTTCGCAAGTTGGGTATAACAATTTGTTGTGATCTTCTATCATCTTGTCGAAGGCCAACCTTTCCTTTTCAGTTTCACATTCTCTCCTTGCATCAGCAATGGCCCGGCCAAGATCATCATCAGCAGGCTCATCTGGTGCCTCTTGATCTTCTACTTCATTGTCTTCATTGCCTTCTGCAGTATCATCGTATTCAGGGAAATTGGGATAACCGTCATCATCCTCTTCCTCTTCTTCATTGTCTTCCATCATAACCCCTCTTTCTCCGTGCTTGGTCCAACAATAGTAACTGGGCATGAAACCGGATCGCAGAAGGTGGCTGTGAATGAGACTCGAGTGAGCGTAATTTACGGTATTCTTGCAGTCCACACATGGACAATACATGAAGCCACCATGTTTGTTTGCCTTCGCCACGGCCATAAAATTATCCAGGCCCGCAGTGAACTCGTCAAACCGTCGGTCAATGTACATCCATTGCCGATTCATCTGCATGATATAATTAAGCTGATCAAAACCATTACAGAACATCACGATGTATATATACACATGCATTTTATCAATTGCAGATGAAAAGGATAAAGTTGTTAACCTCGATGAAGAAGAAAAAAGCAAGTTAAGTGTGGCTTGATTTGTGTAAACTCAAGTGGCAAATCCTCTTAAGCATTTCATCGAACACCTCTTGTGCATGTGAAGAAGAGAGGAGAGCAATACACCCCTCTTGTGAAGAAAGTGAAAAAATGGCCAAGTGTGGCTCACACTTGGGCAGGGGCAAGGTTATATAGCCAGAGGCGGGGCCTTTGGACCCGGTTTGTATTACAAACCGGGACTAAAGGGTTCCCCACGACTGACACGGCCTGCCGCGCCCTGCGGTGGACCCTTTAGTCCCGGTTTGTACTACAAACCGGGACCAAAGGCCACTACCGGACAAGCTCCAGCGGGTGGGGTCGTCCTGGGCAGAAACGAACCGGGACCAATGCCCCCATTGGACCCGGTTTGGTTCAGCACTGGGACATTTGCTTGGGACCAAAGGCCTCTTCTCCATTAGTGCTAGTCATATCGGAGAGGGAAACAAATCCTATACGACCTGGGTCGTACGCCCTGATCGCTGGACCAACTCCGAAGGGTAACACGTGGCCATACGAATCTCAAAGCAGCCTAGTACCAATTCCCGTTTCCCTTCTCCAGCGATTCAGCTAGCCTCGTGCCTGCTGCCTCTCCCCTTGCCGCCGCCGCGTTGTCCTGGTCACCGTGTCGCGGATCCACCAGCGGCCGCACCTTGACCTGGTCGTTGATTGTGCCATCTTCCCAAGGGAAACCTCGACCCAAGTATATTCTGCATCTGCAATCCAGTCTAGCCATGGTGATCTGGAGCTTGGCGCAGCAGGTGGGGGCAAGCAGACGGGCGGTCAGCTGACGATTCCGCGAGGCAGGTCGACGGGGAGAGCTTCCATGGTTGGAGCGTCGGCGCCGTTGCGACAAAGAGAGTCTCCATGGACGGGGAAGATGCAGCATCCACAAGCCAGAATCGTTGGAGACACATATCAGCCACAAGCCAGAATCGCTGGAGACGAAGGGGATGAATTTCTAGTATGCTGCTTTGAGATTCGCAAGGCCACGTATTGCCCTCTGAAGTTGGTCCAGGGATCAGGGCGTACGACCCAGGTCGTATAGGATTTGTTTCCATCGGAGAGGAATATAGAGTCCTTGCATGGGAAAATACATCCATGCCATTGGTGTCACAAAAAATAATAGTAATTTAAAAAAGGGGCAAATAAATTTGAATCCTTTTGAAAACCAAAGATGATCAAGTATTGTCTCTGGGATGTGTGGAAGTGTGGCGCCCTTCCGAGCGACGCCACACACGCCACACGTCCTACCACGTCGGCCGGTCAACGCATTGTAGCCTCGGAAGCGTCATGGAGAACAGGATGTGTGGTGCCGCTCAAAAGGACGCCACACAGACAGGTGTGACGCCGCTCGAACGGGCGCCACAAAAAAGGGTTAGAGTAGTGAAATAGTTTGGTGAGAGGGTCAATTGGTGCTTTTTTTCTCTTTCCAGAAAGGTTTATTTTTATGTAAATCGCCTCTTTGCTATCTGATTTCGTTTTGCTTCATTAAGTTTAGAAAATCTGAAATACACTAACATGCAATGAAACATAATGATCTCCGGGAGGTCCCATGCACAGAACAAACACCACTCTCGTCTGAGGTAACAAAAAGTTGTTGCTACAATCATCCATAGACGAGAAAATGAAAGATTCTCTTATAGCACTGCTACTCTTCCGTACGTAGTTCCTCGGTTCTCAAATAAGTGAACATCTAACTTTAAACTTTGTCCATAAAAGAGTGTATTTCTATCTTTCAATGCACTTTAATTGCTTCTTTCTCACCGCACGGAAATCAAACTCAATAATACTAAACACATAATCTTCTTGTTTTCTACATGCACTTAGCTTATTGGAGGTGAAAGAATTAAAGAGTAGATATGCATGTTCCCAATGTATTTTTTACTCCACTTTATAATTTATCTTGAAAACCCAGCATATACACTTATTTGTGGACGGATGAAGTAGTGCTCGTGCGCATTTCGCCTCACGCCAAACGAGGTCAGCCAATTGCACTCAGAAGATGTATACCGGTGGATCAAATCGGCCGATCTGTGCATTCCAGTATGGCAACGTATTTGCGAGCAATTTTTTGTCGACGCATATGTCGAAATGTCAATGGTGGAGATCAAGCCTTCCCATGGCCCATGGTAACACGGTGTACTGCAAAGGTATTTACGGGCTAAAGCTTAGCTCTCCGGTGCTAGGGACACTATTGTGGTTACCTTCCCTGCGTCTGGACTGAAACCTTGCCTTTTTCGATTTCGATGGTGATGGCGTATTGCATCAACACTTTCTTGGGGCGTCATCCTGGAGCTCCGGTTCCTCGCGGTCTCATTTCAGGGTCATAATTGTTGGGCAAATTTGGACTTTTATCTTATATACATGCGACTCTATATATTTTCACCACTTTCCTTCCTTGTTCCCGCTCACCAGATCAGCACTCCACGGCCCGGAGCAAGAGGGCAGGAAGCCCTCACCGTCGACAAGGGGTGTGGTGCAGTTACGTCTAGTAGTGTCACGGCCTCACGGGGAAGCATGGTGGTACATCTAGTTAGTTGTCTCGTGTGCTTCGTCAGGGTGTGGCCACTCTGATTTTTTTTTTTTTTTTGTAATCTTTGATCTGCTTGTAAGAGAGCTCTATCATTATTTTGTATCGGTTTGGCTATGCAACTTTAGGGCATCTCTAGCGGCGCGACGGAAATTGTCGTTTTCGTCCGCCGTGACCGGAAATGCGTCTGGCACCTTCTCCAGCGGGGTGACGCGTGGCGGGCCGTCGCGGAGACGCAAACCTGGCCCAAATATGCGCGGGATGCGTCTCCGCGGACGCGCGGACACGAAAGTGTCCGCTCGTATCCGGCGGACGTTTCGTCGCCCGCGGCAGCGACCTGCGTCGATCGTCTTCTCAAGCGCTGCGACTAGCGCCGCTGCGTCGCCGCGTCTGCACCACGTTAATGGCAATGCCTCGGCTGCCGAGCGGCCGCAGCCACCTCCGCCAACCACGTTAATGGCGTCGCCACGCGTCCCGCGGCCACCGCATGCCTCCGGCCTATATAAAGGGGCCGCACCTTCTTCCTCATCCACTCCTCCATAGAAACCCTAGCCGCCACAAAGCTCCAGCGTTCCGCCGCCTAGGTGTTCTGCGATGCAGCCAGCCCCGCGAGGAAGACCATGGCGGGTCCGGTGGCCGGCGAGGCGGTCGAGGCCGCGGCCCTGGACGGCCCCGGGGACGGGCGAGGGCCGTGGTGGGCAGCTACGGCCCCACGCTCGCCGTTGCTGCGCCCTCTTCGTCTTCCTCCGACATGGAGGGACGCGCTTCGAGTTCCTCCTCCGCATCGCGACGACCCGCTCGGCATCAGCGTCGCCGGACAAGTTCGCGAGTTCGTCGACGGCGTCGAGCAGCGCATTTGCGGCTACGGAGGCAGTGCAGCCTGCCGCTGGGCCGTGGAGGTCCTGTTCGACGGGCAGGGCAAGAAGTACTTGCACACCGGGTGGGGTGTCAACACCCGGATTTTTAAGTCCAGATGCCTGTCATGCCATACATCGCAATCCCAGGAATATTGTTGTTGCGAGACATAACAGTTGAATATCATAAGTCATCATTCATTACATACCATAGTCGTCTTACAAATAGAGATCACATGATCCCATAGTACACACAGAGTTGATCTAGGGATCAACATTCACCAAGTTCATAGTTTCATAGCGGAAGCGTAACGTAGAAAGGACTCTCTAGTCCACAGGCCAACGCTTGACGTCAGAAGGCTCCCTAGTTGTCGTGGGCGTCCTGCTGGTCGTCTTCTTCATACTGTTGTTCTGCTTCAGAATCTGGCCATTTGAATAGCCAGGGACACAGCCGTGAGTACTTTAAAGTACTCGCAAACCAATACTAATGAAAGTGCTAACAATTCTAATAAGAGGGTACTAAGCTCTAGTTTGTTTTGCATAAAGCCAATTTTATTTCACAAACATTTTTGTAAACAACTCTTTCTGTGCTAACTAACTCAAGTGGGAACATTAGTGTCATTCCCACCATTCGGTTGTGATTCCAAGTCAATGTCACCTTTCAAGTTCAAATCCACAAGTCACCCTTCACCATTCATAGTTTTCGAAAAGTTCTGATGACGGAACAGTATGGCCTTTCCAACTGTCCATAACCGAGGACGCGGCTATTCGAATAGGTTTAACTCCGCAGAGGTTGTACACTTGTGCCACAACAATTGCAATAGCTCGTCAGGGGTAACTGGCCCTGATTTATCGTACGCAGTACGCGAACTACCAATCATAACCTTTCATTTACATACCCTAGTATAGGCACCTCTCCCCATGAGCTTGGCCTCCCCGTGAAGACAGACAGTCAGCCTGGGAACTGCACAGGGCTTGGGCCGGACATTCACCTCATTTCGCATCATATCATATCGTTTCTATTGTGGTAGAGGCAGCTTTCGGCATAACCCCGATGACGCTTGTTTAGAGGGAACCCATACTAAGACACACAAACTTCCAGTTAAGCCCTACCCAGATTCATTTGTGGGGGTACTGAAAAATTGGAATGGTATCGCATCCGAACCCAACCATCAGTGTTTTGTAAAATTCACCAAGTCATTCACCAGTCATATTCACCTTCAAAATCTTTCAATAGAATGACTCATCATTCCAAGGTTTTCAAAGTCATTTCAATTCCCAAGTTCCCAAATGGAGTAGTCACTTTCAAATTGAGCACTAGCATCTATGTATGAGGGGTGCTAAGTATTTTGCTTTACTTCTAGGCTAACTTTGATACTCTTGTACTAATCCAGTACTAACCAAGTGAATCATGAATCAAAAGGTACTTTGATAAAGCAAAAGTAAATAAAGCTTGCAAGGTAAAACTGGGAATAGGATCATAAGCATAAAGTAAATAGGGGAATGCCTTGCTCATAGAGAGCTTTGCACTTTGCAAGAGTATTATCTTGCAACCAAAATGGTTTGCATCAATCTAGCTTGCATTAGTATTGGCTTGCAAGAGTGTAGCTTGCATGGGTAATAACTTGCAATAATATCAGCTTGCCTTGGTATGAAGTGAGGGTCCAAGTTCTCTTCTCCTTTCTTGTTGTAGAAGTCCTCCTCTTCCTGATGGTCTCCGGTACTAACGTCTAAAATACGAATACGGGGTACACAATCATCATACCAAACTTACATACTAAACTAATCACACACAAGCTTCACACAACTTAACTAGCATCACACACTACTATTAAGTGAGTGGAGGTGTTCCTCTTATTTAAGAAAAATAATTTCCTCTCATTATCTTATTAAGATTTAATTTCGCTTATGAACAATATATGACCTAGGTTGACCAAAGTCAACCTCTTCATACTCCTTATTTGAGAAAATGATTTAAATGAGGTTCCATACCTCATACGATTTAATACTAACATGGTAGTGATTTAATGTCACCAAATACTCAACATGAGATTATATATATCATGGTCACCACCTCATGTTGAAATACTTGAGACCAAGATTTAAATGAGAGGAAAACTTCTCATATGGTTTAGCACATAGTTGTAACTAGGTTAACAGTTACCATTGAGGTGATTTAACATTATAAACAATTCATTGGCTATTCTAACATTTATTGTACTCACATCAATTATTCTATTCACACCAATACTATACTTAGGGTGCATTGGTTGTGTTGCTTGAGGAAGATAAATTCCTCTCCTTACATATGTAAATGATAGTTTCCATATGGTTCTGGAGAAATACTTTTCTCTCATTGAAATTTATTAAGATTTAATTTCTCAAACAAGCATACATGAAATCATGTTGACCCAAGTCAACCATTCATCATCATCATTTGAGAAATAGATTTAAATGAGGTAGAGTACCTCATATCATTTAATAACACTACATATGATTTAAATCTATAAGTAATTCATATAAGTGAGTTTGGCCAGGGGTCCAAACATCACATGAATTCATTTGAGACAAGATTTAAATGAAGCATAAAACTTCATAAGAATTACTTAATAGTTTTGGACAATATCAACTAGTTAAACGAGCCATATTATCCACTACTTAAACTAGGGCATGATCATGTAAAGTGACCACACCATTTTCTTGCATAAACAATTAGTGTAAGTCAAATGTGAGCTATTGGAGTTGGAATTAACTTAAAATCATTTGTGGTTGATTTTTAAGAATTTTTCTAAGGTAGAAAAGTCCCTGCCTTGTTTATTTTGCTACATTAATTCTACAATTAAATTTGAGATGGGACCAGTGGCATCTGATAGATAATTTCACTAGCTTTCCAAATATATAAAATTCATCAATTTTGGTTCAGTAGATTGGAAAATATTGAATTTCAAAGTGGGGTTCAGTATTGGAAAATGTTTGAATTGAATTAATTGAATTTAGCTAAATGGGCTAGGCGGGAAAATAAACGGGCCCAAGGATTTGAAACGCGGCAGCATGGAGTTGGGCCGGCCCAGCAGTGCGTCCAGCGCAGCGGGCCAGCTGACAGGGGGAGGTCCACATGTCAGCGGGTGAAACTCACCGAATCGGTACGGGTGATCGTGGGACGTAGGATTAGATGAAGATCGTGCGGCCGAGGTTCGTCGTCTCCGTCGAGGGGAGGGTTTGCTGGCGCGGCGAGGCACGGGGGTCGACGGCGAGCTGGGACGTCGGCGAGGGTCAGCGACGGTGCAGGCGTCGTTGTCGAGGACGAGGAAGCAGATGGCGCAGACGGCGGCTCGAATGGCGGCCTGAATCGACGGCGGCGATCTCAGGTCCGCCGCGGGCTCCGGCGTGCAATTGGGCGACTCCGGTGCAAATCGAAGGGGAAGAGGTCGAGGAGGATCAGTGGAGAGAGGGTGAGTGGTGTGAGAAATGGAGGCGGGATCGTCCTCCTTTTATAGCGACGCGAGGTGGCCAGAGGTCTGCGGCGGAGTCGACATGGTCGCGGCATTTCTGGCGAGGGAATCGGGTCGGCGAGGTAGGCAGTCGCTAGGTGAGGTCGAGGCGGTGCTAGGGTGCTTGCTAGCTAGGTGGGGGACGGTCTGGTGGCGACGCATTGCGTCCAGGTCTGCGGCGGCGTCCGCGGGAAAATGGCGAGGGTGTCGACGGCGACAGGCGGCGCGAGGACACGGGACCGTGTCAAGCGGGTTCAGGGTGCGGCGGTGATGCTCAACGCGGAGCCAGGGGGTCCGGGGGAGGCGGCGTTCGTCGGCGTCGCACGTGGCCAGGGCGTGTCCACGGGCGCGCGCACGACGTGGTCGGCATGGTCCTGTGCTGATCTGGGCGCGTGTGTTTCGGCCGCTGTCGTCGTTCACCTCGACAGGGGCATGGCTAGGGAGGTCTAGGGAGGTGAGGTGGAGCCAGTAGACATGGGGGGCCGAGCTGGGGATGAAGGAGAAGTGAAGAGGAGGAACATGGCCGGCATGGCCATGTATATGCAAGCTAGGCTTGCTCCCTTAGGGTTTCTGTGGGTGGTGAGGTAGAGAGGGGACAAGGGGACAGGGTAGAGTAGTTAGGAGCAGGTTAGGGTTGGGGGAAAACACTATTTCAAATAGTGTGGTATTGTTCCATAATTGAATTTTGATGTAACTCACCAAATTTGGTTTGATTCAATTGATTCGAAAATTTGAGAATGGGGTATTTGAATGAGTTGCAAAAGACCAGAGGCACAGAGAGGTGATGGTGGAATTTAGAAAGTCACAATATGGCAATTTTCAATAAGTGGGAGATTGTTCCACTTAATTAAAAGTGCCAACTTTGGATGAGCATAGCAATTGATCAAGAAGGATTTTGGCAAGGTGGTCTTTACAAAAAGTGTTCACCTTGATGTGCTCTTGCATGACATGCAAAGAGTTGGGAAAGTTTAGTTGGAAAAACTTGAAATAGAGAGGCTCAAAGTAGTGACCAGACTATTTGAGATTTGACCAATATCATATGTGAGCCAAATTTGAATTTGAAATTCATTTGAATTGTGTTTCTTTGATTCCAAAAGTTGTAATAAGTGTTTAGTATCATTATTCAACTCTTGGTGAAGGCCAAATTGGTCTAGGTCAAATATTTGGAAAAATGGCATAAACCATAAGTGAGGTTTTTGTGAATTTCTAACTATTTATTATTTTATTTTTCTTGGCCTCACTTTGACAAGGGTGAGGTTTATTTGATGTTAGATTGTGTGGGGACAAAGGTTCAAACCATTTTGAGGCAATGGGGGTGTCTAGGTCAAGATTTGCAAAATTGGCTAAATGTGTATGTGAGTGAAAATGGAATTTTCTCACTATTTGATTTCTCTCCATTTGATTTGACTTTTCTTGACTCTAATGTGATTCTTATTAGTTTAGAAACATTTTCAAACCATTGAAACTATTTCAAATGGTCTTGTTCAAAGATTTGCAAAAATGGCCATAACACATAAGAGGTGATGTGTCAAATTTCATTAAACTTGTAAATTGTTCCCATTGTTTTACTTGGGCATGGGTTAGGGTCAATTTAGTGTTATATTAGGTTGAGAGATGGTTTCACATCATTTGGGTAAGGTTTAAAGTCATAGGGCAAGAATTGAGTATTATGGCTATGTGCCACATATGCCTCTATGCATATGTTGCATTTGATTTTTAGTTTGACTAGGCTTGACCCAATTGATGTTGTTGAGTGTTGAAATGGTATATAGGAGTGATCCAATCATTCACTAGAAGTCTTAGGGTCAAGATCCTCAATTTCACAAATTTGATATTTTGCTCTCATATGCCTCTATGGCATTATTACTTTCTTTTCAAAAAATCTTTTGTTTCACTTTGGATTATGTTTGAGGAGTACTAGATAAGGTTTGTGAAGGTTTTCCAATCCTCTAAATAAAGTAGAAAGGCCTAGGGTAAAGTTTTACAAAAATAGCCATATGCACATATAACTCTATGCATATGTTTGATTTTATTTTGTTTCACACTTGAATTGATTGGTAAGTGCTTTGTTGAGTGTGTTGAGGTATTTCAATTCATCTACTCAAGGTAGACAAGGCAAAGCTCATTATTTTCGACAAGTATCCATAGGCTTACATATGCCTTTCTCTTAAATAAGATCTTTCCTTTTTATTTTATTTCTCAAAGATTGATGACACGATGGATGAAGTTTAGGGTTTAATAAGTTTTGCAGTGGTTCACCATTATTTGGCAAAATAAGAAAAGGTAGGGTTCAAGATTTACCTATTAAGGCTATAGGCCCACATAGGGCTTTTTCTTTAATTTAGGTTTCTCAAAATAGATCCAAATGATTTTTTTGAGAAGGTTAGGGTTTAGGGTTTTTCTTATTTGATTTCTTTCTCTTTTAATTTCATTTGGTCTGTGATCTTCACTTGATCACTTTAGGGTTTTAGGGTTTATCACATAAGCATAATAACACTCATCATGGCAGAAACACAAGTAATAGGTAGGAGCACTAAGCATAGCACCCTATATAAGAAAAGTTTTTGTTGGTTCTCAAAAAGGAAATTTATTTTCTCTTTGTTTTGAAATTTGGGGTGTTACAAACCCTTCCCCCTTAAACAAATCTCGTCCCGAGATTTTAAGAAGAGTTAGGTTCCTAAGAGAGATTGGGTGATAGGATTTAGCAGGGAACATACTTGGCATATTTTGAGGTGCTTCTTGCGCTTCGGTGGCCGTCATGTGGTAGTAGCGACCGCTGCGGTTGTTCGGGTAGTTTGGAGCAAACCTTCTTCTAGTGGCGGCATGGCGCTGCTGCTGGGTAGGTGCAGCGGTGTTGGCGGCAATCTTGGCTAGCTTCTTGGGGCATTCATTGGAGTAATGACCCACTACACCACACTCATAACAAGTGATGGTGGACTTGTCCTGCTCGTTCGCGACGGGGACGGCATTGCTTCCGGTCCTTGGGGCAGTATTGGCGGCTTTCATCGGGCACTTACTAGAGTAATGACCAGTAACACCGCATTCATAGCAAGTCACCGTGGATTTGTCTCTGGGGGCATGGTTGGGTATTGGGATGAGCTGCTCCAGGGTTGCTATCCTTACGCGGAGACGAGCAATGAGATAGTCCTTCTTGGCGTGCTGATGGCGAAGTGCCTTGCGCTCCATTGCAAGGATGTTGATGGTGTCAGTCATTTTCGCGTGCTCAATGTGCAGCTGGTTGGTCTGGGCACGGGAGTTGTTGCGGGCAGGAGGGGCCATCTGAACAATGGAGGTAGATGATAAGATAAGAGGGAAACTTCTATGGTTTGTTTGAGTTAAAGTTAAAAAGTTCAAAACTTGAAAACTTGAGTAGTGTTGAGGGGGTAAAAACCAGCAACACTTTTTCATTCATACCAAACATCACACATTACCAATCTAACACACCGTTGGTTTGAAGAACCATTCATTCGTTCTACGATACATGGGGATCCTGATACAACTCACACCTACTTAAGTGCTGGGGTGATACTACTTTCCGGGTGGATTCTTCTTCTTCACGGGTGAGGTGCTTGGCGAGAGGCGAGGGCGTTGTCCAAATCCCTGCGGGTTTTGTACTGCCTGAAGTCCTGAGGTGCTTCAGAGGGGTTCATCTTTGGTTGTGGTGGGGGCATGGTCATTGGTTCTCCCCAGGGGTCATGTCTTGGGTAGTAGATGAAGCGAGTGTTCTTGATCTTGTCCTCATTTTGTCCACACAGACGAAAAATTGCTTCTTGCATCGCTTCGGCTAGTCCTTCCTTCCAAGTGTTTCCCGTTACAGAAACCCAAATGGTTTCCCATACCGGGGCATCAAGCTTCCTTCGTAGATCAGTAGAAACGTCCCACTGAGATGGTTCTCCTAACTGAGCCTTGAGGGGTATTCCGAAGAATTCGGGATACGGATGTCCTAGATATTCCACTAGTTGCTTCAACTCCTTTTCGAACTTGAGGTCGCCTTCGGGACCCAGCTGATAGGACTCCCATTGGTACTTCATCTGTGAGCAATTAGGATAAGTAAGTTAAAGAAGTAGTCAAGTGTGCAAAATTTTATGTAGGCTTGCAAAGAAAGTAGAGTATAGATTTCTCTATTTTTTTTTTTGAAAAAGATCTCAAGGATAAGAGTAAGAACAAGTTTGCACAAATATTCACTTCATTGGTTTTTGAAACTAAGTTTTTCAGATGTCCATTCTAACTAGGGTCTCCTAAGGTCAAACAATGGCTCTGATACCAACTTGTCAACACCCGGATTTTTAAGTCCAGATGCCTGTCATGCCATACATCGCAATCCCGGGAATATTGTTGTTGCGAGACATAACAGTTGAATATCATAAGTCATCATTCATTACATACCATAGTCGTCTTACAAATAGAGATCACATGATCCCATAGTACACACAGAGTTGATCTAGGGATCAACATTCACCAAGTTCATAGTTTCATAGCGGAAGCGTAACGTAGAAAGGACTCTCTAGTCCACAGGCCAACGCTTGACGTCAGAAGGCTCCCTAGTTGTCGTGGGCGTCCTGCTGGTCGTCTTCTTCATCCTGTTGTTCTGCTTCAGAATCTGGCCATTTGAATAGCCAGGGACACGGCCGTGAGTACTTTAAAGTACTCGCAAACCAATACTAATGAAAGTGCTAACAATTCTAATAAGAGGGTACTAAGCTCTAGTTTGTTTTGCATAAAGCCAATTTTATTTCACAAACATTTTTGTAAACAACTCTTTCTGTGCTAACTAACTCAAGTGGGAACATTAGTGTCATTCCCACCATTCGGTTGTGATTCCAAGTCAATGTCACCTTTCAAGTTCAAATCCACAAGTCACCCTTCACCATTCATAGTTTTCGAAAAGTTCTGATGACGGAACAGTATGGCCTTTCCAACTGTCCATAACCGAGGACGCGGCTATTCGAATAGGTTTAACTCTGCAGAGGTTGTACACTTGTGCCACAACAATTGCAATAGCTCGTCAGGGGTAACTGGCCCTGATTTATCGTACGCAGTACGCGAACTACCAATCATAACCTTTCATTTACATACCCTAGTATAGGCACCTCTCCCCATGAGCTTGGCCTCCCAGTGAAGCAGACAGTCAGCCTGGGAACTGCACAGGGCTTGGGCCGGACATTCACCTCATTTCATCATATCATATCGTTTCTATTGTGGTAGAGGCAGCTTTCGGCATAACCCGATGACGCTTGTTTAGAGGGAACCCATACTAAGACACACAAACTTCCAGTTAAGCCCTACCCAGATTCAGGTATTGTGGGGGTACTTGGATCGCATCCGAACCCAACCATCAGTTTTTGTAAAATTCACCAAGTCATTCACCAGTCATATTCACCTTCAAAATCTTTCAATAGAATGACTCATCATTCCAAGGTTTTCAAAGTCATTTCAATTCCCAAGTTCCCAAATGGAGTAGTCACTTTCAAATTGAGCACTAGCATCTATGTATGAGGGGTGCTAAGTATTTTGCTTTACTTCTAGGCTAACTTTGATACTCTTGTACTAATCCAGTACTAACCAAGTGAATCATGAATCAAAAGGTACTTTGATAAAGCAAAAGTAAATAAAGCTTGCAAGGTAAAACTGGGAATAGGATCATAAGCATAAAGTAAATAGGGGAATGCCTTGCTCATAGAGAGCTTTGCACTTTGCAAGAGTATTATCTTGCAACCAAAATGGTTTGCATCAATCTAGCTTGCATTAGTATTGGCTTGCAAGAGTGTAGCTTGCATGGGTAATAACTTGCAATAATATCAGCTTGCCTTGGTATGAAGTGAGGGTCCAAGTTCTCTTCTCCTTTCTTGTTGTAGAAGTCCTCCTCTTCCTGATGGTCTCCGGTACTAACGTCTAAAATACGAATACGGGGTACACAATCATCATACCAAACTTACATACTAAACTAATCACACACAAGCTTCACACAACTTAACTAGCATCACACACTACTATTAAGTGAGTGGAGGTGTTCCTCTTATTTAAGAAAAATAATTTCCTCTCATTATCTTATTAAGATTTAATTTCGCTTATGAACAATATATGACCTAGGTTGACCAAAGTCAACCTCTTCATACTCCTTATTTGAGAAAATGATTTAAATGAGGTTCCATACCTCATACGATTTAATACTAACATGGTAGTGATTTAATGTCACCAAATACTCAACATGAGATTATATATATCATGGTCACCACCTCATGTTGAAATACTTGAGACCAAGATTTAAATGAGAGGAAAACTTCTCATATGGTTTAGCACATAGTTGTAACTAGGTTAACAGTTACCATTGAGGTGATTTAACATTATAAACAATTCATTGGCTATTCTAACATTTATTGTACTCACATCAATTATTCTATTCACACCAATACTATACTTAGGGTGCATTGGTTGTGTTGCTTGAGGAAGATAAATTCCTCTCCTTACATATGTAAATGATAGTTTCCATATGGTTCTGGAGAAATACTTTTCTCTCATTGAAATTTATTAAGATTTAATTTCTCAAACAAGCATACATGAAATCATGTTGACCCAAGTCAACCATTCATCATCATCATTTGAGAAATAGATTTAAATGAGGTAGAGTACCTCATATCATTTAATAACACTACATATGATTTAAATCTATAAGTAATTCATATAAGTGAGTTTGGCCAGGGGTCCAAACATCACATGAATTCATTTGAGACAAGATTTAAATGAAGCATAAAACTTCATAAGAATTACTTAATAGTTTTGGACAATATCAACTAGTTAAACTAGCCATATTATCCACTACTTAAACTAGGGCATGATCATGTAAAGTGACCACACCATTTTCTTGCATAAACAATTAGTGTAAGTCAAATGTGAGCTATTGGAGTTGGAATTAACTTAAAATCATTTGTGGTTGATTTTTAAGAATTTTTCTAAGGTAGAAAAGTCCCTGCCTTGTTTATTTTGCTACATTAATTCTACAATTAAATTTGAGATGGGACCAGTGGCATCTGATAGATAATTTCACTAGCTTTCCAAATATATAAAATTCATCAATTTTGGTTCAGTAGATTGGAAAATATTGAATTTCAAAGTGGGGTTCAGTATTGGAAAATGTTTGAATTGAATTAATTGAATTTAGCTAAATGGGCTAGGCGGGAAAATAAACGGGCCCAAGGATTTGAAACGCGGCAGCATGGAGTTGGGCCGGCCCAGCAGTGCGTCCAGCGCAGCGGGCCAGCTGACAGGGGGAGGTCCACATGTCAGCGGGTGAAACTCACCGAATCGGTACGGGTGATCGTGGGACGTAGGATTAGATGAAGATCGTGCGGCCGAGGTTCGTCGTCTCCGTCGAGGGGAGGGTTTGCTGGCGCGGCGAGGCACGGGGGTCGACGGCGAGCTGGGACGTCGGAGAGGGTCAGCGACGGTGCAGGGCGTCGTTGTCGAGGACGAGGAAGCAGATGGTGCAGACGGCGGCTCGAATGGCGGCCTGAATCGAGGCGGGATCGTCCTCCTTTTATAGCGACGCGAGGTGGCCAGAGGTCTGCGGCGGAGTCGACATGGTCGCGGCATTTCTGGCGAGGGAATCGGGTCGGCGAGGTAGGCAGTCGCTAGGTGAGGTCGAGGCGGTGCTAGGGTGCTTGCTAGCTAGGTGGGGGACGGTCTGGTGGCGACGCATTGCGTCCAGGTCTGCGGCGGCGTCCGCGGGAAAATGGCGAGGGTGTCGACGGCGACAGGCGGCGCGAGGACACGGGACCGTGTCAAGCGGGTTCAGGGTGCGGCGGTGATGCTCAACGCGGAGCCAGGGGGTCCGGGGGAGGCGGCGTTCGTCGGCGTCGCACGTGGCCAGGGCGTGTCCACGGGCGCGCGCACGACGTGGTCGGCATGGTCCTGTGCTGATCTGGGCGCGTGTGTTTCGGCCGCTGTCGTCGTTCACCTCGACAGGGGCATGGCTAGGGAGGTCTAGGGAGGTGAGGTGGAGCCAGTAGACATGGGGGGCCGAGCTGGGGATGAAGGAGAAGTGAAGGGAGGAACATGGCCGGCATGGCCATGTATATGCAAGCTAGGCTTGCTCCCTTAGGGTTTCTGTGGGTGGTGAGGTAGAGAGGGGACAAGGGGACAGGGTAGAGTAGTTAGGAGCAGGTTAGGGTTGGGGGAAAACACTATTTCAAATAGTGTGGTATTGTTCCATAAATGAATTTTGATATAACTCACCAAATTTGGTTTGATTAAAAAGGTTGACCCATTTGAAAATGGTGGGTTTGGTTTGGTCCTAAATGACCAGAGGCACAGAGAGGTGATGGTGGAATTTAGAAAGTCACAATATGGCAATTTTCAATAAGTGGGAGATTGTTCCACTTAATTAAAAGTGCCAACTTTGGATGAGCATAGCAATTGATCAAGAAGGATTTTGGCAAGGTGGTCTTTACAAAAAGTGTTCACCTTGATGTGCTCTTGCATGACATGCAAAGAGTTGGGAAAGTTTAGTTGGAAAAACTTGAAATAGAGAGGCTCAAAGTAGTGACCAGACTATAATTGGCAGATTTGACCAATATCATATGTGAGCCAAATTTGAATTTGAAATTCATTTGAATTGTGTTTCTTTGATTCCAAAAGTTGTAATAAGTGTTTAGTATCATTATTCAACTCTTGGTGAAGGCCAAATTGGTCTAGGTCAAATATTTGGAAAAATGGCATAAACCATAAGTGAGGTTTTTGTGAATTTCTAACTATTTATTATTTTATTTTTCTTGGCCTCACTTTGACAAGGGTGAGGTTTATTTGATGTTAGATTGTGTGGGGACAAAGGTTCAAACCATTTTGAGGCAATGGGGGTGTCTAGGTCAAGATTTGCAAAATTGGCTAAATGTGTATGTGAGTGAAAATGGAATTTTCTCACTATTTGATTTCTCTCCATTTGATTTGACTTTTCTTGACTCTAATGTGATTCTTATTAGTTTAGAAACATTTTCAAACCATTGAAACTATTTCAAATGGTCTTGTTCAAAGATTTGCAAAAATGGCCATAACACATAAGAGGTGATGTGTCAAATTTCATTAAACTTGTAAATTGTTCCCATTGTTTTACTTGGGCATGGGTTAGGGTCAATTTAGTGTTATATTAGGTTGAGAGATGGTTTCACATCATTTGGGTAAGGTTTAAAGTCATAGGGCAAGAATTGAGTATTATGGCTATGTGCCACATATGCCTCTATGCATATGTTGCATTTGATTTTTAGTTTGACTAGGCTTGACCCAATTGATGTTGTTGAGTGTTGAAATGGTATATAGGAGTGATCCAATCATTCACTAGAAGTCTTAGGGTCAAGATCCTCAATTTCACAAATTTGATATTTTGCTCTCATATGCCTCTATGGCATTATTACTTTCTTTTCAAAAAATCTTTTGTTTCACTTTGGATTATGTTTGAGGAGTACTAGATAAGGTTTGTGAAGGTTTTCCAATCCTCTAAATAAAGTAGAAAGGCCTAGGGTAAAGTTTTACAAAAATAGCCATATGCACATATAACTCTATGCATATGTTTGATTTTATTTTGTTTCACACTTGAATTGATTGGTAAGTGCTTTGTTGAGTGTGTTGAGGTATTTCAATTCATCTACTCAAGGTAGACAAGGCAAAGCTCATTATTTTCGACAAGTATCCATAGGCTTACATATGCCTTTCTCTTAAATAAGATCTTTCCTTTTTATTTTATTTCTCAAAGATTGATGACACGATGGATGAAGTTTAGGGTTTAATAAGTTTTGCAGTGGTTCACCATTATTTGGCAAAATAAGAAAAGGTAGGGTTCAAGATTTACCTATTAAGGCTATAGGCCCACATAGGGCTTTTTCTTTAATTTAGGTTTCTCAAAATAGATCCAAATGATTTTTTTGAGAAGGTTAGGGTTTAGGGTTTTTCTTATTTGATTTCTTTCTCTTTTAATTTCATTTGGTCTGTGATCTTCACTTGATCACTTTAGGGTTTTAGGGTTTATCACATAAGCATAATAACACTCATCATGGCAGAAACACAAGTAATAGGTAGGAGCACTAAGCATAGCACCCTATATAAGAAAAGTTTTTGTTGGTTCTCATTTTTGTAAAAAGGAAATTTATTTTCTCTTTGTTTTGAAATTTGGGGTGTTACAAACCCTTCCCCCTTAAACAAATCTCGTCCCGAGATTTTAAGAAGAGTTAGGTTCCTAAGAGAGATTGGGTGATAGGATTTAGCAGGGAACATACTTGGCATATTTTGAGGTGCTTCTTGCGCTTCGGTGGCCGTCATGTGGTAGTAGCGACCGCTGCGGTTGTTCGGGTAGTTTGGAGCAAACCTTCTTCTAGTGGCGGCATGGCGCTGCTGCTGGGTAGGTGCAGCGGTGTTGGCGGCAATCTTGGCTAGCTTCTTGGGGCATTCATTGGAGTAATGACCCACTACACCACACTCATAACAAGTGATGGTGGACTTGTCCTGCTCGTTCGCGACGGGGACGACATTGCTTCCGGTCCTTGGGGCAGTATTGGCGGCTTTCATCGGGCACTTACTAGAGTAATGACCAGTAACACCGCATTCATAGCAAGTCACCGTGGATTTGTCTCTGGGGGCATGGTTGGGTATTGGGATGAGCTGCTCCAGGGTTGCTATCCTTACGCGGAGACGAGCAATGAGATAGTCCTTCTTGGCGTGCTGATGGCGAAGTGCCTTGCGCTCCATTGCAAGGATGTTGATGGTGTCAGTCATTTTCGCGTGCTCAATGTGCAGCTGGTTGGTCTGGGCACGGGAGTTGTTGCGGGCAGGAGGGGCCATCTGAACAATGGAGGTAGATGATAAGATAAGAGGGAAACTTCTATGGTTTGTTTGAGTTAAAGTTAAAAAGTTCAAAACTTGAAAACTTGAGTAGTGTTGAGGGGGTAAAAACCAGCAACACTTTTTCATTCATACCAAACATCACACATTACCAATCTAACACACCGTTGGTTTGAAGAACCATTCATTCGTTCTACGATACATGGGGATCCTGATACAACTCACACCTACTTAAGTGCTGGGGTGATACTACTTTTCCGGGTGGATTCTTCTTCTTCACGGGTGAGGTGCTTGGCGAGAGGCGAGGGCGTTGTCCAAATCCCTGCGGGTTTTGTACTGCCTGAAGTCCTGAGGTGCTTCAGAGGGGTTCATCTTTGGTTGTGGTGGGGGCATGGTCATTGGTTCTCCCCAGGGGTCATGTCTTGGGTAGTAGATGAAGCGAGTGTTCTTGATCTTGTCCTCATTTTGTCCACACAGACGAAAAATTGCTTCCTGCATCGCTTCGGCTAGTCCTTCCTTCCAAGTGTTTCCCGTTACAGAAACCCAAATGGTTTCCCATACCGGGGCATCAAGCTTCCTTCGTAGATCAGTAGAAACGTCCCACTGAGATGGTTCTCCTAACTGAGCCTTGAGGGGTATTCCGAAGAATTCGGGATACGGATGTCCTAGATATTCCACTAGTTGCTTCAACTCCTTTTCGAACTTGAGGTCGCCTTCGGGACCCAGCTGATAGGACTCCCATTGGTACTTCATCTGTGAGCAATTAGGATAAGTAAGTTAAAGAAGTAGTCAAGTGTGCAAAATTTTATGTAGGCTTGCAAAGAAAGTAGAGTATAGATTTCTCTATTTTTTTTTTGAAAAAGATCTCAAGGATAAGAGTAAGAACAAGTTTGCACAAATATTCACTTCATTGGTTTTTGAAACTAAGTTTTTCAGATGTCCATTCTAACTAGGGTCTCCTAAGGTCAAACAATGGCTCGATACCAACTTGTCAACACCCGGATTTTAAGTCCAGGATGCTGTCATGCCATACATCGCAATCCCAGGAATATTGTTGTTGCGAGACATAACAGTTGAATATCATAAGTCATCATTCATTACATACCATAGTCGTCTTACAAATAGAGATCACATGATCCCATAGTACACACAGAGTTGATCTAGGGATCAACATTCACCAAGTTCATAGTTTCATAGCGGAAGCGTAACGTAGAAAGGACTCTCTAGTCCACAGGCCAACGCTTGACGTCAGAAGGCTCCCTAGTTGTCGTGGGCGTCCTGCTGGTCGTCTTCTTCATACTGTTGTTCTGCTTCATAATAGCCAGGGACACAGCCGTGAGTACTTTAAAGTACTCGCAAACCAATACTAATGAAAGTGCTAACAATTCTAATAAGAGGGTACTAAGCTCTAGTTTGTTTTGCATAAAGCCAATTTTATTTCACAAACATTTTTGTAAACAACTCTTTCTGTGCTAACTAACTCAAGTGGGAACATTAGTGTCATTCCCACCATTCGGTTGTGATTCCAAGTCGATGTCACCTTTCAAGTTCAAATCCACAAGTCACCCTTCACCATTCATAGTTTTCGAAAAGTTCTGATGACGGAACAGTATGGCCTTTCCAACTGTCCATAACCGAGGACGCGGCTATTCGAATAGGTTTAACTCTGCAGAGGTTGTACACTTGTGCCACAACAATTGCAATAGCTCGTCAGGGGTAACTGGCCCTGATTTATCGTACGCAGTACGCGAACTACCAATCATAACCTTTCATTTACATACCCTAGTATAGGCACCTCTCCCCATGAGCTTGGCCTCCCAGTGAAGACAGACAGTCAGCCTGGGAACTGCACAGGGCTTGGGCCGGACATTCACCTCATTTCGCATCATATCATATCGTTTCTATTGTGGTAGAGGCAGCTTTCGGCATAACCCCGATGACGCTTGTTTAGAGGGAACCCATACTAAGACACACAAACTTCCAGTTAAGCCCTACCCGTGACCTGGCGCTCGAGCCCGGCTGCCAGTTCACCTTCCTCTACGAGGGAGACGGTGAGATGGTCGTCAAGGTCTTCGACGACACGACCTGCCGCAGGCACTACCACACCGGCGAATCCGAGTCGGACTCTGCAGCGAATCTGGCTACGGGCCAGACGAAGCCAGTAGTGGAAGGTTTCTGTCTGTTCGCCATCGGTAGAACCAACAAGGGCACCGTCAATCCTCCTGGATTTTCCAGTTTGGGTGACTGGGTGTGCCCTCGAATGTTTTTTCTTGGCAGCGAACATACGGAAATCAACACAACTGGTTTCTATTTTTAAAATATTTATATTTGTGTCCACCATGGTGTAAACTATGTATTAGTTTGTGTAAACCATGTTCCAAACTATGTATTAGTTTGTGTAAAATAATCTTCCAATTTGTAATATTTGGAAGTATGTTGAAATGAAAAGAGAAAAAAAAGCGGGCCGCTGGAGCCAACCCCAAACGTAAACAGACACGCGGACGAAAACGGTCATTTCAGCGTCCGCTGCGCGACGCAAACGGACGCGCGCGGACACTAAAATGCGTCGCGCCGCTGGAGATGCCCTTATTTATAAAGCGCAGTGTGAATCTGTTTTGGGAAAAGAACGCATGGTAGTTTGACCTAGAGAGGGTATGCTCAGCTAGCGGGTTAAATATTTCTTGTACAGTTCTGGGAGGGCCCCTTGATTCGAAAGATCCTGTAGCACACCATTTGCACAAAAGTTTGTTTTGTTGTAGGTTGTACTAGACTAATAGAGAATATATATGAAGATTTTGAGAGAGAGACATAAGTGGATGAGAATTTACGTATGAAGTACAATGCAGATAAAAATTAACGTGGTGTGGATGTTCCATGCCAGTGCGGCAGTGCAAAAACCTACAGGGGAATGAATGAAAACATAATTGCACGAGGTGTACCTCGGCCATGTGCATCGAGCGGGAACAGAAGAACTGAAAGCAATTTTCCTATGGAGTGACATGCATCCTTGTCTAATGTAAGACATTGCTACACTAGCCATGTGAATCGAGCTGGGGCCTGGGTGGCATGCAGATTTTGTCGGTGAAATAATGCTGGCCACATCCGCCGGTCGTCTAGGAACAGAACATGTACGTACTGTGTCGCCAACCACATAACTTCCGCAAGATTCCCAATGACCTGATCACAGAAAATTCTTGTTGTGAAAAATTCAGGCTGCTTATAGTGGGAGTAACATATGTAGTAACATCACACATCTCAAGACATTTTGGTGATATGACATACTAATAAATGAAGAAAGAGAGTGAGGTGGTAACTAGCTATGTTACCATAACATCAAATATCTCAAGGCAATATGAGTCTACAACATAATTAATGACACATTGCATGACACCACATCTAAGTTACTACCCACTATGAAGGTAGTAACTTAGACTAGTAACATGACATATGTTACTAGTCTAAGTTACTCTCTACTATGAGCAGCGTCATACCGAAGCGGTATGTGCAGGGTTGCAGAAGAAAGAGGCAATCGCGAGGCTTTCCGAGAAAACCATCTAGGATTTCCCTCGCTAGCGACGTCGCTCGTCCATTCCACCTCTGGTGACCTTGAGGCTTTAGCGGCGCGGCAGACCATGGCTTCTCGTCGGCTGAAGAGTTTTTATCTTTTGTTGTGTTATTTTTTAGTGCTTTTTTTAAGATAGTGGCGATGACTACATCTTAAAGTTAGAATAACGTCTTTTCTGCCTTGTCCTACCTTCTAGCACCGGCGGAGAGTGTGCGTTGACATGTGCATCTCGTGGATCTCTCGGGAAGTAGGTTTTCGTGTTTGTCGATGCAGTTTTAGGTCGGTCTATTCTGATTTACAAATTTCATTTTTAGCGATGGTTGCTTCTTTGGTGTGCTGGTCTTTTAGAGCTTAGCATGACAATTACACGTTTATCTAGCTACTACGATAAACTTTACTTGGATACATAACGCGTGTGTGCATTCCGCTTCCGCCCGGCACCAAACGAGATGAGCTGGTTGCAGCCAGCGGTTGCACTCAAAAGAGGGGCATCGGTGGATGAAATCGGCCGGACTGTTGTATTTCCCATATGTAGGCGCGTATTTTCGTCGTAACGTACGTCGAGATGAAAGCCCTCCCCATGGACATGCATGGGCGCCAGTTTCGCAGCTTGATCCGTTGCCCACCGCGCAAGAGTATCAGCAGGAGCATGACACGACCTCAGCGTCCACCCCAGTACCGACCCCAAACTGGGCCATGGTGACCTACGAGCGGCTATAGCTAATTTCATGCTTCCGGAATCCAGACGTGCCGGCCGGCCGGGATCGATCGACCGGGACGTCGAGCTGTTTCGTGCCATGGAAGAAACCGACAAGCAGGAATCGATCGCGACCCGGATCAAGTTATTCGGTGATTGATCCCACCCACACACCAAAGCCCATATATATGCACTAGATTTAGATGTGCGCCTTGGCGCACGATCCCGTGGAGGTCATATTAATGTATATTTTGTATAACGACAACAAAAATCTGCTTATATGATATTACATTTCTTAAGTTTCACAAAGCAATGCCGCGGACCAAATGTACCAAAATAGGTGTTCAATCAAATGGATGGGTATATGGGCAAAACCATTCTGTTGTTCGGGTGTTGTGGCCGAAAAACAACATATAAATATACAAATAGATCCAAAAGACTAAAAAGTTCAGTGGCAGTGTGCAACCAAAATATAGTAAAAAGCATAAGATATACACCTTTTGTGCATAAGCTGCTCTTTCCCTGCAGTAGATGATGAAAACAAAAAGTTAATCTTGCCCACTTGAACCAAATACCTATAAATAGGAAGCAAACATTTGAGAAGTATAGCATTTAAAAAAAAGGATCCGCTGTGAAAGATTGAGCAGAGCAGAGTGTATATCTTCCATTTCATTATTTCAGCCAAGGCTTTTTTGAGTGCACATTGAATCATGACAGCGAAGTGGTAAAAGTGACCGGCAATGATAAGTGGATAACTATTAAATATTATCTCTTATCTTATCAAGTCCATCAGGTAAGAATTAACACAATGTTTTTTCTGAGAATTAAAAAAGCTCCAGAATGAACAAACAAACCTAGTAAGCACATAAATCTGATGTTATATTATTTTTCCTTATACACGAGGACCATAAATAAGCAAGTCTGAGGTATTTGCCCAATGTATTTAAAATGTACTTGTTAGATAGCTTCTACTGATCCATGCACCAAAACCTAGAAAAAAAGAGAAGAGATTCAGCTATAGGTATCTAAATAACACTTGCTAAATAATAATAATAACTATCAAAGTTTGTGGTAGCATGTCCATCCTTAGGTGGATAAATATGTAAAGCTTCTTCAAATAATATAAAAAATGCAAGTGGTTCAGTAGACATGAAAAGACAAAAACACTCAAGAGAGGGGAAAAATTACTTCAAGTGAATCATGTTCGGCTAACCTAGATAGAAGATCATCAAAAAGCTCTTACATCACTGCAGCACACTTAAAATAAAAATATTCCATGGTCAGATAAATATTTAATTTGATTAGATGAACACATACATCTATGTGTGCGGAAAACCTTTTTGTGAGGTAATCATATAATTCTAGTTTGTTTACAGAAAAGCAATATACGAAATGATGTGTTCTTCTAGGTCAACCCGATAACCCTATTTAACCAATGCGGTGAGAGCACATATCTAAGTAAAAACAAGGTACTTGGATCCACTATTGTGACAAATATGGCTCAATGGAGAAGATAAGAACCAAGATCAACGGATTATAAATGTTTAAACACAGTAGTGAATCAAGGAAGATTGCCATCAACACCACTATGCTGCATTTATTAAATATATTTAGGAAAAATTGACCGACATACATCAAAATATAAGGAAACCAATTGCACTGTTTTAGAAAAGCATAACAGAATTTCTTGGGAAACCAGGAAAGAAATTAGTTTGTGGCAATGGCATCACCTTGCCTTGCTTCTCCGTATCAGCCAGCAGACCCATTTTGCAACACTGATACGTCCAAAACGTATCTACTTTCCCGAACACTTTTGCTATTGTTTTGCCTCTAATTTGTGTATTTTGGATGCAACTAACGCGGACTAACGCTGTTTTCAGCAGAACTGTTCTGGTGTCTCGTTTTTGTGCAGAAATCCAACTTTCGGGAAAAACCTCGGGATTTTGACGAAAGGGCCTATTTTCCCAGAATACGGACGGAAGGACAATTGAAGTGGAGGCCCGAGGGCCCCACACCACATGGCGGCGCGACGGGGGCCGCGCGGCCATGTGGTGTGGCCCCTCGGTCGGCCTCCGACGCTCCCCTTCGGACTACTTATTCGCCTCGACCTAAAAACGCACGGAGAGAAGTCGAAGTCGCCAGAAACCTCCAGAACGCCGCCACATCGCGAAACTCCGTCGCGGGAGCCGGAAGTCTCCGTTCGGCACTCCGCCGGGACGGGGAATTGGAGGAGATCATCACCGCCATCACCGCCAACGCCTCTCCATCAACCAGCAATGTTTCCCCCATCCATGTGTGAGTAATTCCCCCGCTGTAGGCTGAAGGGGATGGTAGGGATTGGATGAGATTGGTCATGTAATAGCATAAGATTGTTAGGGCATAGTGCCTAGTGTCCGTAGATGGTACTTTTATGATATTGTTGCAACTTGTTATGCTTAATGCTTGTCACTAGGGCCCGAGTGCCATGATCTCAGATCTGAACATGTTATTATTTCATCATGATATTCATTGTTTATGGTCTTACCTGCAAGTTGTATACACATGTTGCTGTCCGGAACCAATGGCCCCGAAGTGAGAAATTGGGACAACCGGAGGGAATGGCGTAACGTGAGGATCACATGTGTTCACGGAGTGTTAATGCTTTGCTCCGGTACTCTATTAAAAGGAGTACCTTAATATCCGATAGTTTCCCTTGAGGCCCGGCTGCCACCGGCTGGTAGGATAAAAGATGTTGTGCAAGTTTCTCATTGCGAGCACGTACGACTATAATTGGAACACATGCCTATTGATTGATTAGTACTTGGACACCGTTTTATTATTATCTGCAAATGCCCTGCTATGATTGTTACATGAATTTCTCTCATCCATGCAACGCCCGTTATCCGTCCCCGTGCCTACAATATTTTAATCCTGCTGTTTACTAAAATCACTACTGCTGTCTTTGTTACTCTGCTGCTGTTATTTTACTACTCTTGCTATAAAACTGTTACTGATAAATTCTTGCGAGCAAGTCTATTTCCAGTGCAGCTGAATTGACAACTCCTGTTAAGGCTTTCAAGTGTTCTTTGTCTCCCCTTGTGTGAATCAATAAATTGGGTAATACTTCCCTCGAAAGTGTTGCGATCCCCTATACTTGTGGGTCATCAAGACTATTTTATGGCGCCGTTGCCGGGGAGCATAGCTTTATTTGGAAGTTCACTTGGATTGATATTGTTCGCTGCAAATTCTCCATCATGGGTAAAACTCGCGATACTAAGGTCGCCATATTACCATCCACTACAAGAAAAGGTACAACTCTGAGTACCTCTGCTGCTCTTGATTCACCATCTGTGATTGATAAACTTGTTTCACCGCCACATGCTTCAAATGTTGGTACTTCTGCTGAATCTGATAACTCTCATAATACTGATAATATTTCTGCTGTGCTTGATGATAGTGGTTCATTGGGAACTTTTCTAGATGCTTCAATTGCTAGGTCTAGACAAATTGAAAATGCTGAAACTCCTGATGTTACTACACCTGTTAATTCACCTGAATTTGAATACTCTAGTGATGATCTTGATGAAGATTATGTGGAACTTGATGATGATTTTATTGAAAAATGCCATGCTACTACTGATGCAAGAAAAATTAAAAAGTTGCTTGCAGAACATGCTGTTAGATATAAACTGTCTCCTGATCCTAAATTTGCCACATCTCCTATAAACATTAAGGATAAAGATTATGATTTTCTCTTGATCTATCTCATATAGCTATTGTTGAGAAAACACCTTTTTGTGGTACTGAAAAAGAAAGTGCTGTTGAACACATGACTGAGTTATCTACTTTGAGTAGCTTATTTTCTGATGATGTTAAGATGCGTACTTACTTTGTTGCTAAAATTTTTCCATTCTCATTAAAGGATGACGCTAAAACTTGGTATAATAGTTTGCCACCTAGCTCTATTAAAAGTCCAAAAGAATTGCTTGCTGTTTTGTTCCGGAAATATTTCCTGCTAGTGCTCAACATCTGCTTTGCAGAAGTTTATAATTTTGATCAGGGAGATGAAGAGAAATTGCCTGAGGCTTGGGCAAGATTTTGCTCTCTTATTAGAGCTCTGCGACCATGATTTAGAAAAGCATGATTTACTTGATATATTTTATAGTGGACTAACCATTGAGTCTAGGGCATACCTGGATAGTTGTGCTGGTTGTGTTTTCAGGAAAAGAACTCCAGACGACGAAGAATTATTGGCTAAAATAGGCCGGAATTATGATGATTGGACTACGCCTGAACCAACTCCAACGCCAATAGTGAAGAAGAGGGGTTTAATTAAATTGAATGATGAAGATATGAGGGAAGCCAAGAAGTCTCTCAAGGAGAAAGGTATTAAATCCGAAGATGTGAAGAATCTACCTCCTATAGAAGATATATGTGAGATAATTCCCCCTTCATCCATGATTGAGGTAAATTCCCTTCAACGCTTTACTAGGGAAGATATTCCGTATTCAAAACCTCCTGCTCAATGCTTAGATGAGTTTGATAATTATATTGTTAAGCAAGAAAATTTTAATATGAGAGTAGATAATCATTTAATGGAAAATTCTCAGCTATTAGTGAATTGCATGATATTGTGGAGAGAACCTCCAATGATGTTAAGATGCTTGTTAAACATTTTCATATGATTCAAACTCAAATTGATCAACTCACTAAAGTGCAAAATGACTTGTTAGGAAATAATGCTAAAGAAAAACAAGCTTATGAAGTAACAACTAGAGGTGGTGTCTCTACCCAGGATCCTCTATATCCTGAAGGGCATCCCAAAAGAATTGAACAAGATTCTCAACGCATTGAACCTAGAGCTCATTCTAGGAAAAAGAAGAAGAAACATAAAAATGTTGTAGAATCCTCTGAACCTGTTAATGATCCTAATAGTATTTCTATTTTTGATGCTGAAACTGAAAGTGGTAATGAACATGATAATAGTGAAGATAATGATAAGAATGATACTCCTGATAAAGAAGAGGTTGAAAAAGAACCTGAAAAGCATGCTAAAAATAAAAAGTATACTAAAGAAGATTTTATTGCTGAGAAACATGGAAATGAAAGAGAACCTTGGGTGCAAAAGCAAATGCCTTTTCCTGCTAAGAAACTAAAATCAAAGGAAGAAGAACACTATAATAAATTCTGTGATTGGATGAAACCTTTATTCTTGCAAATTCCTTTGATTGATGCTATTAAATTGCCTCCTTATTCAAAGTATATGAAAGATATTGTTACTAACAAAGGAAAATCCCCAATGACGAAATTTCTACTATGCTTGCTAATTACTCTTTCAATGGCAAAGTTCCAAAGAAGTTGGGCGACCCAGGTATACCAACTATTCCTTGTTCTATTAAGAATAATTATGTTAGAACTGCTCTATGTGATTTAGGAGCCGGTGTTAGTGTTATGCCTTTTTCTCTTTATAAGAGACTTTACTTAGATAAGTTGATACCTACTGATATATCCTTGCAAATGGCTGATAAATCTGCTATTCCTGTTGGTATATGTGAGGATGTTCCTGTTCAAGTTACTAATAAGCTTGATATTAACTGATTTTGTTGTGTTGGAAATGCCTGAAGATGATAATATGTCCATTATTCTTGGGAGACCTTTTCTTAACACCGCAGGGGCTGTTATTGATTGCAATAAAGGAAAGGTTACTTTCAATGTTTATGATAAGGAACACACCATCTATTTCCCCAAGAGGATTGAAAAAGCGTGCGGAGTTAATACTATCTCTCATGTGAGAACTATCAAAGTGGGAACTATTGATTGTCCTATATATGAGCCTAAAGAAGAATATCAAACTCTTGTGATTGGATCCATATCAATACAATTCAAGGTAACATGATTGATTTGAGGTTTATTTCTTCATATGCTATGTAAAATTTATTTGGTGGCAAGACTTGATCAACCTTGTTAACAAATACCTTTTATATGCATAGAGGAGGTAAACAACATCTCTTTCTTTCTCCACTTGCTTTAGTTGCTGTAGCACTTTTAATTTGCAAAGTTTCTTAGTTGATTTGAGATTTCAAAAAATTTCCTGGCCAGTAATAATAAACTTAATACCCAGAAAATGTGCATTTTTCAAAGTTTTCAAAAATTCGCGAAAATTACACCGTTGGTCCTATTTTTCGACGAGGCACCTGGGAGCACCAGAGGATGACCTGTGGGGCACCACAGGGTGCCACACCACAGGCCGGCGCGGCCAAGGAGGTGGCCGCGCCACCATGTGGTGTGGGCCCCTCCTTGCCCCACTTTGTCATCTCTTCCTCCCAGCACCTTCTCTCTCCCGAAAAAACTCGAACCAACTTCCTCTCACTCGCGTTTTTGCTCAAGAACTCCAGATTTCTCGATCTCTTTGTTCAGCTCAGATTTCCTGCTGAAATTTGGCACATTTGCTCCTTGGTATGTGACTCCTCTACCCATCCAAGTAGAATTTTGTTTGGTTGAGTATATCTTGAATATTTTGCTGCTGTAGGTAACATGTTTAGTGGACTTGCATGCTTGTTCTAAGTGGTAGAAACTAGTTTTGATGCATGATTAGTACTCTAGCAAGTTCATATAGTAGTTCCCCTCAATTATATGTCACCAAATCAAGTTTTATATTGTTTGTTGAAAATTTCAGAAAATGAAGAAGTTCAAATTTGGAGAATTGTTCAAGAAAGGAACAACCAGCACCGGGAGGCCTTCTAGGACCGCCACCCAAATTAGGCGGTCGTACAATGAGGACATCATCGCGCCTAGCTTCGCGCCCGAAGAGGACAATGGGGCTCCTAATGCCTCATCCTTCCCATGTTATGATTTTCTGACCAATGCAGGGATATTGGATGATTTCTTCACCCTTGTCAACAGGGCGGGCTTAGCCACCTACGTTGGAGATGAAAGGGAGCAATACCACATGCTCACCAAGATTTTTGTTGAGAGCTTCCAGTTCCAAAACGCGGAATATAATCCGACAGTTGCATTCAAGATCTATGGTACTCCTGTTACTATGGAATTGGATGAATTTTGTCGTGCATTGGATATTGCCCCTGTAGGTACAGCAAGGAGGATCGATAACAACCCTCGGGACTTGTTGGAGCTCTATCGAGGGATCACCAATGATGATTGTCGCACCATTCAGCGGGGCAAGATAAGGAACATTCAACTCCCCGCCATTAAATATTTTGCATATTACGTTGCCACTAGCATACTTGGTAGGGAGAACACTAGCAATATTTCTAGTTACCATCTTGCTTTCTTGAATATTGCACTTACTGGACAGACGTCTTATCATCTTGGTTCTCTTATTGCTCGCCGCTTGTCTACCAAGGGGCCTATTTTTGGAGGAACTATTGCACTGCGCATTTTAACACATTTAGAGCTTCCTGTTGATCCTAATGATGTGCCATTAACCCCTAGGAGGCTTGATATCATTGCTATGAAAAGCCATCAATTTGTTACCACCGAGTCTACTTTAGATAATATGGCCTATAGAATGTTGTTTGCTGACGGGGATGAGAAAGAAATCCCTCTTCCCCAGCCAGGTTTGTTTGATATTGACAGGCAACCATGGTCGCGCACTAAGGAGGAGGTGGAAGAACATATGAAGATACAAGATTTCCATCAGCAGCATGACTCCGAGGACGTCGAGCCCTCCTACGATTACACCGTCACGTATCCGGGTGCTTCTTCTAGCACATACCCGGAATACGATCCATCTTCGTCATACTACGGAGACACTACCTCATGGGATCGATGGAATTGAACTCCACTTAGGCCAAAAGCCTAAGCTTGGGGGGGGTATACCGGCATCACTCATTCTTTGCATATTATGATTGCTGGATACTTGAATATACTTGTTTAGTTTCTTTGAGTGGTTTTCTAATGAGAGGAAGATGATATTTGGGGAAGTGCTGCCTGAAAACAGATTCTGGGCTGTTACCGTAAAAATTCGTGCGCACAGCCAGAACGTTATTTTGAGTTGAAATTTTTTGTGCAGGTTCCCCAGGTTGTTATCTAACTTTCATTAGTTGAACACTTTTTGAACTAAGCAATGTAAGATTTTTGTAAAAATAGATTTCTGTACTGCTGTCAAGTTTTGGCAGATTTCTGCCATTTCGCTTTTCTGTGTTTCTTTTAGTTTGCTATTTCTTGCTTTCACTTTGTTTCTTTCCCAAAACACAAAAAGACCAAAAATATTTCTGTTGTTTCTCTTCATCATTTGTTTATCTTGATTTCTTGCATTTGTTTCGCTTTATTTGCTATTGCTAGTTTGCTATAAGAAAACCCAAAAAGATTTTGCTTTGTTTACTTGTTTCCTTTTGTTCTTATTCTCAAATTCGAAAACACCAAAAATATTTGCTGTTCTTCTTTGGTTTGTAAAGTTCATCATGAGTTCAATGGTCTTCGGTGGCTGGAGCGTGGTTTTCATTTCATATTATCCAAGCTACACAAGTGAAAAGGCAATAATGACGATCTACGACAATCTGATTGTGGTGAGAGGCTGGTATGAACTCTATTTGTTTTCATTTTGTACATATACTCATCCATGTGAGCATGCTTAGTTGGTTCATGTGAGGTATATGTTATTTAAAAAGTCTAGTAGTTCATGATCCCTCATGATTAGCTCCAATCTATTAATATGAGTAGCATGTCATGGATGTTTGCTTGCATTGTTTTATTCATAAGTAAGTATGGCATTGTGGTATCCTCCTCTGAATAATTCATTTATATCGACTTGGCACATGCTCACGCATGCATATGACTGACAAAGTCAATTAAGCCTCAATGATTTACATTGCTTCAGAGTTCTGTATCACTTTTATGCCTCAGTTAATTTATTTTGCCGCAAGCATGATTATGACAGTTATTGCTCTCTTGATTTGTCGCTCCCTAGTCTTTTGCTAGCCTTCACTTGTACTGAGCGGGAACGCTGCTCGTGCCTCCAAACACATGAAAACCAAGTTATTCCAGAGTGTCCACCATAAATACCTATGCATGGCATTTCAAACCATTCCAAGTAAATTCTCATGCGCTACCTTTAAAACCTTCAAAATGCTTCTTAATTTGTGTTTATGTTTCATAGCTCATGAGGAAGTATGTGGTGTTTAGCTTTCAACCTTGTCATTTACTTTTGACGGACTCTCATATGGAATAGTGGCACATCCGCTTATCCAATAATTTTGCAAAAAGAGCTGGCAATGGGATTCCCAGTCCCGAATTAATTAACTTAAATAGACACTCCTCCATGGTTTGTGATTGTTGGACGGCACCCGAAGGATTCGGTTAGCCATGGCTTGTGTAAGCAAAGGTTGGGGGAGTGTCATCATCATAATAAAACTAAACTAAAAAAAGCACTCCTTCATGGTATGAGATTGTTGCAGGCACCCGAGGATTCGGTTAGCCATGGTTTGTGTAAGAAAGGTTGGAAGGAGTGCCACATAAACATGCAAATAATTCATGGGAGCCGCTCTTGAAAGTCCGGTTGGCGAGGTAGTTGGTGTACCCATTACCATTCGTTGACAACAACAAACACCTCTCAAAATAATTTTACTCCTACTTTACAAATGAAAAGCTCTAGCGCATGTTAATCCCTGCTTCCCTCTGCGAAGGGTCAATCTTTTACTTTTATGTTGTGTCTCCACTATTTCTTTGAGCACTTTCTTGAGAGCACAACTGTCATTCTTAGTATAATATGCTTGTCTCAAAATATGATTGATTGTGGTATAACTTTGATGCTTTTATCTTTGACAATCACTACTTCTAGTCTTTCTATGAACTCCAGAGGTGCCCGGGCATTTATGTTTTGCCGATCAAATACAGGCAAGCGAGATACCACTTTATCATACTCTCTTATGAACATTGCAATCCTGCTTATATACATGATTCATGATGCTTATTATTAATTGTTGGTACCTCTTCATGATTGACATAGCTTCTAGATGATCTTATTTGCATGTATCTTATTATGAACTGCTTAAGTATTAGCCATATCATGAGAATATATACATCATATGAGCAAATGTGTTCGTGAAAGTTCTTTTATCGCTCAGTTGTTAACTGAATTGCTTGAGGACAAGCAATAAGCTAAGCTTGGGGGGAGTTGATACGTCCAAAACGTATCTACTTTCCCGAACACTTTTGCTATTGTTTTGCCTCTAATTTGTGTATTTTGGATGCAACTCACGCGGACTAACGCTGTTTTCAGCAGAACTGTGGTGTCTCGTTTTTGTGCAGAAATCCAACTTTCAGGAAAAACCTCGGGATTTTGACGAAAGGGCCTATTTTCCCAGAATAATGACGGAGCCGAAGGACAATTGAAGTGGAGGCCCGAGGGCCCCACACCACATGGCGGCGCGGCCCGGGGGCCCGCGCGGCCATGTGGTGTGGCCCCCTCGGTCGGCCTCCGACGCTCCCCTTCGGACTACTTATTCCTCGACCTAAAAACGCACGGAGAGAAGTCGAAGTCGCCAGAAACCCTCGAACGCCGCCACATCGCGAAACTCCGTCGCGGGAGCCGAAGTCTCCGTTCGGCACTCCGCCGGGACGGGGAATTGGAGGAGATCATCGCCACGCCTCTCCATCAACCAGCAATGTTTCCCCATCCATGTGTGAGTAATTCCCCCGCTGTAGGCTGAAGGGGATGGTAGGGATTGGATGAGATTGGTCATGTAATAGCATAAGATTGTTAGGGCATAGTGCCTAGTGTCCGTAGATGGTACTTTTATGATATTGTTGCAACTTGTTATGCTTAATGCTTGTCACTAGGGCCCGAGTGCCATGATCTCAGATCTGAACATGTTATTATTTCATCATGATATTCATTGTTTATGGTCTTACCTGCAAGTTGTATACACATGTTGCTGTCCGGAACCAATGGCCCCGTGACAATCGGGACAACCGGAGGGAATGGCAGTAACGTGAGGATCACATGTGTTCACGGAGTGTTAATGCTTTGCTCCGGTACTCTATTAAAGGAGTACCTTAATATCCAGTAGTTTCCCTTGAGGCCCGGCTGCCACCGGCTGGTACAAAAAGATGTTGTGCAAGTTTCTCATTGCGAGCACGTACGACTATAATTGGAACACATGCCTATTGATTGATTAGTACTTGGACACCGTTTTATTATTATCTGCAAATGCCCTGCTATGATTGTTACATGAATTTCTCTCATCCATGCAACGCCCGTTATCCGTCCCCGTGCCTACAGTATTTTAATCCTGCTTTTTACTAAAATCACTACTGCTTGTCTTTGTTACTCGCTGCTTGTTATTTCACTACTGCTATAAAACTGTTACTGATAAATTCTTGCGAGCAAGTCTGTTTCCAGTGCAGCTGAATTGACAACTCCGCTGTTAAGGCTTTCAAGTGTTCTTTGTCTCCCCTTGTGTCGAACCAATAAATTGGGTAATACTTCCCTCGAAGACTGTTGCGATCCCCTATACTTGTGGGTCATCAAACACCTCCGGTAGTCGGTGACTACGCTCTACCTCAATCCAACCTACGGAAGATAGAAATTGACCAAAAGGCAACGGTGGTGAGGCAATGATCTTTTTCGAGAAAACGCAAAAAGCTTTTGCATTTCATTTCATTAAAAAGAAGGGAAGAGTTAGTTGTCACAATCCTCCTAAGAGGCCATGGTTCTGAAAAGATAAACAAAGACTACAACTCAGTGGACATCCCAGGTGGGCGGCAGGAGGACACGCAGGCCCGACGCGCCAGCTCTAAACCAAAGGCCAGCTTCGTCTCTGACCTTGGCGACAACATTGCGGATGGATGGTTTAGCTCCATGTGAGGCAATGATCTAAAACCATATGCAATGCAAAGTATCTTTTAGCAGCTACTCTGATGGTATAAACTCATGGTTCAAAGCTTCTAACTGTCAATGTGATCAAGTAAAATTAAATTTGAATATTTTTATGAACTGAGGATTCATAGCAGTTATTTTATTCTGGATAGTCGTACTGTACATAGAATTCATTTTTGTTTAAACTCGAAGGTTCACTGTGGTAATTCAAATAAGCTTGAGAACTGGCCACACAATATAGGAGAGGCATTTCAAGGGCATGGATCTATCTACCTCTGAATCAAGCCGTGAGCTGCCCACACAAATAAGAATGTAGTGGTTAGCAACAGCTTTTAGGCTGTCACTTGTTAACAATGACAAGCCACTACGAAAATTATTTCTCCATTCCTATTTTTATGGCATATTCAGTTTGAAAAGTGAGAGAATTAAGAGTCAATCTGGAAAGGGGAATGGACCGGGGCATCAGTGGGCAACCACTGAAGCCAATGGAGACGCACTAACGGACGGCTGCTCTTTTAACATGACTAAGATTTACAGTAGAAATATGCAGTACCAAAATAATAATTAACAAAGTGACTAAGAATTGACGCAGAATGTGGCAATTGATACCTACTAACATATAAAGTTTTCTCTTTTGAGAGTTGTTTAAAAGTGGTTCTAATATTACATGAAAATAAGACAGAAGGGTGCGACCAAGGCTTAAGTGTCAGCCTTTAGTGCTTTTACGGAAGCTAAAAATTGATGCACATAAACCGTGCCTTAAAGAGAAGTGATTTTGGCTACAGCCTACAGGCACATAAACAACAACAGAAGCTTTGAAGAAATGATACCTACCATCTTATCATTTAAGGCAATTTTATTTCAAAAAAAAATTAAGGCAACTTTGAAGAAATGATACCTACCATCTTATCATTTCCACCCTTCATCCATGAATAGTTACTTCTTGTTCAGCTCAATCTGCACCTGCAAGCACCTCAAAATAAAAACCAAGACAAGCTTTCAATCAAATATACATCAAACTGTTAAATAGAGATCATGAGAAGACCATGAGAATGTGCAGATTGATCTGAATCTGCACCAGGACAAGCCTACATAAAACACATGATAAATATAAACCACGAGGAGCCTTGGATAGTTTGATCAAATATATACATCAATCAGCTACATAGAGATCATGAGTAGACCATAAAATATCAAAATGCATTGATTGGTCCTTGGACCATTCAAGCACCCCAAAATAAAAGCACCAACATCTAACAGAGAAACAGGCATGTTATAGTCGTTATAGTCATTGTTTACCTGCGAGGTAAAAAACACCCGGATCTGTAAGTCTACAAGAAGACAACCGCAGCTCCTTCAAATTTGTGAGATTTACATAAAGAGAAATGTTGTTCAGATTTAACGAACATGATATGCTGTGTAGGTTCCTTGTATCTGCTATTCAAAATTCCATCAGATTCAGAGAATGTGTATGTTTGACGCACACTGTATGATATACCAAAGAAGATAATATCGGAAAACAAATAGTTGTGCTGCTACCTGATAAATATTTGATATTTGAATCCGTGATGTAGTTACGATATCTCATATTAAATGCCTCCATGATATGGTAATTCTTGTAGGTGTAAGCTAGATGGTGTAAACCTCTTTCTTCTTTCAGGTATCAATCTGTTAAGGCTTAGCACATTTGTTCCAATAGTCAATGGGGATACACTTAGTATGACGTCAATACTGGAATATCCATAATAAATTTAATTGTTGCCATTTTGTAATTTTTTAGTGAGCTCATAAATTTAATCTTGAGTTGTATAAGTTATGTGAAGTAAAACATTCAGTTCGAATCACAATCATCTTTCATGGCACTAAAATAACAACTACCAACCAAAAATACTAAATAGCGATTTGAGACCAAAAAAAAGGAAAGACTCATCAGGATACACTTGGAAAACCAAAATATGAGAAAAGGAAGCGGGCATGCAATTGGTCAAATGGTAGGAGCCCAGGACAAGTATAATAAATTCAGTTTATGCCTAATCATGTAATCTGCTGAGTCATGCAATGCGTACTTTTCGGAACCAGCTATGAACAAAAGGAGAAAATCTTCAGTATACATGCCCAACTAATGTGTGAAATAAAAACATATTTCCAGTTGTAAATGATAATCCAAATACTAACCGGAACAAGATCCATTTGAATTGCAGTGCAAAAACTTCCTCTTCAGGTCCTGAAACAAAGCATTCACAATATTGGAAATGGACAACAAGAAATCTAGAAGAAATTCTTTAGGTAGAGCATATGACATAAAGAAAGAGAGTTACATTAAACAATAGAAATGCATCATATACTTAACATTCAGATCCCACTTTAACAAAATAATACAGAGCATAGTACATCAGGACACCTATATTGTATCCTTCTATAAGGATTAACTCTTTTCTAAACGCTATTTATAAAGAACTCCCTGATTGCGCGTAATTAACACGTCCGTTGGGAACCCCAAGAGGAAGGTATGATGCGCACAGCAGCAAGTTTTCCCTCAGAAAGGAACCAAGGTTTATCGAACCAGGAGGAGCCAAGAAGCACGTTGAAGGTTGATGGCGGAGGAGTGTAGTGCGGCGCAACACCGGGGATTCCGGCGCCAACGTGGAACCTGCACAAAAATCACAGAACTTTGCCCCAACGTAACAGCGAGGTTGTCAATCTCACCGGCTTGCTGTAAACAAAGGATTAGATGTATAGTGTGGATGATGATGTTTGTTTGCGAAGAACAGTAAAGAACAATTGCAGTAGATTGTATTTCAGATGTAAAGAATAGGACCGGGTCCACAGTTCACTAGTGGTGTCTCTCCCATAAGATAGCAGATGTTGGGTGAACAAATTACAGTTGGGCAATTGACAAATAAAGAAGGCATAACAATGCACATACATATATCATGATGAGTACTATGAGATTTAATCGGGGCATTACGACAAAGTACATAGACCGCTATCCAGCATGCATCTATGCCTAAAAAGTCCACCTTCAGGTTATCATCCGAACCCCTTCCGATATTAAGTTGCAAACAACAGACAATTGCATTAAGTATGGTGCGTAATGTAATCAACACAAATATCCTTAGACAAAGCATCGATGTTTTATCCTAGTAGCAATAGCACATCCACAACCTTAGAACTTTCTGTCACTGTCCCAGATTTAATGGAGGCATGAACCCACTATCGAGCATAAATACTCCCTCTTGGAGTCACAAGTATCAACTTGGCCAGAGCCTCTACTAGCAACGGAGAGCATGCAAGAACATAAATAACATATATGATAGATTGATAATCAACTTGACATAGTGATGTCTACGGGTGCTTCTATTCTTGTAGACAGTGTTGGGCCTCCAAGAGCAGAGGTTTGTAGAACAGCAGCAAGTTCCCTTAAGTGGATCACCCAAGGTTTATCGAACTCAGGGAGGAAGAGGTCAAAGATATCCCTCTCATGCAACCCTGCAACCACAAAGCAAGAAGTCTCTTGTGTCCCCAACACACCTAATAGGTGCACTAGTTCGACGAAGAGATAGTGAAATACAGGTGGTATGAATAAATGCGAGCAGTAGCAACGGCACCAGAAAAGTGCTTTGCTGTCCAGGACTGGTGTGTGGTTGATGGTGGTAATATTGCAGGAAGTATAGATGCAGTAAAACAGTAAACAAGCAGCGATAGCAATATTTAGGAACAAGGCCTAGGGATCATACTTTCACTAGTGGACACTCTCAACATTGATCACATAACAGAGAATAAATAGATAGATGCTAGACTCTACACCCTCTTGTTGGATGATGAACACCACTAATGTGTAGGATTACACGAACCCTCAATGCCGGAGTTAACAAGCTCCACAATATTCAATGTTCATATTTAAATAACCTTAGAGTGCATATATAACAAATCAACATAACCAAACCAAGTACTAACATAGCATGCACACTGTCACCTTCACACTACGAAAGGAGGCATAGATCACATCAATACCATGATAGCAATAGTTAACTTCATAATCTACAAGAGATCACAATCATAGCCTACGCCAAGTACTACACGATGCACACACTGTCACCATTACACCGTGCAGGAGGAATAAACTACTTTAATAACATCACTAGAGTAGCACATGAGATAAATTGTGATACAAAACACATTGCAATCATAAAGAGATATAAATAAGCACTTCACTATGCCATTCATAATAGTGAATAAGTATTCTATGAAATATAGCCTAAGAGACCCACACGGTGCACACACTGTCACCTTTACACACGTGGGACAAGGAGTCTCCGGAGATCACATAAGTAAAACCCACTTGACTAGCATAATGACATCTAGATTACAAGCATCATCATATGAATCTCAATCATGTAGGGCAGCTCATGAGATTATTGTATTGAAGCACATAGGAGAGAGATTAACCACATAGCTACCGGTACAGCCCCGAGCCTCGATGGAGAACTACTCCCTCCTCATGGGAGAGACAGCGTTGATGATGGCGGTGGTGTCGATGGAGAAGCCTTCCGGGGCACTTCCCCGTCCCGGCGGGAACGGAGACTTCTGTCCCCCGAATCTTGGCTTCGCGATGGCGGCGGCTCTGGAAGGTTTCTCGTACCGTGGCTTTTTCGTCTCGTGTTTTAGGTCAGGGACCTTTATATAGGCGAAGAGGCGGCGTCAGAAGGTCAACGAGGCGACGACACAACAGGGGGTGATGTCTACGGGTGCTTCTATTCTTGTAGACAGTGTTGGGCCTCCAAGAGCAGAGGTTTGTAGAACAGCAGCAAGTTTCCCTTAAGTGGATCACCCAAGGTTTATCGAACTCGGGAGGAAGAGGTCAAAGATATCCCTCTCATGCAACCCCGCAACCACAAAGCAAGAAGTCTCTTGTGTCCCCAACACACCTAATAGGTGCACTAGTTCGGCAAAGAGATAGTGAAATACAAGTGGTATGAATGAATATGAGCGTAGTAACGGCGCGAAAAAGTGCTTGCTGGCGTGCGTTGATGGTATTAATATTGCAGGGAAGTAAAGATGCGGTAAAACAAGTAAACAAGCAGCGATAGCAATATTTAGGAACAAGGCCTAGGGATCATACTTTCACTTGGGGACACTCTCAACATTGATCACATAACAGAATAAATAGATAGATGCTAGACTCTACACCCTCTTGTTGGATGATGAACACCACTAATGTGTAGGATTACACGAACCCTCA
Organism: Lolium multiflorum; assembly: GCA_030979885.1. NCBI lineage: Eukaryota > Viridiplantae > Streptophyta > Magnoliopsida > Poales > Poaceae > Lolium > Lolium multiflorum. The sequence goes on from CM061752.1 coordinate 176,291,474, forward strand.
ATGCCGGAGTTAACAAGCTCCACAATATTCAATGTTCATGTTTAAATAACCTTAGAGTGCATAACAGATCAACATAACCAAACCAAGTACTAACATAGCATGCACACTGTCACCTTCACACTACGAAAGGAGGAATAGATCACATCAATACTATCATAGCAATAGTTAACTTCATAATCTACAAGAGATCACAATCATAGCCTACGCCAAGTACTACACGATGCACACACTGTCACCATTACACCGTGCAGGAGGAATAAACTACTTTAATAACATCACTAGAGTAGCACACAGATAAATTGTGATACAAAACACATTGCAATCATAAAGAGATATAAATAAGCACTTCACTATGCCATTCATAACAGTGAATAAGTATTATGTGAAATATAGCCTAAGAGACCCACACGGTGCACACACTGTCACCTTTACACACGTGGGACAAGGAGTCTCCGGAGATCACATAAGTAAAACCCACTTGAATAGCATAATGACATCTAGATTACAAGCATCATCATATGAATCTCAATCATGTAGGGAAGCTCATGAGATTATTGTATTGAAGCACATAGGAGAGAGATTAACCACATAGCTACCGGTAGCAACGAGCCTCGATGGAGAACTACTCCCTCCTCATGGGAGACAGCAGCGTTGATGAAGATGGCGGTGGTGTCGATGGAGAAGCCTTCCGGGGCACTTCCCCGTCCCGGCGGCGTGCCGAACGAGAGATGGCGCGGCTCGGAAGGTTTTCTGGTATCGTCGAACGGGTAGGGTTTTCGCGACGGAGACTTTAAGTAGGCGGAAGGGCAAGGTCGGTGGAGTCCTGGTGGGGCCACACACTAGGCCGGCGCGGCCACGGCTTGGGCCGCGCCGCCCTACTGTGTCCCCACCTCTTGGCCCCACTTCGTTTCCCCGTCGGACTTCTAGAAGCTTCGTGGAAAAATAGGACACTTGGCGTTGATTTCGTCCAATTCCGAGAGTATTTCCTTACTAGGATTTCTGAAACCAAAAACAGCAGAACAGCTGCCGGCATCTCGTCAATAGGTTAGTTCCGGAAAACAAATAAATATGACATAAAGTATGCATAAAACATGTAGATATCATCAATAATGTGGCATGGAACATAAGAAATTATCGATACGGAGGCGATATCAGCATCCCCAAGCTTAGTTTCTGCTCGTCCCGAGCAGGTAAACGATAACAAAGATAATTTCTGGGTGACATGCCATCATAACCTTGATCATACTATTGTAAGCATATGTAATGAATGCAGCGATCAAAACAATGGTAAATGACATGAGTAAACAAATGAATCATATATCAAAGACTTTTCATGAATAGTACTTCAAGACAAGCATCAATAAGTCTTGCATAAGAGTTAACTCATAAAGCAATAAATCAAAGTAAAGGTATTGAAGCAACACAAAGGAAGATTAAGTTTCAGCGGTTGCTTTCAACTTATAACATGTATATCTCATGGATAGTTGTAATGCAAAGTAATATAACAAGTGCAATATGCAAGTATGTAGGAATCAATGCACAGTTCACACAAGTGTTTGCTTCTTGAGATGGAGAGAAATAGGTGAACTGACTCAACATAAAAGTAAAAGAAAGGCCCTTCGCAGAGGAAGCATTGATTGCTATATTTGTGCTAGAGCTTTGGTTTTGAAAACAAGAAACAATTTTGTCAACGGTAGTAATAAAGCACATGCATCATGTAAATTATATCCTACAAGTTGCAAGCCTCATGCATAGTATACTAATAGTGCCCGCACCTTGTCCTAATTAGCTTGGATTAACACGGATTATCATTGCATAGCATATGTTTCAACCAAGTGTCACAAAGGGGTACCTCTATGCCGCCTGTACAAAGGTCTAAGGAGAAAGCTCGCATTGGATTTCTCGCTTTTGATTATTCTCAACTTAGACATCCATACCGGGACAACATAGACAACAGATAATGGACTCCTCTTTAATGCATAAGCATACAACAACAGTTAAAATTCTCATAAGAGATTGAGGATTAGTTGTCCACACTGAAACTTCCACCATGAATCATGGCTTTAGTTAGCGGCCCAATGTTCTTCTCTAACAATATGCATACTCAAACCATTTGATCATGAAAATCGCCCTTACTTCAGACAAGACGAACATGCATAGCAACTCACATGATATTCAACAAAGTGTTGATGGCGTCCCCGAAACATGGTTATCTCACAACAAGCAACTTAATAAGAGATAAAGTGCATAAGTAGATATTCAATACCACAATAGTTTTTAGGCTATTTGTCCCATGAGCTATATATTGTAAAGATAAATAATAGAAATTTAAAGGTAGCACTCAAGCAATTTACTTTGGAATGGCGGAGAAATACCATGTAGTAGGTAGATATGGTGGACACAAATGGCATAGTGTTTGGCTCAAAGATTTGGATGCACGAGAAGTATTCCCTCTCAATACAAGGCTAGGCTAGCAAGGTTATTTGAAACAAACACAAGGATGAACCGGTGCATCAAAACTCACATAAAAGACATATTGTAAACATTATAAGACTCTACACCGTCTTCCTTGTTGTTCAAACTCAATACTAGAAATTATCTAGACTTTAGAGAGACCAATTATGCAAACCAAATTTTAGCAAGCTCTATGTATTTCTTCATTAATAAGTGCAAAGTATATGATGCAAGAGCTTAAACATGAGCACAACAATTGCCAAGTATCAAATTATTCAAGACATTTTAGAATTACTACATGTAGCATTTCCCGATTCCAACCATATAACAATGAACGAAGCAGTTTCAACCTTCGCCATGAACATTAAAAGTAAAGCTAAGAACACATGTGTTCATATGAACCAGCGGAGCGTGTCTCTCTCCCACACAAGCATTTATTCAAACAAAAACAAAAACAAAAACAAAACAAACAGACGCTCCAAGTAAAGTACATAAGATGTGACCGAATAAAAATATAGTTTGAAGGGAGGAACCTGATAAATTTGTCGATGAAGAAGGGAATGCCTTGGGCATCCCCAAGCTTAGATGCTTGAGTCTTCTTGGAATATGCAGTTATGGACCACCGGGGCATCCTCAAGCTTAGAGCTTTCAATCTCCTTGATCATATTGCATCATACTCCTCTCTTGACCCTTGAAAACTTCCTCCACACCAAACTCGAAACAAACTCATTAGAGGGTTAGTGCATAATCAAAAATTCACATGTTCAGAGGTGACATAATCATTCTTAACACTTCTGGACATAGCACAAAGCTACTGGACATTAATGAAACAAAGAAATCCATCCAACATAGCAAAAGAAGCAATGCGAAATAAAAGGCAGAATATGTCAAAACAGAACAGTCCGTAAAGACGAATTTTGTTGAGGCACCAGACTTGCTCAAATGAAAATTCTCAAATTGAATGAAAGTTGCGTACATATCTGGGGATCAGGCACGTAAATTGGCATAATTTTCTGAGTTACCTACAGAGAATTAGGCCCAGATTTGTGACAGCAAGAAATCTGTTTCTGCGCAGTAATCCAAATCTAGTATGAACCTTACTATCAAAGACTTTACTTGGCTCAACAAATGCAACAAAATTAAGATAAGGAGAGGTTGCTACAGTAGTAACAACTTCCAAGACAGAAATACAAAATAAAAATACTGTAACAAAATAAACACATGGGTTTCCTTGAGATCCTCGATCAGCGTCGTCCCCTTTTTTGATGTTATGACGACATCGTCGATGTACACTTGCACATTTTTTCCAATCTGTGTCGCCAAACACTTCTGCATCATCCTCTGATATGTTGCTCCCGCGTTTTTCAAACCAAAGGGCATTGTTCTATAGCAAAACACGCCGTAAGGTGTGATGAACGCTGTTTTTACTTCATCTTCTTCTTTTAATCTAATCTGGTTATAACCAGAATATGCGTCCAGGAAGGAAAGACGTTCACATCCTGCCGTGGAGTCGATAATTTGGTCGATCCTCGGGAGGGGAAAGTGATCCTTTGGACAATGTTTATTGAGACACGTAAAATCGACGCACATGCGAAGGACTTTAGTGTTTTTCTTCGGCACCAACACTGGATTTGCTACCCATGTGGCCTCTGTATGCAGCTCTTTGATAAAACCAGCTTCTCTTAGTCGATCAATTTCTGACAGCATAGCCTTGCGGTTTGGTTCCGAAAAACGTCGCAAAGGTTGTTTGATTGGTCTCGCTAGTGGATCCAAGTTTAGGTGGTGCTCGGCAAGTTCCCTGGGTACTCCTGGCATGTCAGCTGGACACCATGCGAAGATTTTCCAGTTCTCACGGAGGAACTCGACGAGCGCGCTTTCCTATGCGAGGTCCATGTCGTTTGCGATGGATGTCGTCTTTTTTGGATCCGTCGGGTGAATCTGCACCTCCTTAGAATTTTTCTCAGTGTTGAAAGTTGATTCTTTATTTGGCCTTCCAACGTCTGGCAGCACGTCGTAGTCAGTCATAGCCTTGACGCCAAATACTCAGCTTGCATCCCGAAAGTTTCTGATATTCGATGAAAATCCTTATCACATTTATCGGCTAGGGCGAAGCTTCCTTTGACTGTGATTGGTCCCTTAGGTCCAGGCATCCTCCACACGTATAATGTGGTACCGCCATAAATCTAGCATATGCTGGTCGTCCCAACAGAGCGTGGTATTGTGACGGGAAATCTACGACTTCAAACTCCAACTTCTCGATTCTGTAATTTTCTCGGGTCCCAAACTGAACGTCGAGATTAATCTTCCCCAGCGGATAGCTTGGCTTCTCTGGTGTGATACCGTGGAATCTCGTGTCTGTTGGCTTCAAGTTTGCTAGGGATATGTTCATCTTCCTTAATGTATCTGCGTACATAAGGTTTAAGCTGCTGCCGCCATCTATAAACACGCGAGATACGTCAAATCCTGCGATGACCGCTGGTAGTATGAGTGCTGACTGCCCTGGTCGAGGAACTTGTTGTGGATGATCTGCTATAGTGAAGCCAATGTCTTGCCCTGACCAATTAGTACTCGACTGTTGGTGGAGGCATTTTCTATGCCATGAACACCTGCCGCGAGATTACTTTCTGAGTTCTATTGGATGGCCTTCCCTTCTGAATCATCGAGACCGCTCCGTTAGAGTTAGGATCAACGTAAGGCGGTGGTGCAGGTGCCGCCGCTATTCTGAGCTGATGTCGATTGTCGTCCGTAATCGCGGGAGGAGGTGGCAAGTGAATCTCACTTCTGGGTTCTCGAGGATTTCTTTGCGCTGCCTGAGCATTAGCATGCCCTGCATACCTTAGCATTGCCTGGAAATTGCGACAATCCTTCTGCAGATGTCCTGACTGTCTTTTTCCGTTGCTGTCGAGGAAAAAGTGCATCTGACACGGCCCGTTCATCATCTCTTCGGGAGACACGAAAGGCCTCTGGAACCTTGGCCCGCTATTTTGCCTATTGTTTCGAGATTCATCTCTATTGTCGCCTCGCTCATTACTTCTCTGGTAATCATCTCTGTTGTTTCCTCCTGCGCTTGCTCGGAAACCAGCCGAGATTTGTCCTGGAGCATCATAGCTCGAGTACTGCCGAGGAAATCGTCGCCTTGGTTGATAATTTCGACCGCGGTCTTCCTCTGGCGACCTATGCCGTTTGTTGTGGACAGCATCTTCTCCATCTGCCCATCTGTTTGCTATTTCCATTAATGCGGATACTGTCTTTGGATTGGTCCTTCCCAAATCCTCGACAAAATCTCCACGCCTGATCCCTGCGACAAACGCATCTATTGCTCTCTCGTCAGATATATTTTCTGCCGAGTTTTTGATGATGTTCCACCTTTGGATATATTTTCTCATTGGCTCGTCTGGCTTTTGTCGGCACGCTCTCAACTCCTCTAATGATGCAGGTTTCTTGCATGTGGACCGGAAGTTCTTGACGAACACGTCCTCGAAGCTTTCCCAGCTGTCGATAGATCCTGGAGGAAGTTTCTTTATCCAAGATCGTGCGGCTCCACTCAAATGCACCTGGATGCTTTGCATAGCTGTTGCTCTGGTTCCTCTGTGAGCTTTACCGTCTCGAGATAATCAACTAGCCAATCCTCTGGATCTTGAAGGCCGTCGAATTTCTTGAAGTTATCAGGTAACTTGAATCCCGAAGGGACTCGAGTTTTTCGAACTCTCCTTGTGAAGCATGGCAAACCACACATATCCTCGTCGTTTAGCTCTGGGGACTGCCGATGTTCCCTTCTGCTTTGTCGCGCTCTGTCGACCCTTGCTTGTGCTGCCGTGTCCCTTGCTCCACTTGGTCCTTCGGGAGCTGCTGCTGTTGCTGCCGCAGGTCGTGGACTATTTTGCCTTGCGTTCCTTCGGGAGGTGTTGATACAAACGCCGTTCCCATGGCTCCAACTCCTGCCATTGCCATGTTATATAATGCCTCCCTTGGATCTCCTGGGGGTGGCCTGGATGCAAGGATGAAAGCTTGTGTCGCCATATACCCAGCTTCTGGTGTCTTGGGGATGATGTTCCCTCTCGTGTCTATCGACATAAAAGACATGTCGAGGTTTTGAACCAAGTGTTCTCTTTCCCCTTCGGGTACGTTTTGCAACCTTGATCTTGCTCTGTTCCGAGCTTCCCTGTGGCTATCACCCGAAGTTCTAGAATGTCGACTCAGCTCTGCCCTTCGCCTACTTGATGCAGAGGCTGCCTCCTTTCTTCTGTTTAACTCAGCTGTCTGTTCAATTCCCTTGCAGCTCGTGCGAGCCTATATTGATATGCTTGTAATTCTTCTGGCGTGGCTGTGGCTGATACGTCCAATTTGCATCACTATTTTATATCATAATTTGCTGTTATTCATTGATATATTTCATATTGGGACACAATACTTATGTTATTTCATCTATTTTGCATGTTTCATCATTATTGGAGGATCAAGCACCGGAGCCAGGATTCTGCTGGAAAAAGCACCGTCAGAAGGCAATATTTCGGAAGATCACCTGTGGAAGGAAATTATACCAAAAATCCTATTTTTCAAGATGACGGAGGAAGCCAGAAGGAGGAGCCAGGAGGAGCCAGGGTGGGCCCACACCCTAGGGCGGCGCGGCCCAGGCCCTGGCCGCGCCGCCACGTGGTGTGGAGGGCCCACGACCCTTTTCGCCTCCTTTTCTTCGCGAAATCCTTCGTCCCGAAAACCTAAGCCGAAGGGTACCTCACGAAGGGTTACAGCCGCCTCTGCGGGCGGAGAACACAGAGAGAAAAGAGCTCTCCGGCGGCAGGAATCCGGGAAATTCCCTCCGGGAGGGGAAATCGACGCCATCGTCACCGACATCGAGCTGGACATCATCACCATCACCATCAACATCATCTCCACCATCATCACCGCCGTCATCACCGCTGGACACCGTCACCGCCGTAGCAATTTGGGTTTTATCTTGATTGTTTGATAGGGGAAACTCTCCCGGTATCGATCTATACTTGTTGTTGATGCTATTGAGTGAAACCATTGAACCAAGTTTATGTTCAGATTGTTATTCATCATCATATCACCTCTGATCATGTTCCATATGATGTCTCGTGAGTAGTTCGTTTAGTTCTTGAGGACATGGGTGAAGTCTAAATGTTAGTAGTGAACTATGGTTGAGTAATATTCAATGGTGTGATATTTAAGTTGTGGTGTTATTCTTCTAGTGGTGTCATGTGAACGTCGACTACATGACACTTCACCATTTATGGGCCTAGGGGAATGCATCTTGTATTCGTTTGCTAATTGCGGGGTTGCCGGAGCGACAGAAACCTAAACCCCCGTTGGTATATCGATGCAGGAGGGATCGCAGGATCTCAGAGTTTAAGGCTGTGGTTAGATTTATTCTTAATTACTTTCTTGTAGTTGCGGATGCTTGCAAGGGGTATAATCACAAGTATGTATTTAGTCCTAGGAAGGGCGGTACATTAGCATAGGTTCACCCACACAACACTTATCATAACAATGAAGATTATTTAGCCGTATGTAGCGAAAGCACTAGACTAAAATCCCGTGTGTCCTCGAGAACGTTTGGTCATTATAAGTAAACAAACCGGCTTGTCCTTTGTGCTAAAAAGGATTGGGCCACTCGCTGCAATTGTTACTCTCGCACTTTACATACTCGTACTTTATTCAACTGTTACATCAAAACCCCTGAATACTTGTCTGTGAGCATTTACAGTGAATCCTTCATCGAAACTGCTTGTCAACACCTTCTGCTCCTCGTTGGGATCGACATTCTTACTTATCGAAGATACTACGATACACCCCTATACTTGTGGGTCATCAAGACTATTTTCTGGCGCCGTTGCCGCGCTATTGGTAAGTGGAATTGGTAAGGAAAACCTTTACTGTTGTGCTGATTTTATTTCTGCCTGCTGCCATAAGTCATTATGGAGAGATCTTCTCTTCAATTTCTATTTGGGAAATCTACTACTACTGCAACGGTAGTAGATGAGGCGCCAGGTGAGGAAGTGATACCATATAAAATACCTATGAAAATTATTGAACGTGTTATGGATAACCGCTATGAAGGGGATGGAACTGTCCACCCCGGTGATCATTTACTGTTTTTGCATGAATTATGCGGGTTATTCAAATGTGCAGGTATTGCTATGGATGAAGTGAGGAAGAAATTATTCTCTTTATCGCTGTCCGGTAAGGCGGCGCATTGGTATAAATTACTGGATAATGGGGATTCTCTTGAATGGAATGATATTGTGCCCCGGTTTTATTCTAAGTTCTATCCTCCAAGTGAAATTCATAAGGATCGGAATCGCATATATAATTTTTGGCCTCATGATGGAGAAAGTATTGCCCAAGCATGGGGAGATTGAAGTCTTTAATGCTCAAATGCCCCATTCATGAGCTTCCTGGTAATGTTATTATTGATAATTTCTATGCAAGACTTTCTTTTCAAGACAAGACTTTGCTGGATACTTCTTGTTCTGGATCATTTACACGCAACAAATAAGAGTTTAAAAGGGACCTTCTTGATCGAATCCAAGAAAATACTGAAGGTTGGGAGAACGACAAGGATAGAGAATCAGGTATAATTTATGATTACAAATGCATTGAAGCTTTTATGGATACTGATTTATTTCGTAATATGAGTGCTACATATGGTCTTGATTCCCAAGTTGTTGTAAATCTTTATAAAGCTTTTGCCTCTCATTATGAATTGCCTAAGAAGAATTTTGATAAGTATCATGAACCATATAAAGATAAAATTGATTCATCTATTAATAAGTGTGTTGTAATTGAAACTGCTGATCGTTATTCCTGAAGCTTATATTGAAAAAACTCCTTTCCCTGCTAAAATGAAGGAGTACTCTGTTATAAATAGTGCGGTTCATAAAAGTGAAAAGAAACCTAGAGAACCTGAAGAACAAATAAAAATTGAACCTGCTGTTGCAATAGTTAAAGATCTTGTGACTGAAAATGTTGAGGATGGTCATATTATTTTCTGTGAAGATGCTTCTAATATTGTTTCGCATCCTAATAAACCCAAACAAGCTAGTGTTCCTATGCTATCTGTTAAAATTGGTGATCATTGCTATTATGGATTATGTGATATTGGTGCAAGTGTTAGTGCTATTCCGTATGAGCTTTACACGGAGATTATGCACGAAATTGATTCTTGTGAACTTGAAGATATTGATGTGGTTATTCAGCTGGCTAATAGAGAAACTATTTCACCAATTGGTATTGTCCGAGATGTGGAAGTTTTATGCGGTAAGATTAAATATCCTGCTGACTTTTTGGTACTTGGTTCTGCTGCTAGTGATTATTGTCCTATCATTTTTGGTAGACCTTTTCTAAATACTTGTGGAGCTATTATAGATTGCAAGAAAGAGAAAATTTTGACTAAATTTGCTGGTGAATCTTATGAGTTTAACTTCTCTAAATTTACTAAAACTCCTTATAAAGCTGATTTGCCTAGTAATGATTTTAAAATGGAGCAGTGTGCATCTATTGTTCTTGTTCCTAACAATCCTTTGCAGCAACATTTGGAGGATAGTGAGAGCGAAATTTTTAGGAAAGAAAGAGATGAGCTTGAGGAAATTTTTCTTCGCCAACCTATTCTCAAGCATGATTTACCGGTGGAAGATTTGGGTACAACACCGCCACCTAAGGAAGATCCTGTTTTTGATTTAAAGCCTTTACCTGATGATCTTAAATATGCTCATATTGATGATAAGAAAATATATCCTGTTATTATTAGTTCTAAGCTTACAGAGTTTGAAGAAGAAAGATTATTGAAAATATTGAAGAAACACCGAGGAGCTATTGGCTACACTCTTGATGATTTGAAGGGATTTCTCCATCTATTTGCCAACATGCTATTAATATGGAAGATGATGCAAAGCCTGTTGTTGAACCTCAGCGTCGTCTAATTCCGAAGATGAAGGAAGTGGTAAGGAATGAGGTATTACGACTTCTTGAAGCTGGTATTATATATCCTATTGCTGATAGTAGATGGGTTAGTCCTGTACATTGCGTTCCCAAGAAAGGAGGATGACTGTTGTGCCTAATGATAATGATGAGCTCATCCCTCAAAGAGTAGTTGTAGGGTATAGAATGTGCATTGATTTTCGAAAAGTTAATAAAGTTACTAAGAAAGATCATTACCCTTTACCATTTATTGATCAAATGCTAGAAAGATTGTCTAAAAATACTCATTTTTGCTTCCTTGATGGTTATTCTGGATTTTCACAAATTGCTGTTAAAGCTAAAGATCAAGAGAAAACCACCTTTACTTGTCCCTATGGAACTTATGCTTATAGACGTATGCCTTTTGGTTTATGTAATGCTCCTGCTACTTTTCAAAGATGCATGTCTGCTATTTTTCATGGTTTTTGTGAAAGTATTGTAGAGGTATTCATGGATGATTTTTCCGTTTATGGGAATTCTTTTGATAGTTGCTTGCGAAACCTTGATAAAGTTTTGCAGAGATGTGAAGAAACTAACCTTGTTCTTAATTGGGAGAAATGCCACTTTATGGTTAATGAAGGAATTGTATTGGGACATAAAATTTCTGAGAGAGGTATTGAAGTTGATAGAGCTAAAGTTGAAGCAATTGAGAAGATGCCCTATCCGAGGGATGTTAAAGGTATTCGTAGTGTTCTTGGTCATGCTGGGTTTTATAGGAGGTTTATTAAAGATTTCTCCAAGATTTCAAAGCCTCTTACTAATCTTCTTCAAAAAGATGTACCATTTGTTTTTGATGATGATTGTAAGGAAGCTTTTGAAACTCTTAAGAAAGCCTTAACAACTGCTCCTATAGTTGAACCTCCTGATTGGAATTTACCATTTGAAATTATGTGTGATGCTAGTGATTTTGCTTGTAGGCGCTGTTCTTGGACAACGAGTAGATAAAAAACTGAATGTTATTCATTATGCTAGTAAAACTCTTGATGCTGCTCAAAGAAATTATGCTACAACTGAAAAGGAATTGTTAGCTGTAGTCTTTGCTTGTGATAAATTTAGATCTTATATTGTTGATTCAAAAGTTACTATTCATACTGATCATGCTGCAATTAGATACCTAATGACAAAGAAAGATGCTAAGCCGAGGCTTATTAGATGGGTACTTCTTTTGCAAGAATTTGATTTACATATTGTAGATAGGAAAGGTGCTGATAATCCTGTTGATGATAATTTGTCTAGATTGGAAAATATTGCTTATGATCCTGTTCCTGTTAATGATAGTTTTCCAAATGAACAATTGGCTGTGATAAAGGTGAGCTCGCGAGACAGTCCTTGGTATGCTGATTATGCTAACTTTATTGTTTCCAAGTACTTGCCTCCAACCTTTTCAGCTCAGCAAAGGAGGAAATTCTTTTATGATTTGAGGCATTATTTTGGGATGACCCACACTTATATAAAGAAGGAGTGGATGGTATTATGCGAAGATGTGTTCCTGAATATGAACAACAAGAGATATTGAGTAAATGTCATGGCAGTGCTTATGGAGGACATCACGCCGGAGAAAGAACCGCGCAAAAAGTTCTACAATCAGGTTTTTATTGGCCAACTCTCTTCAAGGATGCGAGAAAGTTTATTTTATCTTGTGATGAATGCCAAAGGGTTGGTAATATCTCCAGACGTAATGAAATGCCTATGAATTATACTCTTGTTATTGAACCGTTTGATTGTTGGGGATTTGACTTCATGGGACCTTTTCCGTCTTCGAAGGTAACACTCATATACTTGTTGCTGTTGATTATGTTACTAAATGGGTGGAAGCTATACCTACAAAAAGTGCTGATGGTGAGACCTCTTTAAGAATGCTTTTGGATATTATTTTTCCTAGATTTGGAGTGCCTAGATATATTATGACTGATGGAGGTTCTCATTTTATTCATGGAGGTTTTAGAAAAACTCTTGCTAGGTATGGTATTAATCATAGAATTGCTTCCGCTTATCATCCTCAAACTAGTGGTCAAGTAGAATTATCGAATAGAGAAATTAAATCTATTTTGGGAAAGACTGTTAATAAAACTAGAAAGAATTGGGCTAGTAAATTGAAGGATGCACTATGGGCTTATAGAACTGCTTATAAAAATCCCATGGGAATGTCACCTTATAAAATGGTTTATGGGAAAGCTTGTCATTTACCTTTAGAACTAGAGCACAAAGCTTATTGGGCTGTTAGAGAATTAAATAAAGATCCTAAACTTGCCGGTGATAAGAGGTTGCTACAATTGAGTTCTCTAGATGAATGGAGAAGTGAAGCTTATGAAAATGCTAAACTCTTTAAAGAAAAGTTAAAAAATGGCATGATAGAAGGATCATCAAAAGAGAGTTTAATATTGGGGATAAAGTCCTATTGTATCGGTCTCGTCTCAGATTCTTTGCAGGGAAATTACTCTCGAAATGGGAAGGACCATATGTTGTCGAGGAGGTGTATCGTTCAGGAGCAATCAAAATTAGCTCTCTCCAAGGCAATGCTACGCAAGTGGTGAATGGACAAAGACTCAAGCATTATATCTCGGGTGATTCTTATAATGTTGATGTTGATATTATTCAAGTGGAAACGCCGGAAGCTTTCATCAAAGGACAAATTGACAGTCCGCGAGAACTCGACTTTGAATAGGTAACAGATACTAGTAATGAAAAGTACGCAATTTACTTTCCGAACAATATTTTCGCTGTTTTTGGAAAATATGAAAAATTACGAGTTCGAAACGGAGTGGAAAGGACACACGAGGGGGCGCCACCATAGGCCGGCGCGGCCAAGCCTGGGCCCGCGCCGACCTATGGTTTGGCCGCCTTGCCCCTTTCCGACTCTGGTTCGATCTGGTGCTTTCCTTTTGTCGAGAAAATTTTTGCTATATAATCCCCCGGACCCCTGGAGGTCCGTATATCGTGTTTTCGACGTGTTTTGTTTCGAGTTGTTTCTGTCAGATTTGCTTCGGATCTAGAGCCACCATGTCTTCGTCGGAAGCTCCGAAGGACAACTCCAGCAAGGATGTTGGCAACTTGTACATGGAGGAGCTGAAGATGCACCCCAAGGAGTTGCTGCTCGTTGAAGGAGAACTGCAGGTCAAGGATGTCCAGGGTCCTAAAGGAGAAGGAAGCTTGGAAGACAGGATGGAGAAGCTAGAACAAGAGGTTTTCAAGTACAAGAAGATGGCTGAGCGTGAGGTGGATATCTTCCACAGGATTGTGTCCGAACTCATTGCTGAACATGAGAAGGAAACTGGAAAGCTTTGGAGCGACATCCTCTCACTTCACGACACCACCAACAAGCTCCAAGCACAACTCTATGACGTTCAGAATCAAAACTGTGAGTATGAAAACAGGTTTAAATACATAAGCCGTGCTGCTAGTTTCAGGATTCCCGAGACCAAGATGTCGTTTCTTGATGGAGAGCCTCTTCCTTGGAAGTCTGATGACGGGAATTCATCACCACCATCTCCTCAGGAGTAATTCATCATCGGTATTGGCATCCCCTTGGTTTGTTCCAAGCTTGGGGGAGTGCCGCGGTATCACATTATCACTACCTTTTACTTTTATTGTCAAGTAGTGTCATATCATGAATAGGGAAGTTATCGTATAAGATGGGTTGCGTTTGGAAGTATCTCTCCTTTAGTTGTCTATGTATCCCTTGGTGTGAGTTATCGATATGGAATATTAATGAGAAGTCTTATCATTTACATATTGCACATCTTATTTTAGTTTGCAATCTCTATGATTCATCTTGTTGTTAGTATTGGTATCACTTTGGGAGCATTGAATAAATCTATTTGGTTTTGGCAAACTTAGCATTGGTCAATAGCAACAACACTTTGAGGTTTAAATAGAAAAGAGAAATACATGTAGATGTTTCATTGTCTTTCTTGTTAGCTCATAGCTCATTATTCTGAAGTTAAAATTGTTTGTGCTTACAAGGAAGATGCATGATTGTTTCTATCATATGTATATTTGTTTGTTTCCCTCGACTCTTATGCTTGCTAATTAACCTTGCTAGCCAAAGACCTGTACCGAGAGGAATACTTCTCGTGCATCCAAACCTTCAACCAAACCTATGTTATTTGTGTCCACCATACCTACCTATTACATGGTATTTTCTGCCATTCCAAGTAAATACTTCATGTGCTACCTTTAAACAATTCAAAACTTAGTATCTCTTATTTGTGTCAATGTTTCATAGCTCATGAGGAAGTATGTGGTGTTTTATCTTTCAATCTTGTTGGGCAATTTCCACCAATGGACTAGTGGCTTCATCCGCTTATCCAATAATTTTGCAAAAAGAGCTGGCAATGGGATTCCCAGTCCCAAATTAATTAAACTAAATAGACACTCCTCCATGGTATGTGATTGATGGACGGCACCCGAATGATTCGGTTAGCCATGGCTTGTGTAAGCAAGGGTTGGAGTGTCATCATCATCATAAAGCTAAAATAAAAGGCACTCCTTCATGGTATGAGATTGTTGGCAGGCACCCGAGGTTCGGTTAGCCATGGTTTGTGAAAGAAAGGTTGGAAGGAGTGCCACACAAAATGAAAATATTATGGGAGCCGCTCTTAGGAGGTTGTCTGGCAAGGGGGTTAGAGTACCCGCTACCAGTCGTTGACAACAACAAACACCTCTCAAAATGTTACTTTTATTATCTCTATATGATTTCAAAACTGAAAAAGCTCTAGCACATGATTTAATCCCTGCTTCCCTCTGCGAAGGGCCTTTTACTTTATGTTGAGTCAGTAAACCTATTTCTCTCCATCTCAAGCAAGCATTTGAGTAGTTGTGATCAAACCATTATATTGTGATTTACTACATCATGTCTTTTATTCTTCCTTGTTAGTACAAGTTTTATCTGAATGAATATAGCTTTGCAAGTTATCAATGATTATGAAGAGACCATTATGATTGAGTATGCAAGTTGTGCCTTATAAACTCTAACATGAGAGCGCTGCTCAATGAGATAAATATAATCTGTTAATTGTTCTCTGACCAAGAACGAAGTTTGCCATCACCAATGATGATTTCTCATGCACCTTTACTTGTGATTACCTTATACTTGTTTCAATATGAGTTATAAGAGGTTGTTTACTATAATGTCCTGTGTGAATGAATATGATGCTTCTTGTCCGTATTTTATTTATCGACTCTTCACTCCATAAACATGTGGTCATGTCTATTGAGTTCAGTTTCGCTTGGGGACAAGCGAAGTCTAAGCTTGGGGGAGTTGATACGTCCAATTTGCATCACTATTTTATATCATATTCTGTTATTCATTGATATATTTCATATTGGGACACAATACTTATGTTATTTCATCTATTTTGCATGTTTCATCATTATTGGAGGATCAAGCACCGGAGCCAGGATTCTGCCGGAAAAAGCACCGTCAGAAGGCAATATTTCGGAAGATCACCTGTGGAAGGAAATTATACAAAAATCCTATTTTTCAAGATGACGAGGAAGCCGAAGGAGGAGCCAGGAGGAGCCAGGGTGGGCCCACACCCAGGGCGGCGCGCCAGGGCCCCGGCCGCGCCGCCACGTGGTGTGGAGGGCCCACCCTTTTCGCCTCCTTTTCTTCGCAAATCCTTCGTCCCGAAAACTAAGCTAGAAGGGGTACCTCACGAAGGGTTACAGCCCCGCCTCTGCGGGGCGAGAACACCAGAGAGAAAAGAGCTCTCCGCGGAGCAGGGAAATTCCCTCGGGAGGAAATCGACGCCATCGTCACTCACATCGAGCTGGACATCATCACCATCACCATCAACATCATCTCCACCATCATCACCGTCATCACCGCTGGACACCGTCACCGCCGTAGCAATTTGGGTTTGATCTTGATTGTTTGATAGGGGAAACTCTCCCGGTATTGATCTATACTTGTTGTTGATGCTATTGAGTGAAACCATTGAACCAAGTTTATGTTCAGATTGTTATTCATCATCATATCACCTCTGATCATGTTCCATATGATGTCTCGTGAGTAGTTCGTTTAGTTCTTGAGGACATGGGTGAAGTCTAAATGTTAGTAGTGAACTATGGTTGAGTAATATTCAATGGTGTGATATTTAAGTTGTGGTGTTATTCTTCTAGTGGTGTCATGTGAACGTCGACTACATGACACTTCACCATTTATGGGCCTAGGGGAATGCATCTTGTATTCGTTTGCTAATTGCGGGGTTGCCGGAGTGACGAAACCTAAACCCCCGTTGGTATATCGATGCAGGAGGGATCGCAGGATCTCAGAGTTTAAGGCTGTGGTTAGATTTATTCTTAATTACTTTCTTGTAGTTGCGGATGCTTGCAAGGGGTATAATCACAAGTATGTATTTAGTCCTAGGAAGGGCGGTACATTAGCATAGGTTCACCCACACAACACTTATCATAACAATGAAGATTATTTAGCCGTATGTAGCGAAAGCACTAGACTAAAATCCCGTGTGTCCTCGAGAACGTTTGGTCATTATAAGTAAACAAACCGGCTTGTCCTTTGTGCTAAAAAGGATTGGGCCACTCGCTGCAATTGTTGCTCTCGCACTTTACTTACTCGTACTTTATTCAACTGTTACATCAAAACCCCCTGAATACTTGTCTGTGAGCATTTACAGTGAATCCTTCATCGAAACTGCTTGTCAACACCTTCTGCTCCTCGTTGGGATCGACATTCTTACTTATCGAAGATACTACGATACACCCCCTATACTTGTGGGTCATCGGTACTACGTTCTGGGGTCTAGTCTCGCGGCTCTATCCCATGCTGCTTGCGGATCGACTCTGTCTCGCGGCTGTGGCCCGATATATTTATTGCCTAGGCCTCGTCGCAAATCAGAGGGATCGACGTATGGATTTCCCAAATCGTCGAAAGCCTCAGATGTTTCCTCCTGGTCACGGCTTGGCTCTCCGATGACATAAATCTGATGATACTTTGTATTCAGATCTATGTTGGGTTTGGTGACACCATCATTAAGATTGGCGAAGACCTTGCCCACTGTAGTAGATTTGTCGATGAAGTTGTAGCTGTCGACACTGCTTGAGCCATCGCTTATATAGGAGTCCGCAGATGACTCAAACGACATGTCGCTGAAGATCTTGGCGAGTTTTTCTCTTGCCCTGGTGCTGATGAAGCGTGACGACGAAGTTTCTTCCTCTCCTGATTCGGTTGACGATGTATAGCTTGAAAAATCGGAATCGACCGCCGACGATCCCGATGAAATCGGAATTTCGACACGATACGATCCCTCTTTCTCGACGCGAAAGTGAAATCTTCCGAACGTCATCTCCATAGGCTCCTCCAGATACGCATATGCATCCAAACGGGAGGGCGGGTGAGGAACAAAATCGACAAGACCAGTTCGATCTGTTTACCTCGATCCATGCATTGCTTGCAGTTGACGAAGTCGACGATCTTGAACGTGCCATCGAGACCAGATCCTTGACGCCTCTAATTCCCACAGACGGCGCCAATTGACAAGGTATTAACTTGTCAATGCCTACGGGTTGTAGACTAGGGTTTAGTTGGAAGTAGAGGGCAAGTAGATCTCGAAGGTTTCAGCCGAAAAGTACTCGACGATTATGAAACTAGGGTTTGAGAAACAATGATTCGATGCTTTCTTTGTCCCTCGACTCCCCCTTATATAGGAGGCGGAGCCGAGGGATTCGTATTGTACAAGTTGAGTCCGGGAAGGTTTCTAACTCCCCGCAAGATTACAAATAATGCTTCCTATTACAACTCTAGCTTTCCTTAACAATATCTTGGGCTTCCGAGTCTTCTTATTCTTCGGGTAGTGGGCCTTCAGTAAACCCCGGGTACTATCTTCAGTAGGCCCATTGGGGATGCCTATGTCATCTCCCAAGAAGTGCTTTCTTTATAGCCATTAAGATGGGCTCAATAGTTTTAATGATGCACTCGCAAGAAATAGTAGTTGAAGCAAAAGAGAGCATCAAAAGGCAAATTCAAAACAACTTTAAGCCTAACATGCTTCCTATGCATAGGAATCTTGTAAATAAATAAATTCATGAAGCATAATGCAACAAGCATAGAAAGATAAAACAAGTGCAGCTTCAAGATTTTCAGCAAAAAGAGAGGTGTTTTAGTAACATGAAAATTTCTACAACCATATTTTCCTCTCTCATAATAATTTCCAGTGGCATCATGAACAAACTCAACAATATAAGTATCACATAAAGCATTCTTATTCACATGCATAAAAGTATCATTACTCTCCACATAAGCATAATCAATTTTATTAGTTGTAGTGGGAGCAAATTCAACAAAGTGGCTATCATTATTATTCTCATCATCAAATATAGGAGGCATAGTATAATCACAATAAAATTTACTCTCCATAGTAGGAGGCACCAAAAGACCACTATCATTATAATCATCATAAATAGGAGGCAAAGTATCATCAAAGAAAATTTTCTCCTCAATGCTTGGGGGACTAAAAGATCATGAAAACCAGCTTCCCCAAGCTTAGCATTTTCCATATCATTAGCAACAATGGTGTTCAAAGCGTTCATACTGATACGTCTCAGACGTATCGATAATTTCTTATGTTCCATGCTACATTATTGATGATATCTACATGTTTTATACACATTATATGCGTATTTATGCATTTTCCGGCACTAACCTATGAACGAGATGCCGAAGAGCCAGCTGTCTGTTGTTTTTGGTTTCGAAATCCTAGTAAGAAATATTCTCGGAATTGGACGAAATCAACGCCTGTCCTATTTTGCACGAAGCTTCCGGAAGATGGGGATAGACGAAGTGGGGCACGGGTGTGAACCTGGGCGGCGGCCCAGCCGCCGCAAGCGTCTGGGCCCTCGTGGCGCCCTTTGACCTGCCCTTCCGCCTACTTAAAGCCTCCGTGGCGAAACCCCCAGTACGAGAGCGGAAGGCCTTCGAGACGCCCGCCGCCAATCCCATCTCGGGGATTCAGGAGATCGCCTCCGGCGCCGGAGAGGGGATTCATCTCGGAGGACTCTTCACCGCCATGGTCGCCTCCGGAGTGATGAGTGAGTAGTTCACCCCTGGACTATGGGTCCATAGCCGTAGCTAGATGGTTGTCTTCTCCTCATGTGCTTCATTGTCGGATCTTGTGAGCTGCCTAACATGATCAAGATCATCTATCTGTAATTCTATATGTTGTGTTTGTCGGGATCCGATGGATAGAGAATACTATGTTATGTTAATTATCAATCTATTACCTATGTGTTGTTTATGATCTTGCATGTTCTCCGTTATTAGTAGAGGCTCTGGCCAAGTTTTTGCTCTTAACTCCAAGAGGGAGTATTTATGCTCGATAGTGGGTTCATGCCTCCATTAAATCTGGGACAGTGACAGAAAGTTCTAAGGTTGTGGATGTGCTGTTGCCACTAGGGATAAAACATTGATGCTATGTCTAAGGATGTAGTTATTGATTACATTACGCACCATACTTAATGCAATTGTCTGTTGTTTTGCAACTTAATATTGGAAGGGGTTCGGATGATAACCGAAGGTGGACTTTTTAGGCATAGATGCATGCCGGATAGCGGTCTATGTACTTTGTCGTAATGCCCAATTAAATCTCACAATACTTATCATATCATGTATGTGCATTGTTATGCCCTCTCTATTTGTCAATTGCCCGACTGTAATTTGTTCACCCAACATGCTTTTATCTTATGGGAGAGACACCTCTAGTGACTGTGGACCTCGGTCCTATTCTTTACATCGCATACAATCTACTGCAATTGTTGTTTACTGTTTTCTGCAAACAATCATCTTCCACACAATACGGTTAATCCTTTGTTACAGCAAGCCGGTGAGATTGACAACCTCACTGTTTCGTGGGGCAAAGTACTTTGGTTGTGTTGTGCAGGTTCCACGTTGGCGCCGAATCCGGTGTTGCGCCGCACTACATCCCGCCGCCATCAAACTTCAACGTGCTTCTTGGCTACTCCTGGTTCGATAAACCTTGGTTTCTTTCTGAGGGAAAACTTCTTGTGCGCATCATACCTTCCTATTGGGGTTCCCAACGAACGTGTGAGTTACACGCCATCAAGCTCTTTTTCTTGCGCCGTTGCCGGGGAGATCAAGACACGCTGCAAGGGGAGTCTCCACTTCCCAATCTCTTTACTTTGTTTTTGTCTTGCTTTATTTTATTTACTACTTTGTTTGCTGCATTATATCAAAACACAAAAAATTAGTTGCTAGCTTTACTTTATTTACTGTCTTGCTCTCTATATGAAAAACACAAAAATTAGTTACTTGCATTTACTTTATTTACTTTTGTTTATTTCATCATGTTTCCTCCTAAGTACACTCTAAAAGACATACCGGTAGGACGTGGGTCTATAATTGGGAAAAATAATATAGAAGATTTTTTCACTCATGTTAGTACCACTGAAGATTTTGAAGATAGACACTTGGTAGAACTTGCTCCTACTTATGAAATTGCTGTTGCTTCTTTAGTTCACATGTTGGAAACTAAATTTGTTAATCTTAATCCTATAATCCAACACATGTTTCTCACACTTGGTGATATGGAAGAAGGGGAAAAGAAAGATTTTGTATTAGAAACCCTTCTTAAAGAATTTGGGGGAGTAGCAAGAGAAGCTAGAAAAGTCTTCACTAAATATAATATGCTAGGCTCTTATACCAATTTTGCCAGTACCCTTGAAAAAATGGAAAAAGATAGACAAAAGTATACTAATCAAGTTAATTATGAGGGGGATATTAAAACCTCAATACCGTGCAAACTCTTAGGAATGTGCGAGGCACTAGAAAATAATTATGCTTGGCTTGTTCCTGAAAATTTGTTTGATGAGAATAGCAAGCCTAAGACTAATGAAAAGGGAGCCTCTGAAACTTACATAGATAATATACAATGCATGGTTGAGAAAACTCCCAACACCCCTGGTTATGATGTTGATGCTTCATCTCTTGATAACACTTGATTTACACTTTCTGCGCCTAGCTGAAAGGCGTTAAAGAAAAGCGCTTATGGGAGACAACCCATGTTTTTACTACAGTACTTTGTTTTATATTTGAGTCTTGAAGTTGTTTACTACTGTAGCAACCTCTCCTTATCTTAGTTTTATGTTTTGTTGTGCCAAGTAAAGTCTTTGATAGTAAGGTTCATACTAGATTTGGATTACTGCGCAGTTACAGATTTCTTTGCTGTCACAAATCTGGGCCTAATTCTCTGTAGGTAACTCATAAAAATATGCCAATTTACGTGAGTGATCCTCAGATATGTACGCAACTTTCATTTAATTTGGGCATTTTCATTTGAGCAAGTCTGGTGCCATTTTAAAATTCGTCTTTACGAACTATTCTGTTTTGACAGATTCTGCCTTTTATTTCGCATTGCCTCTTTTTGCTATGTTGGATGAATTTTTTTGATCCATTAATGTCCAGTAGCTTTATGCAATGTCCAGAAGTGTTAAGAATGATTATGTCACCTCTGAACATGTTAATTTTTATTGTGCACTAACCCTCTAATGAGTTGTTTCGAGTTTGGTGTGGAGGAAGTTTTCAAGGATCAAGAGAGGAGTATGATGCAATATGATCAAGGAGAGTGAAAGCTCTAAGCTTGAGGATGCCCCGGTGGTTCACCCCTGCATATATTAAGAAGACTCAAGCGTCTAAGCTTGGGGATGCCCAAGGCATCCTTCTTCATCGACAACATTATCAGGTTCCTCCCCCGAAACTATATTTTTATTCAATCACATCTTATGTGCTTTACTTGGAGCGTTTTGTTTTTGTTTTTGTTTTTGTTTGAATAAAATGGATCCTAGCATTCATTGTGTGGGATAGAGACACGCTCCGCTGTTGCATATGGACAAATATGTCCTTAGCTTTACTCATAGTATTCATGGCGAAGGTTGAATCTTCTTCGTTAAATTGTTATATGGTTGGAATTGGGAAATGCTACATGTAGTAATTCTTAAATGTCTTGGATAATTTGATACTTGGCAATTGTTGTGCTCATGTTTAAGCTCTTGCATCATATACTTTGCACCCATTAATGAAGAAATACATAGAGCTTGCTAAAATTTTGTTTGCATATTTGGTCTCTCTAAAGTCTAGATAATTTCTAGTATTGAGTTTTGAACAACAAGGAAGACGGTGTAGAGTCTTATAATGTTTACAATATGTCTTCTATGTGAGTTTTGCTGCACCGTTCATCCTTGTGTTTGTTTCAAATAACCTTTCTAGCCTAAACCTTGTATCGAGAGGGAATACTTCTCATGCATCCAAAATCCTTGAGCCAACCACTATGCCATTTGTGTCCACCATACCTACCTACTACATGGTATTTCTCCGCCATTCCAAAGTAAATTGCTTGTGCTACCTTTAAATTTCCATCATTCGCCTTTACAATATATAGCTCATGGGACCAAATAGCCTAAAAACTATTGTGGTATTGAATATGTAATTATGCACTTTATCTCTTATTAAGTTGCTTGTTGTGCGATAACCATATTCCTGGGGATGCCATCAACTCTTTTACCTTTGTTGAATATCATGTGAGTTGCTATGCATGTTCGTCTTGTCTGAAGTAAGGGCGGTTTTCACAATCAAATGTTTTGAGTATGCATACTGTTAGAGAAGAACATTGGGCCGCTAACTAAAGCCATGATTCATGGTGGAAGTTTCAGTTTTGGACATATATCCTCAATCTCATATGAGAACACTAATTGTTGCTACATGCTTATGCATTAAAGAGAAGTCCATTATCTGTTGTCTATGTTGTCCCGGTATGGATGTCTAAGTTGAGAATAATCAAAAGCGAGAAATCCAAATGCGAGCTTTCTCCTTAGACCTTTGTACAGCATGAGGTACCCCTTTGTGACACTTGGTTGAAACATATGCTATGCAATGATAATCTGTGTTAATCCAAGCTAATTAGGACAAGGTGCGGGCACTATTAGTATACTATGCATGAGGCTTGCAACTTGTAAGATATAATTTACATAACTCATATGCTTTATTACTACCGTTGACAAAATTGTTTCATGTTTTCAAAAAAAGCTCTAGCACAAATATAGCAATCGATGCTTTCCTCTTTGAAGGACCTTTCTTTTACTTTTATGTTGAGTCAGTTCACCTATTTCTCTCCACCTCAAGAAGCAAACACTTGTGTGAACTGTGCATTGATTCCTACATACTTGCATATTGCACTTGTTATATTACTTTACATTGACACTATCCATGAGATATACATGTTATAAGTTGAAAGCAACCGCTGAAACTTAATCTTCCTTTGTGTTGCTTCAATACCTTTACTTTGAATCATTGCTTTATGAGTTAACTCTTATGAAAGACTTATTGATGCTTGTCTTGAAGTACTATTCATGAAAAGTCTTTGCTTTATGATTCATTTGTTTACTCATGTCATTACGTTTTGATCGCTGCATTCATTACATATACTTACACATAGTATGATCAAGATTATGATGGCATGTCACTCCAGAAATTATCTTTGTTATCGTTTACCTGCTCGGGACGAGCAGAACTAAGCTTGGGGATGCTGATACGTCTCGACGTATCGATAATTTCTTATGTTCCATGCTACATTATTGATGATATCTACATGTTTTATACACATTATATGTCGTATTTATGCATTTTCCGGCACTAACCTATTAACGAGATGCCGAAGAGCCAGTTGTTGTTTTCTGTTGTTTTTGGTTTTAGAAATCCTAGTAAAGAAATATTCTCGGAATTGGACGAAATCAACGCCCAGGGTCCTATTTTTGCACGAAGCTTCCAGAAGACCGAGATAGACGGTGGGGCCACGAGGTGGCCGGACACCAGGGCGCGCCCAGCCCCAGCGGCGCCGGCCTGGCGTCTGGGCCCCTCGTGACGCCATTTGACCTGCCCTTCCGCCTACTTAAAGCCTCCGTGACGAAACCCCCAGTACCGAGAGCCACGATATGGAAAACCTTCAGACGCCGCCCAATCCCATCTCGGGGATTCAGGAGATCGCCTTCGGCACCCTGCGGAGAGGGATTCATCTCCCGGAGGACTCTTCACCGCCATGGTCGCCTCCGGAGTGATGAGTGAGTAGTTCACCCCTGGACTATGGGTCCATAGCAGTAGCTAGATGGTTGTCTTCTCCTCATGTGCTTCATTGTCGGATCTTGTGAGCTGCCTAACATGATCAAGATCATCTATCTGTAATTCTATATGTTGTGTTTGTCGGGATCCGATGGATAGAGAATACTATGTTATGTTAATTATCAATCTATTACCTATGTGTTGTTTATGATCTTGCATGCTCTCCGTTATTAGTAGAGGCTCTGGCCAAGTTTTTGCTCTTAACTCCAAGAGGGAGTATTTATGCTCGATAGTGGGTTCATGCCTCCATTAAATCTGGGACAGTGACAGAAAGTTCTAAGGTTGTGGATGTGCTGTTGCCACTAGGGATAAAACATTGATGCTATGTCTAAGGATGTAGTTATTGATTACATTACGCACCATACTTAATGCAATTGTCTGTTGTTTTGCAACTTAGTACTGGAAGGGGTTCAGATGATAACCTGAAGGTGGACTTTTTAGACATAGATGCATGCTGGATAGCGGTCTATGTACTTTGTCGTAATGCCCAATTAAATCTCACAATACTTATCATATCATGTATGTGCATTGTTATGCCCTCTCTATTTGTCAATTGCCCGTGTAATTTGTTCACCCAACATGCTTTTATCTTATGGGAGAGACACCTCTAGTGAACTGTGGACCTCGGTCCTATTCTTTATCGCATACAATCTACTGCAATTGTTCTTTACTGTTTTCTTGCAAACAATCATCTTCCACACAATACGGTTAATCCTTTGTTACAAGCGGTGATTGACAACCTCACTGTTTCGTTGGGGCAAAGTACTTTGGTTGTGTTGTGCAGGTTCCACGTTGGCGCCGGAATCTCGGTGTTGCGCCGCACTACATCCCGCCGCCATCAACCTTCAACGTGCTTCTTGGCTCCCCCTGGTTCGATAAACCTTGGTTTCTTTCTGAGGGAAAACTTGCTGCTGCGCGCATCATACCTTCCTCTTGGGGTTCCCAACGAACGTGTGAGTTACACGCCATCAATATGTTCCATAGGTTTTTTAATTTTCGCATCAAACCATCCATGTCTTAAATCAGGAAATAGAATAAGAAGCTCATTGTTGTCCATTATGCCTAACTAGTGTAAACAAGAAACAAAAGATGCCATTGCAGGATCTAAAGGAAATAGCTTCCCACACACGCAATGGCAGAAAAAGTACTATACAGGACCGGAGTATGAGTGCCTTCTACCTTTCCTCCCCGGCAACGGCGCCTTAAAAGTGCTTGATGTCTACGGGTGCTTCTATTCTTGTAGACAGTGTTGTGCCTCCAAGAGCAGAGGTTTGTAGAACAACAGCAAGTTTCCCTTAAGTGGATCACCCAAGGTTTATCGAACTCAGGGAGGAAGAGGTCAAAGATATCCCTCTCATGCAACCCCGCAACCACAAAGCAAGAAGTCTCTTGTGTCCCCAACACACCTAATAGGTGCACTAGTTCGGCGAAGAGATAGTGAAATACAAGTGGTATGAATAAATGCGAGCAGTAGCAACGGCACCAGAAAAGTGCTTTGCTGTCCAGGACTGGTGTGTGGTTGATGGTGGTAATATTGCAGGAAGTAAAGATGCAGTAAAACAGTAAACAAACAGCGATAGCGTATTTAGGAACAAGGCCTAGGGATCATACTTTCACTAGTGGACACTCTCAACATTGATCACATAACATAATAAATAGATAGATGCTAGACTCTACACCCTCTTGTTGGATGGTGAACACCACTAACTGTGTAGGATTACACGAACCCTCAATGCCGGAGTTAACAAGCTCCACAATATTCAATGTTCATATTTAAATAACCTTAGAGTGCATAACAGATCAACATAACCAAACCAAGTACTAACATAGCATGCACACTGTCACCTTCACACTACGAAAGGAGGCATAGATCACATCAATACCATGATAGCAATAGTTAACTTCATAATCTACAAGAGATCACAATCATAGCCTACGCCAAGTACTACACGATGCACACACACTGTCACCATTACACCGTGCAGGAGGAATAAACTACTTTAATAACATCACTAGAGTAGCACACAGATAAATTGTGATACAAAACACATTGCAATCATAAAGAGATATAAATAAGCACTTCACTATGCCATTCATAACGGTGAATAAGTATTCTGTGAAATATAGCCTAAGAGACCCACACGGTGCACACACTGTCACCTTTACACACGTGGGACAAGGAGTCTCCGGAGATCACATAAGTAAAACCCACTTGACTAGCATAATGACATCTAGATTACAAGCATCATCATATGAATCTCAATCATGTAGGGCAGCTCATGAGATTATTGTATTGAAGCACATAGGAGAGATTAACCACATAGCTACCGGTACAGCCCCGAGCCTCGATGAAACTACTCCCTCCTCATGGGAGACAGCAGCGTTGATGAAGATGGCGGTGGTGTCGATGGAGAAGCCTTCGGGGGCACTTCCCCGTCCGGCGGCGTGCCGGAACAGACTCCCGTCCCCTGCATCTTGGCTTCGCGATGGCGGCGGCTCGGAAGGTTTCTGTACCGTGGCTTTTTCGTCTCGTGTTTTAGGTCGGGACCTTTATATGGCGAAGAGGCGGCGTCGGAAGGTCAACGAGGCGGCGACACAACAGGCGCGGCCCCCTCTTGGCCGCGGCCTCCATGTTTATGGGCTGTGGCCCCCTCCGGCTCTCGGGTGTTGGAAGCATCATGCAATCCTAAGACTCGGGCGTTGAGTTCGGTCCAACTCAGAATATTTCCTTACTAGGATTTCTGAAACCAAAACAGCGGAAAGACGCACTTCGGCATCTCGTCAATAGGTTAGTTCCGGAAAACGCATAAATATGACATAAAGTATGCATAAAACATGTAGATATCATCAATAATGTGGCATGGAACATAAGAAATTATCGATACGTCGGAGACGTATCACATAGTATTCAATATTCATCGGATCCCAACAAACACAACATGAAGGATTACAAATAGATGATCTTGATCATGATAGGCAGCTCACAAGATCTAACATGATAGCACAATGGGGAGAAGACGACCATCTAGCTACTGCTATGGACCCATAGTCCAGGGTGAACTACTCACACATCGATCCGGAGGCGATCATGGCGATGAAGATACCTCCGGGAGATGATTCCCCTCTCCGGCAGGGTACCGGAGGCGATCTCCTGAATCCCCGAGATGGGATTGGCGGCGGCGGCGTCTCGGGAGGTTTTCCGTATCGTGGCTCTCGTACTGGGGGTTTCACGGAGGCTTTAAGTAGGCGGAAGGGCAGGTCGGGAGGCGCCACGGGGGCCCCACACGAGGGCCGCGCGGCCAGGGCCCACGCCGCCCGGCGTGTCGTCGCCTCGTGGCCCCACTTCGTGATCCTTTCGGTCTTCCGGAAGCTTCGTGCAAAAATAGGACCCTAGGCGTTGATTTCGTCCAATTCCGCGAATATTTCCTTACTAGGATTTCGAAACCAAAAACAGCAGAAAACAAACGGCTCTTCGGCATCTCGTCAATAGGTTAGTGCCGGAAAATGCATAAAGATGACATATAATGTATATAAAACATGTGAGTATCATCATAAAAGTAGCATGGAACATAAGAAATTATAGATACGTTTGAGACGTATCGAGTAGGTAAACGATAACAAAGATAATTTCTGAAGTGACATGCTATCATAATCTTGATCATACTATTGTAAAGCATATGAGATGAATGCAGCGATTCGAAGCAATGATGAAGATAATGAGTAAACAAATGAATCATATAGCAAAGACTTTTCATGAATAATACTTTCAAGACAAGCATCAATAAGATTTGCATAAGAGTTACTCATAAAGCAATAAATTCAAAGTAAAAGCATTGAAGCAACACAAAGGAAGATAAAGTTTCAGCGGTTGCTTTCAACTTCAACATATATATCTCATGGATAATTGTCAACACAAAGTAATATAACAAGTGCAATAAGTAAACATGTAAGAATCAATGCACACAGTTGATACAAGTGTTTGCTTCTAAGATAGAAATAAGTAGGCAAACTGACTCAACAATAAAGTAGAAGAATGGCCCTTCGCAAAGGGAAGCATGGATTACTATATTTGTGCTAGAGCTTTTCATTTTGAAAACAAGAAACAATTTTGTCAACGGTAGTAATAAAGCATATGAGTTATGTATAAGACATCTTATAAGTTGCAAGCCTCATGCATAGTATACTAATAGTGCTCGCACCTTGTCCTAATTAGCTTGGGTTAACACGGATTATCATTGCATAGCATATGTTTCAACCAAGTGTCACAAAGGGGTACCTCTATGCCTCCTGTACAAAGGTCTAAGGAGAAAGCTCGCATTGGATTTCTCGCTTTTGATTATTCTCAACTTAGACATCCATACCGGGACAACATAGACAACAGATAATGGACTCCTCTTTAATGCATAAGCATTCAACAACAATTAATTTTCTCATAAGAGATTGAGGATTAGTTGTCCAAACTGAAACTTCCACCATGAATCATGGCTTTAGTTAGCGGCCCAATGTTCTTCTCTAACATTATGCATACTCAAACCATTTGTTTGTGAAAACCGCCCTTACTTCAGACAAGACGAACGTGCATAGCAACTCACATGATATTCAATAAAGGTAAAAGAGTTGATGGCGTCCCCAGAAAACATGGTTACCGCTCAACAAGCAACTTACTAAGAAATAAGACACATAAGTACATATTCTTCACCACGATAGTTTTTAAGCTATTTGTCCCATGAGCTATATATTGCAAAGGTAAAGAATGGAAATTTTAAAGGTAGCACTCAAGTAATGTACTTTGGAATGGCGGAGAAATACCATGTGGTAGGTAGGTTTGGTGGACACAAATGGCATAGTAGTTGGCTCAAGGATTTGGATGCACGAGAAGAATTCCTCTCAATACAAGGCTAGGCTAGCAAGGTTGTTTGAAGCAAACTCAAGTATAAAAGGTGCAGCAAAGCTCACATATGAAAATATTGTAGCTATTATAATACTTTACATTGTCTCCTTGTTGTTCAAACACCTCAACCAGAAAATATCTAGACTCTAGAGATCAATCATGCAAACCAAATTTTAACAAGCTCTATGTAGTTATTCATTAATGAGTACAAGGTACATGATGCAAGAGCTTAAACAAGATCTATATGAGAACAACAATTGCCAAGTATCACATTATTCAAGATATTAGACCATTTACCACATGCGGCATTTCCGTTTCCAACCATATAACAATGAATGAAATAGTCTAACTTTCGCAATGAACATTAGAGATAAAGCTAAGAACATATTTGTTCATACGAAACAGCGGAGCGTGTCTCTCTCCCACACAAAAAATTCTAGGATCCGATCTTATTCAAACAAAAACAAAAATAAAAACAAACAAACGCTCCAAGTAAAGCACATAAGATGTGACGGAATAAAAATATAGTTTCACTAGAGGAACCTGATAAGTTGTCGATGAAGAAGGGATGCCTTGGGCATCCCAAGCTTAGACGCTTGAGTCTTCTTAAAATATGCAGGGATGAACCACGGGGGCATCCCCAAGCTTTGACTTTTCACTCTTCTTGATCATATTGTATCATCCTCCTCTCTTGACCCTTGAAAACTTCCTCCACATCAAACTCGAAACAAGTCATTAGAGGGTTAGTGCATAATAAAAAATTCACATGTTCAGAGGTGACACAATCATTCTTAACACTTCTGGACATTGATCAAAGCTACTGGACATTAATGGAACAAAGAAATCCATCCAACACAGCAAAAGAGGCAATGCGAAATAAAAGGCAGAATCTGTCAAAACAGAACAGTCCGTAAAGACGAATTTTAAAGAGACACCAGACTTGCTCAGATGAAAATGCCCAAATTGAATGAAAGTTGTGTACATATCGGAGGATCACGCACGTAAATTCGCAGATTTTTCTGAGTTACCTGCAGAGAGGTAGATCGAAATTCGTGACAGCAAGAAATTTGTTTCTGCGCAGTAATCCAAATCTAGTTTCAACCTTACTATCAAAGACTTTACTTGGCACAACAATGCAATAAAATAAGATAAGGAGAGGTTGGTACAGTAGTAACAACTTCCAAGACTCAAATATAAAACAAAGTTGCTGTAGTAAAATAAACACATGGGTTATCTCCCAAGAAGTTCTTTGTTTATAGCCATTAAGATGGGCCCAGCAGTTTTAATGATGCAATCGCAAGAAATAAGAGTTGAAGCAAAAGAGAGCATCAAGAAGAAAATTCAAAACAAATTTAAGCCTAACATGCTTCCTATGAAAAGGAATCTTGTAAATAAACAAGTTCATGAAGCATAATGCAACAAGCATAGAAAGATAAAACAAGTGTAACTTCAAAAATTTCAGCATAAAGAGGGGAAACTTAATATTATTAAGATGCATATAGCCATATTTCCCTCTCTCATAATAACTTTCAGTGGCATCATGAACAAATTCAACAATGTAACTATCACATAAAGCATTCTTATTCACATGCATAAAAGTATCATTACTCTCCACATAAGCATAATCAATTTTATTAGTTGTAGTGGGAGCAAATTCAACAAAGTAGCTATCATTATTATTCTCATCAAGTGTAGGAGGCATAGTATAATCATAATAAAATTTACTCTCCATAGTAGGCGGCACCAAAAGACCACTATCATTATAATCATCATAAATAGGAGGCATATCATAATCAACATAAACTTTCTCCTCAATACCCGGAGGGCTAAAGAGATCATTTTCATCAAAACCGACCTCCCCAAGCTTAGCATTTTCCATAGCATTAGCAACAATAGTGTTCAAAGCATTCATATTAATAACATTCCCATTAGCATGCATATAAAGTTCCATGGGTTTTTTAATTCTCTCTTCAAACACATCATGTCCTAATTCAAGATAAAGTTCATAAAGATCTCTCATATTTTTGTTGTTTTCCATTATGCCTAACTAGTGAAATCACACAACTTAGTGTTCTTAGGATTATTCATTTTAGCAGTAGTAAATAAAGCAAACTAAATAAAGTAAATGCAAGTAACTAATTTTTTTGTGTTTTCGATTTAGAGAACAAGACAGTAAATAAAGTAAAACTAGCAACTAATTTTTTTGTGTTTTGATAATATGCAGCAAAAAAAGCAGTAAATAAAGTAAAAGTAAAGCAAGACAAAAACAAAGTAAAGAGATTGGAAGTGGAGACTCCCCTTGCAGCGTGTCTTGATCTCCCGGCAACGGCGCCAGAAAAAGAGCTTGATTGCGCGTAATTAACACGTCCGTTGGGAACCCCAAGAGGAAGGTATGATGCGCACAACTGCAAGTTTTCCCTCAGAAAAAAACCAAGGTTTATTGAACAAGGAGGAGCCAAGAAGCACATTGAAGGTTGATGGCGGAGGAGTGTAGTGCGGCGCAACACCAGGGATTCCGGTGCCAACGTGGAACCTGCACAACACAATCACAGAACTTTGCCCCAACGTAGCGAGGTTGTCAATCTCACCGGCTTGCTGTAACAAAGGATTAGATGTATAGTGTGGATGATGATGTTTGTTTGCGAAGAACAGTAAAGAACAATTGCAGCAGTTTGTATTTCAGATGTAAAGAATAGGACCGGGGTCCACAGTTCACTAGTGGTGTCTCTCCCTAAGATAGCAGATGTTGGGTGAACAAATTACGGTGCGCAATTGACAAATAAAGAAGGCATAACAATGCACATACATATATCATGATGAGTACTATGAGATTTAATCGGGCATTACGACAAAGTACATAGACCGCTATCCAGCATGCATCTATGCCTAAAAAGTCCACCTTCAGGTTATCATCCGAACCCCCTCCAGTATTAAGTTGCAAACAACACAATTGCATTAAGTATGGTGCGTAATGTAATCAACACAAATATCCTTAGACAAAGCATCTATGTTTTATCCCTAGTAGCAACAGCACATCCACAACCTTAGAACTTTCTGTCACTGTCCCAGATTTAATGGAGGCATGAACCCACTATCGAGCATAAATACTCCCTCTTGGAGTCACAAGTATCAACTTGGCCAGAGCCTCTACTAGCAACGGAGAGCATGCAAGAACATAAATAACATATATGATAGATTGATAATCAACTTGACATAGTATTCAATATTCATCGGATCCCAACAAACACAACATGAAGGATTACAAATAGATGATCTTGATCATGATAGGCAGCTCACAAGATCTAACATGATAGCACAATGGGAGAAGAGGACCATCTAGCTACTGCTATGGACCCATAGTCCAGGGGTGAACTACTCACACATCGATCCGGAGGCGATCATGGCGATGAAGAGACCTCCGGGAGATGATTCCCCTCTCCGGCAGGCGGCGTCTCTGGAAGGTTTTCTGTATCGTGGCTCTCGGTACTGGGGGTTTCGTGACGGAGGCTTTAAGTAGGCGGAAGGGCAGGTCAGGAGGCGCCACGGGGCCCCCACAGGGCCGCGTGGCCAGGGCCCAGGCCGCGCCGCCCTGGCGTGTCATCGCCTCGTGGCCCCACTTCGTGATCCTTTCGGTCTTCGGAAGCTTCGTGCAAAAATAGGACCCTGGGCGTTGATTTCGTCAATTCGAGAATATTTCCTTACTAGGATTCGAAACCAAAAACAGCACAAGCTGCTCTTCGGCATCTCGTCAATAGGTTAGTCCCGGAAAATGCATAAAGATGACATATAATGTATATAAAACATGTGAGTATCATCATAAAAGTAGCATGGAATATAAGAAATTATAGATACGTTTGAGACGTATCACTCCCTTGAGTAAAATTACACATAGGAAACCAAATGTAAATATGTGTGACACTGCAGTAGCTACTAAGAAAGTTGAATTTTAGTCGGCCGAACTATATCAATAAATACTCGGGCTATCTTTCTATGGTTATCCTCCTCAGCTTAGCCAACGTGCAAGAGGAGAAACCATGGTCCAAAGACAGAGTACATACAACTATAGCTTGTCAATAGGTAAAATGATCACTTTTCTTTATATGAACGAAGAAACCATGTCTGGCCCTAGAGCCCTAGGCGTTCACTGTATTTTTCATGGACCCCTCATGGTTCTTAAATTGTAATTGCTATTGTTTTGTCAAACCTTCCACTTAATAACACTTTTGAAAGGGGTTGTATCTAATTGTTGCAGTATCATTGACAACATTATCCATAGACGTAACAATCTAATCCAAAACTGCCTAAACTATTATTCAGAGGTAGGATGAAAAAAACGGAAAACTATTCAGAGCTCACTTAACAGGACAAGTGATAATAATAGAGAGTAATGTCATATATGGCAACAAATTATTTTGTACTTTAAATAGGAGAAATATAACATAGCATAGCATCACTATGAACAAGTCGCACACGAGGCAAGTGATGAGTAACAATACAATCCAAGAAATGACTGGTTATCATAACTTAATAAGATACAAATAGAGATTAGTTTCAGTTTCAAAGAAATCACAAAAGTAGAAATAAAAATTGCATATGTCAAAATGTTCTTGATGTGCAAGGTGTAGGCTAATTTGCAGCCCGGAACACAAAATAAAATACGGTAGGCAGAGTATCTATTGTACATGTCGAACACATCAGCTGCAAGCTTCACACCAAGACTCCAAAAAATGATTAAGCCACCATGCATTCAACTGAAAAATGGAACAAGGAGAAGGTGGATTGTCATGGAGAAGGTTTCAGTCATGAGCTTAAATTAATGGCATCTATCACCCGGTCGTCTTGCATTTTCTAAAGATAGAAATAACCGACAACTAGATTCGCAAGAAAAAAATTCATATGGCCTTAACCAAACAAAAAAAAACACAACAAGACAGAATGACATGTATAACCATTTGTACAATCCCTGAAGAAACACCTGTGCAATAGGGAACCTACGAAATGGTCGAAACCTGCATAATATCAGAAGTTCAGAAATAAGTTAATTTAGAATGTTGTATCCCTATCTAAGAAAAAATGCACTCACAAAGGAGCATGGACATAAGAAAAGAGTTGAGCTATCGAATAACTCTAAGAAAGAAAACAATAACCTCTAGGAGTGCTTCACAATACTCATATAGAGCAGAATGCCGAAGAGATGTTCTAGACTTCGTTCCATTCATTCCGCTATGTCCCTCCTGCTGGCAACCATAGCCATGGGTTAAAATGTAAGAAAATAAGAAATCAACCCGTTGTTGATCATCTAAAATAAGGGCAAACAGAATTGCGGAGCCAAAGGAGACTGGGATAGCGTGATCATGATTCGCACAACGCTCACCTTGTTTTTGACCTTACTGCAGCCTTGTTGATACATATAACTATCCGCCAAGATATTAGTTGTGCCCTGAAAATTGTGGACCATGCAATCATCCGCCAAGTTATCCGCATAAAAATGGCATCCTATAATCATGACACCTAAATAAAAGATATATTATGAAACAAAAATCAGAGAGAAAGAGGAGTCAAAATGTGAATAGATACAAAGTCTCATGGGAACCTTGATTTCCTCAAGTGACATTGCAACAGCCATCTAAAAGGAAATCTAGAAAAGAAAGATAAATCACCTCAAGTGTCAATGCTATCGGCCAAATATCAACTTCAAGTCACGTGTCTTCTCTTGTACCTCTCCATAATATAGAGTCAAATTAGACCCAGCAAGCAAACCACTTGAGCATGTGCGACCCAAAACAATCATAGAGACACATACCTAGATAATCAATGTATCCAAGAACCTGACCATGTGCTAGGCATAAGCATAAGGTACTGCATCAATGGAAGGCTAAACCAATAGTTCCATTATATAAGACACATGCATATGTAACATGTCAGTTCAAGCATGTAGTGATACAGATCCATCTAAAAGGAAAATGAACTAAATATACCTTCAAAACCATTGCAACCCAAAACAAAAATTACCTAAACCTCAAGGAGGGAGAGGCACAACAACTAGTGACACGTGCGGAGGATTTCTCTGTTCATCAACATGGTTGCAAACACACAAAAATGAAATCAATAATCAACATGTGCCGGGAGAAAATATCAAGCACATAACAATTATGCATCCATCCCTATGAACGGTGTGCCAAGAGAAATTTGGTGGTCTTTAATCAATGTGGTTGCAAAGGGGCGGCAAAAAATTGTAATCCAACAGATTGACTTGTTTAATCAATAAAGTTACATAACACAACAATACATGTTGCAAAATATCCATATATATCCATCCAGCAGATCAGTGGTACAATATACACAAACTGCGTCACTTAAAATAAAGGGAAATTTGGTGGTCTTACCCCTGGGGAATCTTGGAAGATCCATCATCTAATTCCATGTTAGCCTCTTCTCCTCTGTCCACTATCTACAGCAAGTAAACATACAGTAAGTTTCGGTTCCAAAGGAAAATAGAGCTAGGGTTTCCCTCAAGATAATAGAAGAAAATAAAAACGAAGAAACAATGGGATCAAGGACAACAAGGAGCACGATTGTCACCTCAAATCGCCAGCTTGCCAGGGACGGTGAGGTCCCGTCTTCCGCCATCGCTGCTCAGGCGCCATCTCGGACATGGCGAGGCGCGCTGCCCCATCTCTCCACCCCCGCCTCTGTCTCCTTCTCTCCACATGATGGCTCCCGCCAGCCCCGATTCTCCTCCTAGACCGACCCGTGCGTTGCTCCTGCTTCTGCTGCGAGGCGCCGTGCCGCGGAGGGGGAGGAGATCGCACGGGGAGTCGGCGGCACGAACGGGCAAGAGAGGGGCTGGTAGCGGGTCGAGACGGCGGCCGGCGCTCGTGATGTTCGCCGACTCGAGGCGGCGACCTGGGGAGCGAAGGAGCAGGGCTGGAGGTGGCGCGAGGCGGCGGCCGGCGTCGAGAACGGGGCAGGGGCGGTGGCAGGGGCGGGGGCGCGAGGCGGGGCGGGGCGAGGGCGAGAGGCGGGGGCATGGGCGGCGGCTAGGGTTTTTTCGCCCTGGGGATCGCTTTTATACTTGGCCGCGCTGAAATACCGAAAATACCCCTGCGGGTTGAGTTCCACTGCCGGCGCCAATGCGCACCGACGAGATCCCAGTCGCAGTGGCTGACGTGCGGGGCCGGCAAAGGTGGGGCCCACATGCAGCCGGAGGCGGGTAACAATCTGCCATTGCATGGGGTTAGCTAGTGAGAGGAGAGTACCCAAAACGAACGGACAAGATGCACCGATGAGGAGATCCGACGGCTCACGTGCGCTGATCGCTGTGAAGCTCCCTATGGGGACAGCTATTATACCTTTAGATGCCTCGTTTCCCTTTTTTCTTTCTTTTGGCGGCAAAATTCTTCGACTCGGTTACAATATATTACACCACTACTTTTCCTATCCTAGTCTCGTTGATCATGCCGTAGGAATATGTTAATGCAGCTGCAGCACTAGTGCCTCCATGGATCGTTAATTAATATTCCCTCTGTTACAAAATATAAGAAGTTTAAAGATTGGTCAAAGTTAAACCTTACTAAACTTTGACTAAATGTTTAAGAAAAAATATTTTCATCTACAATATAAATGGACATATTAAGAAAATAAATTTATGGTGTTGATTCAGTATTATAAATATTCATATTTTTGTGTATAAATTTGGTCAAACTTAAAAAAACATTAACTTTTGACTACTCCTTAAACGCCTTACATTTTCGGACGAAGGGAGTAATAAAAGTTTTTTCAAGATACTAAAAGAAAAGTATACCAAGCGCAACAAACTACTCTCCCAATACTACAAAAATCCACACGCTTGGCACCGGCGGTGACGCCTTACAAAAATCGTGCCTTTGCAGTTCGTTGTGGCCAGCCAAGTCATCTTCATCCACAAAAGCTTGGTGAAGAGATCCGGCGTCCATTCACGTGTCCTAATTAATGGATGGGAGAGTCCAAGACAATCTTTAAACATCCCCAAACTATTTTGGTTATAACAAAATTGTGATAAAAGGTGTGCAACGCGTCGCCTCTTGAGTTTGCCCATTAGTTCGGTAAAAGCCCCAATTATTCCCACTAGTAGAAAAATGGGCATCCATCTAAGCCATAAATACCGGTTCCCTTACGAACCGGTACTAAAGGGGGCATTAGTACCGGTTCCTGCGCTAGGCGGGCGAGGAACATCTATACCGGTTTGTTGGTGCATTTTATAACGGTTCGTAACACGAACCGGTACGAAAGCTTTTCAGCCAGGCGGAGGTGGGGCCAGGGTTGCACCTTTAGTACCGGTTCATCTAAGGAACCGGTACTAAAGGGTCTCTGCCCTATATCAGCGCGCGGCAGCGCCCGAGCTCCCTGCATTTTTCATTCTCCTTCTCTCCTCTCACATTTCCAAATATTTTGCACCTCTCACACTCCAATAATCTTCATTTTTCTCCACCATTTTAACAAGATTAACGGCACCCATCTATCTAAGGGTTAGCAATATCATCCTTCCTTCCGGCGTTCCTAATTTAGCTCATTTCTTTGGTAGTTTTAACTCGTACTATTTTTCTAGTGCTAGCAAGGTGTTCGATGAAATGCCTAAGTTAGGGATTTTATTTTTTTATATGCAATTTGAGCTGAAATTATGGTATATTTTGTAGGTTTTAATTAGTATCATCCCCGTCCTCACCGCCGTCGATCGCCAGCGTCGTCCCCTAGCCGGCACCGTACAACCTCGGTGAGCCTCTTCTTTTTTATAAAAAAACTTAGTTTTATGTGATGAACTTGAATATTAATTAAGTTGTTCACTCATATATCCACGATGTTGTGTAATTAATGATTTTTGATATACATATAAAATGCAGATGAGTCGACAATGGATGTACGGTGACCGGTGCCATCCCGAGTTCATTAATGGCATGCATTATTTTCTCAACGTGGCTGAGGCAAACAGGCAGTCGAATGGTTTCATCTATTGTCCATGTAGTTCCTGTAAGAATACGATGGATTACTCTACCTCAAAGACCATTCACGTCCACCTGCTGCAGAACGGTTTCATGCCCAGCTATAATTGTTGGACCAAGCACGGAGAAAGAGGGGTTATATTGGAAGACAACGAAGAAGAAGAGGATAGTGACAACTATCCTATGTTCACTGAAGACGGTGATAGTAGAATGGGGGAAGACGAAGCTGAAGAAGAGCCCATTTTTGATGAGCCGATTTTTGATGACCCCGATGACGATTTGGGTCGGGCCATTCTTGATGCGAAGATAAGCTGCGGAAGTGAAAAGGAGAGGTTGAAGTTGGAGAAAATGTTAGAGGATCACAAGACACTGTTGTACCCAAATTGCAAAGATGGCCAGAAAAAGCTGGGTACCACGCTGGAATTGCTGCAGTGGAAGGCAGAGAATGGTACTTCTGACAAGGGGTTTGAAAAGTTGCTGAAAATAATAAAGAAGATGCTTCCAGGGGAGAACGTATTGCCCTCTAGTACGTACGAAGCAAAGAAGGTTGTCTTCCCTCTAGGATTAGAGGTGCAGAAGATACATGCATGCATCAATGACTGCATCCTCTACCGCGGGGAGTACGAGAATTTGAATGCATGCCCTGTATGTAGTGCATTGAGGTATAAGATCAGGCGAGATGAGGGCGAGTCCAACCCCAGGAAGAGGGTTCCTGCGAAGGTGATGTGGTATGCTCCTATAATACCACGGTTGAAACGTTTGTTCCAAAACAAAGAGCATGCCAAGTTGTTGCGATGGCACAAAGAGGATCGTAAGAAAGATGTGATGCTGAGACACCCCGCTGACGGGTCGCAGTGGAGAAAAATCGACAGAGAGTTCAAGTCATTTTCAGATGACGCAAGGAACTTAAGATTTGGTCTAAGTACAGATGGCTTTAATCCTTTCGGTGAGCAGAGCTCCAGTCATAGCACCTGGCCCGTGACTCTATGCATCTATAACCTTCCTCCTTGGTTGTGCATGAAGCGGAAGTTCATTATGATGCCAGTGCTCATCCAGGGCCCGAGGCAACCCGACAACGACATTGATGTGTACCTGAGGCCATTGGTTGAAGAACTTTTACAGTTGTGGCGTGACGAAGGTGTACCTGTGTGGGATGAGCACGAACAAAAGGAATTTAACCTACGGGCGTTATTGTTTGTAACCATCAATGATTGGCCTGCTCTTAGTAACATTTCAGGGCAGTCAAACAAGGGATACAATGCATGCACACACTGTTTAGGTGAGACTGACACTATATATTTGGGAAACAAGAATGTGTACCTGGGGCATCGTCGATTTCTTCCAAAACAACATCACGTAAGAAAGAGAGGAAAGCATTTCGGAGGTGAGGCAGATAACCGAACGAAGCCTACCCGCCCTACTGGGGAAGTTATATATGATATGGTCAAGGATTTAAAAGTGATCTTTGGAAAGGGTCCCGGCGGACAATCTGTTCCGCATGATGTTGACGGACACGTACCCATGTGGAAGAAGAAGTCGATATTTTGGGAGCTACCCTACTGGAAATTCTTAGAGGTTCACTCTGCAGCGACTTGGGAAAGCTTCTTCGTCAATCGGCGTGAGGGCGCTGCCAGGCAGGAGGGGGCGGCCCGCCTCCTTCGAACTTCAACGAGGCCGGCCGTCGGCTGTGGTGGCGCGGCCGGACTCTCCAGGGCGTCATGGCCCACCGTGGCCCCCGCCTGCGCTACCCTCAGTCCCAGCCCACGCGTGCTCTCCCGCCGAGGTTCGACTACCGTGACCCCGATGCCAGCGACGATGATGACGGCGACTATGACGACTACAGTGGCGAGTACTATAGGGCTAGGCACGAGTATGACTGAATGACTCCAACAGTCAAATCTGGTCATGTATCTTAATTTTCAGTTGAGCTACGTACTTTTAATTCGAGTTCAATCGTAATAAATTTTTATTCCCGCCCCTTTCTTTCCCGCATTTTTTCTCCCACGCGCGGCGTCGTGGCGGGAAACTTAAAAGAAAAGGAACATAAAAGGAAAAAAAGAAAACAAACATACAAGAAATAGAAAAGAAACATCAAAAGAAAAGAAGAAAAGAAACAGAAAAGAAAAAAGAAATAGAAAAGAAACAGCAAAAGAAAAGAAAATAAAAGAAAAAGAAAATAATAAATAGAAAAGAAAAGAAACATAAATGAAAAGAAAAAAAAGAAAAGAAAAAGAAACATAATAGAAAAAAGAAATAGAAAAGAAACAGCAAAAGAAACAGAAAACCAAAACTGATCATGGGTGCATATGCACCCTATATGTATAACACATATTTCAAAAAGTAAAAAATTAGGAACAAAAATTTAGCATGTATAGGACACGTTCTATGAGTACATGTAAAGTTTCACATAAAACCGACAATTTTTGTACCCTATGTAAAAAAGACAAATAATGTCTCGAGAAATAGACTATTTTAACACCAAAAATTTGTCTTTTTAGTACAAGACACAAAACATATCGGTTTTTTCTGAAACAACTTTGTGAATATGTAACATGTCAAGATATACACGAGGCATTTTTGTTTGTATTTTTTTGACATTTAGAAATATATTTAATATGCATTTCAAATAAAGGGTGCATATGCACCTAGGTGTAGAAACACCTTGTCCCAAAAGAAACAGCAAAAGAAAAGGAACATAAAAAGAAAAAAAGAAAAGAAACATACAAGAAATAGAAAAGAAACAGCAAAAGAAAAGAAGAAAAGAAATAGAAAAGAAAAAAATGAAATAGAAAAGAAACATCAAAAGAAAAGAAAAAAAAAGAGAAATATAAAATAATAAATAGAAAAGAAAGAAACATAAATGAAAAGAAAAAAGAAACAGAATAGAAAAAAGAAATAGAAAAGAAACATCAAAAGAAAAGAAAACAAAGAAAAAAAACAAAAAAAACCCTTTGCTACCGGTTGGTACCACCCGGTACGAAAGGTCTTCGCACGCTGGTGGTACCAACCGATACCAAAGGGGCTTCGCCTCGTTCCCTTAGCCGCTCAGCACCAAATTCCCTTAGCCGCTCAGCACCAAACACCACCGAACCCGCGCGCGCGACGACCTCGCCGTCGCCAAGGACCGCGCCATCGCCGCCGTGTCCGCCGTCGTCACCACGCGCTCAACGCCCTCACCGTCGCCACGAGGACCACGCCGTCGTCACCCGCCGCTCCCCCCTCCGCAGGCAACCAGGTAAGGGCGTCGAGACTCGATCCCCTTCTCCCCTCCTCCGGTCGCCGACGAGCTCGCCTACTCCGCGCTCCTCCGCTGCCGCGACGACCGCCTGGCCTACCAGACACGCGCAAGCATGCCGTGGCCTCGCCGCTCCAACCCCGTGCTCGCCTCTCCCGCTCGCCTTCTACTCCTCGGCGCGGTCGGACCACCAGGCCGCCGCCAAGCTGTTCGACGAAATGACCCGCAGGGACGTCGTCTCCTGTCGCTCTCTACCCTCGCATGCTCGACGCCGCGCCGCCCACCGAGCGCACCTTTGCCATCCTGCTGGCTCTCCGGCTCCCCCGGCTGTGCCGCCATGGGAGGCAGCTCCACGCGCAGCTCCTTCGTTGGGGGCGGACCTTAACCTGGTCCTCAAGACCGCGCTTGTCCACATGTACTCCTCCTACGGCTTCATGGGCTGTGCCCACGCCGTGCTCTGGTCCATGCCCGAAACCGACGTCGTGCTCTGGACAGCCATGATCACCGACTACTCGCGGTCCGGAGACCTTCAGTCTGCCCGGGGCGAGGGCGTCGGACTCCGTGCAGTGGCACGGCGCGTGCTCGCACGTGTTCTGGTGCTCGCCGGACTCATGGTAGACGACGAACCGCCCGCACCCGTCATGGGGGCACGCGACCTTGGCCGACGACACGACCGCGCCTCCCTCTCCGGCGGCCTCCTACACGGCGACCTCTTGCTTCACGTGGCCGTTGGGAAGCTCGTGCCTCGCCTTCTTGGCGCCGCTCTCGTCCATGGCCGACGGGGAGCCCCCGTTCCTCCTCTCGGGGCTAGCACCCTGCATCATCCTGCCTTGAAACAAAGTAGATCGCAGCTCAAGTCGATGGTGAAAAGAAACCCCACTCGATCACGGGAGAAAACAGAAGGGAAACACACGACTTGTGAGAAAGGACAGATTTGTTGAGTAGAGCATCTAACTAACTGGACAAAGCCACAACCCAAATTACTAACACACGTACATTGAAACATAGGATGGAGACCGTGGCTGTGGCCGAGTCCTTAGCGCCGAGTCTGTGGCGGTGCCGCCGCGACATAGAGAGAAGAGCGAGAGGAGGAGAACCGAGTGTTAGGGTTAGGGTCGAGAAAAAGAGAGAAGAGCGAGAGGAGGAGTCCGTGGTGGTGCCGTGATGGCGTGTAATACACACGTCCATTGGGAACCCCAAGAGGAAGGTGTGATGCGCACAGTAGCAAGTTTTCCCTCAGTAAGAAACCAAGGTTATCGAACCAGCAGGAGTCAAGGAACACGTGAAGGTTGTTGGTGGCGGAGTGTAGTGCGGCGCAACACCAGGGATCCGGCGCCAACATGGAACCTGCACAAAACAATCAAAGTACTTTGCCCCAACGTAACAGTGAGGTTGTCAATCTCACCGGCTTGCTGTAAACAAAGGATTAGATGTATAGTGGAAGATGATGTTTGTTTGCGAAGAACAACAGAGAACAAGTATTGCAAGATTGTATTTCAGATGTAAAGAATGGACCGGGTCCACACTTCACTAGTGGTGTCTCTCCCATAAGATAAATAGATGTTGGGTGAACAAATTACAGTTGGGCAATTGACAAATAAAGAAGGCATAACAATGCACATACATATATCATGATGAGTACTATGAGATTTAATCGGGCATTACGACAAAGTACATAGACCGCTATCCAGCATGCATCTATGCCTAAAAGTCCACTTTCAGGTTATCATCCGAACCCCTTCCAGTATTAAGTTGCAAACAACAGACAATTGCATTAATTATGGTGCGTAATGTAATCAACACAAATATCCTTAGACAAAGCATCGATGTTTTATCCCTAGTGGCAACAACACATCCACAACCTTAGAACTTTCCTCACTGTCCCACATTTAATGGAGGCATGAACCCACTATCGAGCATAAATACTCCTCTTGGAGTCACAAGCATCAACTTGGCCAGAGCCTCTACTAGCAACTGAGAGCATGCAAGAACATAAATAACATATATGATAGATTGATAATCAACTTGACATAG
Organism: Lolium multiflorum; assembly: GCA_030979885.1. Lineage (NCBI taxonomy): Eukaryota > Viridiplantae > Streptophyta > Magnoliopsida > Poales > Poaceae > Lolium > Lolium multiflorum. The sequence goes on from CM061752.1 coordinate 176,335,189, forward strand.
TATTCAATATTCATCGGATCCCAACAAACACAACATGTAGCATTACAAATAGATGATCTTGATCATGATAGGCAGCTCACAAGATCTAACATGATAGCACAATGAGGAGAAGACAACCATCTAGCTACCGCTATGGACCCATAGTTCGGGGGTGGACTACTCACACATCGATCCGGGAGGCGATCATGGCGATGAAGAGACCTCCGGGAGATGACTCCCTCTCCGGCAGGGTGCCGGAGGCGATCTCCGAATCCCCCGAGATGGGATTGGCGCCGTCTCTGGAAGGTTTTCCGTATCGTGGCTCTCGTACGGGGGTTTCGCGACGAAGGCTTTAAGTAGGCGGAAGGAGGTCAAGGCGTCACGAGGGGCCCACACAGTAGGCCGGCGCGGCCAGGGCTTGAGCCGCGCCGCCCTAGTGTGTCGCCACCTCATGGCCCCACTTCGTGATCCTTTCGGTCTTCTGGAAGCTTCGTGGAAAAATAGGACCCTGGGCATTGATTTCGTCCAATTCCGAGAATATTTCCTTACTAGGATTTCTGAAACCAAAACAGCAGAAAACAGCAACTTCTTCGCATCTCGTCAATAGGTTAGTGCCGGAAAATACATAATAATGACATATAATGTGTATAAAACATGTGAGTATCATCATAAAAGTAGCATGGAACATAAGAAATTATAGATACGTTTGGGACGTATCAAGCATCCCCAAGCTTAGTTCCTACTCGCCCTCGAGTAGGTAAACGATAACAAACATAATTTCTGAAGTGACATGCTATCATAATCTCGATCATACTATTGTAAAGCATATGAGATGAATGCAGTGATTCGAAGCAATGATGAAGATAATGAGTAAACAAATGAATCATATAGCAAAGACTTTTCATGAATAATACTTTCAAGACAAGCATCAACAAGACTTGCATAAGAGTTACTCATAAAGCAATAAATTCAAAGTAAAAGCATTGAAGCAACACAAAGGAAGATATAAGTTTCAGCGGTCGCTTTCAACTTCAACATATTTATCTCATGGATAATTGTCAACACAAAGTAATATAACAAGTGTAATAAGTAAACATGTAAGAATCAATGCACACAGTTGACACAAGTGTTTGCTTCTAAGATAGAAAGAATAGGTAAACTGACTCAACAATAAAGTAAAACATAGGCCCTTCGCAGAGGGAAGCATGGATTACTATATTTGTGCTAGAGCTTTTATTTTGAAAACAAGAAACAATTTTGTCAACGGTAGTAATAAAGGATATGTGTTATGTATAAGATATCTTATAAGTTGCAAGCCTCATGCATAGTATACCAATAGTGCCGCACCTTGTCCTAATTAGCTTGGATTAACATGGATTATCATTGCATAGCATATGTTTCAACCAAGTGTCACAAAGGGGTACCTCTATGCCGCTTGTACAAAGGTCTAAGGAGAAAGCTCGCATTGGATTTCTCGCTTTTGATTATTCTCAACTTAGACATCCATACCGGGACAACATAGACAACAGATAATGGACTCCCCTTTAATGCATAAGCATTCAACAACAGTAATATTCTCATAAGAGACTGAGGATTAGTTGTCCAAACTGAAACTTCCACCATGAATCATGGCTTTAGTTAGCGGCCCAATGTTCTTCTCTAACAGTATGCATACTCAAACCATTTGATCATGAAAGACAAGACGAACATGCATCGCAAATCACATGATATTCAACAAAGGTAAAAGAGTTGATGGCGTCCCCAGAAACATGGTTACCGCTCAACAAGCAACTTATTAAGAAATAAGACACATAAGTACATATTCTTCACCACAATAGTTTTTAAGGCTATTTTTCCCATGAGCTATATATTGCAAAGGCAAAGGATAGAATTTTAAAGGTAGCACTCAAGTAATGTACTTTGGAATGGCAGAGAAATACCATGTGGTAGGTAGGTATGGTGGACACAAATGGCATAGTTTTTGGCTCAAGGATTTGGATGCACGAGAAGAATTCCTCTCAATACAAGGCTAGGCTAGAAAGGTTGTTTGAAGCAAACTCAAGTATAAAAGGTGCAACAAATCTCACATATAAACATATTGTAACTATTATAAGAATTTATATTGTCTCCTTGTTGTTCAAACACCTTAACCAGAAAATATCTAGACTCTAGAGATCAATCATGCAAACCAAATTTTAACAAGCTCTATGTAGTTATTCATTAATGGGTACAAGGTACATGATGCAAGAGCTTAAACATAATCTATATGAGCACAATAATTGCCAAGTATCACATTATTCAAGACATTAAACCATTTACCACATGCGGCATTTTCCGTTTCCAACCATATAACAATGAATGAAATAGTCCAACTTTCGCAATGAACATTAAAGATAAAGCTAAGAACATATTTGTTCATACGAAACAGCGGAGCGTGTCTCTCTCCCAAACAAAGAATGCTAGGATCCGATTTTATTCAAACAAAAACAAAAACAAAAACAAACAGACGCTCTAAGTAAAGCACATAAGATGTGATGAATAAAAATATAGTTTCACTAGAGGTGACCTGATAAGTTGTCGATGAAGAAGGGATGCCTTGGGCATCCCCAAGCTTAGACTCTTGAGTCTTCTTAAAATATGCAGGGATGAACCACGGGGCATCCCCAAGCTTAGACTTTTCACTCTTCTTGATCATATTGTATCATCCTCCTCTCTCGACCCTTGAAAACTTCCTCCACACCAAACTCAAAACAAACTCATTAGAGGGTCAGTGCATAATTTATATATTCAGAGGTGACATAATCATTCTTAACACTTCTGGACATTGCACAAAGCTACTGAAAGTTAATGGAACAAAGAAATCCATCAAACATAGCAAAACAAGCAATGCGAAATAAAAGGCAGAATCTGTCAAAACAGAACAGTCCGTAAAGATGAATTTTTTTGAGGCACCAGACTTGCTCAGATGAAAATTCCCAAATTGAATGAAAGTTGCGTACATATCTGAGGATCATGCACGTAAATTGGAAGATTTTGTAAAATTTTCTACAAAGACTACTGCTCAAATTCGTGACAGCAAGAAATCTGTTCCTACGCAGTAATCCATATCTAGTATTGACTTTATTATCAAAGACTTTACTTGGCACAACAATGCAATAAAATAAAGATAAGGAGAGGTTGCTACAGTAGTAACAACTTCCAAGACTCAAATATAAAACAAAAGTGCAGAAGTAAAATAATGGGTTGTCTCCCATAAGCGCTTTTCTTTAACGCCTTTCAGCTAGGCGCAGAAAGTGTGTATCAAGTATTATCAAGAGATGAAGCATCAACAGAGGGGTTTGGAGCTTTCTCAACTATGCATTTTATCTTATCTATGTAAGTTTCAGAGGCTCCTTTTTCATTATACTTAGGCTTGCTATCCTCATCAAACAAATTTTCGGGAACAAGCCAACCATAGTTATTTTCTAGAGCTTCATGCATTCCTAGGAGCTTACAAGGTATTGTTGTCTTAATCTCCCCACCATCATTAACATTATTAGTGTACCTTATTCTATCCATGTCCATCTTTTCAAGGGTACTAGCAAAGTTGGTATAAGAGCCAAGCATCTTATATTTAATAAAGACCTTTCTAGCCTCTCTTGCTACACCACCAAATTCTTTAAGAAGGGTTTCTAAAACAAAATCTTTCTTTTCTCCTTCTTCCATATCACCGAGTGTAAGAAACATATGTTGAATTATAGGATTGAGATTAACAAATTTAGTTTCCAACATGTGTACTAAAGAAGCAACAGCAATTTCATAAGTAGGAGCAAGTTCTACCAAGTGTCTATCTTCAAAATCTTCAGCTGTACTAACATGAGTGAAAAAATCTTCTATATTATCTCTCCCAATGATAGACCCTCGTCCTACCGGTATGTCTTTTAGAGTGTACTTAGGAGGAAACATGATGAAATAAACAAAAGATAAATAAAGTAAATGCGAGTAACTAATTTTTTTGTGTTTTTAATATGGAGAGCAAGACAGTAAATAAAGTAAAACTAGCAACTATTTTTTTTGTGTTTTTTATATAAGAGCAAACAAAGCAGTAAATAAAGTAAAACAAAGAAAGACAAAAACAAAGTAAAGAGATTGGATGTGGAGACTCTCCTTGCGCGTGTCTTGCTCTCCCGGCAACGCGCTGAAAAGAGCTTGATGGCGTGTAATACACACGTCCTGGGAACCCCAAGAGGAAGGTGTGATGCACAGCAGCAAGTTTTCCCTCAGTAAGAAACCAAGGTTATCGAACCAGTAGGAGTCAAGGAACACGTGAAGGTTGTTGGTGGCGGAGTGTAGTGCGGCGCAACACCAGGATTCCGGCGCCAACGTGGAACCTGCACAACACAATCAAAGTACTTTGCCCCAACGTAACAGTGAGGTTGTCAATCTCACCGGCTTGCTGTAAACAAAGGATTAGATGTATAGTGTGGATGATGATGATTGTTTGCGAAGAACAGTAAAGAACAATTGTAGTAGATTGTATTTCAGATGTAAAGAATAGGACCGGGGTCCACAGTTCACTAGTGGTGTCTCTCCCATAAGATAAACAGATGTTGGGTGAACAAATTACAGTTGGGCAATTGACAAATAAAGAAGTCATAACAATGCACATACATATATCATGATGAGTACTATGAGATTTAATCAGGGCATTACGACAAAGTACATAGACCGCTATCCAGCATGCATCTATGCCTAAAAAGTCCACTTTCAGGTTATCATCCGAACCCCTTCTATTAAGTTGCAAACAACAGACAATTGCATTAAGTATGGTGCGTAATGTAATCAACACAAATATCCTTAGACAAAGCATCGATGTTTTATCCCTAGTGGCAACAACACATCCACAACCTTAGAACTTTCTGTCACTGTCCAAGATTTAATGGAGGCATGAACCCACTATCGAGCATAAATACTCCCTCTTGGAGTCACAAGTATCAACTTGGCCTCTACTAGCAACGGAGAGCATGCAAGAACATAAATAACATATATGATAGATTGATAATCAACTTGACATAGTATTCAATATTCATCGGATCCCAACAAACACAACATGTAGCATTACAAATAGATGATCTTGATCATGATAGGCAGCTCACAAGATCTAACATGATAGCACAATGAGGAGAAGACAACCAGCTAGCTGCTATGGACCCATAGTCCAGGGGTGGACTACTCACACATCGATCCGAGGCGATCATGGCGATGAAGTGACCTCCGGAGATGATTCCCATATCCGGCAGGCCGGAGGCGATCTCCGAATCCCCGAGATGGGATTGGCGGCGGCGCGTCTCTGGAAGGTTTTCCGTATCGTGGCTCTCGGTACTGGGGGTTTCGCGACGAAGGCTTTAAGTAGGCGGAAGGGCAGGTCAAGGGGCGTCACGAGGGGCCCACACAGTAGGCCGGCGCGGCCAAGGCTTGGGCCGCGCCGCCCTAGTGTGTCGCCACCTCGTGGCCCCACTTCGTGATCCTTTCGGTCTTCTGGAAGCTTCGTGGAAAAATAGGACCCTGGGCGTTGATTTCGTCCAATTCCGAGAATATTTCCTTACTAGGATATCTGAAACCAAAAACAGCAGAAAACAGCATCGGCTCTTCGGCATCTCGTCAATAGGTTAGTGCCGGAAAATGCATAATAATGACATATAATGTGTATAAAACATGTGAGTATCATCATAAAAGTAGCATGGAACATAAGAATATATAGATACGTTTGGGATGTATCATGCCGCCGCGACATAGAGAAGTGCGAGAGGAGGAGCGCCGAGTGTTAGGGTTAGGGTTTTTTGCTTTCTTCATTTCAATTGTTATCCATCTAGCAATCTGTTATATGATCATGACATGATGAATGAAATATAATTGCTTTCTTAATTTTGTAGTGACATTGAGGTATGGCGGACGGCACCTTCGTCCGAGATGAGGAGGGGGAAGAAGCGGTGCAGAAATTGATCTATGAGAGTGCCCGTGGTACGGAACCCGATGGAGATGACAACGAGTTCCAAGACTTTCTGAATGATTTCGGCGAGGGACTTGAGTCTGAACAAGTTAGAAGAGACAACGAAGTGTCCATAACAAACTCCGGCGAGGTGTATATTTATGTATCAATTAGTCTATGTTCATCGATCCCTAGATGCATTCATTTATTTGTATTGCACTTATTAACGAATAATTTTTTCTTTTAGCCTTCTGCATCATCGAGCAAGTCTGTTAAAACAAAACGAGGCCCGACGAGAGTGTTAAAGGGCGAGGGCAGGTTAGCCCTCACGGCATTTAAGGCTAATGGTGAACCGGAGCATCCCAAAGAGTTCTGCCGCAAATTTACAAATCAAGCCGGAGTTCTTGTTAGGGACCATGTACCGATCAGCATTCAAGAGTGGAATAAGCCGAAGAAAGCGGGGACTGAAGCTAGTTATGTCAACGACGCGATGAAAACTTTTCTTTGGGACACTCTACTGACACGATTCAGCCTACCGGAAGACATGATGGAAGGCCAGAAGAATAAAGTCAGGGAATGGACATGGAAGAAGATGGCCATACAATTCCAGACCTGGAAGAAAAATTTATGGGACAAATATAAGAATGAAGATCCAATATTCGATGATAATCTAGTGAAGATAAAAGATCACTGGCCCGCATTTAAGGAGTATAAGCAATCGTCTACTTTTGTGTCCCGATCGGAGACAAATACAAAAAATGCTGCAAAGAAGAAACTTTGGCATCATTTGGGGTCAGGTGGCTACAAGACTGTGATACGCCTCAAACGTATCTATAATTTCTTATGTTCCATGGTACTTTTATGATGATAGTCACATGTTTTATACACACTTTATATCATTATTATGCATTTTCCGGCACTAACCTATTGACGAGATGCCGAAGAGCCAGTTGATGTTTTCTGCTGTTTTTGGTTTCAGAAATCCTACAAAGGAAATATTCTCGGAATTGGACAAAATCAACGCCCAGGGTCTTATATTTCCACGGATCTTCCAGAAGACCGAAGGGGATACGAAGTGGAGCGAAGAGGCACCCAGACCACAGGGCCGCGCGGCCAGGGTGGGGCCCGCGCCATCCTATGGTGTGGGGCCCTCGTGCCTCCCCCGACTCTACCCTTCCGCCTACATATACTCTCCGTCGCGAAAACCCTATTACCGAGAGCCACGATACGGAAAACCTTCCAGAGACACCACCGCCGCCAATCCCATCTCGGGGGATTCAGGAGATCGCCTCCGGCACCCTGCCGGAGAGGGGAATCATCTCCTGGAGGACTCTTCATCACCATGATCGCCTCCGGATTGATGTGTGAGTAGTTCACCCCTGGACTATGGGTCCATAGAAGTAGCTAGATGGTTGTCTTCTCCTCTTGTGCTATCATGTTAGATCTTATGAGCTGCCTATCATGATCAAGATCATCTATTTGTAATGCTACATGTTGTGTTTGTTGGGATCCGATGAATATGGAATACTATGTCAAGTTGATTATCAATCTATCATATATGTGTTGTTTATGTTCTTGCATGCTCTCCGTTGCTAGTAGAGGCTCTGGCCAAGTTGATACTTGTAACTCCAAGAGGGAGTATTTATGCTCGATAGTGGGTTCATGCCTCCATTGAATCTGGGACAGTGACAGAAAGTTCTAAGGTTGTGGATGTGCTGTTGCCACTAGGGATAAAACATCAATGCTTTGTCTAAGGATATTTGTGTTGATTACATTACACACCATACTTAATGCAATTGTCTGTTGTTTGCAACTTAATACTGGAAGGGGTGCGGATGCTAACCTGAAGGTGGAATTTTTAGGCATATATGCATGTTGTATAGCGGTCTATGTACTTTGTCGTAATGCCCTGATTAAATCTCATAGTAGTCATCGTGATATGTATGTGCATTGTTATGCCCTCTCTATTTGTCAATTGCCCAACTGTAATTTGTTCACCCAACATGCTTTATCTTATTGGAGAGACACCACTAGTGAACTGTGGACCCCGGTCCATTCTTTTACATCTGAAATACAATCTACTGCAATACTTGTTCTCTACTGTTCTTCGCAAACAAACATCATCTTCCACACTATACATTTAATCTTTTGTTTACAGCAAGCCGGTGAGATTGATAACCTCACTATTACGTTGGGGCAAAGTACTTTGATTGTGTTGTGCAGATTCCACGTTGGCGCCGGAATCCCTGGTGTTGCGCCGCACTACACTCCGTCACCAACGACCTTCACGTGATCCTTGACTCCTACTGGTTCGATAACCTTGGTTTCTTAGTGAGGGAAAACTTTTTGCTGTACGCATCACACCTTCCTCTTGGGGTTCCCAACGGACGTGTGCTTCACGCGTATCAAGCTCTTTTTATGGCGCCGTTGCCGGGGAGATCAAGACACGCTGCAAGGGGAGTCTCCCACATCCAATCTCTTTACTTTGTTTTTGTCTTGCTTTACTTTATTTTATTTACTGCTTTGTTTGTTCTCTATATCAAAAATACAAAAAATTAGTTACTTTCTTTTACTTTATTTAATGTCTTGTTTGCATTCTCTATATTGAAAACACAAAAAAAATTAGTTACTTGCATTTACTTTATTTAGTTTGCTTTATTTAGTACTGCTAAAAATGAGTAATCCTGAAGTTGAAGTCCGTTCGTTTAAGCAACAAGGGGGAGAAAGTTTTAAAGATGCTTGGTATAGAATTAGTGATGCTCATCATAGGTGCACTAAGAAACACTCCACTATTATCCTACTTAGGAACTTTTATGTTGGTATCTCTAGCTGGAATAGGTATGTTCTTGATACTCTTGCGGGAGGTAATTTCCTAGGCACCCCTGCTTTAGAAGCTAGTTGCATTATTGAGAGTCTAGTTGGAATACCACCTGTTAATGAAGCTAAAATTGAAATTTCTCTTGAAGATGTCATGAAAAAGTTGGAGACCATAGAGCAAAATCTTCCAAGTATTAAGACTAAATTGGGAATATTACTTAATAGCACTGATAAACTTGATAAATCTCTAGGTGGAATTAATGAGAGAATTGCCGTCTTAGAAACTTGTGCTACTCATGATAATAAAACCCATAGGATTAGTGAACTTGAAGAAGCTATGGGAACCTTGGGTTCAACTTTTTCTTCTCTTAAGTTTAAGGAGAAAGCTTATGTGGGTAAGGAGCAAAAGTTCATGTATGTCTCTAAGGTGCCTAAGCCAAAAAATTATTATAGGCCTAAAATTGACAAAGCCCTTAGTACCACTATGGATAATGGAGCATCTAAGATACCTAATGTGACAAATTGTGAAAATTATGATGTTAATGCTTCATCTCTTGATAATACTTGATTCACACTTTCTGCGCCTAGCTGAAAGACGTTAAAGAAAAGCGCTTATGGGAGACAACCCATTATTTTACTTCTGCACTTTTGTTTTATATTTGAGTCTTGAAAGTTGTTACTACTGTAGCAACCTCTCCTTATCTTTATTTTATTGCATTGTTGTGCCAAGTAAAGTCTTTCATAGTAGGGTTGATACTAGATTTGGATTACTGCGCAGAAACAGATTTCTTACTGTCACAAAATTGAGCAGCCCCGTCTGTAGCTAACTCAGAAAAATCTGCCAATTTACGTGCGTGATCCTCAGATATGTACGCAACTTTCATTCAATTTGAGCATTTTCATCTGAGCAAGTTAAGTGCCCCAAAAAAATTCGTCTTTACGGACTGTTCTGTTTTGATAGATTCTGCCTTTTATTTCGCATTGCCTGTTTTGCTATGTTTGATGGATTTCTTTGTTCTATTAACTTTCAGTAGGTTCGTGCAATGTCCAGAAGTGTTAAGAATGATTATGTCACCTCTGAATATGTGAAGTTTTGATTATGCACTAACCCTCTAATGAGTTTGTTTTGAGTTTGGTGTGGAGGAAGTTTTCAAGGGTCAAGAGAGGACGATGATACAATATGATCAAGAAGAGTGAAAAGTCTAAGCTTGGGGATGCCCCCGTGGTTCATCCCTGCATATTTCAAGAAGACTCAAGCATCTAAGCTTGGGGATGCCCAAGGCATCCCTTCTTCATCGACAACTTATCAGGTCACCTCTAATGAAACTATATTTTTATTCCGTCACATCTTATGTGCTTTACTTGGAGCGTCTGTATGTTTTTGTTTTTGTTTGTGTTTGAATAAAATCGGATCCTAGCATTCTTTGTTTGGGAGAGAGACACGCTCCGCTGTTGCATATGAACACATGTGTTCTTAGCTTTACTTTTAATGTTCATGGCGAAGGTTGAAACTACTTCGTTCATCGTTATATGGTTGGAAACAGAAAATGCTTCATGTGGTAATTGGTATAATGTCTTGAATAATTTTATACTTGGCAATTGTTGTGCTCATATAGATCATGTTTAAGCTCTTTCATCATGTACTTTGCACCTATTAATGAAGAACTACATAGAGCTTGTTAAAATTTGGTTTGCATGATTGGTCTCTCTAGAGTCTAGATATTTTCTGGTGAGGTGTTTGAACAACAAGGAAGATAGTGTAGAGTCTTATAATGCTTGCAATATGTTCTTATGTAAGTTTTGCTGTACCGGTTCATACTTGTGTTTGCTTCAAACAACCTTGCTAGCCTAAGCCTTGTATTGAGAGGAATTCTCGTGCATCCAAATCCTTGAGCCAAAAACTATGCCATTTGTGTCCACCATACCTACCTACTACATGGTATTTCTCTGCCATTCCAAAGTAAATTACTTGAGTGCTACCTTTAAAATTCTATTCTTTGTCTTTGCAATATATAGCTCATGGGAAAATAGCCTTAAAAACTATTGTGGTATTGAATATGTTACTTATGTATCTTATTTCTTATAAGTTGCTTGTTGAGCGATAACCATGTTTCTGGGGACGCCATCAACTATTACACCTTTGTTGAATATCATGTGATTTGCTATGCATGTTCGTCTTGTCTGAAGTAAGGGTGATTTATCATGATCAAATGGTTTGAGTATGCATATTGTTAGAGAAGAACATTGTGCCGCTAACTAAAGCCATGAATCATGGGGGAATCCTGAACACGTTGGACGGGTACGAGCTCGCCCAGGTCTCACCATGAAGGAAGCGTTCCCGGAGTCCGCTGACACTTATAGAAGCCGTTCGCGGAAGAAGAAGAAGAAGGACGCCGACATGTTAACAGAATTGTTAAATAGGGTGGAGGCGCTTGAGAAAAATCAGAGGGCACCTGATCAGCCGCTGTTTCTACAGGATCCACAAGCCGATGCTGCCCCATCTCAGCGAAGAAGCAGTGTCGGTTCCTCGCATCTTGACGGATGTGGAGGAAGCTACCCCGTGGATTATGTCACGGAGAAGACAGATTGCGAGCTACATATGTTATTCAGGACCGCGTCCGTTAAGGTGGCGGTCGGCTATGTGTACCCAAGTGAAGATGGAGCAATGCACCATCATATGCCCATTCCACCTGGTTGTGTTCGTGTCGGGGTGGATGAAGTTGTTCGGGTTTTGAAACAGTGGAGCTTGATATTCCTAGAGGTGAAGATGAGAGGACACTGGCCGATGTCAAGCACGGTTTCGCCCTATGGCCGAAGAAGTACGTCGTCCTTTTGCAAAGGCAACCGACTCCTCCACATGAGCATCAAAGGCCCTCGACTCCTCCTGGTAGCAGTCCTCGTGAGCAGCCAAGTCCACACCTACCTGAGAGGGACCCCAGCGTGAGTCCACCATCTCGAGATCCTCCGTGTAAGACAGCGCCCGTTAAGCGGAACGGTACGCCGCCTAGGAAGAGATCTAGAAAGGAGAAACCACAGCCGCCCATTGAGAAGTTACCTTGGGAAAAAACTCCCGAGGAAAACCAGGAAGCCGTTGACTCCCAGCTGAGGGCCTTTTTTGCTAAGAAAGAGCCAGAGATACCTTTTGAGAAGACACTAGATCCGGTGAAAGTTGTGCGTACCGTTGAGAATCTATATGACCCTGTACCATCGCCGCCATCTGACTATAGGCGTTCTATTGAAAGGTCGTATGACGATATGATGGAGGCGAAAAACCCCACTACCAGCTCGGGTATCAAGGAGATAAAAGGGATACACCAAGTCTACCAGCTCGGACAACAACCCGTTCAATCGGTCGCCCCTCTCAAGGTGTTTGACGAGAAGGCCGTTCAAAGTTCTCGACAATACACCGATTACCCCTTAGCTGAAGTACAATATCAATTTGTTCAAGGGAAAGATTTGGTCGAGAATCTCAGGAAGCTACCAACAAGAATGCGTAACTTGCATACGTGGTACGGTGTTGCCACAAAGGGAGGGATCGAGACTATCATGGTGCGAGTTAAGGAAGAGCACTACTTCCAAGAATACTCTGTGAACGTTGACTTCGCCGAACTTTTCCAGTTATACAATCTTCGGGCCCTCGACAAATCTATCATCAGTTGCTATTGTCTGTAAGTGATTTATTTATATAATTTGAGAAGTCTTTAGCTCAGCTCCTTCATTATCTGCAAATTATAATCTTTTGTGCGCTATGTTATGCAGATCGAAGATGCTCGAATGCAAAAGGGATGAAATCACGGACATTGGGTTCATTGACCCGGACACAATGCATGTTAGGACCATAGAAGAACCCCTCTATAACAGGGATACACCGGAGACTTTGCTAAGGTTTTTGAAGCGACAACATGACAAAAATATAATACTTTGGCCTTACAACTTCCAGTGAGTGTTACTCTCTTATAACACATTCTATTTTGCTCACCATATGTTAAAATATTAACTGATGACTTATATATATGACACTACATATTTAAACGTGCGCAGGTTTCACTTTATTCTTCTCGTCATTAAAATGTACGAAGGAGAAGTTGAAGTCTTTGACTCACTAACCAAAGAGCCTATACTATACAAGTCTTGTTTTCTTATGCTCAAAAGGTAATTCAAATTCTTATCGGTTTTTTTGTTAGTTTCCTGATATCAACTGATTGATAACTCTTTTGTGCATTTTCTTTTGTCGGGCAGCGTATGGGAAACTTTCATCAAGGAAGATCAGTCCTTTCAATGGGCACCGAAGCTGATATGGCGTGCGAACAAAGTAAGTAGTACTACCTAGGTCCACACACCTTTATCATACTTGATTATTGTTTGACTGAATTATATTCTTGTACAGAAATGCGCAAAACAACCACCGGGGACTGATCCATGTGGATACTACGTTTGCGAGTACATCCACAGAATTGTCAGCGAGAGAGCGAATAATGAAAGAAATAAAGAGGTACAAAAACAATATTCACAAATTTATTTTGTTACCATAAGTTGTGCCGAGTTTCAGTAAAAATTGTTTGATTTATGATTTGATATATACATATATACACACACACACATAGCTCATGTATTCATTTGTATCTTATTCTTTTACAGTTGAGAAGAAAGCGGGAGAAGATCTCAATCGAGGAGCGCTTCAAAGCAATTGGCGAGGAATTGGCGGGATTTTTCCTTCGGGAAGTCATACCACCATCCGGAGAGTTCCACTATGCATAAAGATCTTCTCCCGCTCCTCGATTGCTTTGTGTATATATAGTTCGACTCGGAGTGTACCACTATGGTACATGTAATAGATAGTATGCCTCGGAGAGTACCACTATGCATGAAGATCGATCTTCATGCATGTACTACTTTATTCTGGTGCATCGACTTGATATGCATCGAAGAGTACTACTTATGCAATTACATGTGTGTTATATTATATGCACCAACTTGATATGCATCACCTTGATCTTCATGTACTACGTAAACCCAAACGCGTTTCTGGTGCATCGACGTGATACGAAACGCACCGATACCCCTAAACCCCTGCAAAAACCCTAAACCATGAATTCTCTGCCGCGGCAGAGATTCATGCATTCCTGCCGCGGTAGCCAACCTTTGGTACCGGTTTGTAATACAAACCGGTACCAAAGCTCCCTCACCGTGCGCTCTCCGGGCGCCCACGTGAGCGCCACAATACCGGTTCGTAAGGAACCTGCCGCTTTGTAGGATCTTTTATACCGTTAAGAACGCCGCAATTGGCCCTTAACCCATAGATGTAGCGCTTACTAAATGTCCACGCTCTTTTCCCATCACGACCAACCATCCAGACCCTGTTATGGAGAGCCAATTATGTAAATAATTCAGTTTTTGGAGACGCACAAGCCTTCCACATCAACTTATCCGTGCTTGGAGCCGTTGCTCTAATTTTTTTTGGATGTTATAAGCTCAAGACCTCAAGTGGTAGAGTACTCCCCACTAGCCGTGAGATTCCACACAACTATGTCTTCAATATTATCCTCTAGGATGTATGTTGTTGAAAATGCCCCATAGCTGAGGAAGGACGCGAGATTCATGCACGCAGTGTTCAAAACTTCGTACACCACTGCCCCGGCCGTCCGCATGGTCCCGATCTAGAAAATGGAGATACATATCATTTCGGGTTGGCAACCACTTCTTAAGCTGTAGTGGTGGTGGTCGTGACAGTGTGTAGTAGTACCTGCTGCATGCACAAGGGGTGTAGACGCAAACGGGGCGCAAGAACAGGAGCAAGCTTTTTGGACAGATATATAAAACACAACAAGACGTCATTAGGCGACTGCATGTCAGATAACAACATCGCTGAACGGTTTGGACCGTAGGAAAATCGAGATTGAGATGGACAACAAACAATACTTCTATATACAACTAAGCGCGTTGTCCATGCAATAGTATATTTATTCGTATGGTATTGGGAGTGGCCAGCTGGCCAGCCATACATGTTGCAAGTCCCAAAGTGTGTATGCTGGCGGCTGTTAACCTAGTCATACAAGTAACATAGAGTAGTAACATGTACATATTATTAATCTATATTACTACTCTATCTGTTCTAAAATAATTATCTTAATTTTTTCTATATATGGATATATCTTCAATTAAAATGTGTTTAGGTACATCCGTATCTAGATAAAACCGTGACATTTATTTTTGAACGGATGTAGTACCTTCGTAGGGGTCATAATATATGTGTGGTATCATATAAATTTATATTTATTAGGTTGTAAACTCTTCTTATCTTGAAAAGTATGATGTTATTGTAACATAACTGGTCGCCTCATGTGTTGTGGAACATATGAAAGGAAATAAGTAATCTTATCTTTAAGTAATCTTATCTTTAAGCAATCACATGCCGTTATTGGGAGATGAAAGATCACATTTCAATGTGTTTTGTTTTGCTTTTGTAACCATGTTAGTCATGAATTTCAAACTTAATGGCATACCATATCGCCTATTTTTTTATAATGGACGCTTTATTACTTATGAGAAGCAATTACAGCCGACCTCTGCATAGCTAAGATACACAGATACGTTCAAAAAGTCTCAAAGGTCTATAGTGATAAACAAAAGGTGAATTACATATCAAAGATGAGCAAGTGTAAGACGCCTAAGATGAAGGCGGAGGCCCAATCCGTTGATTATATCACCCATGTAGGGAAAAACTATCCCTCACCGTGTCCTCCAACCGTGTACAGACCTCGGTAAAGAGGTTTCGATTCTCCACCTTTTGCAGTGTAGACCACGAACGGAGAGTAGCGGTAAATATGTAGATAACCTGCAAGAGAGAATAATTCTTATCATTAAAAACTTTGTCATTTCTACACAGCCATAGCGACCATATAATGGCAAGCGCCCCCACCCTAATAAACGTTATATATCTGTGATCAATACCATGAAGCCAATTACCAAATATATTAGCCACACTAGTCGGGGAATACAGATCAGAAGCTATTTAGATGTATGAGCATATAGACCTGCCAATGCGATATTGGAAGAACAAGTGTTTAATCGTCTCGTTGTGATGACAGAAAACACACTGCATACACCCATATTGCCTAAATACTTATGTGGCAATACATGTGGTTGTATGTGGTTATATGTTACTGGCTATGTTATTTCAACTACGACCAGTCTTATCAAGTGGTGCATGAGATTTGTTACCCCATCCACCGGCCCATTTTACTTGTCGCGGATGTGTGAAGTTTTATGTTGCCAGAGCTCTTTCAATTCATTAGTGTCCAAAGAGGGCAATAGCAAGTGTGGCCGTTGAGCGAGTCACAAGTGGCGCTAATAAATCGATTGAAACCTTTTCGCATTTGACAATCCAATTGATCGACAGAAAGGTCTGGAGATGAACATGCACGCATGAATCCCCAAATAAATCAGAAAACGAAGGAACTGGTGTGTTATTCTCTGTAGTGTGTGATGTGCTCTAGGACTCTACGAATCGACGTGTTTTGTGTTTTCCCAAAGAAGAAGGTTGCTCAGGTTTCCTGAAGAACAAATTTCACAATACCACGAGGTTAGATTAATCTACTCTTGAGGGTTGGTGATCTACTTCGCGCTCTAGGAAAAACTGCAATAGAAGGGCCGAACTCTCTTGACGGGTTGTATTCAAGACTGCCACAATAGTGCAAGTGTTCAACAATGCAAGAACAAGAGGCCACATATGTCTGCATGCAAAAATAGAGTCAGTCAATGGGGGCAACCCCCCCCCCCCCTCATTGATGGGCCAGTGTAAGATGGTAAAGGTGAAGAAATCAGATGTTCATCTGCGCCGGAATCTAAATAGGGTGAGGAAAATGCCTTCCACGGAGACGGACCTCCAGTGGCGATTTCACCCACATCCAAGATGAAGCTCACCTCAAAGAACGACGCGCACATCATGTAGAGAACGAAGTAGCTTAGATCTTCCAGGTTCTAAAAGTGCCCATTGGCCTGCATTTCCATGGTGTGTTGTGTTGTGCGATCGTGGTGTCTACTTGATGACTGGGTGTGCTATGATCTGGAGCTCTACGACTGGGTGTGTTGTTCTTTATGGCTGGGCGTGTTGTGTTTTCCTAAAGAAGGAGGTTGCTCCGATTTCCCAAAAGAACAAACTTCACAATACCACAAGGTTGGATTAGTCTACACTTGAATGGTGGTGATCTACTCCGTGCTCTAGGAAAACCTGCAAACAAGGGGTGGCCTCTATTGACGACGATATATCCAAGACATGCGAGCCGGAGGCCACAAATGCGTGAAAGTAGTCAGACCATAAACTTTTTGTAGCAAGAATTAATTTTTAGATGTCGATTCAGTGGAATGTATGTTTTATGTTCAGAGTTGGTAAGAATGTGTGAACCCTTTAGTATTCTTTCTGGTTCAAAATACCAACAATAATGCCGGAAACTGCTCTACTATGATAACAGGGTTACAGACACACGTACATACTTCTCAGCCCTATATTATATACCTTTAAGTGGATAGTTTCTGATTTATAGTCCATGGAAGTACATTATGATGATGAGGATTTAGGTCTTCTTCTTGTATGCTCGCTGCCTAATTCTTTCAGTAATTTTCGTGACACCATATTATTGAGCCGCGACAAACTAACTCTCGCGGAAGTTTATGATGCTCTCCAACAAAAGGAGAAAATGAAATCTATGGTGCAGGCTCATGGTAATGTTGTTGATACGACGACAAAACTGGTTCCTTTTGCTAAGCTTGGACTTGGTATAATTGTTTTGTTCTAGTGGTTGTTTGGCGTTGAAGTGTTTTATTTGTTGTTCAGGGAGAAGCCTATTATCCATGCTTCAAGGAGGAGATAGTCTCAAGCGTGGAGTTTATTATATTATGATCCAAATTCATGTAAATGCTAACATCTAACATGGCATCGTCACCAGGAGGCTTAAGCCGAAGCCGAGCGGAGTCTAAATATGTTCATTGGCCTAGGTCGATCTATATTACTATATATATATACCTCGTGTAAGACGCCGCACATGATAGGTAGGAATAGATCGCTAGTTTCCTTCTCATTGGAGGGGGTTTTCAACCCTAAAATCTACGTGTGTCTACGTTTTGCTTAATTTAATCTTTCTTCGATGTATCGCCTGTTGTTAGATAATGCATACACCATGAACAAATATTTTATGGTCGTTCCCGCAACATAGATATTGATAAACTTTTATACACTTGGCCATACTTTTACCAAAATGTTTTCAACTAAAAATTGTAAGTAATATATTTTAGGAATAGAGAGAGTACGCATTTAGCCAGGATTCGCTAGCTGGGTATGTAGCGCTGGTGTCCATTTCGGCAAACGGAATCAGCTAGTTGCACCCAGGACCCAGCGGTTGCACTCAGAAGAGGGACACCGGTGGACCAAATCGGCCGGCCTGTTGTATTCCCGTAGCCAGTAGGGCACTGTACGTATGTACGCGCGTATTTTCGTCGTCACGCACGTCGCGATGTCAACTGTCGAGATCGAGCCCTCCGATCCCCATGGGCCACGGGCATGGGCGCCAGCTTGGCAGCTTGATCCATTTTCCACCGCGAAACAAATATCAGCAGGAGCGCGACGCGACTTGCAGTACGACCGAACCCCCTCCAGCCGTCTCCCATTGTCCCACCCCAGCACCGAGTACCTCCGGCTGCAGGTTGTATCGTACCAAACTGAGGCCTCGGGTTCCTCTCCAACGAAAACGACGCAAGCGACCATTTAAAACATCTCTCTAGCCACGTCTTTAAAGCTTTCCTGTTTTTAATATCTTTTCTATCCAGCGCGGTTTAATATGGTGTTCGGGTTTCGAGACCGTCTCCGATTCACAAAGGACACCCCGGGCACGCTGAACACAACAAAAAACGAGGTGGGAAGTGGCGGGACCGATACGTCAGCGACACACGAACGAAGCGTCGCAGCTTTGCCTTAATGGGGATGGAGGGGCGGGCGAAACGTCTCATCGGCGCTGTGCAACCTCCACGCGCCACCGCGCGTTCCCGTGCTTTCTTCCCGCGCTATCTTCCTGCATCTTTTGGCGACGCCGGCGTCTATAAAAGGCATCCCCCGCTCAATGGTAGCCACCACAGCCGCCGGCACCTGATAACGTGCAAGACACACGTCCGTTGGGAACCCCAAGAGGAAGATGTGATGCGTACAGCAGCAAGTTTTCCCTAAGTAAGAAACCAAGGTTATCGAACCGAGGAGTCAACGAACACGTGAAGGTTGTTGGTGGAGCAGTGTAGCGCAACACCAAGGATTCCGGCGCCAACGTGGACCTGCACAACACAATCAAAATACTTTGCCCCAACGTAACAATGAGGTTGTCAATCTCACCAGCTTGCTGTAAAACAAAGGATTAAATGTATAGTGTGGAAGATGATGTCTGTTTGCGAAAACAGAAAGAACAAGTATTGCAAGAAATTGTATTTCAGATGTAAGAATGGACGGGGTCCATAGTTCACTAGTGCTCTCCCATAAGATAAATAGCATGTTGGGTGAACAAATTATAGTTGGGCAATTGACAATAGAGAGGCATAACAATGCACATACATATCACGATGACTACTATGAGATTTAATCGGGGCATTACGACAAAGTACATAGACCGCTATCCAGCATGCATCTATGCCTAAAAAGTTCACCTTCAGGTTATCATCCGAACCCCTTCCAGTATTAAGTTGCAAACAACAAACAATTGCATTAAGTATGGTGCGTAATGTAATAAACACAAATATCCTTAGAAAAAGCATTGATGTTTTATCCCTAGTGGCAACATCACATCCACAACCTTAGAACTTTCTCACACTGTCTCGATTCAATGGAGGCATGAACCCACTATCGAGCATAAATACTCCCTCTTGGAGTTACAAGTATCAACTTGGCCAGAGCCTCTACTAGCAACGAGAGCATGCAAGAACATAAACAACACATATATGATAGATTGATAATCAACTTGACATAGTATTCCATATTCATCGGATCCCAACAAACACAACATGTAGCATTACAAATAGATGATCTTGATCATGATAGGCAGCTCACAAGATCTAACATGATAGCACAATGAGAAGAAGACAACCATCTAGCTACTGCTATGGACCCATAGTCCAGGGGTGAACTACTCACTCATCACTCCGGAGGCGACCATGGCGGTGTAGAGTCCTCCGGGAGATGAATCCCCTCTCCGGCAGGGTGCCGGAGGAGATCTCCGTAATCCCCCGAGATGGGATCGGCGGCGGCGTCTCGCAAGGTTTTCCGTATCGTGGTTTTTCGCCTCGTGGGTTCGCGACGGAGGCTTTAAGTAGGCGGAAGGGTAGTCGGGGCCGACGAGGGGCCACACCATAGGGCGGCGCGGGCCCCCTTGGGCCGCGCCGCCTTGTGGTGTCGCCACCTCGTGGCCCCACTTCGTGTGTTCTTCGGTCTTCTGGAAGCTCCGTGGAAAAATAGGCCCCGGGTCTTCGTTTCGTCCAATTCCGAGAATCTTTACTAGGATTTCTGAAACCAAAAACAGCAGAAAACAGGAACTGGCACTTCGGCATCTTGTTAATAGGTTAGTTCCAGAAAATGCACGAATATGACATAAAGTGTGCATAAAACATGTAGGTATCATCAATAATATGGCATAGAACATAAGAAATTATCGATACGTCGGAGACGTATCAGCATCCCCAAGCTTAGTTCGTCCCGAGCAGGTAAAACGATAACAAAGATAATTTCTGAAGTGATATGCCATCATAACCTTGATCATACTATTTGTAAACATATGTAGTGGATGCAGCGATCAAAACAATGGTAATGACATGAGTAAACAAGTGAATCATATAGCAAAGACTTTTCATGAATAGTACTTCAAGACAAGTATTAATAAGTCTTGCATAAGAGTTAACTCATAGAGCAATAAATCAAAGTAAAGGTATTGAAGCAACACAAAGGAAGATTAAGTTTCAGCGGTTGCTTTCAACTTGTAACATGTATATCTCATGGATAATTGTCAACATAGAGTAATATAACAAGTACAATATGCAAGTATGTAAGAATCAATGCATAGTTCACACAAGTGTTTGCTTCTTGAGGTGGAGAGAGATAGGTGAACTGACTCAACATAAAAGTAAAGAGAATGGTCCTTCAAAGAGGAAAGCATCGATTGCTATATTTGTGCTAGAGCTTTTATTTTGAAAACATGAAACAATTTTGTCAACGGTAGTAATAAAGCATATGAGTTATGAAAATTATATCTTACAAGTTGCAAGTCTCATGCATAGTATACTAATAGTGCCCGCACCTTGTCCTAATTAACTTGGACTACCGGATCTTTGCAATGCACATGTTTTGACCAAGTGTCACAATGGGGTACCTCCATGCCGCCTGTACAAAGGTCTAAGGAGAAAGCTCGCATTTTGGATTTCTCGCTTTTGATTATTCTCAACTTAGACATCCATACCGGGACAACATGGACAACAGATAATGGACTCCTCTTTAATGCATAAGCATGTGGCAACAATTATTATTCTCATATGAGATTGAGGATATATGTCCAAACTGAAACTTCCACCATGAATCATGGCTTTAGTTAGCGGCCCAAAGTTCTTCTCTAACAATATGCATGCTCCAACCATAAAGGTGGTAGATCTCTCTTACTTCAGACAAGACGGACATGCATAGCAACTCACATGATATCCAACAAAGAATAGTTGATGGTGTCCCCAGAAACATGGTTATCGCACAACAAGCAACTTAATAAGAGATAAAGTGCATAAGTACATATTCAATACTACAATAGTTTTTAAGCTATTTGTCCCATGAGCTATATATTGCAAAGGTGAATGATGGAATTTTAAAGGTAGCACTCAAGCAATTTACTTTGGAATGAAATACCATGTAGTAGGTAGGTATGGTGGACACAAATGGCATAGTGGTTGGCTCAAGTATTTTGGATGCATGAGAAGTATTCCCTCTCGATACAAGGTTTAGGCTAGCAAGGCTATTTGAAACAAACACAAGGATGAACGGTACAGCAAAACTCACATAAAAGACATATGGTAAACATTATAAGACTCCATACCGTCTTCCTTGTTGTTCAAAACTCAATACTAGATGTTATCTAGACTCTAGAGAAACCAAATATGCAAACCAAATTAGCAAGCTCTAAGTGTTTCTTCATTAATGGGTGCAAAGTATATGATGCAAGAGCTTAAACATGAGCACAACAATTGCCAAGTATCAAATTATCCAAGACATTTTAGCAATTTACTACATGTATCATTTTCCAATTCCAACCATATAACAATTTAACGAAGAAGAAACTTCGCCATGAATACTATGAGTAGAGCCTAAGGACATATTTGTCCATATGCTACAGCGGAGCGTGTCTCTCTCCCATAAAGTGAATGCTAGGATCCATTTTATTCAAACAAAACAAAAACAAAAACAAACCGACGCTCCAAGCAAAGTACATAAGATGTGACTAAAAATATAGTTTTAGGGGAGGAACCCGATAATGTTGTCGATGAAGAAGGGGATGCCTTGGGCATCCCCAAGCTTAGACGCTGAGTCTTCTTAATATATGCGGGGGTGAACCACGGGGCATCCCCAAGCTTAGAGCTTTCACTCTCTTGATCATATTGCATCATACTCCTCTCTTGATCCTTGAAAACTTCCTCCACACCAAACTCTAAACAACTCATTAGAGGGTTAGTGCATAATAAAAATTCACATGTTCAGAGGTGACACAATCATTCTTAACACTTCTGGACATTGCATAAAGCTACTGGACATTAGTGGATCAAAGAAATTCATCCAACATAGCAAAAGAGGCAATGCGAAATAAAAGACAGAATCTGTCAAAACAGAACAGTCCGTAAAGATGGATTTTATTAGGCCACCAGACTTGCTCAAACGAAAATTCTCAAATTGAATGAAAGTTGCGTACATATCTGAGGATCATGCTCGTAAATTGGCGTAATTTTCTGAGCTACCTACAGGGAGGTAGACCCAGATTCGTGACAGCAAAGAAATCTGGAACTGCGCAGTAATCCAAATCTAGTACTTACTTTTCTATCAAAGACTTTACTTGGCACAACAAAACATAAAACTAAGATAAGGAGAGGTTGCTACAGTAGTAAACAACTTCCAAGACACAAATATAAAACAAAAATACTGGAGTTAAAACATGGGTTGTCTCCCATAAGCGCTTTTCTTTAACGCCTTTCAGCTAGGCTAAAGTGTATCTCAAGTAATCAAGAGACGAAGCATCAACATCATAATTTGTTCTAATGATAGAATCATAAGGTAACTTCATTCTCTTTCTAGGGAAGTGTTCCATACCTTTCTTGAGAGGAAATTGATATTTAATATTACCTTCCTTCATATCAATAGTAGCACCAACGGTTCGAAGAAAAGGTCTTCCCAATATAATGGGGCAAGATGCATTGCATTCAATATCCAAGACAACAAAATCAACGGGGACAAGGTTATTGTTAACCATAATATGAACATTATCAACTTTCCCCAAAGGTTTCTTTTTAGCATTATCAGCGAGATTAACATCCAAATAACAATTTTTCAATGGTGGCAAGTCAAGCATATCATAGACTTTTTTAGGCATAACAAAATACTTGCACCAAGATCACATAAAGCATTACAATCAAAATCATTGAATCTCATTTTAATGATGGGCTCCCAACCATCCTCTAGCTTTCTAGGAATATAAGTTTCAAGTTTTAGTTTTTCTTCTCTAGCTTTTATGAGAGCATTTGTAATATGTTTTGTGAAAGCCAAATTTATAGCGCTAGCATTGGGACTTTTAGCAAGTTTTTGTAAGAAATTTATAACTTCAGAGATGTGGCAATCATCAAAATCTACATCATTACAATCTAAAGCAATGGGATTATCATCCCCAAGGTTGGAAAAAATTTCAGTTTTATCACAAGCAGCCAGCACAGTTTCAGGTAATTTTGCGCTTTGCACTAGGAGTAGAAGCATTGCCAACACCAATTATTTTACCATTGATAGTAGGAGGTGCAGCAACATGTGAATCATTAGCTTTGCTAGTGGTGGTAATAGTCCAAACTTTAGCTACATTTTCCTTTTTAGCTAGTTTTTCATTTTCTTCTCTATCCCACCTAGCACGCAGTTCAGCCATTAATCTTATATTCTCATTAATTCTAACTTGGATGGCATTTGCTGTAGTAACAATTTTATTTTCAATATCCCTATTAGGCATAACTTTCGATTTCAAAAGATCAACATCAGAGGCAAGACTATCAACTCTAGAAACAAGAATATCAATTTTATTGAGCTTTTCCTCAACAGATTTGTTAAAGGCAGTTTGTGTACTAATAAATTCTTTAAGCATGGCTTCAAGTCCAGGGGGTGTATTCCTATTATTGTTGTAAGAATTCCCATAAGAATTAGCATAACCATTACCATTATTATAAGGATATGGCCTATAGTTATTACTAGAATTGTTCCGATAAGCATTGTTGTTGAAATTATTATTTTTAATGAAGTTTACATCAACATGTTCTTCTTGGGCAACCAATGAAGCTAATGGAACATTATTAGGATCAACATTAGTCCTATCATTCGCAAGCATAGACATAATAGCATCAACTTTATCATTCAAGGAAGAGGATTCTTCAACAGAATTTACCTTCTTACCTTGTGGAGCTCTTTCCGTGTGCCATTCAGAGTAATTAACCATCATATTATCAAGAAGCTTTGTTGCTTCACCAAGAGTGATGGACATAAAGGTACCTCCAGCAGCTGAATCCAATAAATTCCGCGAAGAAAAAATTTAGTCCTGCATAGAAGGTTTGGATGATCATCCAAGTAGTCAGTCCATGGGTTGGGCAATTTTTAACCAGAGATTTCATTCTTTCCCAAGCTTGAGCAACATGTTCATTATCTAATTGTTTAAAATTCATTATGCTACTCCTCAAAGATATAATTTTAGCAGGGGGATAATATCTACCAATAAAAGCATCCTTGCATTTAGTCCATGAATCAATACTATTCTTAGGCAGAGATAGCAACCAATCTTTAGCTCTTCCTCTTAATGAGAAAGGGAACAATTTTAATTTTATAATGTCACCATCTACATCTTTATATTTTTGCATTTCACATAGTTCAACAAAATTATTGAGATGGGCAGCAGCATCATCAGAACTAACACCAGAAAATTGCTCTCGCATAACAAGATTAAGTAAAGCAGGTTTAATTTCAAAGAATTCTGCTGTAGTAGCAGGTGGAGCAATAGGTGTGCATAAGAAATCATTATTATTTGTGCTAGTGAAGTCACACAACTTAGTATTTTCAGGGTTGGCCATTTTAGCAATAGTAAATAAAGCGAACTAGATAAAGTAAATGCAAGTAAACTAATTTTTTTGTGTTTTTGATATAGCAAACAAGACAATAAAGAAAGTAGCAACTAATTTTTTTGTGTTTTGATATAATGCAGCAAACAAAGTAGTAAATAAAATAAAGCAAGACAAAAACAAAGTAAAGAGATTGAGAAGTGGAGACTCCCCTTGCAGCGTGTCTTGATCTCCCGGCAACGGCGCCAGAAATTTGCTTGATGCGTGCAGTTGACACGTCCGTTGGGAACCCCAAGAGGAAGGTGTGATGCGCACAGCGGCAAGTTTCCCTCAGTAGAAACCAAGGTTTAATCGAACCAGTAGGAGTCAAGAAGCACGTTGAAGGTTGATGGCGGCGGGATGTAGTGCGGCGCAACACCAGAGATTCCGGCCAACGTGGAACCTGCACAACACAACCAAAGTACTTTGCCCCAACGAAACAGTGAGGTTGTCAATCTCACCGGCTTGCTGTAACAAAGGATTAACCGTATTGTGTGGAAGATGATTGCTTGCAGAAACAAGTAAAAGTATTGCATTTGTATTTCAAGATAAAGAATGGACCGGGTCCACAGTCACTAGAGGTGTCTCTCCCATAAGATAAAAGCATGTTGGGTGAACAAATTACAAATGGGCAATTGACAAATAGAGAGGGCATAACAATGCACATACATGACATGATAAGTATAGTGAGATTTAATTGGGCATTACGACAAAGTACATAGACCGCCATCCAACCGCATCTATGCCTAAAAAGTCCACCTTCAGGTTATCATCCGAACCCCCTCCAGTATTAAGTTGCAAAGCAACAGACAATGGCATTAAGTATGGTGCGTAATGTAATCAACAACTACATCCTCGAACATAGCGCCAATGTTTTATCCCTAGTGGCAAAAGACAACACAACCTTAGAACTTTCTGTCACTGTCCCAGTGTCAATGCAGGCATGAACCCACTATCGAGCATAAGTACTCCCTCTTGGAGTTAAAAGTAAAAACTTGGCCAGAGCCTCTACTAGAAACGGAGAGCATGCAAGATCATAAACAACACATGTGTAATAACTTGATAATTAACATGACATGGTATTCTCTATCCATCGGATCCCGACAAACACAACATAGAGTATTACAGATAGATGATCTTGATCATGTTAGGCAGCTCACAAGATCCAACAATGAAGCACAATGAGGAGAAGACAACCATCTAGCTACTGCTATGGACCCATAGTCCAGGGGTGAACTACTCACTCATCACTCCTGAGGCGACCATGGCGGTGTAGAGTCCTCCGGGAGATGAATCGCCTCTCCGGCAGGGTGCCGGAGATCTCCAATCCCCCGAGATGGGATCGGCGCGGCATCTCAGTAAGGTTTTCCGTATCGTGGTTTTTCGCCTCGGGGGTTTCGCGACGGAGGCTTTAAGTAGGCGGAAGGGTAGAGTCGGGGCCACGAGGGGGCCACACCATAGGGCGGCGCGGGCCCCCCTTGGGCCACGCCGCCTTGTGGTGTCGCCACCTCGTGGCCCCACTTCGTGTGTTCTTCGGTCTTCTGGAAGCTCCGTGGAAAAATAGGCCCCTGGGTCTTCGTTTCGTCCAATTCCGAGAATATTTCGTTACTAGGATTTCTGAAACCAAAAACAGCAAAAAACAGGAACTGGCACTTCGCATCTTGTTAATAGGTTAGTTCCAGAAAATGCACGAATATGACATAAAGTGTGCATAAAACATGTAGGTATCATCAATAATATGGGATAGAACATAAGAAATTATCGATACGTCGGAGACGTATCATGGTAATAGTCCAAACTTTAGCTACATTATTTTCTTTAGCAAGTTTTTCGTTTTCTTCTCTTTCCCACCTAGCATGCAATTCAGCCATCAATCTAATATTCTCATTAATTCAAACTTGTATAGCATTTTCTGTAGTAACAATTTTATTATCTTTATCTTCATTAGGCATAACTTTCAATTTTAAAAGATCAACATCAAAGGCAAGACTATCAACCTTAGAAGCAAGAATATCAATTTTACCAAGCTTTTCTTCAACAGATTTGTTAAAAGCAGTTTGTGTACTAATAAATTCTTTAAGCATGGCTTCAAGACCAGGGGGTACACTCCTATTATTGTTGTAAGAATTACCATAAGAATTACCATAACCATTACCATTATTAGAAGGATATGGCCTATAGTTGTTACCAGAATTATTCCTATAAGCATTGTTGTTGAAATTATTATTTTTAATGAATTTCACATCAACATGTTCTTCTTGGGCAACCAATGAAGCTAAAGGAACATTATTAGGATCAACATTAGATCTACCATTCACAAGCATAGACATAATCACATCAATCTTATCACTCAAGGAAGAGGTTTCTTCAACAGAATTTACCTTCTTACCTTATGGAGCTCTTTCCGTGTGCCATTCAGAGTAATTTATCATCATATTATCAAGAAGCTTTGTTGCTGCCCCCAAAGTGATGGACATAAAAGTACCTCCAGCAGCTGAATCCAATAGGTTCCGCAAAGAAAAATTCAGTCCTGCATAAAAGGTTTGGATGATCATCCAAGTAGTTAGTCCATGGGTAGGGCAATTCTTTACCAAAGATTTCATTCTCTCCCATGCTTGAGCAACATGTTCACTATCCAATTGCTTAAAATTCGTTATGCTATTTCTCAAAGATATAATTTTAGCGGGAGGATAATATCTACCAATGAAAGCATCCTTACATTTAGTCCATGAATCAATACTATTTTTAGGCAAAGATAGCAACCAATCTTTAGCTCTTCCTCTTAAGGAGAAAGGAAACAATTTTAATTTTATAATGTCACCATCTACATCCTTATACTTTTGCATTTCACAAAGTTCAACAAAATTATTAAGATGGGCAGCAGCATCATCAGAACTAACACCAGAAAATTGCTCTCTCATAACAAGATTAAGTAAAGCAGGTTTAATTTCAAAAAATTCTGCTGTAGTAGCAGGTGGAGCAATAGGTGTGCATAGGAAATCATTATTATTTGTGCTAGTGAAGTCACACAACTTAGTATTTTCAGGAGTATTCATTTTAGTAGTAGTAAATAAAGCAAACTAAATAAAGTAAATGCAAGTAACTAATTTTTTGTGTTTTTAATATAGAGAGTGCAAACAAAGCAGTAAATAAAGTAAAGTAAAGCAAGACAAAAACAAAGTAAAGAGATTGGATGTGGGAGACTCCCCTTGCAGCGTGTCTTGATCTCCCCGGCAACGGCGCCAGAAAAAGTTTTGCTGGCGTGTAGTTGACGTGGGAGTTAGAAATCTTTGTGGTGTAACTTTTCTTCAGTTCCCCGGCAACGGCGCCAGAAAAAGTTGCTTGATAGCGTGCAAGACACACGTCCGTTGGGAACCCCAAGAGGAAGGTGTGATGCGAACTGTTGTCTATGGGAGCTTCTATTCTTGTAGACAGTGTTGGGCCTCCAAGAGCAGAGGTTTGTAGAACAGCAGCAAGTTTCCCTTAAGTGGATACCCAAGGTTTATCGAACTCAGGGAGGAAGAGGTCAAAGATATCCCTCTCATGCAACCCTGCAACCACAAAGCAAGAAGTCTCTTGTGTCCCCAACACACCTAATAGGTGCACTAGTTCGGCGAAGAGATAGTGAAATACAGGTGGTATGAATGAATATGAGCAGTAGTAACGCGTGTAGTTGATGGTGGTAATATGGTAGCAGTAGTAACGCAGCAGTAGTAACGCAAAAACAGTAAACAAGCAGCGATAGCAGTATTTGGGAACAAGGCCTAGGGATTAGACTTTCACTAGTGGACACTCTCAACATTGATCACATAACAGAATAGATAAATGCATACTCTACACTCTTGTTGGATGATGAACACATTGCGTAGGATTACACGAACCCTCAATGCCGGAGTTAACAAGCTCCACAATTCAATGTTCATATTTAAATAACCTTAGAGTGCAAGAAAGATCAACACGACTAAACCAAGTACTAACACAGCATGCACACTGTCACCTTCACACTATGTAGGAGGAATAGATCACATCAATACTATCATAGCAATAGTTAACTTCACAATCTACAAGAGATCATGATCATAGCATACGCCAAGTACTAACACGGATGCACACACTGTCACCATTACACCGTGCAGGAGGAATAAACTACTTCAATAACATCACTAGAGTAGCACATAGATAAATTGTGATACAAAACACATTGCAATCATAAAGAGATATAAATAAGCACTTCACTACGCCATTCATAACAGTGAGTAAGTATTCTGTGAAATATAGCCTAAGAGACCCACACGGTGCACACACTGTCACCTTTACACACGTGGGATAAGGAGTCTCCGGAGATCACATAAGTAAAACTCACTTGACTAGCATAGTGACATCTAGATTACAAGCATCATCATATGAATATCAATCATGTAAGGCAGCTCATGAGATTATTGTATTGAAGCACATAGGAGAGAGATGAACCACATAGCTACCGGTACAGCCCCGAGCCTCGATGGAGAACTACTCCTCCTCATGGGAGCAGCAGCGGTGATGAAGATGGCGGTGGAGATGGCAGCGGTGTCGATGGAGAAGCCTTTCGGGGCACTTCCCCGCCCCAGGTGCCGGAACAGAGATTCCTGTCCCCCATCTGGCTTCGCGATGGCGGCGGCTCTGAAGGTTTCGGGGTGGCCTTCGATAGGGTTTTCGCGATGGAGGCTTTAAATAGGCGGGGCAGCTCGGAGGGGGCCTGGGCCACCACACCATAGGGCAGCGCGGCCCCCCTCGTGCCAGGTGTGGTGGGCCCCCGTGGCTTCCTCTCGCGGCTCTCGGGTGTTCTGGATGGTTCCGGAAAATAGGAACTGGGTCTTGATTTCGTCCGATTCCAAGAATATTTCCTTACTAGGATTTCTGAAACCAAAAACAAAGAAAACAGTGGACTGCACTTCGGCATCTTGTTAGTAGGTTAGTTCCAGAAAACGCATAAATATGACATAAAGTGTGTATAAAACATGTAGATATCATCAATAATGTGGCATGGAACATAAGATACGTCTATACGTATCGCATCCCCAAGCTTAGTTCTCGTCCCGAGCAGGTAAACGATAACAAAGATAATTTCTGGAGTGACATGCCATCATAAACTTGATCATATTGTAAACATATGTAATGAATGTAGCGATCAAAACAATGGTAATGACATGAGTAAACAACTGAATCATAAAGCAAAGACTTTTCATGAATAGTACTTAAAGACAAGCATCAATAAGTCTTGCATAAGAGTTAACTCATAAAGCAATAAATCAAAGTAAAGGTATTGAAGCAACACAAAGGAAGATTAAGTTTCAGCGGTTGCTTTCAACTTATAACATGTATATCTCATGGATAATTGTCAACATAGAGTAATATAACAAGTGCAATATGTAAGTATGTAGGAATCAATGCACAGTTCACACAAGTGTTTGCTTCTTGAGGTGGAGAGAGATAGGTGAACTGACTCAACAATAAAAGTAGAAGAAAGGTCCTTCAAAGAGGAAAAGCATCGATTTTGAAAACATGAAACAATTTTGTCAACGGTAGTAATAAAGCATATGAGTTATGAAAGTTATATCTTACAAGTTGCAAGCCTCATGTATAGTATACTAATAGTGCCCGCACCTTGTCCTAATTAGCTTGGACTACCGGATCTTTGCAATGCACATGTTTTAACCAAGTGTCACAATGGGGTACCTCCATGCCGCCTGTACAAAGGTCTAAGGAGAAAGCTCGCATTTTGGATTTCTCGCTTTTGATTATTCTCAACTTAGACATCCATACCGGGACAACATGGACAACAGATAATGGACTCCTCTTTAATGCATAAGCATGTGACAACAATTATTATTCTCATATGAGATTGAAGATATATGTCCAAAACTGAAATTTCCACCATGAATCATGGCTTTAGTTAGCGGCCCAATGTTCTTCTCTAACAATATGCATGCTCCAACCATTACGGTGGTAGATCTCTATTACTTCAGACAAGACGGACATGCATAGCAACTCACATGATATTCACCAAAGAATAGTTGATGGCGTCCGAAGCATGGTTATCGCACAACAAGCAACTTAATAAGAGATAAAGTGCATAAGTACATATTCAATACCACAATAGTTTTTAAGCTATTTGTCCCATGAACTATATATTGCAAAGGTGAATGATGGAATTTTAAAGGTAGCACTCAAGCAATTTACTTTGGAATGGCGGAGAAATACCATGTAGTAGGTAGGTATGGTGGACACAAATGGCATAGTGGTTGGCTCAAGGATTTTGGATGCATGAGAAGTATTCCCTCTCGATACAAGGTTTAGGCTAGCAAGGTTATTTGAAACAAACACAAGGATGAACGGTGCAGCAAAACTCACATAAAAGACATATTGTAAACATTATAAGACTCCACACCGTCTTCCTTGTTGTTCAAAACTCAATACTAGATATCATCTAGACTCTAGAGAAACCAAATATGCAAACCAAATTAGCAAGCTCTAAGTGTTTCTTCATTAATGGGTGCAAAGTATATGATGCAAGAGCTTAAACATGAGCACAATAATTGCCAAGTATCAAATTATTTAAGACATTTAACGAAGACATGGCCCAATTCCAACCATATAACAATTTAACGAAGAAGAAACTTCGCCATGAATACTATGAGTAGAGGCTAAGGACATACTTGTCCATATGCTACAGCGGAGTGTCTCTCTCCACAAAGTGAATGCTAGGATCCATTTTATTCAAACAAAACAAAAACAAAAACAAACCGACGCTCCAAGCAAAGTGCATAAGATGTGACGGAATAAAAATATAGTTTCAGGGGAGGAACCTGATAATGTTGTCGATGAAGAAGGGGGTGCCTTGGGCATTGATACGTCTCCAACGTATCGATAATTTCTTGTGTTCCATGCCACATTATTGATGTTATCTACATGTTTTATGCACACTTTATGTCATATTCGTGCATTTTCTGGAACTAACCTATTAACAAGATGCCAAGTGCCGTTAGTTATTGTTTTTGGTTTCAGAAATCCTAGTAAGGAAATATTCTCGGAATTGGACGAAATCAAAGCCCAGGGGCCTATTTTTCCATGAAGCTTCCAAGTCCGAAGACGAAACGAAGAGGGGCCACGAGGCAGCCGAGCATAGGGCGGCGCGGCCCCGCCGGCCGCGCGGCCCTATGGTCCGGGCACCTCGCGCCGCCTCTTGACCTACCCCTTCGCCTACTTAAAGCCTCCGTGACGAAACCCCAGTACCGAGAGCCACGATACGAAACCCATCGAGACGCCGCCGCCGCCGATCCCATCTCGGGGGATCCAGAGATCGCTCCCGCACCCTGCCGGAGAGGGGAATCATCTCCCGGAGGACTCTACGCCGCCATGGTCGCCTCCGGTGTGATGTGTGAGTAGTCTACCCCTGGACTATGGGTCCATAGCAGTAGCTAGATGGTTGTCTTCTCCCCATTGTGCTATCATTGTCGGATCTTGTGAGCTGCCTAACATGATCAAGATCATCTATCTGTAATTTTATATGTTGCGTTTGTTGGGATCCGATGAATAGAGAATACTTGTTATGTTGATTATCAAGACTATGTCTATGTGTTGTTTATGATCTTGCATGCTCTCCGTTATTAGTAGATGCTTTGGCCAAGTTGATGCTAGTAACTCCAAGAGGGAGTATTTATGCTCGATAGTGGGTTCATGCCTCCGTGAATCTGGAGGAGTGACAAGAACCACTAAGGTTATGGATGTGCTGTTGCCACTAGGGATAAAACATTAGTGCTATGTTCAAGGATGTAGTCACTAGTTACATTACGCGCAATACTTAATGCAATTGTCTGTTGTTAGCAACTTAATACTGGAGGGGGTTCGGATGATAACTTGAAGGTGGACTTTTTAGGCATAGATGCACTGGATGGCGGTCTATGTACTTTGTCGTAATGCCCAATTAAATATCACTATACTCATCATAATATGTATGTGCATGGTCATGCTCTCTTTATTTGTCAATTGCCCAACTGTAATTTGTTCACCCAACATGCTTCGTCTTATGGGAGAGACACCTCTAGTGAAGTGGACCCCGGTCCAATTCTCTTTACTGAAATACAATCTACTGCAATACTTGTTTTACTGTTTTCTGCAAACAATCATCTTCCACACAATACGGTTAATCCTTTATTACAGCAAGCCGGTGAGATTGACAACCTCACTGTTTCGTTGGGGCAAAGTACTTTGGTTGTGTTGTGCAGTTCCACGTTGGCGCCCCTGGTGTTGCGCCGCACTACATCTCGCCGCCATCAACCTTCAACGTGCTTCTTGACTCCTCCTGGTTCGATAAACCTTGGTTTCTTTCTGAGGGAAAACTTGCTGCTGTGCGCATCATACCTTCCTCTTGGGGTTGCCCAACGAACGTGTGAAATACACGCCATCAAGCATAAATTTCTGGCGCCGTTGCCGGGGAGATCAAGACACGCTGCAAGGGGAGTCTCCACTTCTCAATCTCTTTACTTTGTTATTGTCTTGCTTAGTTTTATTTACTACTTTGTTTGCTGCACTAAATCAAAATACAAAAAAATTAGTTGCTAGTTTTACTTTACTTGTTATCTTGTTTGCTATATCAAAAACAAAAAAATTAGTTTACTTGCATTTACTTTATCTAGTTTGCTTTATTTACTCTAAAATGGCCAACGCTGAAAATACTAAGTTGTGTGACTTCACAACCACAAATAATAATGATTTCTTATGCACACCTATTGCTCCACCTGCTACTACAGCAGAATTCTTTGAAATTAAACCTGCTTTACTGAATCTTGTTATGCGAGAGCAATTTTCTGGTGTTAGTTCTGATGATGCTGCTGCCCATCTTAATAATTTTGTTGAACTATGTGAAATGCAAAAATATAAAGATGTAGATGGTGATATTATTAAACTAAAATTGTTCCCTTTCTCATTAAGAGGAAGAGCTAAAGATTGGTTGCTATCTCTGCCTAAGAATAGTATTGATTCATGGACTAAATGCAAGGATGCTTTTATTGGTAGATATTATCCCCCTGCTAAAATTATATCTTTGAGGAGTAGCATAATGAATTTTAAACAATTAGATACTGAACATGTTGCTCAAGCTTGGGAAAGAATGAAATCTCTGGTTAAAAATTGCCCAACCCATGGACTGACTACTTGGATGATCATCCAAACCTTCTATGCAGGACTAAATTTTTCTTCGCGGAATTTATTGGATTCAGCTGCTGGAGGTACCTTTATGTCCATCACTCTTGGTGAAGCAACAAGGCTTCTTGATAATATGATGATCAACTACTCTGAATGGCACACGGAAAGAGCTCCACAAGGTAAGAAGGTAAATTCTGTTGAAGAATCCTCTTCCTTGAATGATAAGGTTGATGCTATTATGTCTATGCTTGTAAATGATAGGACTAATATTGATCCTAATAATGTTCCGTTAGCTTCATTAGTTGCTCAAAATTCTAGGCCATATCCTGCTAATGGTAATACTTATGGTAGATATGAGGGAAGGATGCTAGATATTGAAAGATCCACTAAAAACTTTATGCAATCGCAATATGAGCAAAATCAATTGTTTACTAAAACTATGAATGAGCAATCTATCTTGTTGAAGAATATAGGAAATCAACTTGAAAATCTGAATAGGGAAATCTCGGGGTTGCAAACTAAACTTGCTAGTGCTGAAACCCGAATCTCATACATGTCTGCATCACAATCTTCTTTAATCAATAAAATGGCTGCTAAACCTGAGGATTTAGATGATAAAATTGTTACTACAGCAAATGCCATTCAAGTTAGAATTAATGAGAATATAAGATTAATGGCTGAAGTGCGTGCTAGGTGGGATAGAGAAGAAAATGAAAAACTAGCTAAAGAGAAGAATATAGCTAAAGTTTGGACTATTACCACCACTAGTAATGCTAATGCTACACATGTTGCTGCACCTCCTACTAATACTAATAAAAGAATTGGTGTTAGCAATGTTTCCACTTCTAATGCAAAGCGCGAAAAACTGCCTGAAACTGCTAAAACTGCTGAAACTGCCTGTGATAAAGCTGCTGAAATTTTTTCCAACATTGGGGATGATGATCCCATTGCTTTAGATTATAATGATTTGAATTTTGATGATTGCCACATCTCTGAAGTTATAAAGTTCTTGCAAAAACTTGCTAAAAGTCCTAATGCTAGTGCTATAAATTTGGCTTTCACGCATCATATTACAAATGCTCTCATAAAAGCTAGAGAAGAGAAACTAGAGCGCGAAGCCTCTATTCCTAAAAAGCTAGAGGATGGTTGGGAGCCCATCATTAAAATGAGAGTCAAAGATTTTGATTGTAATGCTTTATGTGATCTTGGTGCAAGTATTTCTGTTATGCCTAAGAAAATTTATAATATGCTTGACTTGCCACCGCTGAAAAATTGTTATTTGGATGTTAATCTTGCTGATCATTCTACAAAGAAACCTTTGGGTAAAGTTGATAATGTTCGCATTACCGTTAACAATAATCTTGTTCCCGTTGATTTTGTTGTCTTGGATATTGAATGCAATGCATCTTGTCCCATTATATTGGGAAGACCTTTTCTTCGAACCGTTGGTGCTATTATTGATATGAGGGAAGGCAATATAAAATATCAATTTCCTCTCAAGAAAGGTATGGAACACTTCCCTAGAAAGAGAATAAAGGTACCTTATGATTCTATTATTAGAACAAATTATGATGTTGATGCTTCATCTCTCGATGTTACTTGATACACACTTTCTGCGCCTAGCTGAAAGGCGTTAAAGAAAAGGGAGACAACCCATGTTTTTACCTACAGTACTTTGTTTTTATTTTGTGTCTTGGAAGTTGTTTACTACTGTAGCAACCTCTCCTTATCTTAGTTTTGAGTTTTGTTGTGCCAAGTTAAGCCGTTGATAGAAAAGTAAGTACTAGATTTGGATTACTGCGCAGTTCCAGATTTCTTTGCTGTCACGAATCTGGGTCTATCTCCCTGTAGGTAGCTCAGAAAATTACGCCAATTTACGAGCATGATCCTCAGATATGTACGCAACTTTCATTCAATTTGAGCATTTTCGTTTGAGCAAGTCTGGTGCCATTTTAAAATTCGTCAATACGAACTGTTCTGTTTTGACAGATTCTGCCTTTTATTTCGCATTGCCTCTTTCGCTATGTTGGATGAATTTCTTTGATCCACTAATGTCCAGTAGCATTATGCAATGTCCAGAAGTGTTAAGAATGATTGTGTCACCTCTGAATATGTCAATTTATATTGTGCACTAACCCTCTAATGAGTTGTTTCGAGTTTGGTGTGGAGGAAGTTTTCAAGGGTCAAGAGAGGAGTATGATGCAACATGATTAAGGAGAGTGAAAGCTCTAAGCTTGGGGATGCACCCGGTGGTTCACCCCTGCATATATCAAGAAGACTCAAGCGTCTAAGCTTGGGGATGCCCAAGGCATCCCCTTCTTCATCAACAAATTATCAGGTTCCTCCTTGAAACTATATTTTTATTCGGCCACATCTTATGTGCTTTTT
This sequence comes from Lolium multiflorum, assembly GCA_030979885.1. Taxonomy (NCBI): domain Eukaryota; kingdom Viridiplantae; phylum Streptophyta; class Magnoliopsida; order Poales; family Poaceae; genus Lolium; species Lolium multiflorum. The sequence goes on from CM061752.1 coordinate 176,371,919, forward strand.
CTTGGAGCGTCGGTTTGTTTTTGTTTTTGTTTTGTTTGAATAAAATGGATCCTAGCATTCACTTTATGGGAGAGATACACGCTCCGCTGTAGCATATGGACAAATATGTCCTTGGTTTCTACTCATAGTATTCATGGCGAAGTTTCTTCTTCGTTAAATTGTTATATGGTTGGAATTGGAAAATGATACATGTAGTAATTGCTAAAATGTCTTGGGTAATGTGATACTTTGCAATTGTTGTGCTCATGTTTAAGCTCTTGCATCATATGCTTTGCACCCATTAATGAAGAAATACATAGAGCATGCTAAAATTTGGTTTGCATATTTGGTTTCTCTAAGGTCTAGATAATTTCTAGTATTGAGTTTGAACAACAAGGAAGACGGTGTAGAGTCTTATAATGTTTTCAATATGTCTTTTATGTGAGTTTTGCTGCACCGGTTCATCCTTGTGTTTGTTTCAAATAAGCCTTGCTAGCCTAAACCTTGTATCGAGAGGGAATACTTCTCATGCATCCAAAATACTTGAGCCAACCACTATGCCATTTGTGTCCACCATACCTACCTATACTACATGGTATTTTTCCGCCATTCCAAAGTAAATTGCTTGAGTGCTACCTTTAAAATTCCATCATTCACCTTTGCAATATATAGCTCATGGGACAAATAGCTTAAAAACTATTGTGGTATTGAATATGTAATTATGCACTTTATCTCTTATTAAGTTGCTTGTTGTGCGATAACCATGCTTACTGGGGAACGCCATCAACTCGTTGTTGAATTTCATGTGAGTTGCTATGCATGTTCGTCTTGTCTGAAGTAAGGGCGATCTACACTGAGTTGAATGGTTTGAGCATGCATATTGTGAGAGAAGAACATTGGGCCGCTAACTAAAGCCATGATCCATGGTGGAAGTTTCAGTTTTGGACAAACATCCTCAAATCTCTAATGAGAAAATAATTAATTGTTGTCAAATGCTTAAAGCATTAAAAGAGGAGTCCATTATCTGTTGTCTATGTTGTCCCGGTATGGATGTCTAAGTTGAGAATAATCAAAAGCGAGAAATCCAAATGCGAGCTTTCTCCTTAGACCTTTGTACAGGCGGCATAGAGGTACCCCTTTGTGAAACTTGGTTAAAGCATATGTATTGCGGTGATAATCCAGGTAGTCCAAGCTAATTAGGACAAGGTGCGGGCACTATTGGTACACTATGCATGAGGCTTGCAACTTATAAGATATAATTTACATGATGCATATGCTTTATTACTACCGTTGACAAAATTGTTTCATGTTTTCAAAATCAAAGCTCTAGCACAAGTATAGCAATCGATGCTTTTCCTCTATGAGGACCATTCTTTTACTTTCAATGTTGAGTCAGTTCACCTATTTCTATCCACCTCAAGAAGCAAACACTTGTGTGAACTGTGCATTGATTCCTACATACTTGCTTATTGCACTTATTATATTACTCTATGTTGACAATATCCATGAGATATACATGTTACAAGTTGAAAGCAACCGCTGAAACTTAATCTTCTTTTGTGTTGCTTCAATGCCTTTACTTTGAATTATTGCTTTATGAGTTAACTCTTATGCAAGACTTATTGATGCTTGTCTTGAAGTGCTATTCATGAAAAGTCTTTGCTTTATGATTCACTTGTTTACTCATGTCATACATATTGTTTTGATCGCTGCATTCACTACATATGCTTTACAAATAGTATGATCAAGATTATGATGGCATGTCACTCCAGAAATTATCTGTGTTATCGTTTTACCTGCTCGGGACGAGCAGAACTAAGCTTGGGGATGCTGATACGTCTCCAACGTATCGATAATTTCTTGTGTTCCATGCCACATTATTGATGTTATCTACATGTTTTATGCACACTTTATGTCATATTCGTGCATTTTCTGGAACTAACCTATTAACAAGATGCCGAAGTGCCAGTTGTTCCTGTTGTTTTTGGTTTCAGAAATCCTAGTAAGGAAATATTCTCGGAATTGGACGAAATCAAAGCCCAGGGCCTATTTTTCCACGAAGCTTCCGAAGTCCGAAGACGAAACGAAGAGGGCCACGAGGCAGCCAGAGCATAGGGCGGCGCGCCGCCCCGGCCGCGCGGCCCTATGGTCCGGGCACCTCGCGCCGCCTCTTGACCTACCCTTCGCCTACTTAAAGCCTCCGTGACGAAACCCCCGTACCGAGAGCCACGATACGAAAACCTTGCGAGACGCCGCCGCCGATCCCATCTCGGGGGATCCAGAGACGCCTCCGCACCCCGCCGGAGAGGGGAATCATCTCCCGGAGGACTCTACGCCGCCATGGTCGCCTCCGGTGTGATGTGTGAGTAGTCTACCCCTGGACTATGGGTCCATAGCAGTAGCTAGATGGTTGTCTTCTCCCCATTGTGCTATCATTGTCGGATCTTGTGAGCTGCCTAACATGATCAAGATCATCTATCTGTAATTCTATATGTTGCGTTTGTTGGGATCCGATGAATAGAGAATACTTGTTATGTTGATTATCAAGACTATGTCTATGTGTTGTTTATGATCTTGCATGCTCTCCGTTATTAGTAGATGCTTTGGCCAAGTTGATGCTAGTAACTCCAAGAGGGAGTATTTATGCTCGATAGTGGGTTCATGCCTCCGTGAATCTGGAGGAGTGACAAGAACCACTAAGGTTATGGATGTGTTGTTGCCACTAGGGATAAAACATTAGTGCTATGTTCAAGGATGTAGTCACTAGTTACATTACGCGCAATACTTAATGCAATTGTCTGTTGTTAGCAACTTAATACTGGAGGGGGTTCGGATGATAACTCGAAGGTGGACTTTTTAGGCATAGATGCAGTTGGATGGCGGTCTATGTACTTTGTCGTAATGCCCAATTAAATCTCACTATACTCATCATAATATGTATGTGCATGGTCATGCTCTCTTTATTTGTCAATTGCCCAACTGTAATTTGTTCACCCAACATGTTGTTCGTCTTATGGGAGAGACACCTCTAGTGAACTGTGGACCCCGGTCCAATTCTCTTTACTGAAATACAATCTACTGCAATACTTGTTTTACTGTTTCGCAAACAATCATCTTCCACACAATACGGTTAATCCTTTGTTACAGCCGGTGAGATTGACAACCTCACTGCTTCGTTGGGGCAAAGTACTTTGGTTGTGTTGTGCAGGTTCCACGTTGGCGCCGGAATCCCTGGTGTTGCGCCGCACTACATCTCGCCGCCATCAACCTTCAACGTGCTTCTTGACTCCTCCTGGTTCGATAAACCTTGGTTTCTTTCTGAGGGAAAACTTGCTGCTGTGCGCATCATACCTTCCTCTTGGGGTTGCCCAACGAACGTGTGAAATACACGCCATCAGCATCCCCAAGCTTAGACGCTTGAGTCTTCTTAGAATATGCAGGGGTGAACCACCGGGGCATCCCCAAGCTTAGAGCTTTCACTCTCCTTGATCATATTGCATCATACTCCTCTCTTGATCCTTGAAAACTTCCTCCACACCAAACTCGAAACAACTCATTAGAGGGTTAGTGCATAATAAAAATTAACATGTTCAGAGGTGACACAATCATTCTTAACACTTCTGGACATTGCATAAAGCTACTGGACATTAATGGATCAAAGAAATTCATCCAACATAGCAAAAGAGGCAATGCGAAACAAAAGGCAGAATCTGTCAAAACAGAACAGTCCGTAAAGACGAATTTTAAAAGGTCACCAGACTTGCTCAAATGAAAATGCTCAAATTGAATGAAAGTTGCGTACATATCTGAGGATCACTCACGTAAATTGGCATAATTTTCTGAGTTACCTACAGATAATTAGACCCAGATTCGTGACAGCAAAGAAATCTGTTTCTGCGCAGTAATCCAAATCTAGTATTTACTTTACTATCAAAGACTTTACTTGGCACAACAAAACACAAAACTAAGATAAGGAGAGGTTGCTACATTAGTAAACAACTTCCAAGACACAAATATAAAACAAAGTACTGTAGCAAAATAAACACATGGGTTATCTCCCAAGAAGTTCTTTCTTTATAGCCGTTAAGATGGGCTCAGCAGTTTTAATGATGCACTCGCAAGAAATAGTACTTGAAGCAAAAGAGAGCATCAAGAGGCAAATTCAAAACACATTTAAGTCTAACATACTTCCTATGGATAGGAATCTTGTAAATAAACAAGTTCATGAAGAGCAAAGTGACAAGCATAGGAAGATAAAACAAGTGTAGCTTCAAAAATTTCAGCACATAGAGAGGCATTTTAGTAACATGAAAATTTCTACAACCATATTTTCCTCTCTCATAATAACTTTCAGTAGCAACATGAGCAAACTCAACAATATAACTATCACATAAAGCATTCTTATCATGAGTCTCATGCATAAAATTATTACTCTCCACATAAGCATAATCAATTTTATTAGTAATAGTGGGAGCAAATTCAACAAAGTAGCTATCATTATTATTCTCATCAAGTGTAGGAGGCATAGTATAATCACAACAAAATTTACTCTCCATAGTAGGTTGTACCAAAAGACCACTATTATAATCATCATAAATAGGAGGCAAAGTATCATCAAAGAAAATTTTCTCCTCAATGCTTGGGGGACTAAAAAGATCATGAAAACCAGCTTCCCCAAGCTTAGAACTTTCTATATCTTTATCAACAATGGTGTTCAAAGCGTTCATACTAATATTACTACCAACATGCAAATAAAATTCCATAGGTTTTTTAATTTTCGCATCAAACAATCCATGTTTTAAATCAGGAAATAAAATAAGAAGCTCATTGTTGTCCATTATGCCAAACTAGTGTAAACAAGAAACAAAAAGATGCAATTGCAGGATCTAAAGGAAATAGCTTCGAGCACAAACACAATGGCGCCAGAAAAGTACTTACCTGGAACAAGAGTATGAGTGCCTTTTTACCTTTCCTCCCCGGCAACAAAAGTGCTTGATGTCTACGGGAGCTTCTATTCTTGTAGACAGTGTTGGGCCTCCAAGAGCAGAGGTTTGTAGAACAGCAGCAAGTTTCCCTTAAGTGGATCACCCAAGGTTTATCGATCTCAGGGAGGAAGAGGTCAAAGATATCCCTCTCATGCAACCCTGCAACCACAAAGCAAGAAGTCTCTTGTGTCCCCAACACACCTAATAGGTGCACTAGTTCGGCGAAGAGATAGTGAAATACATGTGGTATGAATGAGTATGAGCAGTAGTAACGCAGCAGTAGTAACGCAGTAAAACAGTAAACAAACAGCGATAGCAGTATTTAGGAACAAGGCCTAGGGAATAGACTTTCACTAGTGGACACTCTCAACATTGATCACATAACAGAATAGATAAATGCATACTCTACACTCTTGTTGGATGATGAACACATTGCGTAGGATTACACGAACCCTCAATGCCGGAGTTAACAAGCTCCACAATTCAATGTTCATATTTAAATAACCTTAGAGTGCAAGAAAGATCAACACGACTAAACCAAGTACTAACACAGCATGCACACTGTCACCTTCACGCTATGTAGGAGGAATAGATCACATCAATACTATCATAGCAATAGTTAACTTCACAATCTACAAGAGATCATGATCATAGCATACGCCAAGTACTAACACGGATGCACACACTGTCACCATTACACCGTGCAGGAGGAATAGAACTACTTTAATAACATTGCTAGAGTAGCACATAGATAAATTGTGATACAAAACACATTGCAATCATAAAGAGATATAAATAAGCACTTCACTATGCCATTCATAACAGTGAATAAGTATTCTGTGAAATATAGCCTAAGAGACCCACACGGTGCACACACTGTCACCTTTACACACGTGGGACAAGGAGTCTCCGGAGATCACATAAGTAAAACTCACTTGACTAGCACAATGACATCTAGATTACAAGCATCATCATATGAATCTCAATCATGTAAGGCAGCTCATGAGATTATTGTATTGAAGTACATAGGAGAGAGATGAACCACATAGCTACCGGTACAGCCCCGAGCCTCGATGGAGAACTACTCCCTCCTCATGGGCGGCAGCGGTGATGAAGATGGCGGTGGAGATGGCAGCGGTGTCGATGAAGAAGCCTTCCGGGCACTTCCCCGCTCCCAGGTGCCGAACAGAGACTCCTGTCCCCCAGATCTTGGCTTCGCGATGGCGGCGCTCTGGAAGGTTTCGTGGGTTTCGTCCTTCGTAATAGGGTTTTCGCGACGGAGGCTTTAAATAGGCGGAAGGGCAGCCTCGGAGGGGGCCGGGGCCACCACACCATAGGGCGGCGCGGCCCCTCCGGCCGGGTGTGGTGTGGGCCCCCCCCTTCCCTGGCGGCTCGGTGTTCTGGATGGTTCCGGGAAAAATAGGAACCTGGGTCTTGATTTCGTCCGATTCCGAGAATATTTCCTTACTAGGATTTCTGAAACCAAAAACAGAAAACAGGACTGGCACTTCGGCATCTTGTTAGTAGGTTAGTTCTAGAAAACGCATAAATATGACATAAAGTGTGTATAAAACATGTAGATATCATCAATAATGTGGCATGGAACATAAGAAATTATCGATACGTCGGAGACGTATCACGAACAGCAGCAAGTTTTCCCTCAGTAAGAAACCAAGGTTATCGAACCAGTAGGAGTCAAGGAACACGTGAAGGTTGTTGGTGGCGGAATGTACTGCGGCGCAACACCAGGGATTCCGGCGCCAACGTGGAACCCGCACAACACAATCAAAGTACTTTGCCCCAACGTAACAGTGAGGTTGTCAATCTCACCGGCTTGCTATAACAAAGGATTGGATGTATAGTGTGGAAGATGATGTTTGTTTGCGAAAACAGTAGAACAAGTATTGCAGTAGATTGTATTTCAGATGTAAAGAATGGACCGGGGTCCACAGTTCACTAGTGGTGTCTCTCCCATAAGATAAATAGCATGTTGGGTGAACAAATTATAGTTGGGCAATTGACAAATAGAGAGGGCATAACAATGCACATACATATCACGATGACTACTATGAGATTTAATCAGGGCATTACGACAAAGTACATAGACCGCTATCCAACATGCATCTATGCCTAAAAAGTCCACCTTCAGGTTATCATCCGAACCCCTTCCAGTATTAAGTTGCAAACAACAGACAATTGCATTAAGTATGGTGCGTAATGTAATCAACACAAATATCCTTAGACAAAGCATTGATGTTTTATCCTTAGTGGCAACAGCACATCCACAACCTTAGAAATTTCTGTCACTGTCCCAGATTCAATGGAGGCATGAACCCACTATCGAGATAAATACTCCCTCTTGGAGTTACAAGTATCAACTTGGCCAGAGCCTCTACTAGCAACGGAGAGCATGCAAGAACATAAACAACACATATATGATAGATTGATAATCAACTTGACATAGTATTCATATTCATCGGATCCCAACAAACACAACATGTAGCATTACAAATAGATGATCTTGATCATGATAGGCAGCTCACAAGATCTAACATGATAGCACAATGAGGAGAAGACAACCATCTAGCTACTGCTATCACTAGTAGGAAAACCCTTATAGGCGGAGCTTAGTTCTGTGGCGCACCACGAAAAATGCGCCACAGAAATTCTTTTGTGGCGCACCAGGCAAGGTGCGCCACAGAAATAGCTTACTTTTGTGGCGCACCAAAGAACCGTGCGCCACAAAAACTTGGTGGGCCCCACCAGCTGACACCCCCAATCATTGGTTTTACTATTTCTATGGCGTACGTACCAACAAAAATAAGCTATTCGTGGCGCACACAAAAATAAGCTTTTCTGTGGCGCACTGCACAGTGCGCCACAAAAATAAGCTATTCTGTGGCGCAGCTTGGCTCGTGCGCCACAGAAATAAGGTATTCTGTGGCGCATATGTTCAGGTGCGCCACAGAATTAGCGAACTAGATATACAAAAGTGAGCCAACCTCCCACCTACCACACTACACAAGCCATTCTTCTTCCTCCATCTAGCTCGTCCCCCCTTCTCTCTCATACCATTTTGACTCTACTTTTCACTTGCTTGGGTATTTATTGCACTTACTTTGGTTGATACTTAATTGGAGTTGAGGAGAAGGCTCTCCATACTCTCTCCTCCTCTCGAACTCATCGATCGCGGTCTCGTCTCGGTATCGAATCTAGAAGGTGAGTAGTTGGAGGAGACATACATATGCTTGGAGGAGACATGCATATGCTTGTAGATCTTGTGTGGCCGTCGTGTGTATGGATGCTTGTTGCAGGTGAAGCGCTTGTGTGTGTGCCGGTGTGGTGCATGGATGTTTGCCGAAATGTTGATTCATTTCCGTTTCGGCAAGTTTTGCACTACCCATATGTCCTACTTTGAGGAGAGGTCATGCCGAATTTTTCCGCTCCATGTAATACCTTGAGGAGAGGTACGGCCCATGCATGTGTGTGCATTTGGTGCGGTTCTAATTTCCTGTTCTATGTATACCATTTGCAGGCAAGCATGGTCCTCTCGATGAGTTCCGCTCGAATCTCTAGATACAAGATAGACGCGAAGGAGGACATGATTCGGAACAATAGGCGCCAGATAAGATGTCCGTGTCGATCATGCAAACTCGAGCGCTGGATCAACCCTGATTCCGGACAACTGGAGGAGCACCTGCTGAGGCGCGGTTTCATGCAAGACAACCAGGCGCGGCCGGCCCCATCAAATGGTGCGCATGAAGACCATGTCGAGCGAGATGACTATCATCATGAAGAAGACTATCATCATGCCGACGGGGACTATCATCATGAAGAAGAAGTCGGCGGAGAAGATCATCATGAAGAAGAAGATGCCGGCGGAGAACATCATCATGATGAAGAAGAAGATTCCGGCGCGACCCCGCTAATTTCGGCCTTGCGGGACTCTCATGTTCAAGATCTTCTCCTCCAGGAGACGAGCAACGATAGAGTTGCAGCTAGAGAGAGAGCCAAGCTGTCGCAAATGGAGAAAGACGGGATGACTCCGATCTTTCCTGGGTGTCGTCCGCAGGATACGCGCTTGCATGTAACGCTTGATTACCTGCAGATGAAGACGCAGAACAAGTGGACCGATTCCAGCTTCAGCAAGAACTTAAAATTCTGGCACGATCGTCTCCCGGAGGGGAACACATTGCCAAGTAGTACCGAGGAGGCCAAGAAAGTCGTGTGTCCCCTTGACCTACCGCACGAAAAATACCACGCCTGCATTAATGATTGTGTGATTTATAGGTGCGAGTACAAGGACAGAACCACATGTCCGGTGTGTGGCCACGGACGGTACAAGGTTGGGAACAAGAAGGTACCTCGAAAGGTGGTATGGTACTTTCCTATCACTCCCCGTCTGCAGCGGTATTTCGTGGACCCTAAGGAAGCAAAGCTCATGCAATGGCACGCGGAAAGGCAGAAGCCCGAAGAAGATCCGGAGATGGGCTATATGCTGACACACCCTTCAGACGCTGGACAGTGGCAAGCATTGGACATCGCCTTCCCTAGGTTCGGGGGCGACGCAAGGAACATCAGGCTGGGTATGAGCACCGATGGACTCAATCCGTTCGGCAACCAGAGTAGCACGCATAGCACCTGGCCTGTGTTTGTATGGCCTTACAACCTACCCCCGTGGCTGTGCACCAAGCAAAGGTACATACACCTGAGTATTCTCATTCAGGGGCCGAAACAACCAGGTGTCGACATGCATTTGTATCTCGGGCTGCTGAAAGAGGAGTTAGACACGTTGTGGAAGACGCCACCCCGTACGTGGGACGCCTACACTAGAACTTATTTCGATATGAGAGCCGCGTTGATCACGACGGTCACGGACTATCCTGGTTACGCATATGTATCTGCCCAGGTGGGCCACGGATTCAACGGCTGTGTGAAGTGCATGGACGATACCCCGCATCTACAACTACCAAGGGATCCCGGGTCCTCGAAAACCGTCTACCCAGGTGCTCGAAGGTGGCTTCGCTTGGATCACCCGTGGAGAAAACGCGGTGATCTGTTCAATGGTAAAGATGAGCCCGATGGACCCCCACGCCCGAGGAGCGGCGCAGAAATCGATGATCTTCTGAAAAATTGGAAGGAGTGCCCAGCGCCGGGAAAGAAGCGACCGAAGCCAGAGCCGCTGCTCGGTGTATGGAAAGCGAGGTCTGTTTTCCACGACTTGGAGTACTGGAAGGTCCTCCACACGCCCCACAGCCTCGATGTCATGCACATTACGAAGAACGTTACCGAGAGTCTGCTTGGCACTCTTTGCAACTCAGAAAAGTCCAAGGATGGACCGAAAGCAAGATACGATCTTAAACATTTTGGCATCAGGAAAGATCTTCAAGCCCCCGATACTGACGATGATGATGATGATGATGATCAGACGGAAGGGACTCAACGTCTCCGTAAAAGGGCTAAGAAGAACGCGGTGCAGCTTCCCGCTGCCTGCTTCACAACGAGTCCGGAGGAGCTCGAGCAGTTTTTCAGGTGCCTCCTAGGAGTGAAAGTTCCTCACGGTTACTCGGGGAATATAAGCAGATATCTGGACGTAGCGAAGAAGAGGTTCACCGGGATGAAGTCTCACGATTGCCACGTGCTAATGACGCAGATACTTCCCGTTGCGATCCGAGGCATAATGGACGAGCACGTCCGTGATACGCTGTTTGGCCTATGCAACTTTTTTGACGTTATCACCAGGAAGTCGATCGGCGTGAGGCAGCTCAAGATGCTACAGGATGAGATCGTGGTGATACTATGTGAGCTCGAGATTTACTTCCCGCCTGCATTCTGTGATATATGCGTCCATCTCCTTCTCCATGTCGTTGAAGACATCAAGCAGCTCGGCCCAACGTTCCTCCACAACATGATGCCTTTCGAAAGGCAGAACGGTGTCATGAAAGGATACGTTCGCAATAGGGCCCGTCCAGACGCAAGCATGGCCAAGGGGTTTCTAACCTACGAGTGCATCTCCTTCTGCCAGAATTATCTAAGCACCGAGGACGACGAGGATCATGTTGGTCTACCCCCCAGGACGCACCTCGGGAGGCTCGCTGGAGTCGGTCACCGCGAGGGCTACCGCTCAGTCCATGTCGGCATTGAAAATCGACGCGACGACTTTGACAGGGCTCACCGGGTCGCGCTACAACACTTAAAACTGACCGAACCTTTCGTGCAAGAGCACAAAAGCATGGTCGAGCAGAATTACATCGATATGGGCCGGCCGAGGAAGATGGGAGACGTAACCAAAAAGCACAACTCCAGCTTCACGCGTTGGTTCAAGCAAACTCAACTGGTTGAAGCACAGAGAAATACGCCTTCTACCGAAGATGAAAAACTCATATACACCTTATCACAGGGACCCGCGCATAACGTAAGGACCTATCAGGGGTACGACATCAACGGTTACAGATTCTACACCGAGGAAAAGGACAGAAATAGTGAAAATCAAAACTCAGGAGTAACTATGCTGTCATACGCCGATGACGAGACTAATGTCAAGGAAAGATTTTTTGGAAGGATCGAGGAGATATGGGAGCTCAATTACTGTGGAGAGACGGTGCCAATGTTTCGTGTGAGATGGGCCAAGAAGGTCGAAAAAGAAGGCCGATATTTCACAACCATGGTTATACCCGATGCAAAATCGAAGAACGCATCCGCGAAAAATGAGCCATGGGTACTCGGTAGCCAAGTTGACCAATGCTTCTTCATCACCGATCCGTCGAGGCCTAGCCGTGTTGTCGTGAGGAGGGGCAAGAGGAGCATCATAGGAATGCAAGGAGACGCCAACGAGGAAGACTTGGACAAGAACGGTGACCCGAAGATGGAGGAGGAATTCGACAGGCACTTCGACATGCCTACTACTAGTAAAGTAAGAAGGAAGACCTCCCTACCCTCTAAAGGTTGTCCGTTCACGCGAAGAAATCTCAAGGTGGCCGGCATAAAGTATTCAACCGCCAACAACCGAAAGGGCAAGAAGATTGCGAAGAGACGCTAGAGCTCGGAGCCGGGACGAAGAAGATCTTTTTTTGGTCTATCACATGTGTGTGAGTGTGTGTGTTAGACAAGTACATGCATGTGTGTGTGAGAGAAACAAGAACATGTTTGTATGAGACAAGTAATTTATAATTCTCTCTACTAATTACTAAATAATGTTGTGTTATTTATTGAAATGTAACTAAAATATGAAAAAAAGGAAGAAAAATTGTGTGGCAGCCAGGGTTCGAACCTGGCTACTAATGGCCTAACATTGGCCTTAACCACTAGACTAGTACTATGTATCTGTCAGGACACAGCAGTAACCCGTTTTGTTTTGCTAAGTGTCTAAATTCTGTGGCGCATGCCCCTTTAGGTGCGCCACAGAATTAAGGAATTCTGTGGCGCATGAACAATTGACTTTGGCGCACTTAGAGGGGTGCGCCACAGAATTAAGACACTTGGTGAAATAACTTGAACCTTTCTTCCCCACTCCCCACACTAGCAGTTTCTTCCCCGACAACGAGCCAACCCTAGCGCCACTGCTCTCGCGACCACTGCCACCGCCAAGCGCCGCCACCAAGCGCCGCTGCCAGGAGGAGGAGGAAGGACCGCCACGCCGCCGCCGAGCAGGACGCCCAACCCCGAGCCGCCGCCGCAGATCAAGGAGGAGGAGGACCGCCACGCCGCCGCCGAGGAGGAGGACCGCCACGCCGCCGCTGAGGAGGAGGAGGAGGACAACGCCGCCACCACCGCAACCCTGCACCGCCGCCGTTCGGTGAGAGCCCCTCTCCCCTGTCCCCACTCCCTTGTCCCCCTCCCCACTGCCCTGTGCCCATCCCCAATCCCTGTCCTTCTTTCTGGTGCTTTTGGGATGCAATGTAGTGAAGATTATTTCATCTTATAGCATCCCTAGAGTAGCATTTGTCCATGTAATCGTCTGATTGAATCCTAATGCAATGTAGTGAAGATTATTTCATCTAAGAAGGCTGAATAAACAAGAAGAAATACTAATGCAATGTGAATTATTTGTTTATATGTTTGGTATGTTGGTTTTGCAGTAAACAATTAATTGGTATCTTGTGTTTTGCAGTAAACAATTATTTGTTTATTTGTTTATAAGATAGCTAATCTCCATTTCTCCAACAAGCATAAGCTTTAAAATGCCTAGATGTACTGTAAAAGAAAAACAAAGTGACTAGATGAATGTTGTAAAAGAAGAACACTTAAGCTTTATTGCTTCCTGACTTGGAGTAATCAACCATATATCTAAATAAATGCTATCAAGAATAATGTTGTAGCAAAATAAATGTTGTGAAGAATAATGCAAAATAAATGATGTCAAGCTTGCTATTTTTTTAATTCATTGCTTGCTGTTTTTTAATTCATTGCTTGTAGTAGAGCTAATAAAGTTCTTGAAGTTCTCTCTGAAAAAGAATGAAGGTTTAGAAAATGCTACTGTTTGAATTTTATGAAATGATCATGCTCATGCTCACTGGTTGCAAGATGAGAATGCATAGATGGTTTTAGTTCACCTCTGGCCACTGATTAAATAGATGGTTTTAGTATATATATAGTATATATTCCTGAACCAAAAATGCCTCTGCCTAGCAAGAATATTCCTCTGCCTATCAATATGACAGACCTACCAAAAATGCCTCTGCCTAGCAAGAACCATCACTACATTGTCTCTGATCCTGACCAAATATGACAGATTTTGAAGAATATTCCTGAACCAAAAATGGACAGGCTCTCCTGACCCATTTTGGGGAATATTCCCAATGGCTTGTCTCTGACCCATTTTGGAGAATATTCTCCCTCTTGTGGATTGACATCACAATTCAAAAAAAGAAACTGATGGCATTGTCCTATGTAACACAACTGTTCAGCTTGTGTTCTCATACCCTCTGTGCATGCCCTCCATCCTATATAAATGCCTAGTGTAGTGAACCTGAAAACCACACCAAACATGGACAACCTGTCCTGGAGTGCAAAGAGGAGGAGCACTGGCTCCCTTGGTGCCTCTGGCTCTAGGGATGCCACTCTTTCCAAGACTTTTTCTATGGGTAGGGCAGACAAGGAGTTGCTAGTGTATCGTAGGAGAAGTGTGCAAGAGAGGGAAGCTTCTGCTGCCAGGTTCAGGGAAGAAGAAGCAGCAGATGGCTTGAACCAGCTAGGTGTGTTCACATACACTACACAAGTTCTCCCAGTTCCAAAATCCAGACCTAAGGGCAAGATCAAACTGAAAAAGTATAAGCATCAGTTGAGGGAAGGAGGACCCACAGAGGTGTTGCCCTACTATGTAGAACCAAATCTTGAAGAAAAGGTTAAAGCTGGAGTTATCTTGTGCTGGCTGAGGAAGGGCATGAAAAAAATCAAAGATTTGGTATCCTAGTTTGTTGTAGTTAGTTGTAGTTTCAGCCATCTAGTTTTAGTGTGTCCTAGGTTGTCTGAATAATTATGTAATGTAAGGGTTGATGTAATGCTTCCATGCAATGATGAATAAAAGGGTTTATGTAATGCTTCTATGCAGATGGTAGGAAATAATGTATGTAATGTAAGGTTAAATGATGCTCATGCTCAAATGTTGGCAGTAGCTACTGGTTGGCTTGCTCTATACTGCCTTTTTAAATTTAAGTAATTATCTACTAAAATTTGATTAGCTATTGGTATAATTCTCTTTGAATTTATAAAAAATTTAAGTCACTAGCTACTGCCTTTTGTAATGTATATTTATGAGTAATAGCATTTTCATTTGAAGTCACTAGCATTTCCATATGATGCTCAAGCTTCTGCTATTTAATTATATCTGGAATAATAGCATTTTCATTTGAAGTCACATGTTGGCAGTAGCTACTGGTTGGCTTGCTCTATAAGCTTGTATGCTTGTTTATGCTCTATAATGCTACTAGTACATGAAATGCTACTATTTGAATTCATTTATGAAATGATCATGCTCATGCTCATGCTCATTATCTTGTATATGCTTTTGTGCAGTGTTCTCTATATGCTGTACCAATGGTACTGCCCATATATGTGAAGTGCTAGCTTTAATGTACTCTGGTTTTTGTAGTGCTCCAGGTTGTGTAGTGCTCGGGATTTGTAGTGCTCCAGGTGGTAGTGCTCCAGATTTGTAGTGCTCCAGGTGGTAGTGCTCCAGGTGGTAGATGCTCCAGGTTAAGAAAGTCATTGTTGTTGTACTGCTCCAGCTAGGTTAAAAAATATGCTGAAATAGATGCTCCAGGTTTATGTTGGCTTTTGTTTGATGTATTGTAGATGGGCAAGTTTGTATGGTCGATATATGGTGGATATTTTTGCAGGGATTTCATTGAGTTGCCCATTTCTCCCGAAGCGTTGATTAACTTCCGTTTCGGTTGAGAAATGGGCACTCCTACGTAGAAAAATTAGCAAAAGTCATGCCGAATTTTCTGGTTGACTTTTGTACTAACTTGTTGCCTCTTTTTAATGAAGTGCAAATAAACATGTCGGGCAACACTTCTAAGCCCAGGAGCCAGAACGAAGAAGCGAGAGAGGCCAACAAGGACTTCTGGGAGGGCTACGAGCAGCCCCGGAAGGCCGCCGCCGAGTCGCCCGACGATGAGGAAGAGGGCCGGGACGCCGCCTCCGAGGGAGAGGGCCGGGACACTGCCTCCGAGGGAGAGGGCCGGGGGGCCGCCGCCGACACCGGCGACGATGACGATACCTGGGACGACGCCGCCCAGACCGGTGAAGAGACGACCGGTGAAGAGAACGCGGCCAACCGCACGGAAGGTGATAGCGGCGGCAACCCTCAGGAGGGTAAGAAGAAGAGGACGGCGAGGAGGCCAAGGAGGGATCGGAGGCCGCAAGTGCTCGCCAACGTCACCGATGCTGTCACGGTAGTCTCCGAAAGTGGCCTACCGATGGAGCCTTCGTGGGTTGCCAAAGGGTACGGCATGCAACTAGGGTGCATCGTCCGTGAAACCGTGCCGATCCTAACTCAGGACCTCAGAAGCAAGGAGAACGAGGCTATCGCCCAATCCCTCCTCCAGAAGCTTCACCAACGATACACGTTCCCGGAGCCGTTCAATAAGAAGGTGGACTCTTTAGCTCTCACGAAGATGAGCACCGCCTTGAGCAGCTGGAAGAACCGGCTGAAGAGAAAGATCGAGGCCGGTGAAAGCTGGGAGAGGATAAGTAGCAAAGACCCGTCGCTCTCCTTAGAAGACTTTAATGCATTCAAGTCTTACTTAGAGAGTGACGCTGTTAAAAAATGGACCGCCTGGGGGAAGAAAATGCGGGATTTGAACTTAGGGACCCACCATTGCGGAAGCGGCGGTTACCGAGGAAAACAGCCCACTTGGGACAAGGAGGATGCCGAGATGGTACGTCTGGGGAAAGAAAACCCCTGGCACAAAATCCAGGATGAACAGGCTAGGAACTTTGTCCGGTCCCGCTACTACTTAGACTGGAAGACGGGGGAATTTATTACGGATCACGAAGACGTGAGGGATTTCGAGAAGTACCTGGTAAGGATAGTTCTATATTATTTCGCTCATCTTATTAGGCAATGAAGCCAAATGGGCTAACCTTAAGTTCCTTTGTCTGAAGGATGAAGAGTTGACGAAGGCTGGCCCGTCGTCCCAGGGGTCGACGGAACCGTGGGACACGCCTTTCAACAGGGCGATGAACAAATACAAGGAGAGGGAGCTAGACAAGCCACCGACGTCGGGTGGCCGTGTGTCCGGCTTTGGCACAAGTATGAAGCTATCCGAGTACTACGGATCGGATGCCAAGACGAGAAAGCTGGAGAGGAGGTCATCGGCTAAGGATAAATCCGAGGTTCAGGAGCTGAAGAAGAAGGTGGAGTCACTAGAGAAGCTGGTGGCCGAAAAGCCTGTGGAGAACACGGAGATGATGAACAAGTTATTGGACGAGAAGATCCGGCAGATCATCCCCCTGGGTTGATGGAGGGGTTAGCTGCTTGGAATGCGGGAGGTCAAGTGGGGCCGATACATGTGCCCAGCATTAGCGGCAGCAACTCAAGCTTCCACGTGTCGCCGACGGTGCCGCTCCACCCGACGCCGGCGTCGGGGCTCCACCAGACGCCGCCGCTCCAACCGCCGCCGCAGCTCCAACTGGTCGCATCGACGCCCCCAACCGCCGCCCTTGTATCGACAGTAGCCGAGATCGACGCCATCAAGGAGGTAAACTCATTAGTTACTCCTTCGCGTCATCTTCTTTAACTATATATGCCTTTCGTGACTGCCATCTCACGATGCCCAACATGGCGCCCCTGACTCAGGATGAACAATGCATACTTCTGCAAACGGTGGAGCCCGGCGGCAAGTTGGTGGAAGTTGCTAGCGGCTATGTCATGGCTTCCCGCGTTATGCACGGCGCTACATTGGCGGAAGACGTGGCGAAGGTCAAGTTGGTAATGGTAGTGCCGGAGTACCGCTACGCCATCCCCCCTTTCAACCTCCGGGCACAGACGAAGGCGACGTTTTGCCCCTTGGGGATTGCACCTCATGGCTTATGACATGGCCGAAGAACCAGATTCGTCTGGGGGGGGTCTTCCGAGTGGTAAGAAAAGCACCGGCGCCACCTCCCCTATCATCCGGCCCAAGATCGCCAGCGCCGACGACACCCTTAAGGAAACGGCGGTCGCCGCCCCCACTACCCTGAAGGAACCGGCGGTCGCCGCCGCCACCCGGAAGGAACCGACGATCGCCGTCACCACCAGACGCCACAAACAGTTGTTGGGAGCGCTACCGCAACGACCGTCTACTAGACGCACGGTACGCCAAGCGGCGGCATCGCAACCGCCACCACCTAAGGTCCAGGACATGGCGCCACTTGATGGCAACGATGTAGATGATGATGATGACATCGATGCCTACATCAACACTGGCGCCTGCAGCCAAGATATGTACATGCCTCCTATGGATGAACAAGCCTTCCGCACACACGGCGATCAACTTAGTCGTCCCCCTACAGTCACGAAGCAGCGCCTGGTCTTCACGGGTCTTTCTCAAGACACTCCTCCGGAGGCTGGCAATCCAGCTCAAGTCAAGCCTGCTACCGTTTTCAGCCCTAACACGCTGCGTAAGACGATCATCGGGGAGCCACCCAAATCAACCCCAGCAACCTCAGAAGCACCACCAGCACCCGAAGCACCACCATCAGCACCACAAGCACCCCCAGTAGGTCAGGTGAAGAAGGGAAGGAAGAGAGGAGCCAAGAAGGGCGCATCTTCGAGCCAGCCTGCTCCTAAGAGGATCCGGGCCGACGACATGGTACCACCTACACCGGATGGCTTGCCCCGGTGTCATGAAGCTGGTAAACCTATACTGCCTCCGGACATGGAACACCTCGCAAGTGGACAAATGCTCCCTTTGCAGCACTCTATTCATTATCAAGAGAGCGTCCTTCTTAAAGAAAAGGATCCAAATTACCCGGTGTTCTCGGTCAAGGTGCCGTCCGACCAGAACTTCGTCAATGAAGACCCCGCGGATATCTTCTTCATAGCGTTCGAGGACGTCTTCAATCTATTTCACTCGAAACGGCTCGACTATAACTTGGTCCGCCTATACGCGATCAATCTTCAGATGAAGATCAACAGAGAGAGACCCCGCCACATCGCGGTAGCGGATCCCTACTACATGCGCGATAGCCAGCTCCAGGACGGCTCAAGGACACGGACCAAGGCGGTGCGGTACCTCCAGAACTTCATGCTCATGCAAAAAGAGAGCAACACCGTTCTTCTGCCTGTCTTTCCCGAGTAATTACACATCCGCTCACGGCCGTCGTAACTTATGCTTTCTTATATATTTCTTCCATTGCCGATCATTTCCAATATTCCATTTCAATTGCATGTGTTGAGCAGGGACAAATATTGCACACTCATCATCCTAGATCCAAAGTGGTCACTAGCCCAGTATTTCGACTCGTCGAGTACGACGACGAAGAAAGACTACACGAGAATAAGGGGTGTTCTCGATGAGGCTATCCTTGGCTACTCCAAAAGTGGAGGCACCTTCGACAATAATGGGCAATATATCAGGCCGGACACTAAAAAGATCGGGTTCAAGCACGTGATCAACTTCCCTTGTATCAAGCAGCCAGCTGGCAGCATTAAGGAGGCCTTCTATGTCCTCCATCACCTTAAAGGGTTTGTCGAGGATGCAGAGATGATGTCTCTGCCACCTAGTAAGCGAGACCCCATTAAAATGTCGGGGGAAATCAGTGATGATGATCTTAGAGAAGACTTCCATCGCATCCAAGTAAAGCTCTCGGAAATTATCTTACAAGATGTATCCAACGGATCGGGGCTCTTACACGCAGCCAGAGCGTTGCCTAAGAGGGATATCGAAGAACGCCTACATAGGCAGGGTGATGGAAGGACGTGGACGACGAAGGACTTGTACAAGCCGTTCCCGGAGCCGCTCAAGAAGACGTCTCGTTGACCGAGGCCGGTGTGCCTAGCATTACTTTGAATCGATAGACAATTTGTACCGTGTTGTAAACTAAACTTGCTTAATTTGCTCGAAACGGTGGTCGTCGTTGTTGGACTTCAATTACTATTGTAGTCGTTATCGTTGAACCATATTACTTATGTGATACCGATGCTATATTTCTTTTAGGTTTATTATTATTTCCTTGCTTTAATTCTTGTGAATATGTATGCATGTGAACCCTCTAACTCTTTCCATTGCGTTATATACTAATATGCCTTGTGTCCATAGAGATGACGTACTACGTCGTGTTATCACCAGAATTTGACCGAGTCAGAGGTGGGCCGCGATCAAGATGGGCTTGAAGAATATACATGGAAGAAATACATGAATCGGCCTTGTATACCAAGTTTGGGCTAAATTGCCCTTGTATCTGTAACATAGTAGATTACGTGTTGGTTAGTTAGAGTTTGCCTCGTGCACGGTTGGGATTATTCCCACGTTAGAAAGTCTACGGACTATAAATATGTATCTAGGGTTTATGAAATAAACAACAATCAACGTTCACCACAACCAATCTCGGTGCATCGCCAACTCCCCCGTCTCGAGGGTTTCTTCCGGTAGCACCATGCTGCCTAGATCGCATCTTGCGATCTAGGCAGCGCACGTTTATTCGTCCTCCATGCGTTGCTCGTACTGAAGCCTTTTTGATGGCGAGCAACGTAGTTATCATAGGTGTTTTAGGGTTAGCATTGTTCTTCGTATCATATGCTATCGTCGTGCAACCCTTAGGCATCTAGCCGCCCTTACGCCTGTCACGGGTGTAAGGGCGGCACCCCGCTTGTTCATCGTTTAGTAGATCCGATCCGTTACGGTTGCTCCTTGTTCTTCAAGGATTAGTTTAATATCTGCAATAGTTAGGCCTTACAAAGGGTTGGAGGATCCAGCGGCGCGTAGGGTGTCGTTTGCTAGTCCTAGACAGGATGTTCCGGGGATCAACCTCGTGTTGGTTTTTAGGCCTTGTCTAGGACCGGCTCACGATCACCGTGCGTGGCCGCGAGGCCCAATCGTGAGTAGGATGATCCGATTATGCGGTGAAAACCCTAAATCGTCGTAGATCGCTTTAGCTTTATCTTGATCAAGCAGGACCACCATATATTCGTACACCTTGTACGAATCATGGGTGGATCGGCTCTTTGAGCCGATTCACAGGATAACCTGAGAGCCGATCGAGGCTCGTATTTAACGTTTACGTGTATGCCATGCAGGAAACTAAGCGAGGCATCATCCAACACCTTCCTGACCAGTATAGGTCAGGTGGCACGCCATTGCATCAGCATCGGACGTGTGCGCAGAAGGCTTTGCGGGCCGTCGCTCAGAGGGACTGGGCTGCCGCAGCCCGGAGATTCCCACTCTACGGTGTTGCCCGTCGCTGCCCGCCGGTGGGTTTCGACCGCAACACATTCTGGCACGCCCGGTGGGACTAACATCGACATCCACCGCATCGCCATCTACATCTGAGATGGCGGAAGGCACTCCGGTCAAGTACGAGGATCTGACTGACGAGCTCAAGAAGAAGCATGACGAGATCAAGGCAGTCCTCGAAGCCGACCTCATCGGCTCTTTCCACGAACCCGCTCCCATGGCATCGGTGGAAGGGGTTCTCACTGAAGGCGCGCTAGATGGAGTGGACCTGTCCTCCCCGTCAGAAGAACGCACCAGGTCGCTGCGTCAGGAGATCAACTTCATGGTGGCTCATTCGCTGCACCGCCACTCTGAGAGCCTGGTGAACACTTTGGAGCGTGTCGCTCTTCGCGTGATCCAGGAAATCATGAGCCATCAGTACTCTCCGTCAAGACCGGCTCTGGGGACTTACCAAGGAGAGATGCCACTCCAGTCCCGTCCACTGCTGCCGTTCGCGTTGGCAGCACCAAGTGCCGAACTCATCGGCATACGTCGTCTACAAGATTGGTGGTGACCCTAGTGACTACCAATTCCTACATGAGGCGCCCAAGGAGATCCCGCACGGATACACGTGCGCATACGTGCTGACTGCAGTAACTGGGCACTCTCGAACCAGGCTGCAACAGCAGGGACTTCTGGAACAGTAGGAGGAACGTCGGGGACAGCTCTTGAGAAGCAGACGTGGCTAGCTAAGTACGCCACTCCGACAAACCTCCAGAGCCCAGCTCCTGCAGTTGGCTCAGATCTGGAAAAGCAAGCATGGCTGCCTAAGTATGCCACCCCGGCGAACCTTCAGAGTTCGACGCCTGCGGCCATCACCGCGGATCAGATTTGTACAATTCTGAAAGACCAGTTCGGCATGATGCCGAAAAGGAGGACAATCGGCTATTCCAAGCCGTACCCTAATGAGTACGAATTGATCCCACTACCACCCAAATATCGGCTCCCTGATTTCACAAAGTTCAGCGGATCAGATGGTTCCAGCTCCATCGAGCATGTGAGCCGATATTTGGCACAGCTGGGCACGATCTCAGCGTCAGACGAGCTGCGCAGGTTCTTCGCACCCTCACAGGATCGGCTTTCGGGTGGTACACATCGCTGCCACCAAACTCAATCCGGACTTGGAAGCAATTGGAAGAGCAGTTCCACGAGCAATATCACTCGGAGGCTTCCGAGGCTGGCATTGCCGATCTAGCACAAGTACGACAGAAGCGGGGAAACAGTGGCGAATACGTCCGCGCTTCAGACCGTTAGGAACCGATGCTATTCGGTTCACGTAAGTGAAAAAGAAGCCGTCGAGTTGGCGGTGGTGGGTCTCTCATCATTGATCAAGGACGTGGCCTCCCAAGCAGACTACCCTTCATTGGCGCACATGGTGCAGAAGCTGTCAGCATATGAACAGCGCCACCCAGATGTTTACCAGGACAAATTCAAGCGTGCGGTGGTCCTGGTTGAGGCAGACGAGGATGAAGGTGCTGCGGGAGATCAAGAGGTAGCAGTGGCTGAATGGACTCGGGCGGCAAGCCCCGTGTCCTGTAAGTGGGTTAAGCCACAAGGCCCTCCAAAAGGGTTCGACTTCGACGTGACCAAAGCTGAGCAGATTTTCGACCTCTTACTCAAGGAGAAGCAGCTAAAGGTACCCGAAGGCCACAAGATCCCCACGGTGCAAGAGCTGAACGGAAGCCATACTGCAAATGGCATAACTCGGTCTCCCATGCCACCAACGACTGCAGGGTGTGGCGTCAGCAGATCCAAATGGCGATAGAACAAGGACGTCTGATTTTCAACCAGTACGCCATGAAGGTCGACACCCACCCCTTCCCCGCCGTTACGGTGGAATGCACTTACCCTGAAGGTTGCCAGCCAGGATCCTCGTTCAGATCAACATGGTAGGACCTGGACACCACTCTGGCAAGGATGGAGACGAGGGCAGCTGCTCTCGTAGCAAGGACACGGAGGAGGCCGCTCCACGCGATCGGCTCCGTCACGATGGCAAGCGCTACGTCACAGAGGGAGAAGTGAAGAGCATAAGATATCAGCGACCTCTCTCTGATCACCTCCTCAACAAGTATGTGAGTCAGTATGACCAACGCCGACGATCCAGCGATGATGATGAAAGAGATCGTCTGGCTAGAGAAGCCAGGAGACATCGTCGGCATGATCGCGATGAGGAGGATATGAGCGCCACGCCAAGGAAAAGTCGAGAGAGCAAGACGACGTGGATAGGCACTGGGACTGCCCCTTCTTCAGACACTGCTGGGATTCAGGAATGAGCCGATTGCCTACAATCGGCAACTGCCCAGAATGCAAACAAAAGAAGAAGGATGCAGCTAACGTGTCCGTGTTCAAACGTCTAGGGCCTCTCCCGCCTCGGAACAAGCACGCTGAGTCCTCTCGGGTAGAAGATCTCGAGGAACTGGAGGACGATGAAGAAGAAGACAAGTATCATCGGCCAAGGTGGTGCCCTGATGGGCTCAGCCGTTCCCAAAAGCGAAGGGTTCAGCGTCTACGTGGGTTGGAGGAAGCTGAAAGGTTATACCTGCACACGTTGAGGAAGGCGCGGCCTGATCTGGCCGCTAAGATTCAGCGAACCCTGGATGAAGAAGGTCGGCCATAAAGGAAAGAGTGGCGTCCCAGACAAAAGAAAGCCGATGCTGAGACATCGGCTGGCATAAACATGGTCTCCATCCTTCCAACGGAGTTTAGTGCTCCAGGATTGGACGACTGCGAGCGCATCGACGTGACAAAGGACGGGGTTAGGTTGGTTTCATCCACTGGCCTGACCGTGTAACAAAAGCAACATCGATGGACAAATATGGCGATGCCGATCCATGTGATCGGCCCTAAGGATTTATGGAGGAACATTGCAAAAACCTTCATCGAGCAAGCAACGTGGAGGCCGATTCCAGCAATCGGCCAAAATTATCCTCACCATCCATTCTGCCAAGGTTCAACGCCAATCTAATGGGCAATAGGGTTACGTCGGCTAATGAGCTAGAAGAAGTCCACACTGGTCCTAATCAAGCCGACGTTCGCATAGAGTGCCTTGGCTAATCATAGAGCCGATTTCAGCAGCCGGCAAACGGCTCGGGGGCACCTAATCGATGAACATGTGCGATACATGTGCGTGAAATATTGGGGGCAGAAAAATCGGCCTGTAAAAAATTCTCACGCAGCTTCGCAATGTACACCCGATGCACGGGCATCGACTTTAGAGCTGAGGGACAAAGCCGATGCATGGCCATCGACTCTAGCACAATGACACAGGATCTACCAGTTACGTGTTCAAAACACAAGGACCTCCAGCCGGTGTCGATGGATGCTGTTTCGAGCGTTGAAAAGCATCTGCAATATCGACTTTCCACGGGAGGAAGGTGATCGGCTCTCCGGCTGGGCAGTTTTCTCGCGTGTCCGCATCACTGTCTTCACCTCGACTGAGGCTCGGGGGGCAGCTGGCCTGGTGGATGCTCTGTTTTTGGAAGCCGATTGGGTGGCCATCGGTTAGTCCTGCGTCGCGATTTTCGTCAAGGGTGGTGATCCAGCAGGACTCGAACTCATTGGTCGAAAAAGATGAAAGATAGATCATGAGGGCTTGATGCGCTGACATTGGCTTATTGAGCTTTGACCAGGTTCGCGATCACCCCGTGGTCGAAGAAGATGAAGGACGGATTATGAGAGACCGATGCGTTTCCATCGGCTCATTGAAAGCATTGGCTAACTAACAATCGGCAGAATCAGCACTAAGGGAAATCGGCAAAATCAAGTTAAGGAAAAGTCTTCTTCATTAATAAGAGAGGATTTTTACAATGAAGAGCAGCCAAAGAAGAGCCGATTGCTCAGGAACTACTAATCCTACATTACTAATCCTCGCTAGCATCGTCGTTGGCGTCGCCGTCGCACTACCGCCGAGAATTCTCGTCTGCCCCAGCCTTCGGCCGGAGCTTCTTCTTCCTCGTCATCATCATCATCCTCGCTGTCCGCCCAAGCGCGGAAGCGCTTCGTCGGTACGCAGCGGAAGAGGAGGAATCATCCTCCTCCTCCTCCTTCTCTCCTTCCTCGTCATCATCCTCGTCCTCGCCGTCCGCCCACATGCGGGAGCGCTTCTTCGGCGGGAGCGGCGGAGGGGGAGGCCTTCTCGCTACTTCTCCTTCTTTCTCCTTGTCGGAGGAGATGGGGTTCGCCGGAGTGGAGGTCGTCTTCATTCTTGATCTTCGGCGAGGATTGGAGGAGGCCCGAAGAGGAAGAGGAAGACATTGCTACGGGGAAGAGGGTTTTTGGACACCGATGGACAGAACAGAGCAAAGGGATGAAGTGGCGAACTGTTGGCACAGATAAATAAAGGAGTGTAGTGGAGATTTAATGCCATGACGGTTCTCGAGGACGTTATGCCGAAATTATCAATTCGTGCAGAGAAGCCCAGGAGGCGAGGCGAAATGATGGAAGATTCTGCGGCAGTTCTGCTCTGCCACGACATGACCCGACGAAGAAAGAGTGATTTTGGAATTATCAATTCCAAAACCAGGGGGGCATGTGTTATCACCAGAATTTGACCGAGTCAGAGGTGGGCCGCGATCAAGATGGGCTTGAAGAATATACATGGAAGAAATACATGAATCGGCCTTGTATACCAAGTTTGGGATAAATTGCCCTTGTATCTGTAACATAGTAGATTACGTGTCGGTTAGTTAGAGTTTGCCTCGTGCACGGTTGGGATTATTCCCACGTTAGAAAGTCTACGGACTATAAATATGTATCTAGGGTTTATGAAATAAACAACAACCAACGTTCACCACAACCAATCTCGGCGCATCGCCAACTCCCCCGTCTCGAGGGTTTCTTCCGGGTAAGCACCATGCTGCCTAGATCGCATCTTGCGATCTAGGAAGCACGTTTATTCGTCCTCCATGCGTTGCTCGTACTGAAGCCTTTTTTATGGCGAGCAACGTAGTTATCATAGGTGTTTTAGGATTAGCATTGTTCTTCGTATCATATACTATCGTCGTGCAACCCTTAGGCATCTAGCCGCCCTTACGCTTGTCACGGGTGTAAGGGCGGCACCCCGCTTGATCATCGTTTAGTAGATCCGATCCGTTAAGGTTGCTCCTTGTTCTTCAAGGATTAGTTTAATATCTGCAATAGTTAGGCCTTACAAAGGGTTGGAGGATCCAGCGGCGTAGGGTGTCGTTTGCTAGTCCTAGACAGATGTTCCGGGGATCAACCTCGTGTTGGTTTTTAGGCCTTGTCTAGGACCGGCTCACGATCACCGTGCGTGGCCGCGAGGCCCAATCGTGAGTAGGATGATCCGATTATGCGGTGAAAACCCTAAATCATCGTAGATCGCTTTAGCTTTATCTTGATCAAGCAGGACCACCATATATTCGTACACCTTGTACGAATCATGGGTGGATCGGCTCTTTTCACAGGATAACCCGAGAGCCGATCGAGGCTCGTATTTAACGTTTACGTGTATGCCATGAAACTAAGCGAGGCATCATCCAACACCTTCCTGACCAGCATAGGTCAGGTGGCACGCCTGCATCAGCATCGGACGTGTGCGCAGTAGGCTTTGCGGGCCGTCGTCGGAGGGACAGGGCCAGCCGCAGCCCGGGAGATTCCTACTGTTGCCCGTCGCTGCCCGCCGGTGGGTTTCTGACCGCAACAATGACGTACTACGTCGTTTTCGAGGGGCGGGTTCCAGGAGTGTACGAGGAGTGGGAGGAGTGCAAGAAACAGGTGCACAAGTTCAGCGGCAACTGCTACAAAGGGTACCCGACTAGACACGAGGCGGTTGCCAAGTGGAGGGCGCACCAAGCGAACAAGAGCAAGATGAAGACCTTCCTTGTGCTCTCGCTCTTGCTCACCATCGTCGCGGCGGTACTCTATTTCATCCTAGTGTAGGCGGCGGCCGGTGTCACTTCGTTTGTATCTAGAGATGATGAGAACTTTCTTAATTTGCATGGATTATGAGTTGTATGGAGCTATATGTATAACTCGATCGGGCTCTAAGTAATGTGATGATGATGTGATGATTATATATGTCCATATTATATCTGTCTATATTATATCAGTATATAACTTGTATACGGTGTATAAAACCAGTATAAAACCTGTATAATACTCCAGGGAGCACAAAATCGAGTATACCTGTAGATAGTTCGGTGGCGCACCAAAAAATAATTCTGTGGCGCACCTATTTCTGTGGCGCAGCTACATCACATGCGCCATAGAACTACTTATTTCGTGGCGCACCGGACCAAGTGCGCCACAAACCTTATTTCTGTGGCGCACGGCCAGGTGCGCCACAGAAAGCTTATTTTTGTGGCGACGTTTCTGTGGCGCACCACCCATGCGCCACAGAATCAAATTTCCGTGCGCCACTAATGAGGCTTTTCCTACTAGTGTATGGACCCATAGTCCAGGGCTGAACTACTCACACATCAATCCGGAGGCGATCATGGTGATGAAGAGTCCTCCGGGAGATGATTCCCCTCTCCGACAGGGTGCCGGAGGTGATCTCCTGAATACCCCGAGATAGGATTGGCGGCGGCGTCTCTGGAAGGTTTTCTGTATCGTGGCTCTCGGTACTGGGGTTTTCGCGACGAAGGCTATAAGTAGGCGGAAAGGCAGGGCGACGAGGGCCCACACCATAGGGCGGCGCGGCCCTCCCGACGTATCGATAATTTCTTATGTTTCATGCTACATTATTGATGATATCTACATGTTTTATACACATTATATGTCGTATTTATGCATTTTCCGGCACTAACATATTAACAAGATGCCGAAGAGCCAGTTGTTGTTTTCTGCTGTTTTTGGTTTCAGAAATCCTAGTAACGAAATATTCTCGGAATTGGACAAAATCAACGCCTAGGGTCCTATTTTGCCACGAAGCTTCCGAAGACCGAAGGAGAGTCGGCGGGCCACGAGGTGGCTGGACACCAGTGCGGCGCAGCCTGCCCCGGCCGCGCCGGCCTGTCGTCCCGGGCCCTCGTGCCGCCTCTTTACTGCCCTTCCGCCTACAAATAGCCTCCGTCGCGAAACCCCCAATACCGAGAGCCACGATACGGAAAACCTTACTGAGGCGCCGCCGCCAATCCCATCTCGGGGGATTCAGGAGATCGCCTCCAACACCCTGCCGGAGAGGGGATTCATCTCCGGAGGACTCTTCACCGCCATGGTCGCTTCCGAGTGATGAGTGAGTAGTTCACCCCCGGACTATGGGTCCATAGCAAGCTAGATGGTTGTCTTCTCCTCATTGTGCTTCATTGTTGGATCTTGTGAGCTGCCTAACATGATTAAGATCATCTATCTGTAATTCTATATGTTGTGTTTGTCGGGATCCGATGGATAGAGAATACTATGTTATGTTAATTATCAAGTTATTACCTATGTGTTGTTTATGATCTTGCATGCTCTCCGTTATTAGTAGAGGCTCGGCCAAGTTTTTACTCTTAACTCCAAGAGGGGGTATTTATGCTCGATAGTGGGTTCATGCCTCCATTAAATCTGGGACAGTGACATAAAGTTCTAAGGTTGTGGATGTGCTGTTGCCACTAGGGATAAAACATTGATGCTATGTCCGAGGATGTAGTTATTGATTACATTACGCACCATACTTAATGCAATTGTCTGTTGTTTGCAACTTAATACTGGAAGGGGTTCGGATGATAACCTGAAGGTGGACTTTTTAGGCATAGATGCATGCGGATAGCGGTCTATGTACTTTGTCGTAATGCCCAATTAAATCTCACTATATTTATCATATCATGTATGTGCATTGTTATGCCCTCTCTATTTGTCAATTGCCCGACCGTAATTTGTTCACCCAACATGCTTTTATCTTATGGGAGAGACACCTCTAGTGAACTGGACCCCGGTCCTATTCTTTACATCTTAAATACAATCTACTGCAATACTTGTTCTTTACTGTTCTCAAACAATCATCTTCCACACAATACGGTTAATCCTTTGTTAGCAAGCCGGTGAGATTGACAACCTCACTGCTTCGTTGGGGCAAAGTACTTTGGTTGTGTTGTGCAGGTTCCACGTTGGCGCCGAATCCCCGGTGTTGCGCCGCATTACATTCCGCCACCATCAACCTTCAACGTGCTTCTTGGCTCCTCCTGGTTCGATAAACCTTGGTTTCTTCTGAGGGAAAACTTACCTGTGCGCATCATACCTTCCTCTTGGGGTTCCCAACGGACGTGTCATCTATGCGCGCAGATCTCGCGCCGTTGCCGGGGAGATCAAGACACAAGGGGAGTCTCCACTTCTCAATCTCTTTACTTTGTTTTTGTCTTGCTTTATTTTATTTACTACTTTGTTTGCTGCATTATATCAAAACACAAAAAAATTAGTTGCTAGCTTTACTTTATTTACTGTTTTGCTCTCTATATCAAAAACACAAAAAAAAATTAGTTACTTGCATTTTACTTTTGTTACTATGTCTAGTTCTGCACTTGTTACTTCTTCACCTGAGGAATTAGTCTTCACTTTTAAACAAGGGGATGAGGAGAGTTTTAAAGATGCTTGGTGTAATATCCCAGGATTTGGGGTTACAAAAATAGAGGAAACAGATGTGTGCATTGCATTCATGCATAGAAAATCCGGGAATTTTTCGCGCTTTTGTTTAAAATTGTCAAAGTGATCGAGGTTTCTCTTACATCGGTGGAATTGAGTTAGTCATCGATGTGAGTGCAACAAATTTCGACATGACCTTTGTGAATTCATGTGTTTTGAGGGGAACAATTTGAATTCAAATTCAAATATGAAAGGTAGAAATTCAAATAAGAATTTGAATTGGAACTTTAAACCTAAACAAGTATATAAACATAATATGTAATAGTAAACACATTTGATAATTCCAAATGAATAAATAATTCAAACTTTATTACAAATAACATTATTCAATAAATTACAAGTTATAAAAGAAATAGAAAATTATAAAAGAATACAAGAAATTTCTAAACTAAATCTTCATATTCCAAATCTTCCCAATTTTCTTATCCTTTATCTGCAAAATAAACAATAAATACAAAGAAATGTTGTGTTAAGGTTAAAATGTTTGTCTCCGCATTTTGGGAGACATTTTAATATTGGAAACTAGCTATTAGGAATTAAGAACTTGTCTTAATACCCAAACGGTGATTAGAGGGAGTAAATCTTTAATAGGCAACAAGAGACAATCCAAGGAGGCTGATCACTATTCCATCAGAGGTAACAACGAGGCATTTTCATTGACAATCACTAATCATTTCTCAAGCAACAAGGGACAAGCAGACAACAATTGATTGATTCCATTCAATTCTAGGAAACCATGCTACATTATCTTAAATTCCCTCTAATCTAGCTAGAAACCATAAAGCTCACCATTTTATTTAATTGGATCATGTTTGACATGGAAGGGTCAAAATGATCCTAAGCACTTAATGCGAAGTCAATTGCTAATTAAGCAAAGTCTAATTAATACTTGATCTATCAATATTTAAGCTCGTCAATTGAATCCATTTAGTCACAGTGGACCAATAGGGGATATACACTTGGTTGTATCTCAAATAAAGTCCAACAAGGGATAAGTACAAGGTTGAGCCGTGCCTTGCAAATGAGGCAAACAAAGTCAAGTTTGCAACCTGCACATGGAGAGGGAGCAACCTACCTAGCAGCTCACACACACACATGCAATCTCTGTGTTGTCACAAGCACATGAATAGTTCAGCTGTATATAAACAGCCCAGCAGCTGTCCTACCAGCTCTTCTAGCACATCCAAACTTATCCCAGCCGCACCACATCTTGAGCACACCAGCAAAATCATCTGCAGCTTCTTCACATTATCTCCACTAACCAAACCAACCAAATCATATCAATAGTTCAGTTGATAGCAGTTAACCATTCATCAGCTAGATCATAAAGAAGCAGATCAGGAAGTAAAGAGGAGCAGGCATGCCCCAAGAAGCAGGTTATATCAGAATCCAGAAGACAAGCTTCTCCACAGCCACATGTTAAATAGGCAACATTAACAAAAGCATGCGTTCTTACCTTTTGCATTCCGGGAAAAATAAAAGGGTAGTATGCAAAGCAAGCAGATCCATCCACCCTTCAACTATATTTTTATCTAGGAGGATTGGAAGGATCTGTTTCTCTCAGCCTTGCATAGAGGTGCTATGCAAAATCATCCTAGAGAATAAAAAGGCACAAGCAGTATCTGTTCTTATCCAATATTTTTGCCTCAGCCTATGCATCACAGGCTAAGCCAAGAAAGCAAGCATTATCTGTTCTTATCAGTTTATAATTAGACAGGGACATCAAGATCCACAAAAATCCAACAACGCCAAAAATCATTTCTTAGTTGCTAATGAGCAACTAGATCATACTCAAGACATTAGCAGGGCATCAGTTTGTGTATTCTAACACATCTACTGTCCCATATCATTTGTACACATAATTTAGTCATCACCATAAGCAGCCATGATAATTCAACATACTACATGAATTCACCTGGGGTCCAGGAAATTAATCCCAGGCCAACCAAGTGGTACATAGTTGCAGCAAATCCACAACAATCAAGCAAACAAGCCCTCAGTTCACAAACTACAGAGATTCAGTTTCAGCAGTATAGCTACACTAGCATGTAAACAAGTTCACATGAACCACAAGTGGTTTCATACCCACAGATTATAAACAGCCAGCAGCCAATTGATTAAGCCAACCAACTTAAGCACAAGATATTGACCGAATTTGATCAAGGCTTTACCAGCACAAACAACACAGCAAGTCAATTCTGAGCATTTGCTTCTGCTCACTCGTAGGAACCAAGTAACCAGTATATTCAGTTCAGCAAATGGATGAACCAGGACAGCTACAAACAGATATCCTCTAGCAGAATTATACCCATATATATCATCAATACCACCTCATGACCATAAGCTTTCAATGATCAATTGAATGAACCAATACAACTACAGTCTAGTAGTAACCAGATAGCATTAGCTATGAGCACAAAAAGAAAAGAGGAATTGCTCACAGGGTAGTAGAGGCGTAGTCGCAGCCATCGACGCCGGGGTTGCGCCTACGGCACCGTCCAGCCGGCATCGGGGACGAAGTAGCCGCCACACCACCAATTCACCGTCATCACAGCAGCCTGGCCGCGGCGGCGGCGGAAACACGCCGGCGACCGAGCCATCCGTGGGATAGGGTGGTCATGAGGCACGCGTGCGGGAAAGGAGGCGGCGCCAAGGTAGCGGCTG
The DNA here is from genome assembly GCA_030979885.1 of Lolium multiflorum. NCBI lineage: Eukaryota > Viridiplantae > Streptophyta > Magnoliopsida > Poales > Poaceae > Lolium > Lolium multiflorum. The sequence continues at coordinate 176,404,044 of CM061752.1, forward strand.
ATGGCCGGGAGGTCCGTGGTGAAGCCACGCCAGGGAGCAGCGTCGGAGGAGGAGACCGGCGACGGCCGGAGCAGTAGCAGGCGACGGTAGACCCGCCGGTGACCACTAGGGTTTCGGGGTCGAGGCGACCGCGAGAGACAACGGAAATCAAATCGATTTGGACAGAGTGGTAGAGCTCGGCGAGGCGGTCCATAACCCCACCACACCGGCGTCGAGGAGGACCAGAGTCGGGTAGGAGTGAGAGGCGGCGCGGCGGAGCAATGGTCGCCTGGGCAGGAGCGAGAGGGACGAGAGAGGAGGAGGTCGTCGTGGAACTGTGGGGCTGGGTCGGGGTTGGGTTCACCTGACCCAACCTGACCAATTCGGCTGGGCCAGGTTTGGGCCAAACCAATTGGGCCAGCCCAGCAGACCACTTGGTCTATTTGCATTCTTATTTTTTTTGTATTTGTTATTTTTAGGAAAATCTTTTAAACATTTAAGTAAAATAAAAATAATTCAATAAGTAGAAGTGAGTATCATAAAATGACCTCTATAAATAAAATAGAAAACAAATACTTAAAGTTTAAAAGAACAACAATATGAATTTCCTCTAAAGTTTTAAAAGACCAAATTTTAAATCTTAAAATATTAAAACCTAAAAACTAAGCTTATAATTTCTTGTTTCAATTCTTCACATGAAGAAGATATTAAATATTACTTCACCTTAAGATGCCATATAAAACAACAATTGTTTCTTAATGGTTATGTTTAATCACATGAAAATCCTAATTGATAAATACTTCAACTATTAATTAAAATCCTAAACCCTAATAGTATTTATCATATTTTACTAAGTCTTTTAAAAAGTAATATAATGTTAAACTCATTATTGTTTCTATCTCAAAGTTGTTAATGATTTCAAATCTATCACCAATTCTTATTTTAAGAATTGTAACACAAATTAAAAACCTAGTTCTAATATAAGTAAGAACTTTGGTCCCATTATTTTATGTGATCATTCCATATTAGAACCAACTCTAAAACCCTAGGGGTTTAGCCCATGTGATCATAGCCACTTCACCTTTACATATAAGACCTTAATAAACAACCAATGAGTGCATACTCATGATCCACTAAAATAAAACTTGGAACAATTCACGTGAGACCATCATTTCAAGTCTTTATTTTTGGTTAACACCTATATGATCCACTAGTGCCACCTAGGTATAAACCCTACTTTGATACAACAGGTTAGCACTATTTTTCACCAAGCTTATATACCACACCATTGGAATCCTCCTAAACCATCAAACCCTAGAAGAACCATGGAGATCAATCCTAGTACCAATATCTTGTGTAGTAATACACATCACGTGCTCCTATTCCACTGAACCCTATTAAGGAAGTGATAAACCATCTAGTTTAGAAGCCATTAAGCATTACTTAGTGAAACAATTGTGAAGCCATAGTAAACCCTAACTGATAACAACACTTTGACCATCATTCTTTGATATGATACCCATAATCAAACATAGTAATAAATTTGCTAATACTTGCTATGTTTATACCAATTCTGTTTAAGAACCCAACTAGTTCCTATTAGAGAACTAAATGAATCAAATAAGTAAACCCTAGAAGCCATAGCTCCTAATTATAGTAGTTCTTGTTCTTATTTAACCTGTTCTTCAAAAGTTATTCTTTTAAAGTACAAATGTCAATCAAACCTTAGAAGCCTAATCCTTCTTTGAAATACTCATTATTTCTTAAACAACATGTTCTTCAAAAGTTATTCTTTTGAAGTATAGTATAAGTTATCATCAACCATGTTCGGTAGAACTTAAAATTGAAAACTGTTCCTTACATATTATTCCATCACTATTCTTTATGTGTATGATTGTTACGATGTCTTATATCACTTGGTTATGATGCTAATATAACCAAACCCTAATAAGAACCTTGTTTGAAAATCATTCTAAAAGTGCAACCAACCCTAAAGAAATCTTTACAACTCATACATCCTAAATCATCGAGGTTAGGTCACGCTTAGAGCGATTGCATCTCATACTTATGCATTATTGCATCCTTGCCAATCTTTTAAACATCGTCCTTACCGGACGATGATGCTATTTCAGAATTTGGAGTTATTGCGTATCGAAGACCTTGCCTGCATAATCTTGCAGTCAAGAAAGGCAAGTTCATCGCTTGCTCATGTCATTTGAGTATTTTTACTTGCAAAGTACTATGTTTATCACTATTGCATAAAAAGCAAAACCACTATTTTCATAACTAAATATGACTATGTGGTGGGCAATGGAACCATGGATTGTGTTGATATGGTGGAGGTTCCATTGCAAGGGTTTATATCCATCTAGGATTAAACAACAAATGTCGTCCAGTGATTCTTGTGCCGTAATACCCGTGTTAACCATAAGATCCGGAGTGGGACGGAATAGTCAATTGTATTTCCACCTCTTGTACATCAACGGATGCGCTTTACCGTAGACCCTTGATCCAAGAGAGGACAAGTGGTACCCTTGATCCAAGAGAGGACAAGTGGTACCCTTGATCCAAGAGAGGACAAGTGGTAGGTTGGGGGTCCCGATAAAGTCCCCACGGTAATTGCGGTCTATGATGGGTTGCAGCTGCCGGCGAAGGAGTTCATGGTAGAGACCGAACGTTGTCGTGGTCGGGTCCGTCCCTAAGGGGTGGTGGACCGACGAGGACCCGGGTCGAGTTTGCAACAACGGGTGGGTGTATGAGGCTGAGGAATATGATTGGCTATGACCTTATACCGGGCCTCACACCATAGGAAGTGTGGACGGGTTGCGCGCCCGGTTGGCACCAAGGTTAAGATCTCTTATGGGTAAAGCAACACACCTCTGCAGTGTAAAGAACCGTGACTGTCACTCCGTTCCGGATATGGAACGCGAACGCGGCCGAAAGGAGCTCCATGAAGTTCTAGTAAACCGGTGAAGGCTGACGGACATAGTTCTTCCGAATAAAAGCAACCTTTTGAAGAAATGGTTATGAAAACCTGCATTGGTATTAGACTTTCGGTCTAATGCCGTAGCTAGTGCATTAAAACACCTCTTTCCTATAATGAACTTGTTGAGTACGCTCGTACTCATCCCACTCTTAAATCCCCTGCTTAGATATGGAAGCATCGAAGGAGGATCTACAGTGCAACTCAAAGACCGAGGAGTCAACAACTACTTCAAGGGACAGGACCCTGTCAGAGGAGTCAGATACCACACACACAACAATGATAAAACCTAGCTTAGCCATAGAAAGGAACTAGTTTCCTAAACCTAGCTCCTATTTAGCTAGAATCTATTCATAGCCTCTTTAGCTAGTTAAACACTCTACAAATAGAGTTCGTAATAAGGTTAGACTACGAGTCGTTCTTCTGGAGTTTATTTGCAGTTTTACCTCATTGTAATGTAGGAGGTTGTGATGATCTTATGTAATAGAGTCAATATTGTAATTCTATAGACATGCCTTGGACCATATATGTTTCTGTTGTACCACTCTGAGCGATATAATACTAGTGGAACGGTGTTTCATTGGTGTTATATCATACTTGCATACTACACCATGCAGTGGTATGTCGGGTCACCACAGTTGGTATCAGAGCAAATGCTTTGACACTAGGATTAAAACCTTTTAAAGGAGACCTATAGGATTGGTAGTGTCTATAGGAAGTTGTCTTAGATAAGTCAAATATTTCTTATGACTTGAGATGGATATTCACTTGAGAATAATCCTGACACACTTGAGTCAAAATTTCCTACCTATCTTTCCTAAGTGAAGTTAGTTAACTAATCCCAAGTATGTAGTATACCATTAATCCCTTAAAACAATAGATGAGTAGCCCACAGTTGGTATACAATACATGGTAGTCCAAAGAGATGATACAACTATAAGGAAGATATCCTAGTGGAAGATGTGTACCAACACATGTTATAATTAAATAAGAATTACTCAGACCTGTACTAGAAGTAATATCAAGTGATGATAATCATTAAGATATCCTAGTAGAAGATGTAGATCCAGACAAGTAATGGGTAAGTAAAATCTATCCAAACTTGTGAAACAGTTGCTAGTAAGTGATAACTATGAGTTATATGAGGTAGTATAGACCATGATGAGTCAATCATGGGAAGTAAGGAAGAGAAATAGAAATAAATCATGTCTACTTACAGAGTAGAGTTGTTAATCATATATGATTCACCTGAGAATCATTATGTGATGAACTAGAGCATCATAAAAAATTAGGAGAAGTACAATAAGAAGCCAGTTGTTCAACAATAGTGCAAGGATTGTGTCCCAAATCCATGGGAAGTGTGCCAAGTACATCATGACCATATAATTATGGTAGAAACACTTGGAAGTATTGGAGCTATATTCCAATAGTTATGTATTCAGAGTAACTATATTAGAATTAGAGGTATCATACAAAATAGTCCTCAATAGCACTTATATATGGTATAATACTAAGTTAAGTAGTACATCCAAAGAAAATTAGGTTAACCTTAACTATCCTAGACCACTTTGTTTCAAGTTTATCTCATTGCAATTGTGCAATTCAGGTAAATGTCAAGACAAATAGTAGAGTCCCCTATATTCGTGCTAAGTATCACGATATAAACCTATCTTATGTGGTGTTATATACTACACATCTCAGCCTGATGTTTAGAGATGTCATACTCAACTATTATATTCAGGCTTATGATGATGTGTATTATAAGCACAAAGCTGAATCTTCTTGGATTTTATTGGATTTTCATTGTTTGACTAGATCCATACATGAAGTTTGACTTTGATATGCAAATGCATGTTGCAATATCAAGTCCTTACTTGGTTCTATAGATCTAGAGGGTAATGGTAAACATGTGAGGAAGTGACGAATTTTGGAAGATTCCGAAGACAAGATGAAGGTTCATCAGATAAAGGAAACAAAGTGTGGGAAGCAACCACAATATTCGGAAGAAAGTACCAATCAAAACTCATAACTAGCCTCAACAAAGGAGTACTTCAGTACATTAGAAGCATGAAGGTGAGAAATCTAGTAATTATGGTGAAGCTCAAGCAGATCCATAATTAATATAGAGGAGGGATGCATGGGAAATCACTTAGGATACTATATTCATAGTGTCAGCTAGTGGTTTTCTTGCAACAATAAACCCTCGAAAAAGGAAGATGACCTATGAAACCATAGCAGATATAAAAAGACCATAGTTGATATTAGAAGACCACAATTGGTATAGGATCAATACTGCAAGATAAAGTAGAAGTTGTCCCAACCAAATTGATCAGAACCTATAATAGAATCCATTTTTAGATAACAAATAGCTACAATTGGTATCAAGTAGTCCACCATTGGATTATTTGTACCAAGAAATTGTGATCAAATAAAAACTTTGTTAGCCAAATAACACTGACCTATAATCATTTAGTCGAAGGATTCATATTGGATGTCCACAAATTAAGTGGATACACCATAGATATTCTTCGTGAGACCTTAGAAGAATACAAACCATAAACTAGAACCTAGACCAATATTCTAATCATAAGTCCAATGGTTGGAAGAAAAGGAGTTGAAGACCATAAGAAAATTCTAAGGGGTAGAGTAAAGATTGAGTTGGATATACAAGTACTCAATACTTTAAGCTAGATCGAAGCAGAAGGTCTGAACTGAGAGGAAGTTCGATCTTATTTTCATAAGATTGTTGAACATTACTTTCAAAAGGATGTCAGACCAGAAGATGAGGTTTATACCTTGAGGAAGTAAGAAGTGGACTATAACTTGAGAAAGTGAGTAATATTTACTCAGAAGTACGGAAGCTCAAGTAAGCCAAGTTTAATGAAGTTGGACGAAGGAAATACCGTAGACCATTAAAGCCCAAGATGGTCAAAGAATGAAGAAGATTGAACATACCAATATCAAAGACTAATAGAATGATTCCTTTCATGGAACCTAAAGAACACAAAATAGGTATAGGTATCAACCATAAACCATGATTGGAGGGACTAAATGAGTCTAATCCATTCTTAGAGGAATAAACCACCATGATCATTTCCATGTTAAGTACCTTACTTAGTACCATTATTGCAGTTTTGGTAGTAAGGTGTGACGCCCCGAGGTTCCGGTACCATGAGGATTCCAGCGATCCCGCCGAGATCCGCATGATATCGATTCAGAGACGCCCTCCGACACGACGTGCGCGAAGAATCACACACGTGATGCCAGAGGAATTAACACGAGCGGTAACATTACAACAGATTACAATAGAGCCCACAAGAAACATATATTACAACAACGACTCCAACGAGTCAAGATACAAATATATACATACAAAGATCCAAATCATACAGAAGATCAAATACGTCCGAGTACGGACAAGATACAAATTGGACTAAGAGTCCTGAAGATAACCAATGGCGTCCATAACCCTGCCAAGCCGAAGGGTAACCTTGCTAACGTCGTCATCTCGTACTGTCAAAGTCGGGCCATCGGTTGTCGACAAAAGGGAGGAAGCAAAGAGAAGGGGAAAAGGCGAGAGTAAGTACCAAGGAACGAACTCCGGTACTTAGCGAGACTAGAAATGGCTATGCTCGCCGGGCGAGTATATATGTATATATATATCGCCTGGGGCTATATGGTAGGTTTAGCGGCAGCAAAACTATAACCAATAGAGACACGCTACAACATCGTCTACTCAGAGAAGATAAGAGAGCGCATGAGGTAACAGATAAATACTACACAAACATAACCCAGCCGATTACACATATCCCCTTCAACAAAGCGAAGAGGCAATGTAAAAGGCACTCAACGGTGGACAAGTTTTATTAGGTATCGGTTGTAGTAATGCTATATTACTACACAAGTTATTATGAAATTATTAACAACAAGTATAAGGTGTAAGTTGTTCTATGATCAAGCCATACAATTCCAAGTCGTCCATAACCGCGGACACGGCTTATCGATAAGATGTACACCCTGCAGGGGTTGCCCAAATGTAACCATACGCATGCTCGAACCCACTTACTACAGGTGGAGTCTCACATCAAGACCGTTCCCAATGCAAGAGAAAGTTTAATGGGAGCCACCCAACTAAGCTACCCGTGACGAAGTTCGGCCGTATCCGATACGGACCCAGAGGTTGCGATGGCGTCCAAGGCGGGCACTAACGACCGCCAAGGATAAGTCGGCACGCAATATGAGTACAAAGAGAAATAAACACCCGAAGGCAACAGAAGTAAATCGTGCATCGTGCATATGAGCAAATAAAACCAAGGTTGTGGCTCCCAATAAACAGACTCGAGGAAAGGTAGTGGGTGATGGGGTCCCACTCCCCCACGTACGGGTAGAGCGCTCAATCTCGGACAGATAACAAGAACTCGGTCCTAGGGGACATTAGCGAGTCAAAGTCTGATGCTTTCGCAAAGGGCTCACATATGCCTCTGCTTACAATTTTAGTTGTTAACAATAAAGTAAAGCATGAGTATCTCCAACAATTGATATAGCATGTGATAACCTCCCATCAACCCAACATATCCCGATAACAGATCGAGATAAGCAACAAAGCCTAAACACGCCTACGACTCGCAAGGCTCAAACATCAAGCAACGGCTAAGGGTAAGGAATGATATATATAGGATTATTATGGTAAACAAGTGGAATAGGACACGTGACTCGATAAAGAAGCGCAACATAAGGATAGCAATGCGAGGGAGAGTAGGTGAAGAGAGGGCTCGCCTGTGAAAAGCTGCAGGAACTTGTCGGAGAACTCGCCGTATCTCACATCACCACTTCGTGATCCTATCCGGGAAGAAGCAAATGCTGGACAAACAACGGATGCAAGTCTTACTACTACGGAGAAGAATCGGCATGCTCAAGATATGGTATGCATGCATGACATGGCAAACATGATGCGGCGATGCAACTTATCCAAATTAAGCGGAACCGGAGTCCGGGCAAACAATTATTAGGTTCGAGTTATTTTTCTATCCGCAATATTAAATGTTATTAGCATGGCATAAACATGGCATGAGTGAGATACTTCAAAATTAAACGGAGCGAGGAACCGTAGACGGTTCCCAAATACTCCGCACTTATTTTATTAGATGACATGCACAAAACTAACACGGTTCAACATGATGTGAGGTGCAAACAATTGAATGGATGGCATATTCAAATTCATTGGATTTTTCTGATCGAAATTGATATATAACATGTTTGATTTTGAGCTATAGATTGGAAGATATAAAGTAACACGTTTTGCAGTTGAATAGAAGAAACAGACTGAAGGGAACTGGGAGGTGGTACTTTGTCTGACAAAACTGAAGAGGAAACAGATACAGGCTATGCAACGGCGAGACATATATAACAAGCAGCTAAGCATGCACACAGGCAGTTGGATCGGTTGATCGTTGATGCCAATCTGAAGCAAGCATATAGCTGGATGCCTTATATCCCTACCGTGACTAGCTAGCTTAAGCAAGCAGGCTAGCAGGTGGATTGATGGATTGCATACGGGTGAAGCTAAGCAATCAGGCAGCTAGCTGGATTGGATTCTACACTTGTGGATCGATCGAGGCATGTACTGCCCGGAAACGAAAACAGCACCGGCAACATGGCGCAAAGCAGCAGAGCCTGAACATGCACAGGTGCGAACATTTTCCGAACCATCTCTGCTGGGGCATACCAGCCAAACATGGTGATGCACAAGGACGCGGATGAGATAACTGAAACTGGAGAATCAACAGTTAACTGACGAACTGCACCTGTCGAGACTGAAGACAAAACGAACGGTGCGCGCAGACGTCGGGACGGAACCTGCAGGTGGCGAGGTACTGGGCGAGGAAGGGAGCTCCTGGAGGCGCGTGCCGGCGCAGGGACGACCGCGCCGTCGTGGTGAAGCAGATGACAGCAGCACGCCATCCTAGGCCTCGCCGGAGGGGCGCCGCGGCGATGTGCTGCGGAGGAGCGAGGCTATCATCGTGGGCAGGTTGAGAGAGAAGGGGAACCAGACATAGGAGAGGTTGTGGAGGAACTACAGCTCACCAGAAACATCACAGGGGGTCGGTGGCACCGGAGGTTCACCGGAGCGGCCAGAATCGACGAATTTCCCTCCGGCGTCGGAGATGGAAACGGCGAGAAACGGCGTCGCGGTTGGGGATTTTGTCCAGCGGTGGTTAACTGAATTTTCTGAAGAAGAACTTCTGCCTGCTGTTGGCGTGGAGAAAGGAAGGAAGACGGCGGCGGCAAGAGGAGGAAAGAGAGCTAGGGTTAGCCTTGATCTGATGGGAATTAGGTGGGGAAAGGATGGAGAGGAAGGCATGCTCCATGTGGCTGTGCTTGCTGTTAGAGATAAAGCAGATTGTGGGAAGTGGTTGGAGGTCACGCATCCTGCATGACTATGTCCAGGAATACAAGGAAGATATTGGGATGTTGGACTGTAGGAAGTTGAGCTGCTTCAACCTTCTTTGTGCTTCCCCCTTCTTCAGATTTGATTCTCGCCAAAGAAAAAAAAACAGAGGAAGAGTTTGAAAAAGATTTGAAAGCTTTCTTTTATTGTAAACAATTTTGCAAACATTTATAAAATAATTTGTATATGGTTTTCTTTGAAAATAAGAAGATAGATGGGCTGGTATATTAAACCATATGAGAGGAAGAAACAAAATAGTTTTTATTTAAAATAATTTTTAATTGATAAAATCTTGTGAATGATATGATGCATGATGCATGATGATGCATAAAAGAAAAGAAACAAACAAATCTATTAGGGTACTACCCGGGCCGTTACAATCGACACCACTAACAAGGAACCTCGCCCCGAGGTTCCACGTCCTGGTACGGGGGAGAGAGGCGAACTATCGGATCTTCTGGCGACGTGTCGATCTCCTCGACACCACTAACAAGAAGTCTTGCTCCAGCTTGGGTGGTCGACACCACCAACAAGAAGTCATTGTTCCGATGACGATGATGACTCCGGAGAAACAAAGGAAGGAGTAGCAGTCACACGGATCCAACAATTCAGGTAACAAGAGCGAATAATAAGAGTAGTCGGTATGGTCATGACTCCATCCCGCACTCAAAGTATTACTCTGTACATGAATAAGAGAATCGTGCAACCAACTCCAGGAAATCAGATTGGCGTCCTTGACAAGCGTTGTCAACGAAGATTTGATGGGATCAAAGCACAAGATTTGAAGAAGGATCACATAAACAAAGATGATGTCAAACGGAGAAGACAAAGATTAGCCGGCGGTGATGTTCTTCTGTCGGAAAGTCTTCAGAGATCGGTCCTATTAGGTTAAGGCAAAGACCGCCCAACCCGCGTCGGAACCTAAGACTCAGAGAACTTGGATAAGAGAGAAAACCAAAACTCGCATAGGTAAGATGAGAAAGAATAGAGGTAAGGAGAAAATTCAGAGCTAATCAGATCTATCCAACGAGTTTTAGAAAATAGTTTTGACACTAGTCACAACAACGTCCGTTGGCAAGGTTATCCTACAGGCTGGACTAGTGGGGTACGTCAACCTGAGCTCCGATACCAACTTGTGACGCCCCGAACCGGTACCATGAGGATTCCAGCGATCCCGCCGAGATCCGCATGATATCGATTCAGAGACGCCTCCGACACGACGTGCGCGAAGAATCACACACGTGATGCCAGAGGAATTAACACGAGCGGTAACATTACAACAGGATTACAATAGAGCCCACAAGAAACATATATTACAACAACGACTCCAACGAGTCAAGATACAAATATATACATACAAAGATCCAAATCATACAGAAGATCAAATACGTCCGAGTACGGACAAGATACAAATTGGACTAAGAGTCCCGAAGATAACCACGGCGTCCATAACCCTGCCCAGGCCAAGCCGGTAACCTTGCTAACGTCGTCATCTCGTACCACAAAGTCGGGCCATCGGTCCGACAAAAGGAGGAAGCAAAAGAGAAGGGAAAAGGCGAGAGTAAGTACCAAGGAACGGCTCCGCACGTACTTATGAGACTAGAAATGGCTATATCGCAGAGTATATATGTATATATATATCGCCTGGGGCTATATGGTAGGTTTAGCGGCAGCAAAACTATAACCAATAGAGACACGCTACAACATCGTCTACTCAGAGAAGATAAGAGAGCGCATGAGGTAACAGATAAATACTACACAAACATAACCCAGCCGATTACACATATCCCCTTCAACAAAGCGAAGAGGCAATGTAAAAGGCACTCAACGGTGGACAAGTTTTATTAGGTATCGGTTGTAGTAATGCTATATTACTACACAAGTTATTATCAGATTATTAACAACAAGTATAAGGTGTAAGTTGTTCTATGATCAAGCCATACAATTCCAAGTCGTCCATAACCGCGGACACGGCTTATCGATAAGATGTACACCTGCAGGGGTTGCCCAAATGTAACCATACGCATGCTCGAACCCACTTACTACAGGTGGAGTCTCACATCAAGACCGTTCCCAATGCAAGAGAAAGTTTAATGGGAGCCACCCAACTAAGCTACCCGTGACGAAGTTCGGCCGTACTCGATACGGACCTGAGGTTGCGATGGCGTCCCAAGGCGGGCACTAACGACCGCCAAGGATAAGTCGCACGCAATATGAGTACGATGAAAATAAACACCAAGGCAACAGAAGTAAATCGTGCATCGTGCATATGAGCAAATAAAACCAAGGTTGTGGCTCCCAATAAACAGACTCGAGGAAAGGTAGTGGGTGATGGGGTCCCACTCCCCACGCATGTAGAGCGCTCAATCTCAACAGATAACAAGAACTCGGGTCCTAGGGGACATTAGCGAGTCAAAGTTCCATGCTTTCGCAAAGGGGCTCACATATGCCTCTGCTACAATTTTAGTTGTTAACAATAAAGTAAAGCATGAGTATCTCCAACAATTGATATAGCATGTGATAACCTCCCATCAACCCAACATATCCCGATAACAGATCGAGATAAACAACAGAGCCTAAACACGCCTACGACTCGCAAGGCTCAAACATCAAGCAACGGCTAAGGGTAAGGAATGATATATATAGGATTATTAAGTGGAATAGGACACGTGACTCGATAAAGAAGCGCAACATAAGGATAGCAATGCGAGGGAGAGTAGGTGAAGAGAGAGGGCTCGCCTGTGAAAAGCTGCAGGAGAACTTGTCGGAGAACTCGCCGTATCTCACAGCACCACTTCGTGATCCTATCCTGGAAGAAGCAAATGCTGGACAAACAACGGATGCAAGTCTTACTACTACGGAGAAGAATCGGCATGCTCAAGATATGGTATGCATGCATGACATGGCAAACATGATGCGGCGATGCAACTTATCCAAATTAAGCGGAACCGGAGTCCGGGCAAACAATTATTAGGTTCGAGTTATTTTTCTATCCGCAATATTAAATGTTATTAGCATGGCATAAACATGGCATGAGTGAGATACTTCAAAATTAAACGGAGCGAGGAACCGTAGACGGTTCCCAAATACTCCGCACTTATTTTATTAGATGACATGCACAAAACTAACACGGTTCAACATGATGTGAGGTGCAAACAATTGAATGGATGGCATATTCAAATTCATTGGATTTTTCTGATCGAAATTGATATATAACATGTTTGATTTTGAGCTATAGATTGGAAGATATAAAGTAACACGTTTTGCAGTTGAATAGAAGAAACAGACTGAAGGGAACTGGGAGGTGGTACTTTGTCTGACAAAACTGAAGAGGAAACAGATACAGGCTATGCAACGGCGAGACATATATAACAAGCAGCTAAGCATGCACACAGGCAGTTGGATCGGTTGATCGTTGATGCCAATCTGAAGCAAGCATATAGCTGGATGCCTTATATCCCTACCGTGACTAGCTAGCTTAAGCAAGCAGGCTAGCAGGTGGATTGATGGATTGCATACGGGTGAAGCTAAGCAATCAGGCAGCTAGCTGGATTGGATTCTACACTTGTGGATCGATCGAGGCATGTACTGCCCGGAAACGAAAACAGCACCGGCAACATGGCGCAAAGCAGCAGAGCCTGAACATGCACAGGTGCGAACATTTTCCGAACCATCTCTGCTGGGGCATACCAGCCAAACATGGTGATGCACAAGGACGCGGATGAGATAACTGAAACTGGAGAATCAACAGTTAACTGACGAACTGCACCTGTCGAGACTGAAGACAAAACGAACGGTGCGCGCAGACGTCGGGACGGAACCTGCAGGTGGCGAGGTACTGGGCGAGGAAGGGAGCTCCTGGAGGCGCGTGCCGGCGCAGGGACGACCGCGCCGTCGTGGTGAAGCAGATGACAGCAGCACGCCATCCTAGGCCTCGCCGGAGGGGCGCCGCGGCGATGTGCTGCGGAGGAGCGAGGCTATCATCGTGGGCAGGTTGAGAGAGAAGGGGAACCAGACATAGGAGAGGTTGTGGAGGAACTACAGCTCACCAGAAACATCACAGGGGGTCGGTGGCACCGGAGGTTCACCGGAGCGGCCAGAATCGACGAATTTCCCTCCGGCGTCGGAGATGGAAACGGCGAGAAACGGCGTCGCGGTTGGGGATTTTGTCCAGCGGTGGTTAACTGAATTTTCTGAAGAAGAACTTCTGCCTGCTGTTGGCGTGGAGAAAGGAAGGAAGACGGCGGCGGCAAGAGGAGGAAAGAGAGCTAGGGTTAGCCTTGATCTGATGGGAATTAGGTGGGGAAAGGATGGAGAGGAAGGCATGCTCCATGTGGCTGTGCTTGCTGTTAGAGATAAAGCAGATTGTGGGAAGTGGTTGGAGGTCACGCATCCTGCATGACTATGTCCAGGAATACAAGGAAGATATTGGGATGTTGGACTGTAGGAAGTTGAGCTGCTTCAACCTTCTTTGTGCTTCCCCCTTCTTCAGATTTGATTCTCGCCAAAGAAAAAAAAACAGAGGAAGAGTTTGAAAAAGATTTGAAAGCTTTCTTTTATTGTAAACAATTTTGCAAACATTTATAAAATAATTTGTATATGGTTTTCTTTGAAAATAAGAAGATAGATGGGCTGGTATATTAAACCATATGAGAGGAAGAAACAAAATAGTTTTTATTTAAAATAATTTTTAATTGATAAAATCTTGTGAATGATATGATGCATGATGCATGATGATGCATAAAAGAAAAGAAACAAACAAATCTATTAGGGTACTACCCGGGCCGTTACATAAGGGAAAACAAAGACTTATTTTACCAATTAGGAGGATGTTATAAAATTAGTCCTCAGTTAATACAAGCAGCACCAGAAGAAGTCCCATCATTGATTCTTCAATGAGAAAAGAAACAAGCTGGTAGAATTGAAAGAAATTAAATAATTAAAGTTAGAAGCCATGGCTCAGAGACAGGTATTATTAGATTCCAGAGAAAAATCATAGAACTGGAATAAGAAACTGATGTTCAGAGACAAATCTTAATGGATTCCAGGAAGAATCTGGACAAGGGATATATTCAATTATATCCAGTAAGATCACCACGGAGTTCGAGAAAAGTCGTAGTCTGCACAAGTCAGATCCACACTTCGGAAACGTGAGAGAGTTCAAACTTCGAGGATGAAGTTTAGTTTAAGGGGTAGAGACTGTAATATCCCAGGATTTGGGGTTACAAAAATAGAGGAAACAGATGTGTGCATTGCATTCATGCATAGAAAATCCGGGAATTTTTCGCGCTTTTGTTTAAAATTGTCAAAGTGATCGAGGTTTCTCTTACATCGGTGGAATTGAGTTAGTCATCGATGTGAGTGCAACAAATTTCGACATGACCTTTGTGAATTCATGTGTTTGAGGGGAACAATTTGAATTCAAATTCAAATATGAAAGGTAGAAATTCAAATAAGAATTTGAATTGGAACTTTAAACCTAAACAAGTATATAAACATAATATGTAATAGTAAACACATTTGATAATTCCAAATGAATAAATAATTCAAACTCTATTACAAATAACATTATTCAATAAATTACAAGTTATAAAAGAAATAGAAAATTATAAAAGAATACAAGAAATTTCTAAACTAAATCTTCATATTCCAAATCTTCCCAATTTTCTTATCCTTTATCTGCAAAATAAACAATAAATACAAAGAAATGTTGTGTTAAGGTTAAAATGTTTGTCTCCGCATTTTGGGAGACATTTTAATATTGGAAACTAGCTATTAGGAATTAAGAACTTGTCTTAATACCCAAACGGTGATTAGAGGGAGTAAATCTTTAATAGGCAACAAGAGACAATCCAAGGAGGCTGATCACTATTCCATCAGAGGTAACAACGAGGCATTTTCATTGACAATCACTAATCATTTCTCAAGCAACAAGGGACAAGCAGACAACAATTGATTGATTCCATTCAATTCTAGGAAACCATGCTACATTATCTTAAATTCCCTCTAATCTAGCTAGAAACCATAAAGCTCACCATTTTATTTAATTGGATCATGTTTGACATGGAAGGGTCAAAATGATCCTAAGCACTTAATGCGAAGTCAATTGCTAATTAAGCAAAGTCTAATTAATACTTGATCTATCAATATTTAAGCTCGTCAATTGAATCCATTTAGTCACAGTGGACCAATAGGGGATATACACTTGGTTGTATCTCAAATAAAGTCCAACAAGGGATAAGTACAAGGTTGAGCCGTGCCTTGCAAATGAGGCAAACAAAGTCAAGTTTGCAACCTGCACATGGAGAGGGAGCAACCTACCTAGCAGCTCACACACACACATGCAATCTCTGTGTTGTCACAAGCACATGAATAGTTCAGCTGTATATAAACAGCCCAGCAGCTGTCCTACCAGCTCTTCTAGCACATCCAAACTTATCCCAGCCGCACCACATCTTGAGCACACCAGCAAAATCATCTGCAGCTCCTTCACATTATCTCCACTAACCAAACCAACCAAATCATATCAATAGTTCAGTTGATAGCAGTTAACCATTCATCAGCTAGATCATAAAGAAGCAGATCAGGAAGTAAAGAGGAGCAGGCATGCCCCAAGAAGCAGGTTATATCAGAATCCAGAAGACAAGCTTCTCCACAGCCACAGGTTAAATAGGCAACATTAACAAAAGCATGCGTTCTTACCTTTTGCATTCCGGGAAAAATAAAAGGGTAGTATGCAAAGCAAGCAGATCCATCCACCCTTCAACTAGATTTTTATCTAGGAGGATTGGAAGGATCTGTTTCTCTCAGCCTTGCATAGAGGTGCTATGCAAAATCATCCTAGAGAATAAAAAGGCACAAGCAGTATCTGTTCTTATCCAATATTTTTGCCTCAGCCTATGCATCACAGGCTAAGCCAAGAAAGCAAGCATTATCTGTTCTTATCAGTTTATAATTAGACAGGAGACACCAAGATCCACAAGTAAAATCCAACAACGCCAAAATCATTTCTTAGTTGCTAATGAGCAACTAGATCATACTCAAGACATTAGCAGGGCATCAGTTTGTGTATTCTAACACATCTACTGTCCCATATCATTTGTACACATAATTTAGTCATCACCATAAGCAGCCATGATAATTCAACATACTACATGAATTCACCTGGGGTCCAGGAAATTAATCCCAGGCCAACCAAGTGGTACATAGTTGCAGCAAATCCACAACAATCAAGCAAACAAGCCCTCAGTTCACAAACTACAGAGATTCAGTTTCAGCAGTATAGCTACACTAGCATGTAAACAAGTTCACATGAACCACAAGTGGTTTCATACCCACAGATTATAAACAGCCAGCAGCCAATTGATTAAGCCAACCAACTTAAGCACAAGATATTGACCGAATTTGATCAAGGCTTTACCAGCACAAACAACACAGCAAGTCAATTCTGAGCATTTGCTTCTGCTCACTCGTAGGAACCAAGTAACCAGTATATTCAGTTCAGCAAATGGATGAACCAGGACAGCTACAAACAGATATCCTCTAGCAGAATTATACCCATATATATCATCAATACCACCTCATGACCATAAGCTTTCAATGATCAATTGAATGAACCAATACAACTACAGTCTAGTAGTAACCAGATAGCATTAGCTATGAGCACAAAAAGAAAAGAGGAATTGCTCACAGGGTAGTAGAGGCGTAGTCGCAGCCATCGACGCCGGGGTTGCGCCTACGGCACCGTCCAGCCGACATCGGGGACGAAGTAGCCGCCACACCACCAATTCACCGTCATCACAGCAGCCTGGCCGCGGTGGCGGCGGAAACACGCCGGCGATCGAGCCATCCGTGGGATAGGGTGGTCATGAGGCACGCGTGCGGGAAAGGAGGCGGCGCCGAGGTAGCGGCTGATGGCCGGGAGGTCCATGGTGAATCCACGCCAGGGAGCAGCGTCGAAGGAGGAGACCGGCGACGGTCGGAGCAGCAGCAGGCGACGGTAGACCCGCCGGTGACCACTAGGGTTTCGGGGTCGAGGCGACCGCGAGAGACAACGGAAATCAAATCGATTTGGACAGAGTGGTAGAGCTCGGCGAGGCGGTCCATAACCCCACCACACCGGCGTCGAGGAGGACCAGAGTCGGGTAGGAGTGAGAGGCGGCGCGGCGGAGCAATGGTCGCCTGGGCAGGAGCGAGAGGGACGAGAGAGGAGGAGGTCGTCGTGGAACTGTGGGGCTGGGTCGGGGTTGGGTTCACCTGACCCAACCTGACCAATTCGGCTGGGCCAGGTTTGGGCCAAACAAATTGAGCCAGCCCAACAGACCACTTGGTCTATTTGCATTCTTATTTTTTTTTTGTATTTGTTATTTTTAAGAAAATCTTTTAAAAATTTAAGTAAAATAAAAATAAGTCAATAAGTAGAAGTGAGTATCATAAAATGACCTCTATAAATAAAATAGAAAACAAATACTTAAAGTTTAAAAGAACAACAATATGAATTTCCTCTAAAGTTTTAAAAGACCAAATTTTAAATCTTAAAATATTAAAACCTAAAAACTAAGCTTATAATTTCTTGTTTC
Organism: Lolium multiflorum; assembly: GCA_030979885.1. Lineage (NCBI taxonomy): Eukaryota > Viridiplantae > Streptophyta > Magnoliopsida > Poales > Poaceae > Lolium > Lolium multiflorum. Next base: position 176,422,033 of record CM061752.1, read on the forward strand.
AATTCTTCACATGAAGAAGATATTAAATATTACTTCACCTTAAGATGCCATATAAAACAACAATTGTTTCTTAATGGTTATGTTTAATCACATGAAAATCCTAATTGATAAATACTTCAACTATTAATTAAAATCCTAAACCCTAATAGTATTTATCATATTTTACTAAGTCTTTTAAAAAGTAATATAATGTTAAACTCATTATTGTTTCTATCTCAAAGTTGTTAATGATTTCAAATCTATCACCAATTCTTATTTTAAGAATTGTAACACAAATTAAAAACCTAGTTCTAATATAAGTAAGAACTTTGGTCCCATTATTTTATGTGATCATTCCATAATAGAACCAACTCTAAAACCCTAGGGGTTTAGCCCATGTGATCATAGCCACTTCACCTTTACATATAAGACCTTAATAAACAACCAATGAGTGCATACTCATGATCCACTAAAATAAAACTTGGAACAATTCACGTGAGACCATCATTTCAAGTCTTTATTTTTGGTTAATACCTATATGATCCACTAGTGCCACCTAGGTATAAACCCTACTTTGATACCACAGGTTAGCACTATTGATCACCATGCTTATATACCACACCATTGGAATCCTCCTAAACCATCAAACCCTAGAAGAACCATGGAGATCAATCCTAGTACCAATATCTTGTGTAGTAATACACATCACGTGCTCCTATTCCACTGAACCCTATTAAGGAAGTGATAAACCATCTAGTTTAGAAGCCATTAAGCATTACTTAGTGAAACAATTGTGAAGCCATAGTAAACCCTAACTGATAACAACACTTTGACCATCATTCTTTGATATGATACCCATAATCAAACATAGTAATAAATTTGCTAATACTTGCTATGTTTATACCAATTCTGTTTAAGAACCCAACTAGTTCCTATTAGAGAACTAAATGAATCAAATAAGTAAACCCTAGAAGCCATAGCTCCTAATTATAGTAGTTCTTGTTCTTATTTAACCTGTTCTTCAAAAGTTATTCTTTTAAAGTACAAATGTCAATCAAACCTTAGAAGCCTAATCCTTCTTTGAAATACTCATTATTTCTTAAACAACATGTTCTTCAAAAGTTATTCTTTTGAAGTATAGTATAAGTTATCATCAACCATGTTCGGTAGAACTTAAAATTGACAACTGTTCCTTACATATTATTCCATCACTATTCTTTATGTGTATGATTGTTATGATGTCTTATATCACTTGGTTATGATGCTAATATAACCAAACCCTAATAAGAACCTTGTTTGAAAATCATTCTAAAAGTGCAACCAACCCTAAAGAAATCTTTACAACTCATACATCCTAAATCATCGAGGTTAGGTCACGCTTAGAGCGATTGCATCTCATACTTATGCATTATTGCATCCTTGCCAATCTTTTAAACATCGTCCTTACCGGACGATGATGCTATTTCAGAATTTGGAGTTATTGCGTATCGAAGACCTTGCCTGCATAATCTTGCAGTCAAGAAAGGCAAGTTCATCGCTTGCTCATGTCATTTGAGTATTTTTACCAAATTACTTGCAAAGTACTATGTTTATCACTATTGCATAAAAAGCAAAACCACTATTTTCATAACTATGAATATGACTATGTGGTGGGCAATGGAACCATGGATTGTGTTGATATGGTGGAGGTTCCATTGCAAGGGTTTATATCCATCTAGGATTAAACAACAAATGTCGTCTGATTCTTGTGCCGTAATACCCGTGTTAACCATAAGATCTGGAGTGGGACGGAATAGTCAATTGTATTTCCACCTCTTGTACATCAACGGATGCGCTTTACCGTAGACCCTTGATCCAAGAGAGGACAAGTGGTACCCTTGATCCAAGAGAGGTAGGGTGGGGGTCCCGATAAAGTCCCCACGGTAATTGCGGTATATGATGGGTTGCAGCTACCGGCGAAGGAGTTCATGGTAGAGACCTGAACTGTTGTCGTGGTCGGGGTCCGTCCCTAAGGGGTGTAAGTGGACCGACGAGGACCCGTGGTCGGAGTTTGCAACAACGGGTGGGTGTATGAGGCAGCGGAGAATATGATTGGCTATGACCTTATACCGGGCCTCACACCATAGGAAGTGTGGACGGGTTGCGCGCCGTTGGCACCAAGGTTAAGATCTCTTGGGTAAAGCAACACACCTCTGCAGAGTGTAAAGAACCGTGACCCGTCACTCCTGTTGGGATATGGAATCAACGCGGGAAAGGAGCTCCATGAAGTTCTAGTAAACCGGTGAAGGTGACGGACATAGTTCTTCCGAATAAAAGCAACCTTTTGAAGAAATGGTTATGAAAACCTGCATTGGTATTAGACTTTCGGTCTAATGCCGTAGCTAGTGCATTAAAACACCTCTTTCCTATAATGAACTTGTTGAGTACGCTCGTACTCATCCCACTCTTAAATCCCCGCTTAGATATGGAAGCATCGAAGGAGGATCTACAACTCAAAGACCGAGGAGTCAACAACTACTTCAAGGGACAAGACCCGAGGAGTCAGATACCACACACACAACAATGATAAAACCTAGCTTAGCCAGAAAGGAACTAGTTTCCTAAACCTAGCTCCTATTTAGCTAGAATCTATTCATAGCCTCTTTAGCTAGTTAAACACTCTACAAATAGAGTTCGTAATAAGGTTAGACTACGAGTTGTTCTTCTGGAGTTTATTTGCAGTTTTACCTCATTGTAATGTAGGAGGCTGTGATGATCTTATGTAATAGAGTCAATATTGTAATTCTATAGACATGCCTTGGACCCGCATATGTTTCTGTTGTACCACTCTGAGCGATATAATACTAGTGGAACGGTGTTTCATTGGTGTTATATCAGACTTGCATACTACACCATGCAGTGGTATGTCGGGTCACCACACTTGGTCCAGAATTTTTACTTCTTATCGTAAAACTGAACCTCAAATGACTCTAAGTTTGCTCCTTAGTAATTTTTATTTTGGTCTTATGATTCGCTATAGATATGCCTTGGATGCTCTAGTAGGAGGAGATTTCCTTCATTGCAATGGGGATCAAGCTTTTAATGCCATAAAGAAGTTGGTTGCATCACATGATTCAGCTAATAACTTTGATTCAGCCTTATTAGCATTTATAATAGATTAAACACTCTTGAGACAAGTGCATCTCGCTTAAATGAAAATTATGGATATATTCGTAACCGTCTTGATCAAGTTTTAGTGAACTCTGAACCTTCATTATGGGATCCTACTATTAAAATTGCTATCGGTGACCAAACTCTTCATGCTAATTGTGATATTATGTCTGAATTTTGCCTAATGCCTAAGAGAATTCATGAATCTTTGAAACTTTGGGGATTTGTTGAAGGGGGAGAGGAATAACTCTTATTGATAACTCCGTTATAATTCCTAAAGGAATAGCTGCGGGTGTGCATACAACCATTCTTGGTAGAACAATATCCATTGATTATCTTGTTATTGAATGCGCAGGAACAGGACAAATCACACTCGGAAGATCCCTGCTGAAACTATTGGGAGCAGTCATAGACATGGGAGAAGGCACCCTAAAAGTCGCCTCTACACCCGGGGGTAGCCATATATTCCCTAAGCCAAAGAGTAAGAAAAAGAACAAGAAAGGTAAGGGTAAAGCCCAAGGTAATGTCGATGCTTCATCTCTGGATAATACTTGATTTACACTTTCTGCGCCTAGCTGAAAGGCATTAAAGAAAAGCGCTTATGGGAGACAACCCGTGTTTTTACTACAGTATTTTTGTTTTATATTTGAGTCTTGGAAGTTGTTTACTACTGTAGCAACCTCTCCTTATCTTAGTTTTATGTTTTGTTGTGCCAAGTAAAGTCTTTGATAGTAAGGTTCATACTAGATTTGGATTACTGCGCAGAAACATTTCTTTGCTGTCACGAATCTGGGCCTAATTCTCTGTAGGTAACTCAGAAAATTATGCAAATTTACATGAGTGATCCTCAGATATGTACGCAACTTTCATTCAATTAGGGCATTTTCATTTGAGCAATTCTGGTGCCTCAATAAAATCCATCTTTACGGACTGTTCTGTTTTGACAGATTCTGCCTTTTATTTTGCATTGCCTCTTTGCTATGTTGGATGAATTTCTTTGATCCATTAATGTCCAGTAGCTTTATGCAATATCCAGAAGTGTTAAGAATGATTGTGTCACCTCTGAACATGTTAATTTTTATTGTCCACTAACCCTTTAATGAGTTGTTTCAAGTTTGGTGTGGAGGAAGTTTTCAAGGATCAAGAGAGGAGTATGATACAATATGATCAAGGAGAGTGAAAGCTCTAAGATTGGGGATGCCCCGGTGGTTCACCCATGCATATATTAAGAAGACTCAAGCGTGGGGATTCCCAAGGCATCCCTTCTTCATCGACAACATTATCGTGTTCCTCCCCGAAACTATATTTTTATTCATCACATCTTATGTACTTTGCTTGGAGCGTCTGTTTGTTTTTGTTTTTGTTTTTGTTTTTGTTTGAATAAAATGGATCCTAGCATTCATTGCGTGGGAGAGAGACACGATCCGCTGTTGCATATGGACAAATATGTCCTTAGGCTTTACTCATAGTATTCATGGCGAAGTTGAATCTTCTTCGTTAAATTGTTATATGGTTGGAATCGGAAATGCTACATGTAGTAATTCTAAAATTTCTTGGATAATGTGATACTTGGCAATTGTTGTGCTCATGTTTAAGCTCTTGCATCATATACTTTGCACCCATTAATGAAGAAATACATAGAGCTTTAAAAATTTGGTTTGCATATTTGGTCTCTCTAAAGTCTAGATAATTCTAGTATTGAGTTTTGAACAACAAGGAAGACGGTGTAGAGTCTTATAATGTTTACAATATGTCTTGTATGTGAGTTTTGCTGCGCCGGTTCATCCTTGTGTTTGTTTCAAATAAACCTTGCTAGCCTAAACCTTGTATCGAGAGGGAATACTTCTCATGAATCCAAAATCCTTGAGCCAACCACTATGCCATTTGTGTCCACCATACCTACCTACTACATGGTATTTCTCCGCCATTCCAAAAAATTGCTTGAGTGCTACCTTTAAAATTCCATCATTCGCCTTTACAATATATAGCTCATGGGACAAATATCTTAAAAACTATTGTGGTATTGAATATGTAATTATGCACTTTATCTCTTATTAAGTTGCTTGTTGTGCGATAACCATGTTTCTGGGGACGCCATCAACTATTCTTTGTTGAATATCATGTGAGTTGCTATGCATGTACGTCTTGTCTGAGTAAGAGAGATCTACCACCTTAATGGTTGGAGCATACATATTGTTAGAGAGAACATTGGGCCGCTAACTAAAGCCATGAATCATGGTGGAAGTTTCAGTTTGGACATATATCCTCAATCTCATATGAGAACATTAATTGTTGCCACATGCTTATGCATTAAAGAGGAGTCCATTATCTGTTTTCCATGTTGTCCTGGTATGGATGTCTAAGTTGAGAATAATCAAAAGCGAGAAATCCAAAATGCGAGCTTTCTCCTTAGACCTTTGTGCATGGAGGTACCCCATTGTGACACTTGGTTAAAACATGTGTATTGTGATGATCCGGTAGTCCAAGCTAATTAGGACAAGGTGCGGGCACTATTAGTATACTATGCATGAGGCTTGCAACTTGTAAGATATAATTTACATAACTCATATGCTTTATTACTACCGTTGACAAAATTGTTTCATGTTTTCAAAATAAAAGCTCTAGCACAAATATAACAATCGATGCTTTCCTCTTTGAAGGACCATTCTTTTTACTTTTATGTTGAGTCAGTTCACCTATTTCTCTCCACCTCAAGAAGCAAACACTTGTGTGAACTGCATTGATTCCTACATACTTGCATATTGCACTTGTTATATTACTTTACATTGACACTATCCATGAGATATACATGTTATAAGTTGAAAGCAACTGAAACTTAATCTTCCTTTGTGTTGCTTCAATACCTTTACTTGATTTATTGCTTTATGAGTTAACTCTTATGCAAGACTTATTGATGCTTGTCTTGAAGTACTATTCATGAAAAGTCTTTGCTTTATGATTCGGTTGTTTACTCATGTCATTACCATTGTTTTGATGCATTCATTACATATGCTTACAATAGTATGATCAAGGTTATGATGGCATGTCACTTGAAATTATCTTTGTTATCGTTTGCTCGGACGAGAGAACTAAGGGATGCTATACGTCCGACGTATCGATAATTTCTTATGTTTCATGCTACATTATTGATGATATCTACATGTTTTATACACATTATATGTTGTATTTATGCATTTTCCGCACTAACATATTAACAAGATGCCGAAGAGCCAGTTGCTGTCTGCTTTTGGTTTCAGAAATCCTAATAACGAAATATTCTCGAATTGGACGAAATCAACGCCCGGGGTCCTATTTTGCCACGAAGCTTCCAGAAGACCGAAGGAGAGTCGAGTGGGGCCACGAGGTGGCAGACACCCAGCGCGCGCCGTGCCCCGCGCCGGCATGTCCCTGGGCCTCGTGCCGCCTCTTCCGCCCTTCCGCCTACAAATAGCCTCCGTCGCGAAACCCCGCATCGAGAGCCACGATACGGAAAACCTTGCAGCCGCCGCGCCAATCCCATCTCGGGGGATTCGAGATCGCCTCCGCACCTGCGGAGAGGGGATTCATCTCCCGAGGACTCTTCACCGCCATGGTCGTTTCCGGAGTGATGAGTGAGTAGTTCACCCTGGACTATGGGTACATAGCAGAGCTAGATGGTTGTCTTCTCCTCATTGTGCTTCATTGTTGGATCTTGTGAGCTGCCTAACATGATCAAGATCATCTATCTATAATTCTATATGTTGTGTTTGTCGGGATCTGATGGATAGAGAATACTATGTTATGTTAATTATAAAGTTATTACCTATGTGTTGTTTATGATCTTGCATGCTCTCCGTTATTAGTAGAGGCTCCGGCCAAGTTTTTCTCTAACTCCAAGTGGGAGTATTTATGCTCGATAGTGGGTTCATGCCTCCATTAAATCTGGGACAGTGACAGAAAGTCTAAGGTTGTGGATGTGCTGTTGCCACTAGGGATAAAACATTGATGCTATGTCCGAGGATGTAGTTATTGATTACATTACGCACCATACTTAATGCAATTGTCTGTTGTTTTGCAACTTAAGGGGTTCGGATGATAACCTGAAGGTGGACTTTTTAGGCATAGATGCCGGATAGCGGTCTATGTACTTTGTCGTAATGCCCAATTAAATCTCACTATATTTATCATATCATGTATGTGCATTGTTATGCCCTCTCTATTTGTCAATTGCCCGACTGTAATTTGTTCACCCAACATGCTTTTATCTTATGGGAGAGACACCTCTAGTGAACTGTGGACCCCGGTCCTATTCTTTACATCTGAAATACAATCTACCGCAATACTTGTTCTTTACTGTTCTTCGTAAACAATCATCTTCCACACAATACGGTTAATCCTTTGTTACAGCAAGGTGAGATTGACAACCTCACTTGCTGGGCAAAGTACTTTGGTTGTGTTGTAGTTCCACGTTGGCGCCGAATCCCGGTGTTGCGCCGCATTACATTCCGCCACCATCAACCTTCAACGTGCTTCTTGGCTCCCCTGTTCGATAAACCTTAGTTTCTTTCTGAGGGAAAACTTACTGTTGTGCGCATCATACCTTCCTCTTTGGGTTCCCAACGGACGTGTCATCTACGCGCATCAGGCCCCCTATGGCCGCGCGGCCCTATGGTGGCGGCGCCTCGTCGCCCCACTTCGTAACCCTTTGGTGTTCTGGAAGCTTCGTGGAAAAATAAGACCCTGGCGTTGATTTCGTCCAATTCCGAGAGTATTTTGTAGGATTTCTGAAACCAAAAACAGCAGAAAACAGAATGGCTCTTTCATCTGGTCAATAGGTTAGTGCCGGAAAATGCATAATAATGACATAAAGTGTGTATAAAACATGTGAGTATCATCATAAAAGTAGCATGGAACATAAGAAATTATAGATACGTTTGAGACGTATCAGCACCCTTTCTCCGCCGCAAGCACATCCCTTATCGCATACACACAACCTACGCAATGATGAACCGCGCCAGCGCCGGCCAGTTCTCTCCACCACCTCCAGCACCGCAGGAGTTCGACGTCGACCCAGAAGCTGCAGAGAATGAAGCGTGGGAGGAGGTGGCGCTGCCGGACACCATAGCGGTGGTCGACGCTGCCACAATAGAAGAGGTGCGGCGGCACCAGGCAGAGGAGATGGGTGAGCGGTGGCATGTAGAGCGGGACCACCTGCGCATGGAGCGTGAGCGGCGGGAGGCGATGGAGGAGCGGCGGGAGGGGGGACGCTGGAGCGTCAGCGGCGGGAGGCGCTAGAGCAGCAGCTGTGGGAGGAGGCGGCGACAGCATAGGTGGCCTGGGCGGCGGAGCCAGATGCGTTGGCGGCGGCTGTGGCGGCGCAAATGGAGGAGGAGGAGGAGGACGACGATGACGACGACGAGGCAGAGGCGGAGGAGGACGACGGCGACGACTTCGACTGGTCCGACGACTACGGGCCGGACCCGGAGGAGGCGGTGGCTCAGCAACAAGCGCTCGTCGAGTCGTTTAAGACACAGAAGAAGTTGTAGGACGATGCCCGTGCCTGCGAAGATGAGCAGATTCGTCGCGCCGTCAAACTCCCCCTCCAGGCGGCGCAACTGGGGAGGGCACGCGACGACGCGCTGATCGAGCACCAACGTCTTCTCTTCACGCTCCATAGGGAGAGGTGGCGCGCGGAGCAGGAGCTGCGGCGGAGGGGAGGCGACGATGCGGTGGGGCCGTCGAACGCACCTCCGGACGGCCATTAGGCTAGGATTAGATAATCTAGCCGTTTTCATTCAAACTTGTAAAATATAATCAATTTTGAGTGAAAACCTTTATTTTTGTGCACTTCTATTTATTCGGGGGCGTGGCTGGGGAGCGACGTCTCCCAAATGTGGCACGAATAAAATGCGTCCCCCAAACACTCGATCCGGCACTGCTTGGGGAACGATTTGGGGGGATGCGGTTGGAGATGCTATTCAGAACGCAGAGTCAAAAAATGCGTCTGGGATCAGGACCAGCGGTCCAACGCATAGTGATTGGCCGTTCGTGGAGACGCAAACACGACACATATTTGTGCCTCAGATCCATCTCCATGGACGATGCACGGTCACACCGAGTGTCCGCGTGTTGTTCTCGCAGGCCCGCTTGGCAGCAACCTGTTTCGAGCGCATCCCTTCTGCGGCAGTCGCTTCGGCGGTCATTGCTTTAGCGTCTGCGCTGCAGGCTTCGCCATCAATGGCAGCGCTTCCTCTTCTGCACCAGGACTAGCGGGCGGCGACTGAGCTTCTGCGCCGCCATCAATGGCATCGTCTCTCGCGCGCCCTTCCTTTAAAATTCCACGGGCATTGTCCCTACCAATGCCCACACCAACAACACGTCTGCGCACCACCGCGCTCCGCCGCATCCACCATGGGAAGAAAAAAAGCACGACTCTAAGGCGTTCGGCAGCGGCACCAAGAAGGACGTGTTGGTGAACAGGGTGCCGCTCCCCGTCGATATGGCGTGGGTGCTGCACGCCAACTGGGTGGCATGCGATCGCTGGAGGAACGTGCACCTTCCTGGCGGCGGCTGGCGGCTTAGATACCGCTGGGTGCCTGTCCCACCGGTGCCTCGTCGCGAGCCGGAGAGGAGCACCGAGATCTGGCGCGGGCGGGCTTACCTACCGCCAGACCTTCGCGATGATCGAGCCTTCGCCGTCAGCTCATGTTAGTAGCACGCCTAGCGTCATACCGAGGAGGATCCGAGGAGGAAGGCGGGCTTCCTCCGTGACCGAGACTTCCCGTTCGTGCACCCGCCGCCGCCTCATTGTCAAACACGGCACCCGCTGGCGCCTCCACAAGACGACGACGAGGAGGAGGCGAAGGATGACAGCGATGTCTTCATTGCTTGCGTCTTCCACGACTGGAAGACGACCATGGCGGAGGGCCGGAAGTTCGACTTCCCGCCAACCTTGACCGACGAGGAGATCGAGAGGCATGACGTCCTCGTCTCGCGGGCGGACCGGCAGGTGCAGCCACCACTGCCACGGTGTGCCACCGACATCATGCCGCCTGGCCTCATGAAGGAACAAGCCCTACAATAGGCGCTGCAGAACTCGGCCCCGCACCCATCGCCGCCTCCACCTCCACCGTTCAACCCGTGGACTCCTCCACCTCCACCTCCACCACCGGCGGCACCAGCGTACGTTCCACCAGTTCCCAACTGGTCGTGGCAGGTACCGGACTTCGTCGTGCTCGACGACGGCAAGGAGTAGGCTAGGGCTTTTAGTTTTTATATTTTATATTTTCATTTTATCATTATGTAAAAACACTGCGAACCGAAAAAAATTGCGTCGTGTCGTTGGGGGCAGCGCCTGACGCAAACGGACGCGCGGTCAGCTTCGACCATTTCGACCGACGCAAACGAACGCGCTTGGACAATTTGGATGCCCGTTTTGCGTTGCCTCATCGGAGATGCCCTTATGTGCTAGAAATTCTTGATTGATCAAGTAAGAGAATGTTGGAATTAATCTTGACTAACAACCAACAAAAATAAAACAGAAATTGGTCCACCACGTAAAAACTTAAGGAGGGAGCCTTGATCGGAGGACTCCTAAGAAGCCAACTTTTTGTCCCGGTCCCTAGCCCCAACACCTCATATAAAAAAAGCAGATACACGGTGATAACCACCTAACAGCTCCAGCCGCGTCCCCCAAAGCACCCCCAAAGGGATTTGGGGCGCGTCGAACCAAAAAACCGTTCCAGCCGCGTTCCCTAAAGCCCATTTTTATTTGGCGCGCCCCGATACGGTGTCCGGCGCCCCGAGCCCGTCCCTGTCCCACAGGGGACGCTCCGGGCACGCCGGACACAATGAAAAGCGAGACGGGCTCCCCCATGTCGGCGACTATTTGCATAAACCGTTGGTTCGCGCCTTTTTTCTCGTCGCTCCTTCCTTCCTGCGCCTCCCACCCCACCGCCGCCGGGATTTCCCGGCCGTTTGGGCGTCGATCTCGCTGAGTCGGCACCGTTGTCGCGGCTGGGGCTCCCGCCGGTCGTCGCCGCCGCTTGCTGGCGCGTCCCAACGCGCCACAACCGCCCCACCTCCGCACGTAAGGTGCTCGACGACTTGCTGTAGGCGCGATTGGCCGCTGTTTGTTGCGTCGTCTGCCTCGGCGCAATTTTAACCATTGATTTTTCTTTAGCCATGGACAGCGATGATGAGATGCTTGCCCTGCTGCTGGAGGACGAGCAAGCCTTCGATGACGACCTGCGGGAGCATTTGCTGATCATCGCGTCCCTCCAGGACATGGTTGACGCTGAGGCGGAGAAGAGGAAGAGGCCGCGCCGCGGAGGATCAAGGCCGGGAAGAAGGAAGTCGAAGCCCCAGAGGATGGAGGGGCATGCCATGCTACACAACGACTACTTCGCCGATGATGCAACACATGCCGACAATTTTCGGCGCCGGTAGGATGAGCAAGGGGCTGTTCATGAATATCCTCCACGGCGTTCGAGAGTTCGACCCCTACTTCAAGCTCAAGCTCGACGCTGTAGGCGTTGTCGGGTTCTCGTCCATTAAGTGCACCGCAGCCATGAGGATGCTTGCATACGGAGCACCTGCCGATACACAGGACGACTACCTTCGCATGAGTGAGTCTACTGCCATTGAGTGCATGTACAAGTTTTACCGAGCTGTGGTGGGAAAGTTTGGCAAATACTATTTGAGAGGGCCAACTGAGGAAGAGACTGCAAGGATCATGGCACAAAATGCTGCCGAGGATTCGGAATGCTTGGAAGCATCGATTGCATGCACTGGCATGGAAGAACTGCCCGTTTGCTTGACAAGGTATATACAAAGGCGTCATGGATATTGCAGTGTGGTGCTTGAAGTGTGGCAGATTATGACATGTGGATTTGGCATTCTTTGTTTGGCATGGCGGGATCACACAATGACATCAACGTGTTGCAGCAGTCTCCGGTGTTCAGCAGACTAGTGGAAGGGCATGCTCCACCATGCAACTATGAGATCAATGGCCACGAATATACCAAAGGCTATTATCTAGCCGATGGTATATATCCAAAATGGGCCACTTTTGTCAAAACAATCTCGAATCCATCAGGTCTGAAGAATTCTTACTTTGCTATGCGATAGGAGGCTTGCATGAAGGATGTCGAGCGGACATTTGGTGTGCTTCAAGCACAATTTGCCATTGTCCGGTACCCTGCTCTAAGCTGGTCTCACGACCAAATGTGGGAGGTGATGCAGGCTTGTGTGATCATGCAAAACATGATCATCGAGGATGACCGCAAGAATCATGCTAGGTCACATGTTGGTCCCTATGAGTGTGAAGGCCCTCTTGTGGAGGTTGATCATGAGTTGCCTGCAGATTTTGCTGATTTTCTCGCCATGCACGCAGGGATCCGTGACAATAATGTTCATGAACAACTTCAAGCTGATCTCGTTGAGCATTTGTGGAGGATCAAAGAAAATACCGTGGCACCTTGATCTAGCATCTAGCCATATTTATTATATTTGTTTACTTGATTTATTGTTTGTTGTAATTTAATTTGAAAACAATTCTTGCAAATATTTTTATTCATATGCTATATTTGATAAATGGTTCTGTGTTAAAAAGAAGTATTTTAAATGTTTGGGAGCGGCATTTGGAGGACGCGGCTGGAGAGCGACGTCCCCCAAAGACGACACGAACAAAACACATCCCCCAAACGCTCAATCCGACGCGGACGCGGCTGAAGATGCTCTAAACTACCCAATCCTGAAATGGTGATGAAGACAGTCTCCATCGCCGCCAATCGCCGGCCACCAGGATGACAATGCTGGCAGCACCATGGACGTCCACCTCACCCGACGAGATGCGTCCCTATAATAGCATCTACCTTGACAAGCTAGGAGCCCATCTTCCTCCATGGAGGGCATGGGCTATTGATTCTTATTACGAGTAATACATTCTAATTATGAGATTAGATCTTAATGTTGTTTATCCTAAAGCATTAAATCTAACATCAAACACTTGTGAAGCCTTTTTTTTCAGAGGGAAAGGGCCAAGCTCTGGCTCCATTTGAAGAAAGAATTTTACACAGTTTAACAGTTTTCCAACGCACGCACTACATATTAAAATGCAGGACCAGAGAGAACGTGCTCCCAGGATTTTTTTAAACGGCCTACTATAGCGGAAAGTATTTTATGCACATGAGCATCAGTTCTCCTGACTTTTGAAAACCATATTTCTTGTCTTCCAATTTTTTTGAAATCAAATACGTACATACATATAAATATTTCGAAAGTGTGCTAGGAATTTTGAAGAAAATATGTTGCATTTTGAGCTATACAAAAAACAAAAATTTCTAACAAATATATGGCCCTATAAACAGCCACAAATTTGTTTTCTTTCTCTAGCTCAAAGTACAACGTAATTTCTACCGAAACTTCACACGAGTATTCACGACATGTGTATGTATACATGAAATAAATTTAATGATTTTTTGAAACACAAAAATATAATTTTAAATATTTTTTAAACGAGAGCACCGGTACTCATTTGCACCAAATTCACGTCCCTACTATAGGAGGCTAGGTAAACAAAGGAAAACAAGCAATGTACTGAAAGAAAACTAACAACAAAAGAGCTGGGCAGGCGAAGCTTTTGTGCAGCAACGGCAGCATGAGCCCATGACCTTGAGCATATGCCCATCATCAACTAGCTTGATTCCTTCTTCCACCAGACGATTATTGGTTAGTACAAATCTTCGAGGCTATAGCTTGGATCAACATCATCTTCTAGGTGGGCACCCTTAGCCAGCACAAGATCAGTTTTACCCAGTTTCTTCAGCGTCTGCCAGGATCCGGCCAGAGCAAAGGAGGAGGATTCTGAGCTAGCTGCTAGCTCCAGCCTCCCCAGTCACAGTCGCTCTGCCCATTTTTCCTCTTGTGTCCTCCAAGAAGGACCTGCCACTAGTATGGCATATATGCCATCTTCCTCGAGATGCTCTGCATGCGAGGCCAGGGTGTGTGAAGTGTGAAGCCTTTTTCAAAAAATAATAGATCGATCTCAAGGCCTCTAGGGTTCCCGGGTTCCTCTCGTGGCGATCACGAGAGTCTCTCTATTCAATGACGGAAGTCACCCACGCGGTTGAGGATCTGTCCTGCGCTGATTGTGCCCCTGCGTTCCCTGGTGGAGTTGCATGGAGAAGGATACAGGCAAGAGGAAGGAGGAGGCTGCAGATCGATTCCCGTCGGCAACGCCGGATTCAGAGGAAAACACACCTAAATTGGTGATGGATGATCAAGCAGGTGGCTCAGGTACATTTGATTTCGATAAAGATGTAATAAAGATGTAGCGGATAGATTTGAAGGATTGAATCTATGTGGAGAGGAGGAGATAGACCTAGATTTTTCGGAGGAAATTGAGGACCTTATTGGTGAGGTTCACTGGCTGACGCTGTTTAGGGTTCATACACCTAAGCCGTCTAGCTATGTTCAAATCAATGAGGAATGTCTGGGCATCTGCACAAGATGTTAGTTTCAAAACAATGGGGCCTAATCTATTTCTAGTTGAGTTTTAATGCTTGGGAGATTGGAATAGAGTGATGGAAAGTGGACCATGGTTATTTCGTGGAGCAGCTGTGGTGCTTGCAAATATGATGGATTTTCTAATGTCCAGGATTATAAGCTCGACAAGGTACCTGTTTGGGCAAGAATTCAGGGTCTACCTGAAGGACTGATGAAGAAGAAGGATTTAGCAGAGAAAGTGGCAAAGAAGGTCGGAGAACCACCCTTCAAGGTAATTGTCAATGAGGGACGAATAAATCCTTCACAGTATCTTCGTGCTAGAGTTCATCTAGACCTGAGTAAACCATTGGTTCGGTTTGTGCCAATAAATCTCAAGGAAAGGAAAAAAAATGTCCAGTACAATATGAGAAGCTACCAGATTTTTGTAAATTCTGTGGGATAATTGGACATGATGTCACAGAGTGTGGAGATGGGGTGCATGAGGAAGATAAGTGCCAGTGGGGTGATTGGCTCTTAGTGAATTTCGAGGTGAATATACCCACTAATGCTGGTCGGGAGGTGGAAATCGTGGTGGTTTTGGAGGGAGGGGAAGAGGTAGAGGCAGACAGTCAGGTTTGCCGAATGAGAAGGAAGCAGATGATATGGAATGGGGTGCTGAGGACCTAAATAATGGGCCTCGGGCTGCTAGGAAAAGGCAAAACTCAAGTGATGGCCAGATAAATGGAAATAAGGGAGCTCCTCCGTCGGGATCAGTGGCTCACCAAGTACTTCTATTGGAGAATGGCCAAACAAATAACACGAATGATGGAGTGCTTTCTACCCCACATAAGGTACAAGCTCCAAAGAGTCATAAAAGAGTGGTTGATGGAGTGGAAATTCTCATTGATATGGAATCGGCGACCTCCACACGGGAGGATCGCCGGGAGCAATGAAATTTCGAAGGATGGAACTGCTAGGGACTGAAAAGTCGCCCGGCAGTTCGTGCGCTTCTGGATATTCAGAAGCAATCTGATCCAGATGTGGTCTTTCTGTCTGAGACCCATTTGAATAAAGTTAGGGCAGGGAAATTGATGCAAAAAAATGGGCTTTCATCACATGCTTATTCATGAGAGGGATGTAAGAAGTGGAGGGTTACTGATGATGTGGAAAAAAGAAGTGAAAGTAGTAGAAAGGAGTGTGACTAATCGACATATTGATGTCACTATAGACTCGTGATCAGTTTGGCGTATTACTGGGGTTTATGGAGAACCTGACTGGAGATATAAGGAGCAAACCTGGACAGATCTGAGAAATTTGTTTCTCGGTAATACAATGCCATGGGTGTTAGTAGGAGATTTCAATGAAATATTATTTGATGGTGAGAAGGAAGGAGGTCTTCCAAGGCCGCAAAGGTATATGCAAAATTTCCGTGATGCTCTAGAAGACTGTCAACTGGAAGATATGGCCTACATAGGAGACCGGTTTACCTAGAGGCGGGGAAGTATAAGGGAATGGCTAGACAGTTCAATATGTAATAGAGAGTGGAATCTATTGTTCCCTCTCTCAGGATCGATTAATGAAGAGATGACAAAGTCGGATCATAGACCTGTTCTTATCGATACGGTTTTTTATGAAGGGGTAGAAGCTCCCAACCCAAAGTCTGGTAAAAGGTTTGAGGCTAGGTGGCTGAATGAGCCTTCAGTTGATGAGATTGTAAAAGGGGTGTGGGAAAGAGCGAAACAATCTAATCAACGACTGATCAACATTCTAGCTGATATGCACACAGACTTACATGGATGGGATCGCAAGGTCTTGAAAGGGCCGAAGAAAAGGATTGATCGACTGGAAAATAAACTGGAAGATTTGCGCCGAGGGCCAATGATTGATGATGCTCTGTTATGACAACAAGAAATTCTAGTGTTGTTGGAAAATCTATTTGAGCAAGAGGAAGTTATGTAGTTACAACGTGGGCGTGCAAATTGGCTTTGGCAGGGGGACAGAAATACGAATTTCTTCCACCACTTTGCCTCGAAGAGAAAGAAAAGGAATATGATTAAATCGCTGCATACAGAAAATGGGATATTGTGGAAGAAATAAATGATCTATCTAATTTCATTGGTGGCTACTTTGGAGAGTTGTTCACGTCGGGCGTTGGAGATCCGATGCAGTCTGCTGGATAAAGTGAAACACAAAGTGACACAGGAGATGAATGAACGGCTCTTGGCTCCGTTTACTGCGGAGGAAGTTAAGAAAGCGTTATTCAGTATAGGCGATCTGAAGGTGCCCGGACCTAATGGACTGCATGTTATTTTTTACAAGCGGTTCTGGCCGATGGTGGAGGAGGATCTTGTAGCAGAGGTTTTACAATCACTTAATTCAGGAAAAATTCCTAAGGGTTGGAATGATACAGTTATTGTGCTAATACCGAAGAATGATGATCCAAAAAAGGTAACGGAATATTGACCAATTAGCTTATGTAATGTTATCTATAAAGTGATAAGTAAGTTGTTGGCAACTCGGTTGAAGGGAGTTCTGCCAGAGATCATTGGGGAACAACAATCAACTTTTGTTCCCGGTAGGATCGTTACTGGTAATATTCTTATTGCATATGAATGTGTCCATACTATTAAAAGGAAAACAGGGAAACAAGGACTTTGTGCAGTAAAATTGGATATGCACAAAGCATATGATAGAGTTGAATGGAAGTTTCTGAAGGAGATGATGGTGAAGTTGGGCTTTGATATTCGGGGGATCGATCTGATGATGGAGTGTGTATCGTCAGTGCGCTATCGTGTACGGTTTAATTCACATGAAACTGATCAGTTTACACCTATGAGGGGTCTCAGG
The DNA here is from genome assembly GCA_030979885.1 of Lolium multiflorum. Classification (NCBI taxonomy): domain Eukaryota; kingdom Viridiplantae; phylum Streptophyta; class Magnoliopsida; order Poales; family Poaceae; genus Lolium; species Lolium multiflorum. Next base: position 176,439,475 of record CM061752.1, read on the forward strand.
CAGGGGGATCCATTATCCCCGTACCTCTTCTTGATCTGTTCGGAAGATCTATCAAGCTTGTTATCACATGCAGAGGAGATAGGCGTTATTACGGGAGTGAAAGTCTGCCGAGATGCGACGTCCGTCTCGCACCTCTTGTTCGCAGATGACTCACTAATTCTTATGAAGGTGGATGAATATAATGCAAAGGGCCTTCGTGATATTCTAAATTCTTATTGTGAATCCTCGGGACAGTTGGTAAGTGTTGCAAAATCAAGTGCGTTCTTCAGTCCTAACACACTAGTGGAATTAAGAGCAGAAATTCGAACTATATTGAATATTATGATGGAGGCGATCTCAGATAAGTATCTGGGTCTGCCATCCATTGTGGGGGCATATCGGAGTGATGTTTCAAGTACTTGGTTGAGAGGATTCTAGAACTAATAAATGGTTGGAAGAATAAAACTTTGTACATGGCAGGAAAGGAAGTTCTTCTTAAAGCAGTGGCACAATCAATGTCAGTCTTTGCGATGTCTGTATCCAAAATTCTGAAAAGCATATGTAAAGGAATCACGGATGCTATCTCGCAGTTCTGGTGGGGTGATGATGCCAATGCAAAGAAGATACATTGGTTTACATGGTGGAAGTTGTGTATTCCAAAAAAGAGGGGTGGACTTGGTTTTCGTGACCCACATTGCTTTAATTTATCTATGTTACCAAAACAAGTGTGGAAGTTATTATGTGAGCCTGAATCACTTTGTGCAAGAGTACTCCGAGAAAAATACTATCCTCACGGTAAATTGTTGAAGGCTAAGATGAAGAGTGGAGCTTCTTTTAGCAAAGTACGTTAGCTGGAATTCAATGCTTCAATAGAGGATGCATTTGGCGAGTGGGAGATGGTTCTCAAATTGATATATGGGATGACCCATGGATACCAAATAGTGCAGATGGCAAGATTATAACACCTAGAGGAAATATTGTCTTTAATAAGGTCGAGGACCTGATTAGTCCTGTAACAGGATCTTGGGATGAGGAATTAGTAAGAGGGATTTTCTTCCCAATCGATGGAAACAGAATTCTATCAATACCTATATCATCATATGGTATGGATGATTTTGTGGCATGGAGACACAATAAAAACAATCTCTTCTCTGTTAGATCAGCGTACCATGGGGAATGGAAGCATCAATTTGGAGAAAAAGAGAGAAACTTACAAGCCCCGGGTCAGTCCATGGTTAATGGAGTCTGGGAAAGTCAAAAATCAAAATTTTCGCATGGAAAAGTCTACATGGTATACTACCGTGTTATGGGGTTTTGGCAAACAAACATGTTCCTATATCAGATAAGTGTCCAAGGTGCTCAATCCATTGTGAAGATATTAAACATGTACTTTTTGAATGTGAACATGCAGTACAGGCCTGGAGGAAAATTGGGCTGCTACAAACAATCCAGGACGTCTTGCAAGTCGACAGAGCTGGAAGTGCTATCCTGGAAGAGCTCTTGGTGAGAAATTATGATGGGAATGTAAAAGAACTGATTCTCACGATGGCTTGGTATATTTGGTGGATGAGAAGGTAGGGTGTTCATGATGAGAATGTACCCCCTCCAACAATTGCTGCAATGTCCATCCGGGTTATAACTGAGAACAACATAAGAGTGTTGAGGAAAAATTCAGTTAAAAGGAAAAGTTCCTGGAATAAACCAAAGGAAAATTTTGTTCTTATCAATGTTGATGCAAGTGTCGTTCCAGAGAAGTTCAATGGAGGAATTGGAGAATTTATAGCTAGAAGATTTATTGCAGCAAGTAGTGATCCTATTCACTATGCTGTAGATGTGCATACTCTGGAAACTCGAGCAGTGAGTAGAGGTCTAGCCCTTGCAAATGAAATTGAGTGCACTCGTATTATCATTGAATCTGATTGCATGCAGGTTATTGAAACGCTGCAGTCCGGGTCTTGTTCTTCTACAGCTGCGGTAGCTCTGTTCGAGGATATTTATGTGCAAGCTTCTACCTTTTCTAAGTGTGAGTTTAGTTTTCGTAATAGGGAGGCTAATGGTGTTGCTGATCGCTTATCGAGAGACGGGATCACTACCAACTGTTTGGGTAGATGAACCGCCGAAGTTTATTATTGCTTTATTAATAGACGATGTAACTATTATATAATTATTAATAAAGCTCACAGCAGAGTCCTGATGTTTCGCTAAAAAAAGGTGTGAAGCCTTTTCCGTGGTGGGGTTGTCATTTTGGGACGCTTCCATGAATAGTTCATAGTGTATACCTGTTGCATACTTGCATAGTTGCGTGCGCAAGTGGTGTACACGCCAACGCAGCGATCGAGGACAACTAAGCACGTTGGCCATGCAGGAATATATTTTATTCATAGGCGATGGGAAGTGACCATACCTTTGACGTACGTGGTGCAAGACCGAGAGTGGGAACGCGCTTCTATATACTCTGACTATGAGTCTATGATCATGTCATGGGATTTCTTAGTTTAGTTGGTCCGAGATCGTCTGATGCCGATGCATGCCATGCGATCGTGTCTGCGTGTGGCCGTTGAGTCGCACGTGCTAATAAATCGATCGAAACCTTTTCGCGTTTGCGTGTGTTTCACGGGCCAAATTGATCGGCGGAAAAGCCTGGAGCTAAATATGCATGAAGGCCCAAATGGATCAAGAAACGAAAGGTCTGTAGCTGAGCATGGAGGCCCAAATAAATCTATAAAACAAACCTCGCTTCGACACTTTTGTTCGGCCCACTTTCGTGCAGACCTGGTCGGCACTTGCGCGGTACGGCACAACCACGCGTGTCCAGCGGCGATCAGTTAGGCCGCGGCCCAATCGGACAGGTAGTATTTTTTTGGAAAAATTTGCTACAGGATATCGTTATTTTCTAGCATTTGCTGAAACACACCGCTCGATTGTGTCTTTGCTAGGTACCATTACAATTTTGTGACACATTTAATAGAACACACCACCTGGCTGAAAACGGAAAGTTTTGCCTTTTGTCTTCAAAACCTAGTCAGGTGGTGTGTTCTCGCAAATGTATCATAAAATTGTAATGATATCTAACAAAGACACAATCGAATGGTGTGTTCGAGCAAATGCAAAAAAAATAACGGTGTCCTATAGCAATTTTTCCCTATTTTATTTTACTTTTTTGTTTTCATTCTGATTATTTTTAAAATAAATGAATTTTTTCCAGAATATGTAAATTTGTAAATTTTGAATAATTTTTAAGTTTGAATAATTTCCTAAAACGAAACATCTAATATTTGAATAATTTGTAAATAGGACATTTTGAAAATGTGAACTGTTCTCAAAATCTAAACTATTTTAGAAAAATAAAGAATTTTCAAAATTCAACTTTTAAAATTTATACAATTTTCAAAATTGAAATTCTTAAATTTAAACAATTTTTAATTTGAACATGTTTTAAATTTACGTATTTGAGAATTTGAACTTTTTCCAATCTAATTATTTTGAAATATTTTTAAAAAGAAACAAAAAACTCAAAAAAGAAAAGGAAAAAGGGAATGCAAAGAAAAGGAACAGAAAAAACAAAGGCTAGCCCCAACTGGGACGGGCCGTACCCCAACAGGGGGTGTGCGACGCCATATGGTCGCCAACCTATGCGGCATATAGGATTCTCCTTTTTGTTCATCAACGTTACTTCCCAGGCTGCTCTATAATACAGTGAAAACTGGTTTCGTGCCCCCACATAGTTTGTGCTACTCAGTTTTACCCAACGCATGTAACATTCCTTTCTATTGCCCGGAAATGTACATTTGATCCCATGTAAATATGCTCCTACCACCGTAAAAACTATTTTGAAGTGTTAAAAAATTAAGAACAAATTTTTGGCGCCCACACATCCACATTCTATATGCACACACCAAGTTCTTGGATCGTTGATTTATTTTGTATCCTGTATAAAAAAGATTAAAAAAAATGTCTCACAAAGGGCTTTTTCTTAGCCCCAAATTTTGCCTTTTTACATAAGACATCAAAGATATCAGTTTTTCGTGAAACCACTTTTCAAGGAAATAGAACATCAAGATATACTCGCGACAGTTTTTGCTGGATTTTTTGACAGTATAAAATGGGTTTAAAATGCATTTAAAAAATCAGGAGCATACGCACCTAGGTGAAAAAATGCCATATCCCGCTTTTGCTCTCTTTCTTTGAAACCAGCCTCTTAAGTATCCAAATTGTGTGTTCTCGTCGGTCGACGCCCTTTAGACTAGTTATAATAGGGAGTAACATATAGTAGTGTCATGCATATTACGTAATGCATAGTAACTTAGATGTAGTATCATGCATGAGTGTATTAATTAGCTTGTAAACTCATTCTATCTTGAAAAGTGTGATGTTATGGTAACATACCATCTCTTTCTTCATTTAATATCATGACATGTCATCAATTTCTATAGTTGGCAATGCATGTAGCTCTATGTTACTATCTTAGTTACTCCCACTATGAGTAGTCTTAATAGTTCTTAGCCTAAGGTAGGACCCACTTAAAGTTTATAAGTAGGACCGAATATAAGATTACATGCATCGTGCGAATGTGTCAAACATTCGCTCGTGTACCCATGGCCTCTCGTGCGCGTTCGTGCCGCTCGCCTTCAATGGCGTTGCCCTGGTAACGCTACCGTCCTGGCTGCTCGTCTACCCCGATGTCTTCCCTCTCTTGCCTAGACTGCCCCGCCCAGACAATACCCCACTCATCACGCAAATGCTCCCCGGTTGCCATCAATTCCGGTCCAATCGGACGCGTCTACAAGCGTCTCATTCCCTCCTTGCACCTACGCCGCTCACTAACACTTTGGCGCCCTCCATGGCCAGATCCTCCCGACACCGGTCCCTGATGACCAACAAGTATAGAGGATCGCAACATTTTTTGAGGGAAGTAAAACCTAAATTTATTGATTCGACACAAGGGGAACCGAATAATATTTATAAGCTTTAACAGATGAGTTGTCAATTCACCTGCACCTGAAAATAGACTTGCTCGCAATAGTTTATCAGTAGTAACAGTTTTATAGCAGTGGTAGTAGTGAAGTAATAGCAGTGATAAAATAAAAACAACAGTAGCGATGATTGTAGTAGACAACAGGATTAAAATATTGTAGGCACATGGATGGATGAACGGGCGCTGCATGAATAAGATAATTCATATAATAAGCAAGACGTGGGCGTTGCAAGTAATAATTACAAAACCATCCTAGTATAAAATAACCATATGCGTGTGTTCCTATTTAATCGTGTGTGCTCACAATGAGAAACTTGCACGACATCTTTTGTCCTACCAGCTCGTTGCAGCGGGGCCTCACGGGAAACTACTCGTAATTAAGGTACTCCTTTTAATAGAGTACCTGAGCAAAGCATTAACACTTCGTGAACACACGTGATCCTCATATCATAGCCATCCCCTCTGGTTATCCTAATTATTGTCACTTTGGGGCTTCGGGTTCCGGACAACGATATGTGTATACAACTTCCCGACACGATAAAAAACAATAAGTATCCTCACGAATCAATAACATGTTCAGATCTGAGATCATGAAACTTTCGGCCCAAAGTGACAAGCATTAAGCATAACAAGCTGTAACAATGTCAAAAATACTAACAACGGATACTAGGCAATATGCCCATAACAATCTTATAGCTATTACATATGAACAATCTCATCCAATCCCTACCATCCCCTATAGGCTACAACGGGGAATTACTCACACATGAATGGGGGAATCATGGATGGTTGATGCAGAGGCGTCGGTGATGGCGATGGCGACGATCTTCTCCAATTCCCCGTTCCGGCAGGGTGCCAGAACGGAGTTTCTGGTCCCGGATTGGGGTTTCTGGTGGCGGCGGAGCAGCGGAACTTTTTCTGGAAAAACATCGAACCCCTGGTTGTTTTTATGGTCAAAGGCTTAATATAGTCGGGAGGAGAGGCCAAGGGGGTGGCCGAGGCGGCCAGACCACACCTAGGCGCAGCCAAGCCTGGCTCGCGCCTAGGGTAGGTGTGGGTCCCTTGTGGCCCCCCTCCGTCTCGTCTTCTGGCTCCATGAGTCTTCTGGTGAAATATGAGTTTTGCGATATTTTTCTGGAATTTTTCTGAAAGTTGGATTTCTGCACAAAAACGAGACACCAGAGCAATTCTGCTGAAAACAGCATCAGTCCGTGTTAGTTGCATTCAAAACACACAAGATAGAGGGCAAACAACAGCAAAAGTATTCGGGAAAGTCGATACGTTTTGGACGTATCAGTCCCCTCCGCTGATTTGTAGCACAAATTGAGGATGCTCCCGTAGCGGTGTGTGATCTTCTAGGCATCACGATGCCTCCTAACGCGTATCCGCCTCGCTCTACCCCGACCTTCCACCGTCGCCGTCATTGCGGAAGCGCGCGTGGGGAACATGGGTGGCGAAAATCACCGACCGCGAAACCCTCGGGCTCCACTGGATCGGCATGTCCCATTCGGCAGCTCACGTGGTGAAGGCCTATATATCATGTCGGTGTGCCTCCATCGAGCTGATGCGAAGCTCAACGTCGAGTTTGGGGAGCCATGGTCAGACGATGTTCCGGTCATTGCCTGTCATGTGATCCCACCACGAAATGCGGGAGGACTAGGAGGCTCACGAGTGACTCGGGGTGGAGCGGGCCAATAAGAACGCCGCGGTCCGTTCCGGCGCCCTCTGCGTGGTAGGCGACGGCGCCATGTTCGCCGCCTGCGGGAAATATACCGGCTCCCGTTGCCAGTACAGCACGTCGGCCTCGTCGAACGTCAGCTGCGTCGAGCGGGGCATGCCGCTGCCGCTGCCGCCGGCCTGGTCGTTGTGCGCCATCGCGTCGGCGGGGTGTGTGTGGGTGGTGCATCACGCGGAGGTTGAGGACGGCGGCGGCTAGGGTTGGACGGCGGGTAAAAGAGAGAAGTGCGCGCCGGTGGGGTTTTATGGAAGGCGGCGAACGCGCATTGAAGGCGCGTGGGTAAGGTAGGTGGATGCCGCGTGGCTAGTCGCCGCCCTCGCCGTTTTGGTTTCCGCGCGGGAGTCCATTAACGCTGTCGAGGGTACTCCTCGGCAGTGGCCTCCGTTTGGGGTTTAGGGTAGGTGGAATCCTGTAGGCTGACATGAGACATCGGTTATCAAACAAGCGGGGAAAGCGATTTACCCAGGTTCGGGCCCTCGATGAGGTAAAACCCTTACGTCCCGCTGTCTCGATCTTGATTATGAAAATATCGTTACAATAGGGTGCCGAAGGTTTGTGATCTCGTCGAGAGGCTAAGTGCTACGGAACTAGCTCTGGACTTATGGTGGCTAAAATTGCTAAGATTGCGTGTGTCCCTCGGCAGCCCCTCTCCCGACCCTTATATAGGAGCCTCTCGAGATCTGCGGTACGACTAGGTTACAAAGGATCCTGGTTCTAGACTTTCCTTGTATTCTTCCTTTCTTCGTCTTGTTCTTCAAGGAACCTTCTTGAGCACCGATGCAGTGGCCCACCTTGTCATCGGGTGTCTTCATGGGCCTCCAGTTGGGCCGTACAGGATAGGGCAATAACAGTTAACCGAAGGGTAATGCCCACGTCAAACGCCGATGACCAACCTCTCCACGTCATTTCCGATGCGAACCTCGCGTTTCCTCGCTGACAAGACGCCCCACCTGCGAAAATCGTCGTTCCGCGAGGCGCCGGCGCCGACACGTCCGATTCACGCCCTTGACGAAGGGACCGGCATGGGTTGCCGGCGATTCTATTGGCCTCCAAAATTTGCCGCCACCGTTTGGAGCATGCCGGTACGAACCCATTTTCGCTTCACGGCATAAACTTCCTCGGATGAAATAGTACTCCATAAAGTATTGTACACCCACTCGACACTTCCGACAGCCTACTTTTCATTTCGTACCCTTCCACTATTGGTCGGGACCTGCGCACGGGCTCCTCAACCTTGACAGAACTTTCCTCCTCTAAAAAAAAATTACTGCCGCGGCTATCGATACAGCTTTGTCTTCTGTCCAGTTCTAGGCACTCCTAGCCCGCCCGCTCGGTGGTTTAATGGCGTGTACTGATCTACTCTGCCTCCGGATTTAGTACAGGCAGGCTCGTAGATCCAACCTGTACAGCCTGCAGCTGCAGGTACATATGTACTGTGGCGGTGCACGATGCGTGCACACCGACCTGTGCACTTGCCAGTGACAGGAGAGCCGGTCCATGTGTGTGTTCCCATCCCAAGCCTGCATGTGTCAAATCAAAACTCGGGCTCAATGACCCATAAAATCATGTAACAAACAGATCCAAAAGAAAGAAAAAAATTACAGTAGCAGCTACATCATCCCAGCCCCTGCATTAAGGGCATCTCCACTTTTTTTTTTTTGAAAGCCACCACGGCAACTTTATTGATCAGCAAATAAACTTACATCGTTTGCCAATTGGCCAATAAGAAATTCAGGCGGATCTTCATGCCAAACAATTGACTGAGGTCCCTCCGCATTACTGGCTAGAATATGAGCCACAATGTTACTTTCTCTAGGACTATGGAAAAACTTAACACTAGCAAAGTTACGGACTAAAAAGGAGCACTCCTCATATATAGCTGCATCACCTCCTATTGAATTTCCTCCGTTTCGCATTGTTTCGATGACATCCATGCAGTCACTATTAACTATAAGATTGTTGCACCCAACCTGTCCTGCAAGTAACAAACCATCTCGGAGAGCTCTTGCTTCTGCAGTGGACGCATCGGCAATGCTTGGTATACCAGAGCAGGCACCAGCTATAAACATGCCTTGATCGTCTCGGAGAACAGCCCCTGTGGCACCTGTAAAATTATCTGCTGAAAAGGCTGCATCGACATTTAGTTTTACAAAACCTTCCGGCGGCTTTTCCCACCCATGGCGCCTAATGCCAAGTGTTGTTTTGCATGACTTGGAGAAATTTAAAGCCATGACTAAAATTGCCTGAGAAGTCCTGGCCGGTCTTTGAACTGGCTCATCTCGTGAGATTCTTCTCCTCTCCCACCACATGTACCAACATGCTGAAACGATCAACTCCTTCATTCCCAATCCCTCCACCGATGGAAAATCCATGTCGTTCTTCCTTAGGAGGAATTCAAGAATTGCTGACCCAGCACGATCAGTAGTACAAGCTTCATCAATAATGGCCACAATCCCGAGATTTTCCCAAATCTCTCTTACTCTCGGGCATCCAAAGAAAAGATGCATTGTATCTTCACAATGTATTTGGCAAACGGGACAGATGCTACTATCGATGATATGTCTGTTGGCCAACACAGAGTTGCAGGGTATGGTACCATGTAGAAGACGCCAAGCAAAGATTTTTATCTTGGCTGATACCTTCAGTTTCCACACCTGCGACCAAACCGGGTTGATATCCGATGTACCCATCACATTGGTTCTAATCATTTTACGTCCGTGCTGATGATCCCATTCCACAAAGTAGGCAGATCGTACCGAAAAAATGCCATTTTTTGTGTAATTCCATGAAACAAAATCTTCCATCATACCCACGGCCAAGGGAATTTTCAATATTCTGTTCACATCCACTGAGAAAAACATGGACCGAATTAAGACCTCATCCCACGTTCTTGTAACCGGATCAATAAGTTCTGAGACCTTGGTATATACTATTCTCCCTCTAGGTGTAAGGATCTTCCTAGATGGGCTGGTGGGAATCCATGGATCATCCCAGATGTTGATGTCCTCGCCATCACCAACTCTCCATATGTAACCCTTCTTAAAGGTCTATATTCCTGCCCAGATACTCTGCCACGTATAGGAAGAACCCTTCTTTAGTTCAGCATTAAGCAAATCTCCCGTTGGATAATATTTTGCACGAAGAACTTGCGCACAAAGAGATTCAGGTTCACATAAATGGTTCGGCGTCACCGGAAAGGTTTCGCGTAAACTAGTAGAGATTTTCAACGGGGTGAGGGCATCTCGAACGGGGCCACCCAAATTGCGCCCGCACGTCCGGATGGGTCCAACCAGACAAAAACGTGGCCTAGCGCGCGGACCCATCCCTAACACGGATGGCCGCGGCGTCCGGGACGACCCAAATCCGGCCCAAATCTGGGACGAGTTTGCGTGCCCGCAGACGCCGGATGCTGGTCGCTCGCGTCCTCCCCTTGTCCGCCCCTGGCCCGCCTGTCTGTCTCCCAAAACACAAACCCCTCGCACACATCTCCCGCCGCTCCGCCGCCAGCCAAGGACCGGCGATTTGGGAGGGGCGACGCCGCCACCGTCGTGAGACGCCGGCAAGCGGGGCGGAAGCATAGGTCGCGGCCCCGCGCTGCTTTCGCCGCGTCGTAGCAGAGTCCGAGGACGCCGTCGTCGTCGCTGCTGTCCTCCCACCGTCGCCGCCGGAGGTGAGCTCTCGTGCACCGTGTTCGCAGACCGCAAGTCGGCCGAGACGGCCATGGCCTGCAGGTCCCTACGGACGCATTGGATGGCCTCCGCGTGCGAGGTGTTCGATGAAATGGGCATACTAAAATTTGTCCCTTTTCATCTGTAATTTGTAGATCATGGTGGACAGCGACAACGACTACTTCTTCAAGAACTTCATCGACACGTCGTCCGACGAGGACTCGGACGAAGAATTTTTCACGGATGCTGCGCTGATCATCCACGATCACATTGTCTCGCAGATCCCCGTGCACCGGGGGTCCTTGCCGGGGCGCGCCGCCGCCTTGGACCGCAAAAGAGAACGCGGCCACGACCAGCTCTTCACCGATTACTTCGAACCCAAGGCATTGTACACGCTGGCCTTGTTTCGCCGTCGTTTGGATGTCCAGACCGTTGTTCCGCCGGATAATGGATGGCGTCAAGCTCTACGACGACTACTTCCACGCGAAAGTGGATGCAATTGGCAAGGTAGGCCTCTCTTCGTACCAGAAATGCACGACAGCGATTAGGATGCTTGCATATGGCGTTGCCGGTGATTTCGTAGATGAGTACACGCGCATGAGTGAGTCTACCGGCTTGGAAGCGATGTACAGGTTCTGCAGAGCTGTGATCGGTTCGTTCGGAGAACAGTACTCCGGCAACCTAATGCGAGGACACGGCTCTTGTCAATCAACGCTTGTGGGTTTCTGGGATGCTTGCGCATAGATCGCATGCACCGGGAGTAGAAGAACCGCCTTTGGTTGGCAGGGCATACAGGGCCATTCGAGGGGTGCACGGTCATTCTTGAAGCTTGCTTCACAGGATACATGGATTTGGCACTCATTCTTTGGAATGGCCGGCTCGCACAATGACATCAATGTGCAGCGCTCTCCGGTGTTTGATAGGCTAGCGTACGGTCAGTCCGATGTGGATTTTGAGATCAATGGCCACCACTACACCAAGGGGTACTACCTTGCTGATGGTATCTATCCACCTTGGGCTACACTCGTGAAGACAATCCGAAAACCCAACTCAGAGCAGGAGGCAAGGTTTGCCAAAGAGCAGGAGGCAGCCCGGAAAGATGTCGAGCGGGCGTTTGGCATCCTCCAAGCTCGTTGGGCTATCGTCAGACACCCTGCCAGAGCCTGGGATGTGCAAACTCTGTGGAAGGTGATGACCGCATGTGTAATCATGCATAACATGATTGTTGAGATAGAGCGGGATGATTCACTCTATGATAATGACTGGGAGGGCCAGGGAGAGTTGGTTACTCCTCAAGGTGGCCCGGCATCATTCCAGGAAATTCTTCATGCACACCATGAAATTCGAGATCTAGCTGTACACAACCAGCTGCAGGCAGATTTGATCGAGCACGTCTGGCAGCATGTAGGTAACAATGCTGCAAACAACAATGATGAAGAAAATCCGGAAGCCTAGATCATTTGTATCGTTTTTTTCATTTTTTTTGAATAATACTTTATCCTTGATTACGTGGACAATGTAATGTGTAATAAATTTTGAGCATTTGAACTATTTTATATATTTTCTACAATTTATTTTGTGTTTTCATAGTGAATTTACAAGAAAAAGTACTGTACGGGGGCGCGACCCAAACCTGCCGCGTTGGACGCAGGGCGCGACCCAAACGGACGCGCGGACGCGGGGCTCCGTCCGCGCGTCCGCTCGGCCACCCAAACAGCCCAAAACGGACGGCCCAGCGCGTCCGTTTTGATCGCCCGGTTGGAGATGCCCTGATAGCATTTTAGACGCTGAAAATGTCCGTGCGCATCTGTTTATGTCCGATAAAATGATTAAAATCGACCGCACGTCTGTTTATGTCGGGTAGCTCTAGCGGCACGATGCATTTTTCTCGATTTTGCATGTTTTAAACATAAAAACATAATTTACATAGTAAAATGAAGGGAAATAAAAACCCTAAGAACGCCTGCGCCTACTATTCTCGTCGTCGTTGTCGATCACGGCGAGCTCTGGTACCGGACACGACCATGTGGGAAGCGCCGGAACATACACCGATGCCGCCGACGGTGGTGGAGGTGGAGCAGCCCACGCCGGTGGTGAAGGTGGAGCAGGCCACTCCCGTGGTGGAGGTCGAGCAGCCCACGTCGGTGGTGGAGGTGGAGGCCCCCACGGGTTGTACGACGGAGGTGGAGGCGACAGTTGAACCGGTTGCGTGGCCGAGTCCTCGAGGGCCCGTCAGAGGGCCTCTTCTTCAGTGAAGCCCGACGGAACGATGCCGGTGCCGTACCGGGGCAGCGGCGGCTGCACCGGTCGGTCCACCTCCGAGACGAGGATGCTGAGCCTCACGATCTCGTCGTCTGTCATCGTAGCCGGGTACTCGAACTCCTGGCCCTCTGCCATGGCCAACTGCCATTCCTGAAAAATGCAGGTGACATAGTCGTCGCTGTCGTCCTTGGCCTCCTCGTTGTGGTAGGCCAATGCTTTGCTGTAGTCCTCGTCGTCGTCGTCCTGTGCAGGCGCCGGCGGCTGCCATGTTTGATGTCGTGGTCAAACAGGAAGTCCCTGTCGCTGAGGAAGCCCGCCCTCCTCCTCGGATCCTTCTCGGTCTCACGCCAGGTGCGCCAGGTGTCGGAGTCGATGGCGTAGGCAGGATCAGCGTGGAGGTCCGACGACAGGTACCGCCGCCTGTGGTGGATCTCGGCGCTCCTATATGGCTCACGCGCAGGCACGAGCGGGACGGGCACCCGGAGGTATTTATAGATGTGCTACTCACAAATCTCTTATATCTATTTTATTTGTTACATATATGTGCTTCAGTTATATATGTATGCATAGCTGCAGGTGAAACCTTAACCCTGGTCTATTTCCATCATTAAACACAACCCCCTTAAAAGTAACTAGATAGGTCTGGTAAACTTAAGATAAAGTACACTAGCAAGTCTTGTAGATGTTTTCTTCACACCATTTAGTTGTGTGTCCCAAGGTTTGATTAAACCTAGATCTTCTAGGGAAAAAGCTTATCATACTACAATCCGTAATCCAGATCGAACGTATCACTATGTCTGGTCTAGATGCACAAGGATCCAATTATGGAGCAATATACCTTTTGATCCACCTCTCTACCATTGGGATCTAGTGCAAGATTACATTTGGTAACCATTGGAGTGGATACACCCTTCATGTCCTTCATCTTGAACCTTTTGAGCATGTCTCCTTTTTCATATTTAAAGGTTTAGATTTTCTTTATACAATTTTCCTTGGTAATATTTCTTAATAATTATTTTTAACTTTTGGTCAAATTATTATGAAAGCGTTTATTTTGAATAGATCACAATTTTTTCAAGTGGTCTACATATTTTTTATTTATTTCTCTAGATCTTTTCTAGGGTTTTTAGATTTATTTATAAATTGAGAATAAAACCTAATGGTCAAATGACCAATTTACCCCTCAGCCCCACTGGTCAGACCGACCAGTTGATTTGGTTGGACGAGCCCATCGGGCTCGGCCCAACCGGCTCTCTCTCTCTCTCTCTCGCTCGGACGAACCCTAACCCTAATCCCCTCGCCTCTCTCGCGACGCTGAATCGCCTGCGCCATCGCCGGCCTCCTCCGACCATCTCCGGCAGTTCCAGGCGATGCGGTTGGTCGCAATCAACACGTTTGGTGACGCCACACCCTCCTGACCGCGTCGATCTGGAAAAGTTGGTCTCCTCCGCTCGCCACCGACCCCTACTATAACTAGGGGTTATGGTGATCGCGGCGATTCGCGTCGAGTTGGCATTTCTGGGCGCCATGGTGGTGCTCAGCAACTCGCGGGAGTCATGTTGGGGCTGCAGTGATCAGCGTGGCTACGGCATGGTCACGGCTTGGCACCGCCGTGGCTAGGTTGTGCCATTGTGCCATCGTGAGCGCGTCTGCAGCGCTGCTGCTTCCAGGCACTCGCCTCCTTTCTCCTCCTTCTTATCCTCTTCCTCTCCTACCTCTAGAGTTACTGGCCAGGCCTCCCTCTCTGGGATGTTGGCCATGCCATGCTGCTGCCAATGTTGTGCTTGCTCTGCTATGGTTACTGCTATGCTACTGGTCGTTTAGATGCTTGCTTGTCCTGCTCTAGCTGTTGTTGTTGCTCTATTAATTCCTCTCTTACTGTCACTATTGTTGCCTCTCTAGCCTAATGCTACTAGCAGTTCTTGCATTAGCAAGTGCCAGTCATGTCTGTATGATATTATTGTTGGGCTCTAGCTAATTCTAGGACTCTAGTTATGGATAGTGAAGTAATTGTTGGCTATATGCAGCTGCTCAGTATCTTTGATGAGCTGCTAGTGCTATGGCTTGTGTATGCAGGTTGTGGATGATCATTTGATCATCAAATGCTTAGTAACTACTTACTGGATTCTATATCTATGCCTGTTGCTTGATATCTTGTACTACGGCTTGGTTGCAGAGCTTCTCACCATGTACTGGTGGTTTCTTATGCTTGTAAAAGCATCTTGATGGATGCAGTGACATATCTGATGCTTGCCTAGCATCCCTGTTACACTAGCAGTTGATTATTACAATTATCTGAAGCTTTATATTGGTACTATCAAATATTTGAGATGAACTGCTAAGTAGTAATGATTCTTTTGCTGTAACTACTCGAGCTAGATGGATGCCAACTACTGTTGGGGACCCTAGCTCCATTTTGAACCCTTTTGGGTAATGATAAGTGTGTATGCTTGGTGGTTTGGATGATTTTGTGGTTGAGGTGGCATTTGCAGTGATGAACTGCTGGTTTAGGTGGCTCCCACTACTGTTGACTTGCTGGGAATTGATACATGCTTGTTGGGTGATCATGTTTGATTGCCAATAGCATTTTATGTTGAAAATACTTGCATATATGCATAATCTGCTTTTATCTGATGGTTTTATAAAGGGCTAGTGTAGTCTAGGTGATCTTGGGAAAGTATCTGGGATGGTTTCCTTCCTAGTTCCATTTGGAATATGCTACTGTTTAATTGGTTGGCATAACCATGGTGACTGGTTTGGTCAAATCCCTGGCCTTTGCCATTTTTGCTAGGCTCACTTGGTCTATGACCAAACATGGTCAATCCACCCATGTGTGAGCTTGTGTTTGACATGGCTATGCAATTTATGAACAAAACCATCTAGTTTGTTCATGATTCTTGGTATACCTCACTCCAGCTCCTAGATACTTTGCTGATGTAGAGGATTTCTTCTATGTTGATGTTGTGTGGGTTGTGCTGGTCCTTCTCCTCCTTACTGGCTGGTACTGGAACTACTTCACCATGTGCTTATTCAACAGTTGTTTGTTCTTTGTGGAAAAAGAACTAGAACAATTGTTGTTCTTGGCTACTGGTGGCTTATGTGTTGATGCTTTCTACGGTTTGCTGCAATGTGTGGTTTTATATCACCTAGCAACTCTCCTATGGTCGACAACAAGGTGCTGATGTGTGCTGACTAGCCATTAGGGATGTGTGACGTGCAACATGCACACTGCCTTGTGAGATACTTGTGTGTTCCATGCTGGAACTTGTGGCTGGTGGATCAGCTCAGTTGGGTTTTGGTATTATCGTTACTGTGAGGTTTTCTTTTGATCTCCAAGTGGCATTTCCACTTGGCAAATCTATTATATTTGCTTTGTTTTCTGCAGGTATTCATCAAGGATCAAGCCTACTGGATGATCAAGATGATCAAGACAGTAGCTAGGTTTTAGAATAGGTCACTTCATTTACTTGTAATTTCCCTTTTTATTTTTATTATTCAATTCTGATTTGGTTTGTTGTAATATAATGGAATATTGTAAATGACAATGTATCTTGTGTTGATGATCAATAAAGCTCAAGGTTTATCTATTGAGCTAATTGTAAGTTATTCATATTCTTTTATTGTCTGAATCATATCTTGATTATAATATTGTTTGAAATATTCATTATCTTATTTATTGTGAATTGTTTAAGTTTGATTATCAATTCAAACTTGTTTCAAATTCAAATTCTCAAATATGAGTATTAATCCAATTGTTTCACCTCTTTCGAAACCCTAATTCAAAAGAGATCATGTCCAAGTTTACCGCACTCTCTAAACCCTAGCCCTAGATGGTGTCGAGAGAGAAACTTGTTCCCTCTTAGGTTTTTATGCAAATAAGCGCGAAATTTTTCCCAGTTTTACCATGCAATGCACATCCCTTTTCTAATTCTACCATGCAAACGTCTAGAAACGTGGGGTGTTACAACACTCTTCCTCTTACATCACTCAGAACCTTCTCATGAGTGTGTTCAAGAATTTCCAAATTCCTATCTCTTCTAGCAATACGACGGGCCTCGATCTCTTCCTTGGTTCTTTTAGTCCTTGGAGGGATCACTTGATCGTTTGGGTCCCCGTCTTGACCATCAACTGGAGCTTGCTCAATTTCTTGAGTTTTCTCAACATCATGTGCTTGATCTTGGACATCATTTTGTGAGTAGCAAATATTAAATGGATACTCATCGGAACCATCATGAATCCTTGGTTGATCTTGTCCTTGATCTTTCACACTAGAGGGAGGGTCTTGTGCTTGTTCTTGGGTTGGTGCATAATTAGCTTCAAGAGTTGGATCTTGTTGGTGTTGTGAGGATGAGGGCTCCACATTAGTAGAGCATAGTCCTTCCTGAGATGCCATAGCATGTCCCTCAATGGGGCGTAAAAATCCCACACCCATTCTTACTATGGCTTCTTGAGGTATTTCATCATCTGCACAAACATCAACTTGCCCCACGTGGGAGTCATCATTTTCCTCGAACGTCACACTACAAGATTCAATGTTAGCCTGGAGGCTTTGTCAAAGACTGTATAAGTGTGAGATTTCACACCGTAACCAACAAATATAACCTCCAATTCTTTAGGCGCAAATTAAGACAAACGAACTCCTTTGATTTTATAGAAACACTTACACCCGAACATCTTGAGGTAGGAGATATTAGGCTTGTTCCCGGTGAGAATCTCATATGGAGTCTTGTTCAAGCCCTTACGGAGCTAGAGCTGGTTTGAAGAATGACATGCGGTGGAGATGGCTTCGGCCCAAAATTTGTAGCAGGATTTGTACTCCGCCATCACAGACCTTGCCATATCCATAACAGTCCAGTTCTTCCTCTCCGCAACACCATTTTGTTGAGGGGTGTACGCGATGGAATATTGATGTCTTATCCGAGTGTGTAGTTCTTGAACTCAGAGCCGTTGTTACTTCTTATTTCCAATATAGTGAGATTGTGTTGATGTTGCACCTCGGTGGAAAAGCCGATGGAGATTTTTTGAGTCTCATCTTTCTTCTTGAGAAAATAGACTCAAGTATATCTTGAATAGTAATCAACAATCACCAAGCAATGTTTCTTCGCACCAAGGCTTGCATGAGTGGTAGGACAAAAGAGATCCACATGAAGGAGCTCCAAGATCCTTTTGGAGGAGATAATAGTCTTGCTTGGATGCGGAGAGTCATGCATTTTGCCTTCAACACAAGCCATGCAAACATGATCTATGGCAAAAGAAACATTGTCCATTAGTCCCACAATATGGTTCCCCTTGTGAAGACTTTGCAAAGTTCTCATGTTGACATGGGCCAAGTGGTGATGCCACAACCCACGTCCGCCTTTCCGAATAGGCACATCGCACTTGAAGTGGTGGCCCCCGAGAAGTTCACCACATACAAGTTGTTTTCGCAATACCCAACAAAAGCAATTTTAGAGTCTTGCTCCACAAGAGGATCCCAATATCTCTATCAATAAGGATGATGAAACCCATCTTGCCAAGGGCGAAAATGGACAACAAATTATAACCAAGGGTTTTGACAAGCATGACATCCACAAGAGTAATGTTGTGTGCAACCACAACCTTGCCAACACCCAATACCTTGGATGTTGAATTATCCAGAAAGGAGACGGTGATTTCATGAGTGTTGGGCCTCAACTCCTTGACGAGATCCTTGCCACCGGTCATATCACTTGTGCATCCACTATCAAGCACCCATTTCGAACCTCTGGCGGCATAGTCCTACATGAGATCAATTCTTTGATTTAGGTACACATTTTTCAATGGGTCCTCTTTTGTTAGAAACAAGGGTCTTTGGGACCCAAATAGACCAAGCAATATAACCATCATAAGGGCCAACATATTTTGCATAAACATCATCATAATAATCTTTAAATAAAACATAGTGAGGGTTAGTAATTCCCGCATAATCATCATTAATGGCTTTGCCCTTTGAGGCATCACCACCAACGGCAACCTTCTTCTTTTCTTGTGCGGGCTTGGCCTTCTTCTTGTTTGCCTTGTTTGCCTTGGCATTATAGCCAAGGCCCTCCTTCCCATTGTTTGACCTTTTTCTACTCAAGAGGTCATCCAAAGATTGCTTACTTTGGGGATAGGAGGACTTCACAAGTTTATCCTTCAACCTAGAATTTTCCTCAACAACATTTGCATGATCACAAGTAGAGGTACAAGAGCTAGCTAGGCACATCATATTTAGCAAGCCTAATTTGAAGTTTCTCATTTGACTTGTTGGTGAGGAGAGAGTGTTCACTCTTCAAGGCCTTGTGAGCCTTGTCTAGATCATCTAGATCCTTAACAAGTTTCTCATGATCAACACCAAATTTGGCCTTTTCCTTTTTAAGCACTTTTAACTTAGCCTAGCAAGATCTCTTTCTTTGATGAGTTTGGCAATTTCATATTGAGGCACTTCAAGAGTTTCTAGTTTCTCTTCAAGAAAAGCTATAGTTTCTTGTTCTTCCTCAAGAGCAATTTTTAAAGAGGAAATTTCAAGAGAATCCTCTCTTTCTATTTGACATTTTTTATCAAGGATATCTTCTAGTTGTGCTAGACGAGACATGAGAGCCCCAACATGATTTTTGTTGTCACCTTTCAAGTTAAATATGAACTCATTGAACTCAAGCATTTGTTGTTTAACTTTTAAGCTAGCATGATCAGCCCCTAGAGTATTTGGCATGTTAGGCATAGAGGGGTTAGGGGATGATACCTCGGAAGATTTTAGCCATGAAGCAATTTTCTTCCTTCATGTGAATATCCTCATTGGGTATTTACTTGGTGATGAAGAGGTAGTGGATATGTAAGCAAGAGCAACAAACCCATTGGAAGTTTCATCTTCATCAGCATCATCCCAAGAAGTATATTCTTCTTGAGTTGAGAGCACAGTAGATGTATCCAAGGAAGATCTTGCCATAAAGCAATGTGCATTCTTGATGTGAGGGTTCTCATTGAGGTATTCAAAGAGTGATGAAGATGGAGTAGAGGTAGTAGAAATAGCGGTCACTTCCTTTGAGGTTTCTTCTTCATCACTATTATTGTCCTCGAAAGAATACTCCTCTTGATTTAATAGCACAATCCTTGATGGCCTCTTGTTCTTATTATTCTTCATGAAGGGTCTCTTGTTGGGAAACTTTGAATCTTTGCTCTTGTAAATGAGCCTCCCACCACGAATTTCTCTAATCTCTTATGGGCATTCGGCGATATGAAGTGGTACTTGTCACCGCAATTGAAACAAGATCTTGATCCTGGGCCCGAGCACTTGAACCCGCTTGATTTGTTCCTCTTGATGTTCTCTTGTTTTGCTTTGGATGGATCAACCCAAAAGGTTCTTGCATGGAATACCATACCGTCATGGTAATGGTATTCCAAGTCCTCCGGATAGGACATGATCCAAGAGGTTCTATATGGTTCTTGAGTGTCCACCTCTTCCACCGTATTGACATTCAAAGCAAGATTTGCACCTCTTGCCATCCCCATTGCACGATTCCGAGAATCTTGAGAATTTTGTTCGGCCACCTTGAGAGCTTGCATCTCGTGCGCCACTTGATAGGAGGTTAGCTTAGGATAGCTATCCCTCCCAAGGAGACTCTTGACATCAATGGCTTCAAAAGACATCATGGCATCGATATACTTGCCCTTGATCCAAAAGTCATCAATATGTTTGGCACCCACATTACAAAAGGCATCGGCAATGGATATGAGCCTTCTATACATCTCTTTATGGTCTTCATTTAGCAACATCATGAACCCTTTGGCTTGGTTCCGAAGAGCACTATACTTGTTTCTCTTCATGCTTTCATTTCCCACAAAGATTTTGGACAACCCATCCCAAGCTTCCTTGGCGGTGGAGTAATTCCGAATATAAGCCAAGTCCTTTGACCCCACAACTTGATGAATCATGTTCAAGGCGACAAAGTTGAGTTGGTGATCAACCTATTCTCTTCTATTCAACTTGTCGGCGTTGAAAGGCTTGTACCCTTCAAGAATGATTCTCCAAATCTCATTGGAGGCACTGCACACATGAGAGAGAAACTCAAATTGCCACCTATTAAAATCCTCAACATTAATCTTAGGGGATCAACCCTATTGTTTATATGAGGGTGGGGGACGGGAGGATCCGGAGAGCGCCAACCAACATCATTGTAGCTCTCACCTAATCCCGTTTTTAGGAGAAGCACTACGGGTTTTAACATTGCTAAGTCGTCACCATCCAATGGATTTTTAGTAGAGGATGAGGACGAAGCATCTCCCTCTAGTTAAGAGTCCTTGTCCTTCTCTTCTGTGATGGGAATGACGGGAGGGACCGCCGACCTTATAAGGCCCGAAAGTTATTTCTTCATATCATCCATATTAGCTTCCATGGAGGATCGCAAGGATGTTTCCAAAGACTTGAGATCGTCCATGGAAGCCAGCTTTGCGGTCCCTTCCGGATTCACATCGTCCGGCATACTCTTAGGCGGTTAAGCCCGAAATAAGAGTCGAGGTTCTGCTACCAATTGAAAGGATCGTATGTCGCACCTAGAGGGGGGTGAATAGGTGCTACCCTATTTTTAGTTCGTTTTCAATTAAGGCTTGACACAAAGGTAAATTCTCTCGATATGCAGCTATGTGAATTTCCCTAGATGTCAAGGTATACAGCTAAGCAAGATATAGCTAGGAAAGATATAGTAATGCAACCAAGGATTGAGGTAACTGAGAGTGGAGCACATGGAGACACAATGGATGATTCCCGTAGTTCCTTCCTTTTGAGGGGAAGTGCGTCTACGTTGGAGGAGTGTGGTCGCCACAAAGGCCTAACCAACGCCACAAAGGTCTCACCCTATTCTCCGGTGAGCAACGCCACAAGGCCTAGCTCACTTGTCCACTAAGGTATTTCCCAGAGGCAGAAACCAGGACTTTACAAGGTTCTTGGGGCACACATCCACAACCATATTGGAGGCTCACAATAGTTGTAACAATAGCACACAACAAGATCGAATCAACCACAAAAAACCAGTGTTTCCAAAAAGGAACACTAGCAATGGGGCCCTAAATAAAATGATCGAGGGGGAAATGTAAATCGCTTTGGTGAAGATGTAGATCGGGGTCTTCTCCCTCTATTCTCCAAAGATCAAGAGCTTTGGATGGTTGGAGGAGGAGATCAAGTGAATCTTGTGTTTCTTCTGGCTCAACAATGGTGGATGAACTTTGAGGGAGCGAGCAACCTGAGCTTGGGGAAGAAGCGGGTATTCATACCCCCCACCAAATCGAGCCGTTGTAGAAACTAAGGGCGGAAATTTCGGTGTAAGTTGGGGCCGGATGTTTTGCCACCCCTCCCGAAATTTCCGGCCCCTCGACTGAAATTTCTGGCCAAATTTCTGGGCGGTATACTGGGAGGCCGGACCTATTTCCGTCCTGTAAATTCATGTTTTCTTCCTTTCTTATAATTATGGAGATATGTTCTTTCAGCTGGCCTTCAAACAACTTGCGGATGAAACGTCCCGATTTCGGCTATTGAGTTGATGACATATGTAGCTAGCTACTTGTGGGAAAGAGTATTGGTACTCTTGAGGGATGTGCAAAATTTTCCTATGGTCATCATGACCAATATTGGAAACTATTATGGAATCCAAATGAATCACCTAGGAAGTTTTGGCATGATCTCGATACTATTAGATGAAATTCCTTGAAAGACAATGAATATAAAAGAAGTGTTTTGATAGCCTTGATTTATTGATGTGGGTGTTAATGAAACACTCCATTGTTATGCTTCTTTTGACATGATCTCTTATTATTAATATATAAACATAAAAAAAGGATCAATAGGAGGATCACAAGTTTGATTTCAAGGTAGATTTACTTTTGACATGATACATAGAAACTCTAACTGATCTCTTATGGACTAACATAACTGAATTGGTGTTTCCTTGTATGATTATGTTACATCTCACTTCTAGTTGGTGAAGTATAGGATAACACTTCGTACCTGTGAGTTTTTCTACCCAACTTAATTTCTCGCTATGAATCTTTTTTCACTTTGTCACTCGAGGGCGAGTAAAAAATAAGCTTGGGAAGTTGATAGCTTGAAATGTTGCACTTTTCTACTGAGGTTTTTAAGTATACTATTACGCATATTATCACTCATTTCATGCTCCAGCTAGATACACCTATGCCTATTATGCATACTAGCCAAGAGGATAAAATGGGAGAATTACAAGCACTAGACTTAGCCATATGAGCTGTGGGAAAAGTGATATTTTCCCAATATCTTATATTTAATATCTAAGGCCTTGGTATTATATCCCTCGTCCATATGAGTTCAACGAGCTGAAGAACACCTCAATAAGAATTCGTATGAAGAAATGGCGGCCAAAATACAAAAGTCCAGGGAGAATAGCGACCATCGGTATGGTAGATCCCGCTCGTACTGTCCGCACGTACTAGGCTCCGTTGGGTTCGTTTCGTCAAAAGAAACAACATTTATGAAGGCCCGTTGGACATATTTGGCTCCGAGATTTGTCGGTTTGTGAAACCGACCTCCAACGTCAATATAAAGAGGGGAGGAGCCAAGGAGAGGCATCATTCATCCACGCCCTAGGGGCGAAGCGCTGCCGCTCTGCCGTCGCCGCTGTCTCCGCAGCCGCCGCCTCCATCAACACACATAAGAGGAGGACGAGACTAGGATCTTTAAGGGCAACGTGTCGATCTCCATCATCATCAACGTCTCCATCACCGATCTCCTTTGTCTACTTGGTTGTGCCCATTTTGGGCGGAACAGATCTACTAATTCTTTTATTCCAGTTAGTAAGAGGGATCTGAACTCTATTATGATTTGCACTTGTATACAAATCGTACCTTAATATTTGATCCATATTATTGTCATGATGTTGATCCCCTTCATGTATGAGTAGTTCCTTTGTTCTTGGGGAAATATGGAGAAACCCTAATAATACTATGATGTGAAATTAAGATGATCTATATCTTTGTATAATGATTATGTGTTACTTATCTCTCTTGATGTTATGTGAAGTGCAGCACATAATATTTGCCTCTAGGACAAGAGAGGGAATTACCTTATGAAAGAGCGTATGGAGAGAAGTGACATTGCCGTACGCCACTTTGTCATATGGATGGGGGATAAGGAGGGAGTGATACGTCCAAAACCGTATCTACTTTCCCGAACACTTTTGCTATTGTTTTGCCTCTAATTTGTGTGTTTTGGATACAACTAACACGGACTAACGTTGTTTTCAGCAGAATTGCTCTCTGTTTTTGTGCAGAAATCCAACTTTTAGGAAAATCTGGAATTTATGCGAAAGGTCCTATTTTCCAAGAATATTGACGGAGCCAGAAAGGGGGCCCGAGGCCCCACACACCAGGCCGGCGCGGCCCGAGGGGCGCGCCGCCTGTTGTGTGGCCGCCTCGGCTAGCCCCCGACGCCCTCCTTCTACTACGCCTTCGACCTAAAACGCACTGGGGTAAGAAGAAATCGCCGTAAGACACCCGACGCCGCCACCGTCGCGAAACTCCGTCTCGGGACCAGAAACTCTCGGCACTCCGCCGGACGGGAATTGGAGGAGATCATCGCCATCATCACCACCAACGCCTCTCCATCGACCATCCATGTTTCCCCATCCATGTGTGAGTAATTCCCCCGCTGTAGGCTGAAGGGGATGGTAGGGATTAGATGAGATTGGTCATGTCATAGCATAAGATTGTTAGGGCATAGTGCCTAGTGTCCGTAATTGGTACTTTTATGATATTGTTGCAACTTGTTATGCTTAATGCTTGTCACTAGGGCCCGAGTGCCATGATCTAAGATCTGAACATGTTATCAATTCATTATGATATTCATTGCTTTATGATCTTACCTGCAAGTTGTATACACGTGTTGCTGTCCGGAACCCGAGGCCCCAAAGTGACGAAATTGGGACAACCGAAGGGGGTGGCGGTGATATGAGGATCACATGTGTTCACGGAGTGTTAATGCTTTGCTCCGGTGCTCTATTAAAAGGAGTGCCTTAATTTCCAGATTCCCTAGAGGCCCGGCTGCCACCGGCTGGTAGGACAAAAGATGTTGTGCAAGTTTCTCATTGCGAGCACGTACGACTATATATGGAACACATGCCTATTGATTGATTAGTACTTGGACACCGTTTTATTATTATCTACAAATGCCCTGCTTTGATTGTTACATGAGTTTCTCTCATACATGCAACGCCCGTTCATCCATCCCCGTGTCTGTATTTTAATCCTGTTTACTATAATCACTACTGCTGTCTTTGTTACTCTGCCGCTATTATTTCACTACTCACATCGCTATAGAACTGCATTATCGATAAACTCTTGCGAGCAAGTCTGTTTCAGTGTGCAGCTGAATTGACAACTCCGCTGTTAAGGCTTTCAAGTATTCTTTGTCTCCCCTTGTGTCGAATCAATAAATTGGGTTTTACTTCCTACGAAGACTGTTGCGATCCCCTATACTTGTGGGTTATCAAGACTATTTTCTGGCGCCGTTGCCGGGGAGCATAGATTTATTTGGAAGTTCACTTGGATTGATATTGTTCGCTGCAAATTCTCCATCATGGGTAAACCTCGCGATCCTAAAGTCGCCATATTACCATCCACTACAAGAAAAGGTACAACTCTGAGTACCTCTGCCGCTCTTGATTCACCATCCGTGATTGATAAACTTGTTTCACCACCACATGCTTCACATGCTGGTACTTCTGCTAGATCTGAAAATTCTTATAATATTGATGATGCTGCTGTGCTTGATGATAGTGGTTCGTGGGATCTTTTCTAGATGCTACGATTGCTAGGTCTAGACAAATTAAAAATACTGAAACTCCTAATGAAGATGCTGCTACACCTGTTAATTCACCCGAGTCTGTTGAATACTCTAGTGATGATCTTGATGAAGATTATGTAGAACTTGATGATGATTTTATTGATAAATGCAATGCTACTACTGATGCAAGAAAAATTAAAAAGTTGCTTGCACAACATACTGTTAGATATAAACTGTCTCCTGATCCTAAAGTTGCCACATCTCCTATAAGCATTAAGGATAAGGATTATGATTTTTCTCTTGATTTGTCTCATATATCTATTGTTGAGAAAACACCTTTTTATGGTACTGAAAAAGTGCTAGAACACATGATTGAGCTATCTACTCTTAGTAGCTTGTTTTCTGATGATGTTAAGAAGCGTACTTATTTCGTTGCTAAAATTTTCCCTTTCTCATTAAAGGATGATGCTAAAACTTGGTATAATATTTTGCCACCTGATTCTATTAATAATCCAAAAGAATTGCTTGATGTTTTCTTCCGGAAATACTTTCCTGCTACTGCTCAACATATTGCTTTGCAGAGAATTTATAATTGTGACCAGGAAGATGGAGAGAAATTGCCTGAGGCTTGGGCTAGATTTTGCTCTCTTATTAGAGCTCGGCCTGACCATGATTTGGAAAAGCATGATTTACTTGATATATTTTATAGTGGACTAACCATTGAGTCTAGGGCATACCTGGATAGTTGTGCTGGTTGTGTTTTCAGGAAAAGAACTCCAGACGAGCTGAAGAATTATTGGCTAGAATAGGCCGGAATCATGATGATTGTTCTACACCTGAACCAACCCCGACACCAATATTGAAGAAGAGGGGTATGATTAAATTAAATGATGAAGATATGAGGGAAGCCAAGAAATCTCTTAAAGAGAAGGGTATTAAATCCGAAGATGTGAAGAATTTACCTCCCATAGAAGATTTATGTAAGATCACTCCCCCTTCATCCATGATTGAGGTACACTCTCTTGAACGCTTTACTAGAGAAGATATTCCGTATTCAAAACCTCCTGCTCAATGCTTAGATGAGTTTGATAATTACATTAAGCAAAGTAATTTCAATATGAGAGTAGAAAATCATTTAATGGAAAATTCTCGAGCTATTGGTGAATTGCATGGTATTATGGAGAGAAACTCCAAATGGTTCAAACTCAAATTGATCAACTCACTAAAGTGCAAAATGACTTGTTAAAAAATAATTCTAAATAAAAACATGCTTATGAAGTAACAACTAGAGGCGGTGTTTCTACCCAGGATCCTCTATATCCTGAAGGGCATCCCAAAAGAGTTGAACAAGATTCTCAACGAACTGAAACTAGTGTTCCATCTAAGAAAAGAAAAAGAAACATAAAACTGTTGTAGAATCCTCTGAGCCCGTTAATGATCCTAATAGTATTTCTATTTCTGATGCTGAAACTGAAAGTGGTAATGAACATGTGTTGCGGTCAGAAACCCACCGGCGGGCAGCGACGGGCAACACCGTAGAGCCGGGAATCTCCCAGGACTGCGGCTGGCCCTGGTCCCTCCGAGCGACGGCCCGCAAAGCCTCGGCACGCACGTCCGATGCTGGGTGTGCCACGACCTATACCGGTCAAGGTGTTGGATGATGCCTCACTTAGTTTCCTGCATGGCATACACGTAAACATTAAATACGAGCCTCGATCGGCTCTCAGGTTATGTGAATCGGCTCAAGGAGCCGATCCACCCATGATGCGTACGAGGTGTACGATCGGATGGTGGTCCTGCTTGATCAAAACAAAGCTAAAACGACCTACTACGATTTGGGGTTTTCACCGCATAATCGGAACATCCTACTCGTGATTGAGCTCGGCGGCCACGCACGGTGATCGTAAACCGACCCTAGACAAGGCCTAAAACCAACACGAGGTTGATCCTCGGAACATCTGTCTAGGGCTAGCAAACTACACCCTACGCGCCACCGGATCCTTCAACCCGTTTGTAAGGCCTAACGATGCGATATTAAACTAATCCTTGAAGAACAAGGAGCAATCATAACGGATCGGATCTACTAAATAAGGATCAAGGGGTGCCGCCCTTACACCCAAGATAGGTGTAAGGGCGGCTAGATGTCTAGGGGTCGCACGACGATAGCATATGATACGAAGAACAATGCTAACCCTAAAACATCTATGATAACTACGTTGCTCGCCATCAAAAAGGCTTCAGTACGAGCAACGCATGAACAACGAATAAACGTGTGCTGCCTAGATCGCAAGATGCGATCTAGGCAGCATGATGCTTACCCGGAAGAAACCCTCGAGACGGGGAGTTGGCGATGCGCCTAGATTGGTTTGTGGTGAACGTGATTGTTGTTTATTTCATAAACCCTATATACATATTTATAGTCTATAGACTTTCTAACGTGGGAATAATCCCAACCGGGCACGAGCCCAAACTCTGTCTAATCGACACGTATCCTACTATATTACAGATACACGGGCAAAACTAGCCCAAACTTTGCATATAAGGCCGATTCATGTATTTCTTCTATGTATATTCTTCAAGCCCATCTTCAATCGCGGCCCACCTCTGATCCGGTCAAATTCTGGTGATAACACATGCCCCCCTGGTTTTGGAAATGACATTTCAAAATCATTATGCTTTTCCTCGGGTCATGTCGTGGCAGAGCAAAACCGTCGCAATATCCTTCATCATGATGCCTTGCCTCCTCCACTTCTCCGCGTGACCTGGCATTTTTTTTTTCTATTGGGCACCACTTCCTCGGAAACTGCTGTGGCATTGAATCTCCACTATATCCCCTTTTATTTAACCGTTCCAAACAGTTTGCGTCTTCATCCTCTTCGCATTATCACTCCAAAAGCCCTCCTACGCCACCATGTCTTCTTCTTCCTCCGCCTCATCGGGTCTTTCAATCGAATCCTCCTCCTCCCGCGAGCCGACGCCGGAGTGGAACCCGGAGGAGGCCCACGCGGCCAACATCCGCCGCGCCATCGAAGCTGGGGATGAGCCGAGTCACGACTTCTCCATCTGGTCAGAGGATGACAAGTCCTCGACCGATGGGGAAAGCGACCTCCGCTTCCTCGCCGACGGGGAGACGGAGGAGGAGAGCGATGACGATCACCTCTCCTGCGATGACTTCACCTTCTCCGAGGAGGAGGAGGAGGAGGAAGAGGAGGAGGAGGAGGAGGACGACACCTCCTCCGACGAACCGCCGGCTAAGCGCCTCTGCCCCTGGCCGGGAATCTCAGCGACTTCGACAGCGACGACGACGACGCGACGAGGAGGACGAGGACAACGAGGGTCCCGCCGGCGGCCGCTACAGCAGCGACGACGAGCCCGCGGGAGTAGCGCCGACAGCGGCGACGACGGCGACGACGAGGGCAGCGACGGCCCGTAGATAGGACCCTTAGCATAGGATCAGTAGTAGTAGACGGGGCAATGTATCCCCTTCGTACTTCCTTTTGAGAGCAATCAGCTCTTTTATGTAAGAAATCTCGTTTATCAATGAAGAAGTTCCCCATTTGATTTTGCCGATTTCCTTTATGCCAATTTAGCCGATTCTCCTCATACTGATTTTGCCGATTGTCCACTTAGCCAATGCTCAATGAACCGATGGCCACGCATCGGTCCCTCATAATCCGCTCTTCATCTCTTTGACTACGGAGTGATCGTGAACTTGGTCAATGCTCAATAAGCCGATGTCAACACATCAATCCCTCACGATCTAACCTTCATCTTTTCAACCGATGACTTTGAGCTCTGGTGGGCAATGTGGAAGACCAATGCCTTCAAGAAAGTCCTAGAACCGCTGCTGAAACGACTTGACGCTGAAGCCGATACTTCTGCAGAACAGGTATCACCTGCTCTGTTCCTTTGCAGCAACCAGATAGCCCAGAGCCAACTCCCTATCGGTGATGATGGATCCCTCTTTTGCAAGAACTCGCCGTCTTTGAAAGAGATTGCGACGCGGGATCAGCCGATGACCCTCCAATCGGCTTCTGAACTCGATCATACCTGAGAAAGCTGCCACGCAGAGTCAGCCAGAGCCGATCACCTTCCTTCCGTTGAAAGTCGATATTGCAGATGATCACACAACGGCTCAGAAACAAAACTCCTTTGACACAGAGTTGGAGGTCCTTGTGTTTTGAATACACAACTGGTAGATCCCATGAAATTTGTGCTAGAGTCGATGGCTATGCATCGGCTTTGCTCCTTAGCTCTAAAGTCGATTTTTTTTACTGGCCGATTTTTCTATCGGCCCCCAATATTTCACTGCACATGTATCGCACATGTTCATCCGATTAGGTGCCCCCCGAGCCGATTCTGCCAGGTAACTGCTGATATCGGCTCTGTGGTTAGCCAAGGTACTATATGTGAACGTCGGCTCTGTTAGGACCAGTGTGGGCTTCTTCCAGCTCATCACCCGACGCAAACCCAATGCCCATTAGATCGACGTTGAACCCAAGCAGAATGAATGGTGAGGATAATTTTGGTCGATTGCTAGAATCGGCCTCCATATTGATTGCATTGCTCAATGAAGGTTTTGCAATGTTCCTCCATAGATCGTTGGGGCCGATCACATGGATCGGCATCGCCACGTTTGTCCATAGATGTTGCTCTTGTTACACGGTCAGGCCGGTGGATAAAACCATCCTAACCCCATCCTTTGTCACGTCGATGCGCTCGCAGTCGTCCAAATTAATGCCTGAGAGTGGATCTTGGCCTGATGTCTCCCAAACGTTCATGCCAGCCGTTGAAATCTCGGCTGAATCATCTGCGTAGACGACTTCTACTTCATCTCCATCCCACCGTATCGTGCATTGGTGCATCGTGGATGGAATGCAACACGTGGATCCAATCTCTCCCTAGTAGGACAGCATAGGTGCTCTTGCGTCGACAATGAAGAACGTCGTAGGGACGGTTTTCCTTCCTACGGTCAGATCCACGTTCAGAACACCTTGTGCGTCAGATGCTTGGCCGTTGAAATCGCTCGGTGTCACATTGGTCTTGATCGATCCGAGCTAGAGCGTCCCAACCGACGTAGCATGGAGTATGGCATAATGTTGACGCCGCTCCGGTGTCCACCAACATCTTGTTGACAGGCTGCCCATTGATGTAGCCTCGCAAGTACAGGGCCTTCGATGCCTGTAGCTTCTTTCTCGTGGCTTCTCAAAGATGACCGGTCGTGGGCCGCAGTCGTTGCCACAGGTGCTTCGTCTAATCCTGGAGCACTAAACTCCGTTGGAAGGATGAAGACCATGTTTGTGCCTGCCGATGTCTCATCATCGGCTTTCTTTTGTCTGGGCGCCACTCTTTCCTTTGTGGCCGACCTTCTTCGTCCAGGGTTCGCTGGATTTTAGCGGCCAGATCAGGCCGCGCCTTCCTCAACAGGTATAACCTTTCAGCTTCCTCCAAACCACGTAGTCGCGAACCCTTCGCTTTTGGGAACGGCTGAGCCCATCGTGCACCACCTTGGCCGATGATACTTGTCTTCTTCTTCATCATCGTCCTCTAGTTCCTCGAGATCTTCTACCCGAGAGGACTCAGTGTGCTTGTTCCGAGGCGGGAGAGGCCCTAGACGTTTGAACACGGACACGTTAGCTGCATCCTTCTTCTTTTGTCTACACTTTGGACAATTGCCGATTGTAGGCAATCGGCTCATTCCTGAATCCCAGCAATGCCTGAAGAAGGGGCAGTCCCAGTGCCTATCCACGTCGTCTTGCTCTCTCGACTTTTCCTTGGCGTGGCGCTCATATCTCTCCTCGTCGCGATCATGCCGACGGTGCCTCCTGGCGTCCCTAGCCAGAAGATCTCTTTCATCATCGTCGTTGTACCGTCGGTGTTGGTCATATTGACCCACATACTTGTTGAGGAGGTGGTCAGAGAGAGGTCGCTGATATCTTACGTTCCTCACTTCTCCCTCTGTAATGTAGCGCTTGCCATCGTGACGGCCGATCGCGTGGAGCGGCTTCCTCTGTGTCCTTGCTATGAGAGCAGCTGCCCTCATCTCCGTCCTTACAGAGTGGTGCCCAGGTCCTACCATGTTGATATTGCACGAGAATCCTGGCTGGCACCCTCCATGGTAAGTGCACTCCACCATGTTAACGGCGGGAAGGGGTGCATGTCGACCTTCATGGCGTACTGACTGAAAATTAGCCGCCCTTGTTCTATCGCCATTTGGACTTGCTGACGCCACACCCTGCAGTCATTGGTGGCGTGGGTGAACGTGTTATGCCACTTGCAGTATGGCTTTTCGTTCAGCTCTTGCACCGTGGGGATCTTGTGGCCTTCGGGTAACTTTAGCTGCTTCTCCTTGAGTAAGAGGTCGAAAATCTGCTCAGCTTTGGTCACGTCGAAGTCAAACCCTTTGGAGGACCTTGTGGCTTGACCCACTTACAGGACACGGGGCTTGCCCCCGAGTCCATTCAGCCACCGCTACCTCTTGATCTCCCGTTAGCCGCTTCATCTTCGTCTGCCTCAACCAGGACCACCGCACGCTTGAATTTATCCTGTAAACATCCGGGTGGCGCTGTTCATATGCCGACAGCTTCGCACCATGTGCGCCAGTGAAGGGTAGTCTCGCTTGGGAGGCCACGTCCTGATCGATGATGAGAGACCCACCACCGCCAACTCGACCGCTTTTTTCACTCACATGAACCGAATAACACTCTGCTCAACCCGTCCCGAAGCGCTAGACGTATTCCGACACCGTTTCCCCGCTCGTTGTACTTGTGCTAGATCGGCAATGCCAGCCTTGGAAGCCTCTGAGTGATACCGCACGTGGAACCGCTCTTCCAACTGCTTCCAAGTCCGGATTGAGTCCGGTGGCGCGACGTGTACCACCCAAAAGCCGATCCCGTGAGGGATTGTGCGAAGAACCTCACGCGCAGCTCGTCCGACGCCGAGATCGTGACCAGTTGCCAAATATCGGCTCACATGCTCGATGGAGCTGGAACCATCCGATCCATTAAACTTGGTGAAATCAGGGAGCCGATATTTGGGTGGTAGCGGGATCAACTCGTACTCATTGGGGTACGGCTTGGAATAGCCGATTGTCCTCCTTTTCGGCATCATGCCGAACTGGTCTTTCAAGATTGTACAAATCTGATCCACGGTGATGGCTGCAGCGCGAACTCGAAGATTCGCCGGGTGGCATACTTAGCCAGCCATGCTTGCTTTTCCAGCTCTGAGCCAACTGCAGGAGCTGATCTCTGGAGGTTTGTCGGAGTGGCATACTTAGCTAGCCACGTTTGTTTCTCAAGATCTGTTCCCAAGTTCCTCCCGCTGTTCGAAGTCCTTGCCGTTGCGCCGGTTCGAGAGTGCCCAAGCCATCGCAGTCCGCACGTATGCGCACGTGTATCCGTGCGGGATCTCCTTAGGCGCCTCATGCAAGAATTGGTAGTCACTAGAGTCACCACCGATCTTGTAGACGATGTATGCCGATGAATTCGGCACTTCTGGTGCTGCCAACGCGAACGGCAGCGGTGGACAGGATCGAGGGTGGCATCTCTCCCGGTGAGTCCCGTGAGCTGGTCCCGACGGAGAATATTGATGGCCCATGATTTCCTGGATCACGCGCAGAGCGACACGCTCCAAAGTGTTCACCAGGCTCTCAGAATGGCGGTGCAGCGAATGAGCCACCATGAAGTTAATCTCCTGACGCAGCGACCTGGTGCGTTCTTCTGACGGGGTGGACAGGTCCACTCCATCGAGCGCGCCTTCGGGTGAGAACCCTTTCCACCTGATGCCGTGTGAGCGGGTTCTGTGAAAAGAGCCGATGAGGTCGGCTTCGAGGACCGCTTTGATCTCGTCATGCTTCTTCTTGAGCTCCTCGGTCAGGTCCTCGTACTTGGCTGGAGTGCCTTCCGCCATCTCAGATGTAGATGGCGATGCGGTTGATGTCGAAGATCGTCCCACCGGGCGTGCGTAATGTGTTGCGGTGAGAAACCCACCGGCGGGCAGCGACGGGCAACACCGTAGAGCCGGGAATCTCCCAGGACTGCGGCTGGCCCCGGTCCCTCCGAGCGACGGCCCGCAAAGCCTCGGCACGCACGTCCGATGCTGATGCAGGGCGTGCCACCCTATACCCGGTCGAAGGTGTTGGATGATGCCTCGCTTAGTTTCCCGCATGGCATACACGTAAACATTAAATA
Source organism: Lolium multiflorum (assembly GCA_030979885.1). Lineage (NCBI taxonomy): Eukaryota > Viridiplantae > Streptophyta > Magnoliopsida > Poales > Poaceae > Lolium > Lolium multiflorum. The sequence continues at coordinate 176,473,085 of CM061752.1, forward strand.
CGAGCCTCGATCGGCTCTCAGGCCTGTGAATCGGCTCAAGGAGCCGATCCACCCATGATGCGTACGAGGTGTACGATCAGATGGTGGTCCTGCTTGATCAAAACAAAGCTAAAACGACCTACTACGATTTAGGGTTTTCACCGCATAATTGGAACATCCTACTCGTGATTGAGCCTGGCGGCCACGCACGGTGATCGTAAACCGACCCTAGACAAGGCCTAAAAACCAACACGAGGTTGATCCTCGGAACCTGTCTAGGGCTAGCAAACTACACCCTACGCGCCACTGGATCCTTCAACCCGTTTGTAAGGCCTAACGATGCAGATATTAAACTAATCCTTGAAGAACAAGGAGCAATCATAACGGATCGGATCTACTAAATAAGGATCAAGCGGGTGCCGCCCTTACACCCAAGATAGGTGTAAGGGCGGCTAGATGTCTAGGGTCGCACGACGATAGCATATGATACGAAGAACAATGCTAACCCTAACACATCTATGATAACTACGTTGCTCGCCATCAACAAGGCTTCAGCACGAGCAACGCATGAACAACGAATAAACGTATGCTGCCTAGATCGCAAGATGCGATCTAGGCAGCATGATGCTTACCCGGAAGAAACCCTCGAGACAAGGGAGTTGGCGATGCGCCTAGATTGGTTTGTAGGTGAACGTGATTGTTGTTTATTTCATAAACCCTAGATACATATTTATAGTCCGTAGACTTTCTAATGTGGGAATAATCCCAACCGGGCACGAGCCCAAACTCTGTCTAATCGACACGTATCCTACTATATTACATACACGGGCAAAACTAGCCCAAACTTTGCATATAAGGCCGATTCATGTATTTCTTCTATGTATATTCTTCAAGCCCATCTTCAATCGCGGCCCACCTCTGAAACTAAGCCACCTCTGGGAGAATGTGTTGCGGTCAGAAACCCACCGGCGGGCAGCGACGGGCAACACCGTAGAGCCGGGAATCTCCCAGGACTGCGGCTGGCCCTGGTCCTCCGAGCGACGGCCCGCAGCTCCTGGCACGCACGTCCGATGCTGATGCAGGCGTGCCACCCGACCTATACCTGGTCAGGAAGGTGTTAGATGATGCCTCGCTTAGTTTCCTGCATGGCATACACGTAAACATTAAATACGAGCCTCGATCGGCTCTCAGGTTATCCACTGTCAAGGAGCCGATCCACCCATGATGCGTACGAGGTGTACGATCGATGGTGGTCCTGCTTGATCAAAACAAAGCTAAAACGACCTACTACGATTTGGGGTTTTCACCGCATAATCGGAACATCCTACTCGTGATTGAGCCCGGCGGCCACGCACGGTGATCGTAAACCGACCCTAGACAAGGCCTAAAACCAACACGAGGTTGATCCTCTAACATCATGTCTAGGGCAAACCACACCCTACGCGCCACCGGATCCTTCAACCCGTTTGTAAGGCCTAACGATGCGATATTAAACTAATCCTTGAAGAACAAGGAGCAATCATAACGGATCAGATCTACTAAATAAGGATCAAGCGGGGTGCCGCCCTTACACCCAAGATAGGTGTAAGGGCGGCTAGATGTCTAGGGGTCGCACGACGATAGCATATGATACGAAGAACAATGCTAACCCTAAACATCTATGATAACTATGTTGCTCGCCATCAAAAAGGCTTCAGACGAGCAACGCATGAACGACGAATAACGTGTGCTGCCTAGATCGCAAGATGCGATCTAGGCAGCATGATGCTTACCCGGAAGAAACCCTCGAGAAGGGAGTTGGCGATACGCCTAGATTGGTTTGTGGTGAACGTGATTGTTGTCTATTTCATAAACCCTAGATACATATTTATAGTCCGTAGACTTTCTAACGTGGGAATAATCCCAACCGGGCACGAGCCCAAACTCTATCTAATCAACACGTATCCTACTATATTACAGATACACGGGCAAACTAGCCCAAACTTGGTATATAAGGCCGATTCATGTACTTCTTCTATGTATATTCTTCAAGCCCATCTTCAATCGCGGCCACCTCTGATCCGGTTCCTGTGATAACACATGCCCCCCTGGTTTTGGAAATGACATTTCCAAAATCATTATGCTTCTCCTTCGTCGGGTCATGTCGTGGCAGAGCAGAACCGTCGCAGTATCCTTTATCATGATGCCTTGCCTTCTTGACTTCTATGCGTGATTCGACAATTCTTTGGCACCATTTCCTCGGAAACTGTTGTAGCATTAACTCTCCCCAATATCCCATTATTTAACCGCGTCGAGCAGTTCGCCCCTTCACCCTCCTGCTCCGTATGTAATGTCCCAGGTTTAGAGACGATCGAGGGGTAGATTTTAGAAAGGGATGTGCATTGCATAGTAAATTCTGGGGAAATTTCGCGCTTTTAAACAAAAATTGCATCGAAGGGGGACAAGTTTCTCTCTCGACACCTTACAGGTTAGGGTTCGAGAGTGCGACAAACTTGTTTCTCACTTCACTAATTTAGGGTTCTGAGATGAGAGAGGAGAGTTTGCTTGATTGAATTCCAAATGATATGACATGGTTGAATTCAAACCAAGGTTGAATTTGAATTTCAAATTCAAACATTAAATAATTACTTAAATAATTCAATTGAGGAAATTCATTAAGTAAATGATCAATAATAAATAAGATGAACAATTATATTAAAGTAAAGCTCATTAGAGAAAACTTTGAGCTTTATTAATCATCACACACATTACAATGTCATTACAATATTCATAAGTGAAATAAAAGAATAATACAACACATTACACAAATGGGCAGAATAGAAGAAAGGAAAATAAAGAAAAATTACAAGTTAATAGTCCTAGTCTAAATTCTACAAGGTCATCCTCATTTGATCTTGTATTTGATGAAGTCTTTGTCCATTTTGCTCAATGGATGATCCCTGCACAAAATCACAAAGAAGAACAAATTATGCCAAGTGGCAAAGCCACTTGGCAGGTTAAAAAAAGAATGGAAATAGAGGATAATATCAAGTCTGCCGAGCTGATCCTCTCCAAAGCCAAGTTCACAGGATCTGGTTCACACAGACACACAAGCAGCACACACATCAGGTGTGCATGCTCAACACCAGGCATTGCTTGTGCATGTGGCACAACTCACACACACAGCATCAGTGAGTCACCAAAGTGACCAGAGCCAAGCTGTCGACCAGGGAGAGTATAGCAGCAACATATATAACCTTTTCAGTGCTCAAACCCTAGTCATTTGCTCATCCATCGACAGGCTGAAGGGGTAAGTTACCAAGAACACCAAGAACAGCTTGAACAAGGGGAACAGCCAGTGCTGTTCCATTTGCTCAATCTCACCATTGAATCAAAACAAGATCACCAGGAGGAGCAGGGCAAGTAAATCATTCACAAGAGCAACCCAGAAGCAATCCTCTACACCAACAAACAATCTAGGAGCTGGAGTGAGGTATACCACACAAAAGCCTGAGCAAGATCATATCTTGCTCATAATTAAGCATACAATGCATCACTGAAGCACAGAAGGGTAGAATACCCTGTGTGTATCATCATCTGGCTACCAGGCCATTTGGTGCAAGCATAGATGGGTAAGACCACTAGGTAAACATCCTATGGGAACAACAGTTATGCAAATCCATGCATAACTAGAGGAATCCAGCCAAGAATGAAACCATAGCTAGCCTAAACCACTCACTAAGCACCTACAGCTAGCTAAGCCATCAGATTATAGACAATTACTTGTCTATATATTTTGTCAACACCAAAAGGTCACTGGAAGTCCAAGACTGGATAAAGCCAGTGAACAATTATTCAATTCCAGTCAGCCAACACAAGCCATGGCAAATCACAGATAGGGGGGCAACCAGGACAGCAACACAGGTGCTGCCAGGGCCACCTCAACCCTAAGCCAGCACAAGAACCTATACCTCATTATCCATTTGGATTCAGTAAAGGGCTAGGGTACACAACTGAAGGTTGGCATCCATCTAGCCCTAACACAATTAATTAGATGATCACAACTGCAGAGCAGCTCACATCACTTATCCACTTCAGAAAAATTCAGGCAACACAGATAAGTGAACAAAGCAAATAAGTCAAAGCACCAGGGCTTTGCAGTGATCCAATGGATCAGTGCAGGCAACAGCAGTTGCTTAAGCCAACAACAATACACACCAGGCCAGGCCTGTGTAATACACATGTGAGCAACAGTAAGGCACAGACACAAAAGAGCAGCTGTTACAAGCAACTGGTGATCAAAAGGACACCAGAAGCTTGTTAGAGCATGATACTGCATGCTAGAACTCATTCTAATCAATGAACACATGAACAGATACTTAAATAACTGAACAATTGCATCACAGATAGGGCATCAGGCAATACAATTGTATCCAGAAGCACATCAAAGGCTTGATGAACCAAAGGATCATAATACACAAGAAAAGCACATATCAATTCATCACTGAATCACACTGCTAAGCCAACAGTAATGCTCAATTGAGCATAATCATGATTCTGAACTAAATGAACTAGCCCAGAGGTACTGGCACTTGCAAATTTGCAAGGTTTACACTTGGTAATCAAGCCAGGGCAGTCAAATTGAATACACAGGAATTCCTAGCCAGAATAGCACTGGAGCAAAGGCACAGGGAAAGATTCAAGAAATGCATAGCAGTCAGCAGCGCAATAGCACAGCCACACAACACAGCAGCATGAGCACAAGCTAGCAAGCCGTAGAAGCAACGCATCGGCACGGCAAGCATCTCCACATGGAGGATGAGGCCGGTGGCCGAGCCAGATGTAGAAGAGAAGAGAGTAGCGCAGAGAGGGAGAGAAAGAGGCGAAGGAGTACTCACTGGTGATGCGTGATGAAGGGCGCGGCCATGGCGGCCACGGCGGCACACGCCGGGGCACGGTAGCGCCAGGCCAAGCCACACAGCAGCGCCGCAGCTACCAGCAACCACGGCGTGGCACACGGTCGCACCGCAGCGCCAGGGACGCCGACGAACGACGGATCTTCGCGGATCCGTGCGGCCGAGGCGCAGATGCGTTGGGGAAGAGTCGAGGTGGACGCGAGCGTCAAATCGACGCGGACCACCAGGTCCGCCGTCGAGAGGCGGTCCAGATCCACATCGGATCGTCGCCGATGATGGCCGGAGGCGGCCGGAGCAGGGCGGCGACGGCGGAGGCGATTCAGTGTCGCGGGAGCCCGAAAGGGGATTAGGGTTACGGGTAGAGGACGACGAAACGACTGGGTCGGTTGGACCGAGCCCACTGGGCTGGTCCAACCTAACCAGCTCGGCCACCTGACAAGTGGGGCCGAGGGGTATTTTGGGCATTTCCAAAATACCCATTTAAACAAGAATTTCCAAGAATTTTATAAAATAAAATATAACTCCAAAAAAATAAATAAAAATATGAAAATGTATCAGCATAAAATTCTCTACCTAAATAAAATATCAAAGAGAATTTTTAAAGACAAAGAAGAATAAGTCTTAATTTGATGATTTAAATAATGATTTAAATCACACATATAATTTACAATAATAAAAATAAATCCATTAATGCCTTTGGACTTTAAAACACCTTGACAACATTTCAAGGTTGGATTTACCCTAAATCAAGTATCCCTAAGATGTTCTTAGTATTTAACCTCTCATAAAATAACAACGACATCGGAAGGGGGGGAAACAAACCCTAAAACTGGAATCATGCATAATTGCTTCTTTAACCATTGCCCTTATCGGACAATGATGCTATTTTTCAGAACAAGAGGACAAGGGTCAGTCCACACCTTCCAACTGCAGAACTTTGCAGTGTTCAGGCAAGTTCATCACTTGCTCATGTCATTTGAGTATTTCTATCAAATTACTTGCAAAATATTATGGTTATCACTATTGCATAAAAATCAAAACCACTACTTTCATAACTATGAATATGACTATGTGGTGGGCAATGGAACCATGGATTGTGTTGATATGGTGGAGGTTCCATTGCAAGGGTTTATATCCATCTAGGATTAAACAACAAATGTCGCCAGTGATTCTTGTGCCGTAATACCCGTGTTAACCATAAGATCCGGAGTGGGACGGAGTAGTCAAAAGTGTTTCCACCTCTCGTTCATCAACGGATGCTCATTACCGGGTGCTCATGATCTTGCGAGACTTGATGCAGGGGTGGGAACCCGTAGAAGTCCCAACGGTAATGAGGTCTATGATGGGTTGCATCTGCCGGCGTAGGAATGTATGGTAGAGCCCTGCATTGACGTCGTGGTCGGAGTCCACCCTGAAATATATGGGAGCAATGGGGCCGGCGTGGACCCAGGGTCGGAGTATGCAACAAAGGGTGGGTGTTCGAGGTAGCGGAGGAACATGATTGGCTAGACCTTATACCGGGCCTCACACCGAAGGAAGTGTGGACGGGAAAGCTGCCCGGTTGGCACCAAGGTTAAGATCTCTTATGGGTAAAGCAACACACCTCTGCAGAGTGTAAAGAACCGTGACCTGTCACCCCTCCCGGGATTGAGGAACTGCGAACGCGGCCGGAAAGGAGCTCCATGAAGTTCTAGTAAACCGGTGAAGGCTGACGGACATAGCTCTTTAAAATAAAAGCAATCTCTTGAAGAAATGTTTATCAAAACTTGCATTGGTATTAGACTTTCTGGTCTAATATCGTAGCTAGTGCATTAAACACCTCTTATCTATAATGAACTTGTTGAGTACGCTCGTACTCATACCACTCTTAAATCCCCTGCTTAGATTGTCTGAATCGTCTGGAGGAGGACTACGACAACAATGATGGAGCCGAGATCATCGGCTACGAGGAACCAGACCTCTCAGGAGGTGTTGAAGGCGTAGACTACATCATCGTCTACGGATCCGGGGAGGCTTCCGGAGGAGAACAAGCCTAGAGATATCTGAGGAGTAGTAGTAGCCGAGCAGCACAAACTCTTACCATGTAGCTGCTCGATTAAATAAATGTTTAGTTTAATGAGACAATGTTATTGTAAGCTAAGTTGGGTTCGCCTCGAACCCAAGAGTTATCCTCTTAAGACCCAAGAGGAGCTCCAAGACGACTTGTGTATGTATATTGTAATATTATGTGAATGAGTTATGGACCCTGCTATGTTCTGTTGTACTACTCTGAGGGATGTAATATTTGCGGAATGGTACTTCGCGAATGTTATATCAACGACTGGCATACTACAACATGCAGTGGTATGCACCACAGTTGGTATCAGAGCAAAAGCTTTGACCTTAGGTTGGAACCTAGTAAATGGGACTAAAACGTTAGGAGTCAAATAGGATTAGTAAAGAGTTCTCTAAAAATATGGTGTATATTCAATTGAGAATACAACAACCATATCTTTTAGTGCGATAATTCTTTATTATCTCTATTATGATGCATTATTACTAATCTCATAATCTTTCTATTTCTACAGCCAACATGGCAAGTTCACGACCAGGAAGAAACGTGAAAGTTATGGATTCCACATTGAACGAATACCAAGGAGGACTTGCTGATATCCTACGAGCCATGCTATTGGAATTTGGGTGTGATCCCCAGATTCCAGTAAAGAAGTACATGTTCTATGATGGACCGGTGTTGGCCAAGTGCAGAGTAGGACTGCGACTTCCCGAATCTTTGGGAATGAGCGTAGTCATGCCAGCTGGGGAAGCAAGGACAACCAATACAGCCTACCATATAGCTGTTATGAGAGCCATAACCGACATTCGGGAGCATAAGACGAAAGCGCTTATGGGTTCCGAATTCACCCACATTCCTCATATGGAGGAAGATAATGACCCCATGCTGAACCATTTCAAATATGCCAAGAGTAAACCAGCTGAAGCAGCCAAATACATGGACAACAGCCGTAACTTCATATCATTACTCTTTCAGTTGAATCATCATCTGATAGGAGCAATTGATACGATGCTTGAGGAGTTCACTGAACCCAAGGAGGAGAGTAGGGGGAAAGAACCTATGGAGAATGTAGTGCACACACCAGTTTATTCAGCTGGTGACTACATCAGCTTTGATCCACTTGCACGTGAACCTACACCTGCTACACCTGGGAACTACCTGAATAGTTCCTATGGGGGATACGAAGGCGGAGCGGAATCCGGAAACAACCAGCGTTCCGAGACTCCGATCGAGAATTCTAGGGGTTGGCGTTGGGGTAGTGATACTGGAACCCATAGTACTACTGAGTATTATGATGGAGAGATGAACGATGATGCAACAACCCAGAACCAGAGCTATCCTAGTAATGAAGGAGTGGATGGAGGATATCCGACACAAGTTGAGTCGGGTATGGGTTTTGGTAACCCTTATGGTGGGGCTACAGGAGAGTACACCCGATGGGTGGACTATGATGCACTCAACGATCAGTTTGTGAACACTGATTTCTCCTTAGGATCATCATCCGATTCGGATTACAAGCCAACGGGGAGACCTTATGTTCCAGGGTCTATCAGGAGGACGACACGTTCGACCGGATGGAAGCCTGGAATGTATCGGGAGTGAAGACCGATTAGAAGTCCACCAAGGGAGGCGTGGCTATAATACACAAGTACCACATGTATTATAGTTTGTAATATTTGTATAAATTTGTACATATACTTTAATAAGTGAGTTTGCATACTCACATCGACTTGAGTATTGTAATAAGACCACTTATGTATGTATATACAGGGTATATGTTTTGTATGATTTGGATTTGCTTCTTGATTTCCATTGCGTGACTAGTTCTGTGCACAAAGTTGAGCTCAGAAAACTTGCGCATGGAGTAATTATGAGTATCATCTTGTGTTGCAGAACTAGGGGGATTATGTCGGGAACGTTAGGAAACGAGACGGAAGCGCAGCGCATGGAGCGCGAAGCAAAGGAGAAGGAAGAGGCTGAGGGTGCAGCCAGAGATCAGTTTCCACCACCACCACCACCCATGACGCAGCAAAACTTTATCCAGTACATGCAACTGGCGGAAGAGAGGCAGCGTGTAACACTGGAGCTGCAGAACAAATTCCTTCAGGATCTGATGCAGCAGAATAGGGTGGAGAGACCTGAGAACCAGGGAGTCACATTAGCAGACTTCCAAAACACCAAGCCGATATCTTTCGCATACGCGCCAGCCTATGGACGCGGAAGATTGGCTGATGGATACTGAGCGCAAGCTCAACACTGTTGGATGCAATGACCAAGAGAAGGTTAGATATGCTACCCATCTGTTATGGACCTGCCGCATCATGGTGGGACAACATTGTAGCCGTGTATCCGGCAGGAAAGGTATTTACCTGGGAGGAGTTCGCAAGGAAGTTCAGGGAATCCAATGTCCCTGAAAGTATTGTGGAACTGAAGCGTCGAGAGTTTGAGAGTCTCGAGCAGAAGGATAAGGCAATCCTGACTTATGTCAGGGAGTTTTCAAAGCTGTCCCGGTATGCTGTTGAGGAAGTCAACACCGAGGACAAGAAGAAAAAGAGATTTCTGAGGGGGTTAAGTCCCCAGGTACAGCTACGGATGATGAGAGCAACGGAATTCCAAGAGTTGGTGGATGCAGCCATCACTCTTGAAGACGACTTCAAACAACTGCAAGAAGAGAAGAGGAAGAAGGCCAAGTATGAGCCTAAGAGGTTTGTTAGTAACAAGCCTAACCCTAGCTTGAGTTTCAAGCCCAGATACAACAACAACAACAACAACAGCAACTACTACGGTAGTAGGAAGAACCAAGCATTCCAAACTGCAAATCAAATAGTTTGCAGAAGCTGTGGAGGTACGGGGCATTTCTCCAAGGACTGTAAGAAACCCAGAATCATATGCTTCGGGTGCCGGAGGAAGGACACATGCTTAGGGATTGCCCTAAGAATAAGCACAAAGGAGGTCAGTCAGGAGGAGGAGGAGGTCGATGAGGAAACACCGGAGGCAACTGGAAGAATAAGAAGCCCTTCGGCAAGCTAAACTGTACCAGTCTGGAGGAGGTGGTCAACTCTGACCAAGCGGTGATAGGTACGCTCCAGATACTCACTCATCCTGGCAAAGTACTTTTTGATACTGGTGCAACTACATCATTCATTTCTCAACAATTCATCATTAAACATGGGATTAGTTGCACTAAGTTAGATACACCCATAACCATACTTTCTGCGGGGGGAACGATATTAGTAACCCATGCCAAACAAAAACAAGTCATTATGATCAATAAGTGCGCGTTTGACGCGGACCTGTTCATTTTACCGATGAAGGACATTGATGTCATTCTTGGTATGAACTGGTTAGAAGCTAATGGAGCATTGATCGACTGTGTAAACAAAACGGTGTCATTAAAAAGTCCCGATGGAAGTAGAATGATTTACCAAGGCGACAAACATACACAGATTGAAGTGGAGCTACAGCTGAATAGCATGAAGGAGGTGAAGTTAGAAGATATACCTGTAGTAAATGAATTCCAGGATGTGTTTCCTGCGGAATTACCTGGTATGCCACCAGATAGGGAGATAGAATTCACTATCGACCTAATTCCAGGAACAGCTCCGATTGCCAAAGCACCATATAAAATGGGGCCTAAGGAATTGAAAGAACTGAAGGAGCAATTGGATGACTTGGAACAAAAGGGATTCATTCAAGAAAGTGTTTCACCATGGGGATCACCTGTGATCTTCGTGGATAAAAGGGATGGAGGAAGAAGGATGTGCGGAGACTACAGGAATCTAAACAATGTCACAATCAAGAACAAGTATCCACTTCCAAGGATACAAGATCTATTTGATCAAGTAAGAGGTGCGGGAGTCTTTTCCAAGATTGATCTAAGATCGGGTTATCACCAGATAAAGATCAAGAAGGAGGACGTTCCGAAAACTGCCTTTGTCTCAAGGTATGGACACCATGAATACCTTGTAGTACCTTTTGGATTAACCAATGCCCCAGCAATATTCATGAATCTCATGAATAAGATCTTCATGCCATATCTAGACAAGTTTGTCATCGTATTCATCGATGATATCTTGATATATTCCAAGAACAAGGCGGAACATGCCGAACATTTGAGGTTAGTATTGCAAACACTAAGGGAACATCAACTCTATGCCAAATTCAGCAAGTGTGAATTTTGGCTAGATCAAGTGGAATTTCTTGGTCATGTCATTAGTAAAGATGGAATCGCTGTCAACCCGAGCAAGGTAGCAGCAGTTCTAGAATGGGAAGCACCCAAGACTGTCAAGGAAATCCGAGGATTCCTAGGAATGGCAGGATATTATCGGAGATTCATTGAAGGATTCTCCAAGATAGCAGGACCAATGACAAAGTTGCTAAGGAAGAACACACCATTCGTGTGGTCAGAGGAGTGTGAGAAGAGTTTTCAAACTCTAAAGAGAAACTCACCACGGCACCGGTGTTAGCAGTTCCTGAAGTCGGCAAGGACTACACCGTGTACTGTGACGCATCCAAACATGGATTGGGTTGTGTACTCATGCAAGATCGGAAAGTGATATCTTATGGATCGAGACAACTCAGACCTCATGAAGTGAACTATCCAACACATGACTTGGAATTAGCAGCGGTCGTATTCGCACTTAAAACATGGAGACATTTTCTCTATGGAGCTAAGTGTGAGCTCTATACCGATCATAAAAGCCTCAAATATTTCTTCACTCAGAAGGAACTCAATATGAGGCAGAAAAGATGGCTAGAATTGATTAAGGATTATGATCTGACAATCAATTACACACCAGGGAAGGCTAATGTTGTAGCAGATGCCCTGAGTAGGAAGAGTACTGGAGGAGTGGAACAAGAAATATCACCAGAGTTGAGGAAGGAAATAAGTCAAGCCCAAATACAACTTTGGGAGAAGGAAGCCCATGAAGGATTATCGGCGTTGCAAGTAGCCGATGAGTTGAATGTCAACCTGAAGAATGAGATAATGATGGGTCAGTTGGACGATCCATTCATTGTAGAAGAGATGAGGAGAATAGATGAGGGAAGACCATCAGAATTTCACCGTGGAGAATCTGGATCTTTGTGGTTCCAAAAGAGGATTTGCGTTCCGGATATTGCTGAAATCAAGGAAGTAATACTCCGGGAAGCTCATCAAACACCCTATTCCATACATCCGGGAAGTACAAAGATGTACATGGATTTAAAGGAACTATTTTGGTGGAATAACATGAAGAGGGAGATAGCACAATATGTGGCAGAATGCCATACCTGTCAGAGAGTGAAAGCAGAACACCAGAGTCCGGCAGGGAAGTTACAACCTTTACCTATTCCAGAGTGGAAATGGGAGGAAATAGGGATGGATTTCATCACCGGACTACCCATGACCAATAAAAAGAAGGACATGATATGGGTAATCGTGGACCGGTTGACGAAGAGCGCCCACTTCTTAGCGGTAAATCAGCAGGACAAAGGAGAGAAACTCATTGATCTTTACATCAAGGAGATCGTGAGTAAGCATGGAGTACCTAAGAAGATAGTATCGGATCGAGGATCCGTGTTCACATCAGCATTCTGGAAGCAACTTCACGAAGCTTTGGGATCCAAGTTGGACTATAGTACCGCTTATCATCCCCAGAACAGGTGGACAAACCGAGAGAACCAACCAGATCTTAGAAGATATGCTTAGGGCATGTGCCCTAGACTTCGGAGGATCATGGGAGGAGCACTTGCCACTAGCAGAGTTTTCATACAATAATAGCTATCAAAGCAGCATCAAGATGGCACCATTTGAAGCTCTCTATGGAAGGAAGTGTAGATCACCGATATGTTGGTATGAAGCCGGAGCAAGCAAAGAGTTCAACCCTGATTATGTCAAGGAAAAACAACAAATCATTGACATTATCAGAGACAGGCTCAAGATAGCTCAAAGTCGACAAAAGAGTTATGCCGATCAAAAGAGGAGAACTTGGGAGCCACAAGTTGGAGACATGGTTTATCTTAAGGTAAGCCCGATGAAAGGACTCCAGAGGTTTGGAGTAAAAGGGAAACTCAGTCCTAGATTTATAGGACCTTTCAAGATACTGAGTCAGAATCGAGGTTTAGCCTTTGAGTTGGATCTACCGGGAAGGTTAGCTCAAGTTCATAATGTATTCCATGTGTCACAACTTCGGAAATGTTTGAAGACCCCAGATGAACCAATATCACATGAGGAGCTTGAGTTACAACCAGACTTGACATACATCGAGAAGCCAGCCAAGATTCTCGAGGAAAGCTGGAAACAACTCAGAAATAAGGCGATCAAGTATTGCAAGATACAATGGAAGCACCACCCCGAGAGGGAAGCCACCTGGGAAAAAGAGGAAGACCTAAGGAAAACATACCCCGAGCTGTTCAGGTATTACAACCACAACTTCGGGACGAAGTTTTCTTTAAGGGGGAAAGGCTGTAATGTCCCAGGTTTAGAGACGATCGAGGGGTAGATTTTAGAAAGGGATGTGCATTGCATAGTAAATTCTGGGGAAATTTCGCGCTTTTAAACAAAAATTGCATCGAAGGGGGACAAGTTTCTCTCTCGACACCTTACAGGGTTAGGGTTTTGAGAGTGCGACAAACTTGTTTCTCACTTCACTAATTTAGGGTTCTGAGATGAGAGAGGAGAGTTTGCTTGATTGAATTCCAAATGATATGACATGGTTGAATTCAAACCAAGGTTGAATTTGAATTTCAAATTCAAACATTAAATAATTACTTAAATAATTCAATTGAGGAAATTCATTAAGTAAATGATCAATAATAAATAAGATGAACAATTATATTAAAGTAAAGCTCATTAGAGAAAACTTTGAGCTTTATTAATCATCACACACATTACAATGTCATTACAATATTCATAAGTGAAATAAAAGAATAATACAACACATTACACAAATGGGCAGAATAGAAGAAAGGAAAATAAAGAAAAATTACAAGTTAATAGTCCTAGTCTAAATTCTACAAGGTCATCCTCATTTGATCTTGTATTTGATGAAGTCTTTGTCCATTTTGCTCAATGGATGATCCCTGCACAAAATCACAAAGAAGAACAAATTATGCCAAGTGGCAAAGCCACTTGGCAGGTTAAAAAAAGAATGGAAATAGAGGATAATATCAAGTCTGCCGAGCTGATCCTCTCCAAAGCCAAGTTCACAGGATCTGGTTCACACAGACACACAAGCAGCACACACATCAGGTGTGCATGCTCAACACCAGGCACTGCTTGTGCATGTGGCACAACACACACACAGCATCAGTGAGTCACCAAAGTGACCAGAGCCAAGCTGTCGACCAGGGAGAGTATAGCAGCAACATATATAACCTTTTCAGTGCTCAAACCCTAGTCATTTGCTCATCCATCGACAGGCTGAAGGGGTAAGTTACCAAGAACACCAAGAACAGCTTGAACAAGGGGAACAGCCAGTGCTGTTCCATTTGCTCAATCTCACCATTGAATCAAAACAAGATCACCAGGAGGAGCAGGGCAAGTAAATCATTCACAAGAGCAACCCAGAAGCAATCCTCTACACCAACAAACAATCTAGGAGCTGGAGTGAGGTATACCACACAAAAGCCTGAGCAAGATCATATCTTGCTCATAATTAAGCATACAATGCATCACTGAAGCACAGAAGGGTAGAATACCCTGTGTGTATCATCATCTGGCTACCAGGCCATTTGGTGCAAGCATAGATGGGTAAGACCACTAGGTAAACATCCTATGGGAACAACAGTTATGCAAATCCATGCATAACTAGAGGAATCCAGCCAAGAATGAAACCATAGCTAGCCTAAACCACTCACTAAGCACCTACAGCTAGCTAAGCCATCAGATTATAGACAATTACTTGTCTATATATTTTGTCAACACCAAAAGGTCACTGGAAGTCCAAGACTGGATAAAGCCAGTGAACAATTATTCAATTCCAGTCAGCCAACACAAGCCATGGCAAATCACAGATAGGGGGGCAACCAGGACAGCAACACAGGTGCTGCCAGGGCCACCTCAACCCTAAGCCAGCACAAGAACCTATACCTCATTATCCATTTGGATTCAGTAAAGGGCTAGGGTACACAACTGAAGGTTGGCATCCATCTAGCCCTAACACAATTAATTAGATGATCACAACTGCAGAGCAGCTCACATCACTTATCCACTTCAGAAAAATTCAGGCAACACAGATAAGTGAACAAAGCAAATAAATCAAAGCACCAGGGCTTTGCAGTGATCCAATGGATCAGTGCAGGCAACAGCAGTTGCTTAAGCCAACAACAATACACACCAGGCCAGGCCTGTGTAATACACATGTGAGCAACAGTAAGGCACAGACACCAAAGAGCAGCTGTTACAAGCAACTGGTGATCATATGAACACCAGAAGCTTGTTAGAGCATGCTACTGCATGCTAGAACTCATTCTAAGCAATGAACACATGAACAGATACTTAAATAACTGAACAATTGCATCACAGATAAGGGCATCAGGCAATATAATTGTATCCAGAAGCACATCAAAGGCTTGATGAACCAAAGGATCATAATACACAAGAAAAGCACATATCAATTCATCACTGAATCACACTGCTAAGCCAACAGTAATGCTCAATTGAGCATAATCATGAACTAAATGAACTAGCCCAGAGGTACTGGCACTTGCAAATTTGCAAGGTTTACACTTGGTAATCAAGCCAGGGCAGTCAAATTGAATACACAGGAATTCCTAGCCAGAATAGCACTGGAGCAAAGGCACAGGGAAAGATTCAAGAAATGCATAGCAGTCGCAGCGCAATAGCACAGCCACACAGCACAGCAGCATGAGCACAAGCTAGCAAGCCGCAGCAGCAGCGCATCGGCACGGCAAGCATCTCCACATGGAGGATGAGGCCAGTGGCCGAGCCAGATGTAGGAGAGAAGAGAGTAGCGCAGAGAGGGAGAGAAGGAGGCGAAGGAGTACTCACTGGTGGTGCGTGATGAAGGGCGCGGCCATGGCGGCCACGGCGGCACACGCCGGGCACGGCAGCGCCAGGCCAAGCCAAGCCACAGCAGCGCCGCAGCTACCAGCAACCACGGCGTGGCACACGGCCGCACCGCAGCGCCAGGGACGCCGACGAACGGCGGATCTTCGCGGATCCGTGCGGCCGAGGCGCAGATGCGTTGGGGAAGAGTCGAGGTGGACGCGAGCGTCAAATCGACGCGGACCACCAGGTCCGCCGTCGAGAGGCGGTCCAGATCCACATCGGATCGTCGCCGATGATGGCCGGAGGCGGCCGGAGCAGGGCGACGACGGCGGAGGCGATTCAGGTGTCGCGGGAGCCCGAAAGGGGATTAGGGTTACGGGGTAGAGGACGACGAAACGACTGGGTCGGTTGGACCGAGCCCACTGGGCTGGTCCAACCTAACCAGCTCGGCCACCTGACAAGTGGGGCCGAGGGGTATTTTGGGCATTTTCCAAAATACCCATTTAAACAAGAATTTCCAAGAATTTTATAAAATAAAATATAACTCCAAAAAAATAAATAAAAATATGAAAATGTATCAGCATAAAATTCTCTACCTAAATAAAATATCAAAGAGAATTTTTAAAGACAAAGAAGAATAAGTCTTAATTTGATGATTTAAATAATGATTTAAATCACACATATAATTTACAATAATAAAAATAAGTCCATTAATGCCTTTGGACTTTAAAACACCTTGACAACATTTCAAGGTTGGATTTACCCTAAATCAAGTATCCCTAAGATGTTCTTAGTATTTAACCTCTCATAAAATAACAACGACATCGGAAGGGGGGAACAAACCCTAAAACTGGAATCATGCATTATTGCTTCTTTAACCATTGCCCTTATCGGACAATGATGCTATTTTTCAGAACAAGAGGACAAGGGTCAGTCCACACCTTCCAACTGCAGAACTTTGCAGTGTTCAGGCAAGTTCATCACTTGCTCATGTCATTTGAGTATTTCTATCAAATTACTTGCAAAATATTATGGTTATCACTATTGCATAAAAATCAAAACCACTACTTTCATAACTATGAATATGACTATGTGGTGGGCAATGGAACCATGGATTGTGTTGATATGGTGGAGGTTCCATTGCAAGGGTTTATATCCATCTAGGATTAAACAACAAATGTCGCCAGTGATTCTTGTGCCGTAATACCCGTGTTAACCATAAGATCCGGAGTGGGACGGAGTAGTCAAAAGTGTTTCCACCTCTCGTTCATCAACGGATGCTCATTACCGGGTGCTCATGATCTTGCGAGACTTGATGCAGGGGTGGGAACCCGTAGAAGTCCCAACGGTAATGAGGTCTATGATGGGTTGCATCTGCCGGCGTAGGAATGTATGGTAGAGCCCTGCATTGACGTCGTGGTCGGAGTCCACCCTGAAATATATGGGAGCAATGGGGCCGGCGTGGACCCAGGGTCGGAGTAACAAAGGGTGGGTGTTCGAGGTAGCGGAGGAACATGATTGGCTAGACCTTATACCGGGCCTCACACCGAAGGAAGTGTGGACGGGAAATCTGCCCGGTTGGCACCAAGGTTAAGATCTCTTATGGGTAAAGCAACACACCTCTGCAGAGTGTAAAGAATCGTGACCAGTCACTCCCTGTTCCGGGATTGAGGAACTGCGAACGCGGCCGGAAAGGAGCTCCATGAAGTTCTAGTAAACCGGTGAAGGCTGACGGACATAGCTCTTTAAAATAAAAGCAATCTCTTGAAGAAATGTTTATCAAAACTTGCATTGGTATTAGACTTTCTGGTCTAATATCGTAGCTAGTGCATTAAACACCTCTTATCTATAATGAACTTGTTGAGTACGCTCGTACTCATACCACTCTTAAATCCCCTGCTTAGATTGTCTGAATCATCTGGAGGAGGACTACGACAACAATGATGGAGCCGAGATCATCGGCTACGAGGAACCAGACCTCTCAGGAGGTGTTGAAGGCGTAGACTACATCATCGTCTACGGATCCGGGGAGGCTTCCGGAGGAGAACAAGCCTAGAGATATCTGAGGAGTAGTAGTAGCCGAGCAGCACAAACTCTTACCATGTAGCTGCTCGATTAAATAAATGTTTAGTTTAATGAGACAATGGTATTGTAAGCTAAGTTGGGTTCGCCTCGAACCCAAGAGTTATCCTCTTAAGACCCAAGAGGAGCTCCAAGACGACTTGTGTATGTATATTGTAATATTATGTGAATGAGTTATGGACCCTGCTATGTTCTGTTGTACTACTCTGAGGGATGTAATATTTGCGGAATGGTACGCGAATGTTATATCAACGAATCGCATACTACAACATGCACCCTCCTGCAGGGTCACTACACCACAGCCAAAAAACCCCCATTCCTCCGTAGCCATGTCTTCTTCCTCCTCCTCCTCTTCTGCCTCCTCCTCAAACCTCTCCTATGTATCATCTCCCTTCCGTGAGCCGACGCCAGAGTGGGGCTTGGCGGCACACGACATCCTCGCCCCAACGACGTGGGACAAGGAGGAACACGATTCCTCCATCTGGTCCGAGGATGACAAATCCCTGACCGACGGAGAGGGCGACCTTCGATTCCTCGTCGACGGGGAGGAGGAGGCGGAGAGCGAGGACGACCGCTTCTCCTGGGACGACTTCACCTCCTCCGAGGAAGAGGCGGAGGATGACGACGACGACTCCCTCGAAGGTTACCCACCGGCGAAGCGCCTCCGCGCCCGTGTGGACGACGACAGCGATGACGACGATGAGGAAGACGAGGCTCCCGTAGAAGGCTACGGGAGCAGCGATGAGGAGCCTATCAGGCAGCAGCCGGCGGCAGCAGCGACGACGACGAGGGCAGCAACGGCCCTTAGATTAGGGACTAGTAGTAGTAGTCGGCTTTTGTTCTTTCTTCCCCGAGCAATCGGCTCTTTCTTTGTAAGAAATCCCACTATTAATGAAGAGAATATTCCCCAATTAGTCTTGCTTTCTTGTCAACTTTGCCGATCGTCGAACGAAGTCGCTGTACAAAGAGCCGATGGCAGGGCATCGGCTTGTACTATAAACGCGATTTGAGGCCAAGCCGTTGCCTATCCACACGGTCCAACAGGTCTAGCTCCCGTCCAAACCATCCTCTAATCTTAAACGTGCAGATTGAACTCCTCAACAAACCACTAGGAGATTCATCCCAAATATCATGATTTCTGGTTTGAAACCGATCTGTTAACCTGCTTAATTGAGCTTGTTCCTCTAGAGTCGATGGCAATGCATCGGCTTTTATTATTCTGAAGTCGATGCCCGTGCATCGGCTGTTAGCATACTGTTGTCTCCACATGTTTTCTCAAGTCGATGTCTGTACATCGGCTGTGATTTTTTTTTACTGGCCGATTTAAAATCGGCCTCCATATCTCACTGCCCATCCTCCCACATGCTTGGGAAATACTTCTTGAGATGTTGGCCATTGACGGCCACTGGGAACTTCACACCATCCAACTGTTCAAGCATGTAGGCATTGCCCTTCAGAACCTGGATGACTTTGTAAGGACCGTGCCAATTAGGAGACCATTTGCCGTATGCTTTATCCCTGGTTCCTAGTGGCAACACGGCTTCCCATACTAGATCACCAACTTGAAACTCCTTTGGTCTCACCTTTTTATTGTATGCCCGAGCTACCCTGGCTTTGTTCTCTTTAATCTTCTCTAACGACCAAAGTCTAAGTTCCGTTGCATCCTCAATAGTGTCACTCATCAGGGTTGCATATTCCTCAGGTGTCAGGTCATTCTGAAACGTGACACGTCTCGATCCAGCCGTAATTTCCCAAGGTAATACAACCTCCTGCCCATAGACAAGCTGGTACGGCGAAGTCTTTATAGCTCCATGGCATGACATGCGATAGGCCCACAAAGCCTCTGACAACGTCTCATGCCACACCCTGGGGTTCTCCTCAATCTTCCTCTTAATCAGCTTGATCAGGCTTTGATTGGATGCTTCGGCTTGCCCGTTGGCTTGAGCGTAGTATGGAGATGATCGGATTAGCTTAATCCCCATGTCATCGCAGAACTTTCTGAATTCTTTAGAGACAAAGACCGAACCTCCATCGGTCGTGATGGTTTGGGGGATCCCGAACCTATGAATGACATGTTCTTTGACAAATTGGATAACATCTTCCGATTTTACTTTCTTCATGGGAACGGCCTCCACCCATTTGGTGAAATAATCTGTAATGGCCAGAATCCACTCGTGGTTCTTGCTTGACGGAGGATGTATTTTGCCGATCATATCCATGCCCCAACCTCGAAATGGCCAAGGTTTGATGATGGGGTTCATCGCTGATGCAGGTACCATCTGGATTTTTCCGAACATTTGACACGCTTGGCATCCCTTGTAGTAGTTGAAGCAGTCTTCCAGCATGGTAGGCCAATAAAACCCCGATCGCCTAATTAACCACTTCATCTTATGGGCCGATTGGTGAGTTCCACAGGCACCTTCATGCACCTCATGTAAGAGCCGATTAGACTCAGTTGGTCCCAGGCATTTGAGTAGTAACCCTTCCAACGTCCTATAGAACATGTCATCTCCTATAAGGACATATTTCATAGCCTTGTATCTTATCCTTTTCGGTGCCCCCGAGCCGAATCCTTCAAATAATTGAAGATATCGGTTCTCCAATCATCCTGTTCCAGGAATTGCACCTGAACTTCTGACCCGTCGGGTATGTCCTTGTATCCTGACGCCATCTGTGCGAGATCATTGGCGTCGGTATTCTGAGACCTTGGGACCCAATTGAAATTGATGTACCGAAAATGTGTCATCAGCTCACGACACTCCACCCAATATGGAAAAAGTGACTCACTCTCGCACTTGTATTCGTCCGTGAGTTGAGAGATCACCAACTTCGAGTCTCCAAAAAGCTCCACTTCTTCTGCCCCTTGTTATCACCAGATTTTAGACAAATCCAGAGGTGGGCCGGGCTTGGAAGATTACATGGAAGATTTCTGAAGCGGCCTGGCACGAAGGGTTTTGGGCTGAATTGCCCGTGTATCTTTATTTAGTAGTTTACCCTTTTAGATAAGAGTTAGAGTTTGTATCGTGCACGAGGGGATGTGCCCTCCTAGAAAGTCCCCTGGACTATAAATATGTACCTAGGGTTTATGGAATAAACAACAACTCACGTTCAACCCCAAAACAAACCAATCTCGGCGCATCGCCAACTCCTTCGTCTCGAGGGTTTCTATCGGTAAGCGACATGCTGCCTAGATCGCATCTTGCGATCTAGGCAGCACAAGCCCCACGTTGTTCCATGCGTTGCTCGTACTGAAGCGTTTTTGATGGCGAGCAACGTAGTTATCATTAGATGTGTTAGGGTTAGCATTGTTCTTCGTTTAAGCATGCTTACGTAGTGCAACCCTTGCATGTCTAGCCGCCCTCACGCCTATCTCAGGTGTGGGGGCGGCACCCCGCTTGATCATTATTTAGTAGATCTGATCCGTTACGATTGCTCCTTGTTCTACAAGGATTAGTTTAATATCTGCAATAGTTAGGCCTTACAAAGGGGGGGAGGTTCCAGTGGCACGTAGGGTGGCGTTCGCAAGTCCTAAACGGGATGTTCCTAGGATCAACTTCATGTTGGTTTTTGGCCTTGTTTAGGATCGGCTTACGAGCACCGTGCGTGGCCGCAAGGCCCAACCTAGAGTAGGATGATCCGGTTATGCGGTGAAAACCCTAAATCGTCGTAGATCTCATCACCTTCATCTTGATCAAGCAGACCACCAATATCCGTGCACCCCGTACGGATCATGGGTGGATCGGCTCTTTGAGCCGATTCACGGATAACCCGAGAGCGATCGAGGCTCGTATTTAACGTTTACATGTATGCCCTGCAGAAACTAAGCGAGGCATCCTCATCACCTTCCTGACCAGGTATAGGTCAGGTGGCACGCCCTGCACTTCGCAACGCCGCGTGTGACCAGAAGAGCATTGCGGGCCGTTGCTCGGAGGGGTCTCAGCCAGCCGCAGCTCTAGGCTCTTCCCGGTGTTGTTGACAAGGCCGCTGCCCGCCGGTGGGTTTTGGCATCAACACATTCTGGCACGCCCGGTGGGACAATCATCTACATCAACCACATCGCCATCTACATCTGAGATGGCGGACGGCACGCCAGTCACCTACGGGGATCTGCCTGACGACCTCAAGAAGCAATACGACGAGATCAAGGCTACCCTCGAAGCCGACCTCATCGGCTCTTTTCAGAGAACCCGTTCCCATGGCATCAGATGGAAGGGGTTCTCACCGCAAGGTGCGCTCGATGGGATAGACCTCTCAACCCCGTCGGAGGAACGCACCAGGGGTCTGCGGCAGGAGATCAACTACCTGGTGGCTCACTCGCTACACCGCCACTCTGAGAGCTTGGTCAACGTGTTGGAGCGTGTCGCTCTGCGCGTGATCCAAGAGATCATGAGCCACCAGTACTCGCCGTCAGGACCAGCTCGGGACTCATCAAGGAGAGTTGCCATTCCAGTCCCGTCCGCCGCTGCCATATGCGTTGGCAGCACCTGCTGAAGTGCCGACTACACCGGCATTCCTCGTCTACAGGATTGGTGGCGACCCTAGTGACTACCAGTTCTTAATGGAGGCGCCTAAGGAGATCCCTCATGGATACGCGTGCATGTACGTGCCGGATTGTGGTGACTGGGCACTCACAAACCAGGCCACAACATCGGGGACTCCGGCGAAGACAAGAGGAACGTCGGCGACAGAGCAGACGTGGCTAGCTAAATACGCCACGCCGACGAAACTCCCGAGCCCAGCTCCTGCAGAGGGCTCAGAGCTGGAAAAGCAAACATGGCAGGCCAAGTACGCCACCCCGGCGAATCTTCAGAGTGCAACTCCTACGGCCAGCACAGCGGATCAGATCAGTACCATACTGAGAGACCAGTTCGGCATGATGCCGAAAAGAAGGGCAATCGGCTATTCCAAGCCGTACCGACGATTACGAGATGATCCCGCTGCCACCTAAATATCGGCTCCCTGACTTCTCCAAATTCAGTGGATCAGATGGCTCCAGCTCCATCGAGCACATCAGCCGATATTTGGCTCAACTAGGACCGGCTTCAGTGTCGGATCAGCTACGCGTGAGGCTCTTTTCACAGTCCCTCACGGGATCGGCTTTTGGATGGTACACCTCCTTGCCAGCAAACTCCATCCAAACTTGGAAGCAATTGGAAGAACAGTTCCATATGCAATACCATTCAGAAGCTTCCGACTCTGGCATTGCCGATCTAGCACAACTACGTCAGAAGCGCGGGGAAACGGTGACAGAGTACATCCAGCGCTTCAGAAATCTTAGGAACCGATGTTATTCGGTTCGTATAACCGAAAAGGAAGCAGTCGAGTTGGCAGTAGCAGGCCTCGCAACACAGCTCAAGGACATGGCCTCCCAAGCAGATTATCCCTCGCTGGCGCACATGGTTCAGAAACTATCAGCATATGAACAGCGCCACCCCGACCTGTACCAAGACAAGCTCAAGCGTGCAGTAGTTATGGTCGATACAGAGGAAGATGAAGTGCCTGCGGGAGGCCAAGAGATAGCAGTGGCTGAGTGGATTCAGGGGGGAACCCCTGTGGCCTGCAAATGGGTAAAGCCACCAGGGCCGCCCAGGGGATTTGATTTTGACGTAACCAAGACTGAACAAATCTTCGACCTCCTGCTCAAGGAGAAACAGTTGACGATTCCTGAAGGTCTCAAGTTCCCCACGGCGAAGGAGCTAAACGGAAAGCCGTACTGCAAGTTCCACAACTCGCTTTCCCATACCACCAACGACTGCCGGGTGTGGCGTCAGCACATCCAAGCGGCGATAGAGAAGGGGCGGCTAATTTTCAACCAGTACGCCATGAAGGTCGACACCCAACCCTTCCCCGCCGTTAATATGGTGGAAATCACCTACCCTGAAGGTTGCCAGCCAGGTCCCTCGTTCAGCATCAACATGGTAGGACCTGGAAACCACTCTGGCAAAGATGGAGATGAGGGCAGCTGCTCTCACAGCAAGGATACAGAGGAGGCCGCTCCATGCGATCGGCTCCGTCATGATGGCAAGCGCTATGTTACAGAGGGAGAGGTGAAGAATATAAGATATCAGCGACCCCTCTCTGATCACCTCCTCAATAAATATGTGAGTCAGTATGACCAACGCCGACGGTCCAATTACGATGATAGAGGAGATCGTCTGGCTAGAGAAGCCAGAAGATATCGTCGGCAGGATCGCGATGAGGAGGAGCACGAGCGCCGTGCCACGGAAGCATCAAGGGAGCAAGATGACAACGCCAGACATTGGGACTGCCCTTCGACACTGCTGGGATTCAGGAATGAGCCGATTGCCCACAATCGGCAATTGCCCAGAATGCAATCAGAAAAAGAAGGGGGCAGCCAACGTGTCCGTGTTTGAGCGCCTAGGGCCTCTCCCGCCACAAAGCAAACGCGCTGAGTCACCTCGTTGGGCAGATCTTGAGGATTCAGAAGACGAGGTAGAAGTGGAAGAAGATAGGTACCACCGGCCAAGGTGGTGCCCTGACGGACTCAGCCGTTCCCAAAAGCGCAGGGTTCAGCGATTGCGCGGCCTAGAGGAAGCCGAGAGGTTGTACCTGCATACGCTAAGGAAGGCACGGCCTGATCTGGCTGCAAAGGTCCAGCGAACCCTGGATGAAGAGGGTCGTCCACAGAAAATGGAGTGGCGCCCTAAACAGAGGAAAGCCGATGATGAGACATCGGCTGGCACAAACATGGTACTCGTCTTGCCGACAGAGCGTAGCGCTCCACGACTCTACGAAGCACTCGAGGTGGACGACAGCAAGCGCATCAAGTCAGAAGTCGGGTTGGTTTTATCCAGCCTGACCAAGTAGCAAGATCAAACCAATGAGCAAACCAGGAGAGGCTGATCCTTGTGATCGGCCCCAAAAAACTTATGAAGGGAACTTACAAAACCTTCAACGAGCAAGCAGCGTGGAGGCCGATTCCAGCAATCGGCCAAAATTATCCTCACCCACCATTCTGCCTGGGTTCAACATGTTATCCGACACGAGCCGATACCATCAATTCTCTTGACAGAATCGGCTCGGGGGGGCACCCAGGTAGATAAAATACGAGGATATGCAACGGAAGGCTCTCATCTTCTGTTGATGGGTATTGGAATATGGGGGCCGATGCACAGGTCGGCCGTAAAAACAAAAAGTGAAAATTCGAAAATTTTCGAACATAGCCGATGCAGCAGGCATCGACTTAAGGATATAACAGCCGATGCATGGCCATCGACTCAAGGGAGATTTCTTCAAGAACAATGTCAGGAGCAGCATGGGCGTGCGGATCAGGTCAAGGATGGATTGCATCAGGTCCATCGAAGGAAAGGAGCCTATCTGGCCGGCAGGAACTGAAGAAACTCGGGGGGCAGCTCACCTTGAGGGCTCTCTGCTTTGGGAAGCCGACTTATGTTTAATCGGCTAGCTCGGCATAAGGAGCTCCCTCAGACAGGATCGAGCCTAGGTCCATACAGCTCTGTTTTTGCCTCGGCTAAGACTCGGGGGGCAACAAGCCTGGAAGATGCCCTGTTTTTAAGAGCCGATTAGGGTCACCTCGGCTGCGGCTGCATCATGGTCGTCTCAGGGAGGAACTGGGAAGGAAAAGCCGTCGTCTAGTACAGGGCTTGGACTGTGCTGTTGCTGCAAGAAAAGGAAAGAAGTCCGACGCGTTGCTATCGGTCTTAGCATGACAAACGGGAGGAATGAAATTGGAGCGATTAAAAGATGAATGGAAAGAACAATTTCATTAATTCCAAGGAGCAGCTTTACAAGAAAGAGCCGATGGCTCTCAAAAGAGGGATCTGGTGCCTAGTACTCCTATACTACTAGTCGTCGCTGTCCTCGTCATCGCCGCCGTCGACGTCGTCGGCGCTGCTCCCAGGGAGCTCCTCGTCGCTGCTGCCCCAGCCCTTGGCCGGAGCCTCTTCCTCCTCGTCATCATCATCATCCTCGCTGTCCGCCCAGGAGCGGAAGCGCTTGGTCGGCGGATACCCGATGGAGGAGGAGGAGTCATCCTCCTCCTCTTCCTCTTCGTCATCATCTTCGTCCTCGCTGTCCGCCCACATGCGGGGGCGCTTCTTCGGTGGGAGCTGGACGGAAGGGGAGGCCTTGGCCCTTGCTGCTTCTCCTTCTTTCTCCTCTTTGTCAGAGGAGAAGGGATTCACTGCGGGGTGGAGGCTGTCCTCGTTCTTCTTCTTCGGCGAAGGTTGGGGGAAGAGTTTTGAGAAGGAAGAGGAAGAGGAAGACATTGCTACAGGAGGAGAGGGTTTTTTGGTGCCGATAGCTGGGATGGAATAGAGGATAGAGAGAGCTAACCAGTCGGCACGGTTAAATAATGGGGAATCTGGTGAAGGTTTAATGCCATTACAGCTTCCGAGGGATCGATGCTAAAGCTGTCAGAATTTTTAGAGAAGCTGAGAAGACAGGGCATAATGATGACGGATGCTATAACGGTTCTGCTCTGCCACGACATGACCCTTCGAAGGGAAAGCATAATGATTTTGGAAATGTTATTTCCAAAACCAGGGGGCATGTGTTATCACCAGATTTTAGACAAATCCAGAGGTGGGCCGGGCTTGGAAGATTACATGGAAGATTTCTGAAGCGGCCTGGCACGAAGGGTTTTGGGCTGAATTGCCCGTGTATCTTTATTTAGTAGTTTACCCTTTTAGATAAGAGTTAGAGTTTGTATCGTGCACGAGGGGATGTGCCCTCCTTAGAAAGTCCCCCGGACTATAAATATGTACCTAGGGTTTATGGAATAAACAACAACTCACGTTCAACCCCAAAACAAACCAATCTCGGCGCATCGCCAACTCCTTCGTCTCGAGGGTTTCTATCAGGTAAGCGACATGCTGCCTAGATCGCATCTTGCGATCTAGGCAGCACAAGCCCCACGTTGTTCCATGCGTTGCTCGTACTGAAGCGTTTTTGATGGCGAGCAACGTAGTTATCATTAGATGTGTTAGGGTTAGCATTGTTCTTCGTTTAAGCATGCTTACGTAGTGCAACCCTTGCATGTCTAGCCGCCCTCACGCCTATCTCAGGTGTGGGGGCGGCACCCCGCTTGATCATTATTTAGTAGATCTGATCCGTTACGATTGCTCCTTGTTCTACAAGGATTAGTTTAATATCTGCAATAGTTAGGCCTTACAAAGGGGGGAGGATCCAGTGGCACGTAGGGTGGCGTTCGCAAGTCCTAAACGGGATGTTCCTAGGATCAACTTCATGTTGGTTTTTTGGCCTTGTTTAGGATCGGCTTACGAGCACCGTGCGTGGCCGCAAGGCCCAACCTAGAGTAGGATGATCCGGTTATGCGGTGAAAACCCTAAATCGTCGTAGATCTCATGCTTCATCTTGATCAAGCAGGACCACCAAGTATCCGTGCACCCCGTACGGATCATGGGTGGATCGGCTCTTTGAGCCGATTCACAGGATAACCCGAGAGCCGATCGAGGCTCGTATTTAACGTTTACATGTATGCCCTGCAGGAAACTAAGCGAGGCATCCTCATCACCTTCCTGACCAGGTATAGGTCAGGTGGCACGCCCTTGCACTTTGCAACGCCGCGTGTGACCAGAAGAGCATTGCGGGCCGTTGCTCGGAGGGGTCTCCCAGCCGCAGCTCTAGGCTCTTCCCGGCTCTACAGTGTTGACAAGGCCGCTGCCCGCCGGTGGGTTTTGGCAGTCAACAGCTTCCAAAAGCAACTCCATTCCCTTGCGCACTGCCTCATACTCAGCAACATTGTTGGTGCAAGGGGCAGATAGCCTGATGGCGAAAGAATATGTTGCCCCCCGAGGCGACACGAGCAGAATGCCGATGCCACAACCATCGTCACAAGCCGATCCATCGAAGAACATAGCCCACGCACGTACGGATAGTGCCGCTATATTAGTATTAATCCGTTCAGCTATAAGATCGGCCAACGCTTGTCCCTTGACTGCTTTCGCAGGCTGATACCGAAGATCGAACTCCGTCAACGCGAACATCCACTTACCAAGCCGGCCTTTCAAAACAGGGGCCGACAGCATGTGCTTGACAACGTCCGACTTGCAGATGACGATGATCTCTGCCGTCAAAAGGATGTGATGAAGCTTGGTGCAGGTGAAGAACAGGCAGAGGCAAAGCTTCTCGACTTCAGGATACCGTGTCTCCGCGTCCAACATCCTTCTGCTGAGGTAGAAAACGACCTTTTCAACACCCTCATAGAGTTGCACCACTACCGAAGCGATGGACGTGTCAGCTACTGACAAGTAGATATAGAACGGCCTGTCTTGTTGGGGCGGAACTAGCACAGGCGGCGTTGTCAGATACCGCTTAATCTCATCAAACGCCTGCTGCTGTTCTGCCCCCCAGTGAAACTCGTCATCAGATTTAATCTTCACCAGCGCCATGAACGGCTCGATTCGTCCTGACAGGTTAGAGATGAATCGTCGGACGAAGTTGATCTTGCCGATAAGACGTTGGAGCTCTTTCTTCGTGGTGGGCGGCTGCATGGTACGCACTGCCTCCTGACTTTTCAGGCCGATCTCAATTCCCCGTTCATGAACCAGAAAACCTAGGAACTGACCGGCCGTCACACCAAAGGCACACTTCTTCGGATCCGAACTTCCGAGTTCGGTCTAGGATGCGTCGCAAATCATCCAAGTGTCCCTCCATGGAGACAGACTTGACTACCACGTCATCGATGTAGATTTCCACCAACTTGCCGATCAGATCGTGAAATATATAATTCATGGCTCTTTGGTATGTTGCACCAACATTCTTCAACCCGAAGGTCATAACTACATATTCAAACAAGCCTACTGCTCCTGGTACTCTGAATGCGGTCTTGTGTATATCTTCTGGGGCCATGAAAATTTGGTTATAGCCGGCGTTGCCATCCATGAAGCTCAACACCTTATGGCCAGCAGCTGCATTGATCAACGTTTCTGCCACAGGCATCGGATATTCATCTTTTGGAGTGGCTCTGTTGAGGTCTCGGAAATCGATGGCCACACGCCATCGGCCGTCTTTCTTTTCTACAGGAACGATACTGGAGATCCATTCAGCATACCTGCATGGCCTGATGAACCCGGCGGCCAACATCTTCTCGATCTCTTTCTTGACCTCTTCCAGAATTTCGGCCTTCATCTGACGTGCTCGTTGTTGGAACGGCCGAAACCCTTTCTTAAGGGGAAGCCGATGTTCAATGATGCTCCTGTCCAACCCAGGCATCTCTGTGTAATCCCATGCAAAGCAATCTGGGTATTCTTTTAGCAGAGCTATCATCTGACCCCTAAGATGTGGATCTAACTTCTTGCTGATAAAGGTTGGTCGCGGCTTATCCCCAGGACCGATGTCGACTTCTTCTAGCTCATCAGCCAATGTAAACCCATATCCTAGATTTCCGTCACCTGTGAGGTCGACACCAAATACAGGGAGAGCGTGTGGTACGGATAATGCGGGCCGATCGCTGGAATCGGCCTTCATCTTGATTGTAACCAGGATTTTTTGGAGGTGTCGGGGCCGATCGCGTGGAACAGCTTCCTCCTTGTCTTCGCTGTGAGAGCAGCTGCCCTCGTCTCTGTCCTTACCAGGGTGGTGCCCGAGCCCTATCATGTTGATGTTGAACGAGAATCTTGGCTGGCACCCTCCAGGGTGAGTGAGCTTCACCATGTTAACGGCGGATGCCGGTGAATTCGGCACTTCTGGTGCTGCCAACGCGAACGGCAGCGGTGGACGGGACTGGAGTGGCATCTCTCCTCGGTGAGTCCCCAGAGCTGGTCCTGACGGAGAATATTGATGGCTCATGATTTCCTGGATCACGCGCAGAGCGACACGCTCCAAAGTGTTCACCAGGCTCTCAGAATGGCGGTGCAGCGAATGAGCCACCATGAAGTTAATCTCCTGACGCAGCGACCTGGTGCGTTCTTCTGACGGGGTGGACAGGTCCACTCCATCAAGTGCGCCTTCAGGTGAGAACCCTTTCCACCTGATGCCGTGTGAGCGGGTTCTGTGAAAAGAGCCGATGAGGTCGGCTTCGAGGACCGCTTTGATCTCGTCACTTTCTTCTTCTTGAGCTCCTGTCAGGTCCTCGTACTTGATCGGAGTGCCTTCCGCCATCTCAGATGTAGATGGCGATGCGGTTGATGTCGAAGATGGTCCCACCGGGCGTGCCGAATGTGTTGCGGTGAAACCCACCGGCGGGCGACGGGCAACACCGTAGAGCCGGGAATCTCCCAGGACTGCGGCCGGCCCTGGTCCCTCCGAGCGACGGCCCGCAAAGCCCCAGACGCACGTCCGATGCTGATGCAGGCGTGCCACGACCTATACCGGTCGTGAAGGTGTTGGATGATGCCTCGCTTAGTTTCCTCGCATGGCATACACGTGAACATTAAATACGAGCCTCGATCGGCTCTCAGGTTATCCTGTGAATCGGCAAGGAGCCGATCCACCCATGATGCGTACGAGGTGTACGATCAGATGGTGGTCCTGCTTGATCAAAACAAAGCTAAAACGACCTACTACGATTTGGGGTTTTCACCGCATAATCGGAACATCCTACTCGTGATTGAGCCTGGCGGCCACGCACGGTGATCGTAAACCGACCCTAGACAAGGCCTAAAAACCAACACGAGGTTGATCCCGGAACATCCTGTCTAGGGCTAGCAAACTACACCCTACG
This sequence comes from Lolium multiflorum, assembly GCA_030979885.1. Taxonomy (NCBI): domain Eukaryota; kingdom Viridiplantae; phylum Streptophyta; class Magnoliopsida; order Poales; family Poaceae; genus Lolium; species Lolium multiflorum. The sequence continues at coordinate 176,503,753 of CM061752.1, forward strand.
CGCCACTGGATCCTTCAACCCGTTTGTAAGGCCTAACTATGCAGATATTAAACTAATCCTTGAAGAACAAGGAGCAATCATAACGGATCGGATCTACTAAATAATGATCAAGCGGGGTGCCGCCCTTACACCCAAGATAGGTGTAAGGGCGGCTAGATGTCTAAGGGTCGCACGACGATAGCATATGATACGAAGAACAATGCTAACCCTAAAACATCTATGATAACTACGTTGCTCGCCATCAAAAAGGCTTCAGTACGAGCAACGCATGAACGACGAACAAACGTGTGCTGCCTAGATCAGCATGATGCTTACCCGGAAGAAACCCTCGAGACGGGGGAGTTGGCGATGCGCCTAGATTGGTTTGTGGTGAACGTGATTGTTGTTTATTTCATAAACCCTAGATACATATTTATAGTCCGTAGACTTTCTAACGTGGGAATAATCCCAACCGGGCACGAGCCCAAACTCTATCTAATCGACACGTATCCTACTATATTACAGATACACGGGCAAAACTAGCCCAAACTTTGCATATAAGGCCGATTCATGTATTTCTTCTATGTATATTCTTCAAGCCCATCTTCAATCGCGGCCCACCTCTGATCCGGTCAAATTCTGGTGATAACAACATGATAAAGATAATGATAAGAATGATGCTTCTGATAAAGAAGAGGTTGAAGAAGAACCTGAAAAGCATGCTAAAAATAAAAAGTATACTAAAGAAGATTTTATTGCTAAGAAACATGGTAATGAAAGAGAACCTTGGGTTCAAAAGCAAATGCCTTTTCCTGTTAAGAAACTAAAATCAAAGGAAAAAATACCGCGAGCACGCAATCCAAGCCAAGATGCAATCTAGAAGACGGTAGCAACGAGGGGATGATCAAGACTAACCCTTGAAGAGATTCCAAAGCCTATAAGAGTAGGCTCTTATTGCTGCGGTAGACGATCACTTGCCGCTTGCAAAAGCGCGTAGAAGATCTTGATCACGATCGCTTCCGGCGCCACGAACGGGCAGCACCTCCGTACTCGGTCACACGTTCGGTTGTTGATGAAGACGACGTCCACCTCCCCGTTCCAGCGGGCAGCGGAAGTAGTAGCTCCTCTTGAATCCGACAGCACGACGGCGTGGTGTCGGTGGTGGTGGAGAAAACCGGCGGAGCTTCGCTTAAGCGTGCGGGATGTGGTGGAGGAGAGAGACCGCTAGGGTTTGGGGAGAGAGGGGGGTTGGGCGCCGGCCCTCTAAGGGGTGCGGCCAAGGCTGAGGCTTGAAGTGTTCAGCCCCCTCTCTATGCCCCTCATTATATAGGTGGAAGCCCCAAGAGTTCTAGTCCAAGTCTTCGAATAAGACCCCAACACTAAAACCTCCCATATGTGGAAACCTACTCAGGGGGAGTCCTACTCAAGGTGGGACTCCCACCTTTCCTTGAGGTGGCTGGCCGGCCACCCTAGAGGAGTCCACCTTGGACTCCTCCCCTTTAGGGTTGGCTGGTCATGCAAGTGGAGTCTCTTTGGGACTCCACTTTCCAAAGTGCCATTCTTCCGGACTTTTCTAGAACCTTCTAGAACCTGCCATAAATGCACCGGATCATTTCCAAACTTGGAATATGACTTCCTATATATGAATCTTATTCTCCGGACCATTCCGGAACTCCTCGTGATGTCCGGGATCTTATCCGGGACTCCGAACAAATATTCGAACTCCATTCCATATTCAAGTTCTACCATTTCAACATCCAACTTTAAGTGTGTCACCCTACGGTTCGTGAACTATGCGGACATGGTTGAGTACTCACTCCGACCAATAACCAATAGCGGGATCTGGAGATCCATAATGGCTCCCACATATTCAACGATGACTTAGTGATCGAATGAACCATTCACATACGATACCAATTCCCTTTGTCACGCGATATTTTACTTGTCCGAGGTTTGATCATCGGTATCACTCTATACCTTGTTCAACCTCGTCTCCTGACAAGTACTCTTTACTCGTACCATGGTATGTGGTCTCTTATGAACTTATTCATATGCTTGCAAGACATTAGACGACATTCCACCGAGAGGGCCCAGAGTATATCTATCCGTCATCGGGATGGACAAATCCCACCGTTGATCCATATGCCTCAACTCATACTTTCCGGATACTTAATCCCACCTTTATAACCACCCATTTACGCAGTGGCGTTTGATGTAATCAAAGTACCTTTCCGGTATAAGTGATTTACATGATCTCATGGTCATAAGGACTAGGTAACTATGTATTGAAAGCTTATAGCAAATAACTTAATGACGAGATCTTATGCTACGCTTAATTGGGTGTGTCCATTACATCATTCATATAATGATATAACCTTGTTATTAATAACATCTAATGTTCATGATTATGAAACTAATCATCCATTAATCAACAAGCTAGTTTAAGAGGCATACTAGGGACTTCTTTGTTGTCTATATATCACACATGTACTAATGTTTCGGTTAATACAATTATAGCATGATATATAAACATTTATCATAAACATAAAGATATAAATAATAACCACTTTATTATTGCCTCTAGGGCATATCTCCTTCATTTTCCTGCTAAGAAACTAAAATCAAAGGAAGAAGAACACTATAACAAATTTTGTGATTGGATGAAACCTTTATTCCTGCAAATACCTTTGACTGATGCTATTAAATTGCCTCCTTATTCAAAGTATATGAAAGATATTGTCTCTAACAAAAGGAAAATTCCTAATGAGGAGATTTCCACTATGCTTGCTAATTACTCTTTCAATGGCAAGGTTCCAAAGAAGCTTGGCGACCAGGTATACCGACTATTCCTTGTTCTATTAAGAATAATTATGTTAGAACTGCTCTATGTGATTTGGGAGCGGGTGTTAGTGTTATGCCTTTCTCTCTTTACAAGAGACTTTATTTAGATAAGTTGATACCGACTGATATATCTTTGCAAATGGCTGATAAATCTACTGCTATTCCTATTGGTATATGTGAGGATGTTCCTGTTCAAGTTACTAATAACTGCTTGATATTAACTGATTTTGTTGTGTTGGAAATGCCTGAAGATGATAATATGTCTATTATTCTTGGGAGACCTTTTCTTAACACCGCAGGGGCTGTTATTGATTGCAATAAAGGAAAAGTTACTTTCAATGTTGATGACAAGGAGCATACCGTTTATTTTCCCAAGAGGATTGAGAAAGCATGTGGAGTTAATACAATTTCTAATGTGAGAACTATCAAAGTGGGAACCATTGATTGTCCTATATATGAGCCTAAAGAAGAATATCAAACTCTTGTGATTGGATCCATATCAATACAATACAAGGTAACATGATTGATTTGAGGTTTAATTCTTCTTATGCTATGTAAAATTTATTTGGTGGCAAGACTTGATCAACCTTGTTAACAAATTCATTTTATATGCATAGAGGAGCTAAACAACATGTCTTTCTTCCTCCACTTGATTTACTTGCTGTAGCACTTTTGTTTTGCAAAGTTCTTTGGTTAATTAGAGATTTCAAAATCTTTTCCTGCCCAGTAATAATAAATTTAACACCCAGAAATGTGCATTTTTCAAAGTTTTCAAAAATTCACAAAAATTATACCATTGGTCCTATTTTTCGCGAGGCACCTGGGACACCAGGGGATGACCTGGGGCACCCCAGGGTGGCACCCCACAGCCGCGCGGCCAAGGAGGGCGAGCCACCCTGGCATGTGGGCCCCTCCTTGCCCCACTACTTCATCTCTTCCTCCCACTCTCTTCTCTCTCCCGAAAAAACTCGCACCAGGTTCATCTCACTCGCGTTTTTGCTCAAGAGCTCTAGATTTCTCGATCTCTTTGCTCAGTCCTGATTTCTATCTGAAATTTGGCACATTTGCTCTCTGGTATGTGACTCCTCCGATCATCCAAGTAGAATTTTGTTTGGTTGAGTATATCTTAAATATTTTGCTGCTGTAGGTAACATGTTTAGTGAGCTTGCATGCTTGTTCTAAGTGGTAAAAACTAGTTTTGATGCATGATTAGTACTCTAGCAAGTTCCTATGGTAGTTTCCCTCAATTATATGTCACCAAATCAAATTTTATATTGTTTGTTGAAAAATTTCAGAAAATGGAAGGGAGTAGGCACCAACTCAACCAACAAGAATTGGAGGTGCAACAGGTTATGAGAGTTCACCGCGAAGAAGGAGTATACCCCGCTTACTACCCGTGCGTGGATTTTATGAGAAGTGCAGGAATCTTGCAAGATGTTCAAAGTCTAATTTCTCGTGCAGGGTTGGATGATTTTGTTGTTGGTGAACCATGCCAATATGCAAAATTGACTATGTCTGTAGTGCAGGATTTTGAATTCAATTGGTCGCGATCTAACCCCATGGTTCGGTACAAAATTTATAATAAAACTGTCAACTTGCCATTCGATGATTTTTGTGCAGCAATTAGAGTGCCGCAATGGGGATCATGCGAGAAGATAAGGGGATCGCCGCAAGAGTTCTTGGACCTCTTCAAGATGATTTGTCATGGAAGAAGCTTCTCAGAGGATGGTGGTAAAATCAGTAGCATTCAACTCCCAGCTATTCGCTACTTTGCCTATTTCATTACCAAGTGCGTTCTTGCTAGAAAGAATGCAAGTAAATTATCTATCCATGATTTAGCTTTTCTAGCTGCTGCATTGCAAGGTAATAAGACCTATAATTTGGGTGCTTTGATAGCCTATAGACTTGCTACTAACCGTGAGAAGGGCGGAATTTGTGGAGGTCTCATCGCCTCCCGTTTATTAGCTATGCATGGTGTAGAACCTCACCATCTTGATATTCAGCTTCCCATAGAGAAACTTGACATAGTCTCCATGATTAAGCATGAATTTGTTTCTGACTCATCCAATTTGAGTAACCTGTCTTACAGAATAACATTTTACAAGAAAACTTGGAGAATAACTAAGAAAACTGAAAAACTAGTAGGATTGCCTGCACCTGTTCTATTTAACCTTGATTCCAGGGAGGATTGGTCAGTCACGGAAGGTGCACTGAATGCATACATAGAGGGAGGAGGCCATCGTGCAAGAGACAACACGGAGGAGGCCGAGGAACACCTCGACTCATCATCCGATGCAGCAAGTTCTTCGCATCAACAAGCTGGGCATGAGGAGCCTCCACGCTTTTCTTCTGCATCGGGACCTTATTATGACTACGCCATGTATGATCCACCGGCGTGGAACCCAGACCCTCGCTGGGGTTGATCTCCACTTAGGCCAAAAGCCTAAGCTTGGGGGAGGTATACCGGCATCACTCATTCTTTGCATATTATGGTTGTTGGATACTTGTACATACTTGTTTAGTTTCTTAGAGTGGTTTTCTAATAAGAGGAAGATGATATTTGGGGAAGTGCTGCCTGAAAACAGATTCTGGACTGTTACTAAAAAAAATCGCGCGCAGCTAGAACGTTATTTTGAGCTGCCAATTTTTGTGCATGTTCCCCAGGTTATTATCTAACTTTCATTAGTTGAACACTTTTCGAGCTGAGCAGCGGAAGAATTTCTTAAAAATCGATTACTGTACTGCTGTCAAGTTTTGGCAGATTTCTGCCATCTTGCTTTTCTGTGTTTCTTTTAGTTTTCATTTTCTTGTTTTTGCTTTGTTTCTTTCCTAAAACACAAAAAGACCAAAAATATTTCTGTTGTTTCTCTTCACCTTTTGTTTATTTTGGTTTCTTGCTTTTATTTTGCTTTATTTGCTATCGTTGGTTTGCTATAAGAAAATCCAAAAAGATTTTGCTTTGTTTGCTTGTTTCCTTTTGTTCTTGCTTCCAAATTCGAAAACACCAAAAATATTTGCTGTTCTTCTTTGGTTTTGTAAAGTTCAATGGTCTTCGGTGGCTGGAGCGTGGTTTTCATTTCATATTATTCAAGCTACACAAGTGAAAAAGCAATAATGACGATCTACGACAATCCGATTGTGGTGAGAGGCTGGTATGAACTCTATTTGTTTTCATTTTTGTACATATACTCATCCATGTGAGCATGCTTAGTTGGTTCATGTGAGGTATATGTCATTTAAGAAAGTCTAGTAGTTTATGATCTCTCATGATTAGCTCCAATTTATTAATATGAGTAGCATGTCATAAATATTTGCTTGCATTGTTTTATTCATAGATAGGTATGACATTGTGGTATCCTCCTCTGAATAATTCACTTGAATCAACTTGGCACATGCTCACGCATGCATATGACTGAACAAATGTCAATTAAGCCTCGATGATTTACTTTACCTCAGAGTTCTTGTATCACTTTTATGCCTCTGTTAATTTATTTTGTCGCAAGCATGATTATGACAGTTACTGCTCTTGATTGTCGCTTCCTAGTCTATTGCTAGCCTTCACTTGTACTGAGCGGGAACGCTGCTCGTGCTTCCAAACCCCTGAAAACCAAGTTATTCCAGAGTGTCCACCATAAATACCTATGCATGGCATTTCAAACCATTCCAAGTAAATTCTTGATGTCTATGGGTGCTTCTATTCTTGTAGACAGTGTTGGGCCTCCAAGAGCAGAGGTTTGTAGAACAGCAGCAAGTTTCCCTTAAGTGGATCACCCAAGGTTTATCGAACTCAGGGAGGAAGAGGTCAAAGATATCCCTCTCATGCAACCCTGCAACCACAAAGCAAAAAGTCTCTTGTGTCCCCAACACACCTAATAGGTGCACTAGTTCGGCGAAGAGATAGTGAAATACAAGTGGTACGAATGAATATGAGTAGTAATAACGACGCCAGAAAAGTGCTTGCTGGCGTGCAATTGATGGTAGTAATATTGCAGGAAGTAAAGATGCAGTAAAACAGTAAACAAGCAGCGATAGCAGTATTTAGGAACAAGGCCTAGGGATCATACTTTCACTAGTGGACACTCTCAACATTGATCACATAACAGAATAAATAGATAGATGCTAGACTCTACACCCTCTTGTTGGATGATGAACACCACTAACTGTGTAGGATTACACGAACCCTCAATGCCGGAGTTAACAAGCTCCACAATATTCAATGTTCATGTTTAAATAACCTTAGAGTGCATGACAGATCAACATAACCAAACCAAGTACTAACATAGCATGCACACTGTCACCTTCACACTACGAAAGGAGGAATAGATCACATCAATACTATCATAGCAATAGTTAACTTCATAATCTACAAGAGATCACAATCATAGCCTACGCCAAGTACTACACGATGCACACACTGTCACCATTACACCGTGCAGGAGGAATAAACTACTTTAATAACATCACTAGAGTAGCACACAGATAAATTGTGATACAAAACACATTGCAATCATAAAGGGATATAAATAAGCACTTCACTATGCCATTCATAACAATGAATAAGTATTCTGTGAAATATAGCCTAAGAGACCCACACGGTGCACACACTATCACCTTTACACACGTGGGACAAGGAGTCTCCGGAGATCACATAAGTAAAACCCACTTGACTAGCATAATGACATCTAGATTACAAGCATCATCATATGAATCTCAATCATGTAAGCAAGGTAGTCAGAATCCCGATCCTACTACCGGAATCCTACGATTTGACGATCTTACATCACCGTATCGATCCAAATCCCACTATGAATCCCAATCGCGTAGAATCCATGTTGAGTCCCGATCCAAATCATAGAATCCTTTAGAATAATGTAGAATCTCGATCCCTTTTATGGATTTTTCCGATTCTACTAACTCATTATTTTTCCCATCCGCAAAACCATACAAGGATACTACTTAAACATCCCAAGCCCTTTTCACTTGCTTTACTACCCTTTATTTACCTACCAAATCTCAAATGATCTATCGCTAGAACATTATTGCTAGAAACTTTATGTATTATAATTTTTATCTCCATTATACTATTACACAAACTTTCTGTGTGATAAAAAGATCTTCTCTGAGTAAGTATGGTAGGATCCCAGATTCTATGATTCGATACTACGACTCAATTCTGCCTGACAAAAATCGATCTGACTCTGAATCCCGACTCTGACTACCTTGCATGTAAGGCAGCTCATGAGATTATTGTATTGAAGCACATAGGAGAGAGATTAACCACATAGCTACCGGTACAGCCCGAGCCTCGATGGAGAACTACTCCTCCTCATGGGAGACAGCAGCGTTGATGGAGATGGCGGTGGTGTCGATGGAGGAGCCTCGGGGCACTTCCCCGTCCCGGCGGCGTGCCGGAACAGAGACTCCTGTCCCCCAGATCTTGGCTTCGCGATGGCGGCGGCTCTGGAAGGTTTTCTCTGGTTTCGTCGAACGTGTCGAGGTTTTTAGGTCAGGGACCTTTATATAGGCGAAGAGGCGGAGTCGGAGGGTCGACGAGGCGACGACACACTAGGGGGCGCGCCCCCCCTGGGCCGCGCCGCCCTGTCATCTGGGGGCCCAGTGGACCCCCTCTGGCGGCTCTCGGGTGTTCTGGAAGCTTCGTCCAATCCTAAGATGTTGGGCGTTGATTTCGTCCGATTCGAGAATATTTCTTACTAGGATTTCTGAAACCAAAAACAGCAAAACAGCAACTGCCTTCGGCATCTGTCAATAGGTTAGTTCCGGAAAACGCATAAATATGACATAAAGTATGTATAAAACATGTAGATATCATCAATAATGTGGCATGGAACATAAGAAATTATCGATACGTCGGAGACGTATCAGCATCCCCAAGCTTAGTTCATGCTCGTGCAGGTAAACGATAACAAAGATAATTTCTGGAGTGACATGCCATCATAACCTTGATCATACTATTGTAAGCATATGTAATGAATGCAGCGATAAAAACAATGGTAATGACATGAGTAAACAACTGAATCATAAAGCAAAGACTTTTCATGAATAGTACTGTCAAGACAAGCATTAATAAGTCTTGCATAAGAGTTAACTCATAAAGCAATAAATTCATAGTAAAGGTATTGAAGCAACATAAAGGAAGATTAAGTTTCAGCGGTTGCTTTCAACTTGTAACATGTATATCTCATGGATAATTGTCAACATAGAGTAATATAACAAATGCAATATGCAAGTATGTAAGAATCAATGCACAATTCACACAAGTGTTTGCTTCTTGAGATGGAGAGAAATAGGTGAACTGACTCAACATAAAAGTAGAAAGAATGGCCCTTCACAGAGGGAAGCATTGATTACTATTTTTGTGCTAGAGCTTTGGTTTTGAAAACAAGAAACAATTTTTTCAGCGGTAGTAATAAAGCATATGTATCATGTAAATTATATCTTACAAGTTGCAAGCCTCATGCATAGTATACTAATAGTGCCCGCACCTTGTCCTAATTAGTTTGGATTACCAGGATTATCATCGCAATACACATGTTTTAACCAAGTGTCACAAAGGGGTACCTCTATGCCGCATGTACAAAGGTCTAAGGAGAAAGCTCGCATTTGGATTTCTGCTTTTGATTATTCTCAACTTAGATATCCAGACCGGGACAACATAGACAACAGATAATGGACTCCTCTTTAATGCATAAGCATGTAGCAACAATTAATGTTCTCATATGAGATTGAGGATATATGTCCAAAACTGAAACTTCCACCATGATTCATGGCTTTAGTTAGCGGCCCAATGTTCTTCTCTAACAAGATGCATGCTCTAACCATTAAATGAGTGGTAAATCTCCCTTACAGACAAGACGGACATGCATAGCAACTCACATGATATTCAACAAAAGTTGATGGCGTCCCCAGAAACATGGTTATCGCACAACAAGCAACTTAATAAGAGATAAAGTGCATAAGTACATATTCAATACCACAGTAGTTTTTAAACTATTTGTCCCATGAGCTATATATTGCAAAGGTAAATGATGCGTGTAGTTGACACGTCCGTTGGGAACCCCAAGAGGAAGGTGTGATGCGCACAGCGGCAAGTTTCCCTCAGTTAGAAACCAAGGTTTAATCGAACCAAGAGGAGTCAAGAAGCACGTTGAAGGTTGATGGCGGCGGGATGTAGTGCGGCACCAGAGATTCCGGCGCCAACGTGGAACCCGCACAACACAACCAAAGTACTTTGCCCAACGAAACAGTGAGGTTGTCAATCTCACCGGCTTGTCTGTAACAAAGGGTTAACCGTATTGTGTGGAAGATGATTGTTTGCAGAGAAAACAGTAAAACAATTATTGCAGCAGATTTGTATTTCAGTATTAAAAGAATGGACCGGGGTCCACAGTTCACTAGAGGTGTCTCTCCCATAAGATAAAAGCATGTTGGGTGAACAAATTACAGTCGGGCAATCAAATAGAGAGGGCATAACAATGCACATACATGTCATGATAAGTATAGTGAGATTTAATTGGGCATTACGACAAAGTACATAGACCGCCATCCAACTGCATCTATGCCTAAAAAGTCCACCTTCAGGTTATCATCCGAACCCCTTCCAGTATTAAGTTGCAAAGCAACAGACAATTGCATTAAGTATGGTGCGTAATGTAATCAACAACTACATCCCCGGACATAGCGCCAATGTTTTATCCCTAGTGGCAACAACACAACACAACCTTAGAACTTTCTGTCACTGTCAATGTCAATGCATGAACCCACTATCGAGCATAAATACTCCCTCTTGGAGTTAAAAGTAAAAACTTGGCCGAGCCTCTACTAGTAACGGAGAGCATGCAAGATCATAAACAACACATATGTAATAACTTGATAATTAACATGACATGGTATTCTCTATCCATCGGATCCCGACAAACACAACATAGAGTATTACAGATAGATGATCTTGATCATGTTAGGCAGCTCACAAGATCCAACAATGAAGCACAATGAGGAGAAGACAACCATCTAGCTACCGCTATGGACCCATAGTCCAGGGTGAACTACTCACTCATCACTCCGAGGCGACCATGGCGGTGTAGAGTCCTCCGGAGATGAATCCCCTCTCCGGCAGGGTGCCGGAGGAGATCTCCTAATCCCCGAGATGGGATCGGCGCGGCGGCGTCTCGGTAAGGTTTTCCGTATCGTGGTTTTTCGCATCGTGGTTTTCGCGACGGAGGCTTTAAGTAGGCTAAGGGCAGAGTCGGGGGCTAACGAGGGCCCACACCACGGCGGCGCGACTTCTTGGCCGCGCCGCCTTGTGGTTTGGCCACCTCGTGGCCCCACTTCGTATGCTCTTCGGTCTTCTGGAAGGTTCGTGGCAAAATAGGACCCTGGGACTTGATTTCGTCCAATTCCGAGAATATTTCGTTACTAGGATTTCTGAAACCAAAAACAGCAGAAAACAGCAACTGCACTTCGGCATCTTGTTAATAGGTTAGTTCCAAAATGCACGAATATGACATAAAGTGTGCATAAAACATGTAGGTATCATCAATAATATGGCATAGAACATAAGAAATTATCGATCCGTCGGAGACGTATCAAGCATCCCTAAGCTTAGTTCTGCTCGTCCCGAGCAGGTAAAACGATAACAAAGATAATTTCTGAAGTGATATGCCATCATAACCTTGATCATACTATTTGTAAACATATGTAGTGGATGCAGCGATCAAAACAATGGTAATGATATGAGTAAACAAGTGAATCATAAAGCAAAGACTTTTCATGAATAGTACTTCAAGACAAGCATTAATAAGTCTTGCATAAGAGTTAACTCATAAAGCAATAAATCAAAGTAAAGATATTGAAGCAACACAAAGGAAGATTAAGTTTCAGCGGTTGCTTTCAACTTGTAACATGTATATCTCATGGATAATTGTCAACATAGAGTAATATAACAAGTACAATATGCAAGTATGTAGGAATCAATGCACAGTTCACACAAGTGTTTGCTTCTTGAGGTGGAGAGAGATAGGTGAACTGACTCAACATAAAAGTAAAAAGAATGGTCCTTCAAAGAGGAAAGCATCGATTGCTATATTTGTGCTAGATCTTTTATTTTGAAAACATGAAACAATTTTGTCAACGGTAGTAATAAAGCATATGAGTTATGAAAGTTATATCTTACAAGTTGCAAGCCTCATGCATAGTATACTAATAGTGCCCGCACCTTGTCCTAATTAGCTTGGACTACCGGATCTTTGCAATGCACATGTTTTAACCAAGTGTCACAATGGGGTACCTCCATGCCGCCTGTACAAAGGTCTAAGGAGAAAGCTCGCATTTTGGATTTCTCGCTTTTGATTATTCTCAACTTAGACATCCATAACGGGACAACATGGACAACAGATAATGGACTCCTCTTTAATGCATAAGCATGTGGCAACAATTATTATTCTCATATGAGATTGAGGATATATGTCCAAAACTGAAACTTCCACCATGAATCATGGTTTTAGTTAGCGGCCCTAACAATATGCATGCTCCAACCATTAAGGTGGTAGATCTCTCTTACTTCAGACAAGACGGACATGCATAGAAACTCACATGATATTCAACAAAGAATAGTTGATGGCGTCCCCATAAGCATGGTTATCGCACAACAAGCAACTTAATAAGAGATAAAGTGCATAAGTACATATTCAATACCACAATAGTTTTTAAGCTATTTGTCCCATGAGCTATATATTGCAAAGGTGAATGATGTAATTTTAAAGGTAGCACTCAAGCAATTTACTTTGGAATGGCGGAGAAATACCATGTAGTAGGTAGGTATGGTGGACACAAATGGCATAGTGGTTGGCTCAAGTATTTGGGATGCATGAGAAGTATTCCCTCTCGATGCAAGGTTTAGGCTAGCAAGGTTATTTGAAACAAACACAAGGATGAACGGTACAGCAAAACTCACATAAAAGACATATTGTAAACATTATAAGACTCCATACCGTCTTCCTTGTTGTTCAAAACTCAATACTAGATGTTATCTAGACTCTAGAGAAACCAAATATGCAAACCAAATTAGCAAGCTCTAAGTGTTTCTTCATTAATGGGTGCAAAGTATATGATGCAAGAGCTTAAACATGAGCACAACAATTGCCAAGTATCAATTTATCCAAGACATTTTAGAATTACTACATGTAGCATTTTCCAATTCCAACCATATAACAATTTAACGAAGAAGAAACTTCGCCATGAATACTATGAGTAGAGCCTAAGGACATATTTGTCCATATGCTACAGCGGAGCGTGTCTCTCTCCCACAAAGTGAATGCTAGGATCCATTTTATTCAAACAAAACAAAAACAAAAACAAACCGACGCTCCAAGCAAAGTGCATAAGATGTGACGGAATAAAAATATAGTTTCAGGGGAGGAACATGATAATGTTGTTGATGAAAAAGGGGATGCCTTGGGCATCCCCAAGCTTAGACTCTTGAGTCTTCTTATAATATGCAGGGGTGAACCACCGGGGCATCCCCAAGCTTAGAGCTTTCACTCTCCTTGATCATATTGCATCATACTCCTCTCTTGATCCTTGAAAACTTCCTCCACACCAAACTCGAAGCAACTCATTAGAGGGTTAGTGCATAATAAAATTCACATGTTCAGAGGTGACACAATCATTCTTAACACTTCTGGACATTGCATAAAGCTACTGGACATTAATGGATCAATGAAATTCATCCAACATAGCAAAAGAGGCAATGTGAAATAAAAGACAGAATCTGTCAAAACAGAACAGTCCGTAAAGATGGATTTTATTAGGCCACCAGACTTGCTCAAACGAAAATTCTCAAATTGAATGAAAGTTGCGTACATATCTGAGGATCATGCTCGTAAATTGGCTTAATTTTATGAGCTACCTACAGGGAATAGACCCAGATTCGTGACAGCAAAGAAATCTGAAACTGCGCAGTAATCCAAATCTAGTACTTACTTTTCTATCAAAGACTTTACTTGGCACAACAAAACTCAAAACTAAGATAAGGAGAGGTTGCTACAGTAGTAAACAACTTCCAAGACTCAAATATAAAACCAAGTACTGTAGCAAAATAACACATGGGTTATCTCCCAAGAAGTTCTTTCTTTATAGCCATTAAGATGGGCTCAACAGTTTTAATGATGCACTCGCAAGAAATAGTATTTGAAGCAAAAGAGAGCATCAAGAGGCAAATTCAAAACACATTTAAGTCTAAAATGCTTCCTATGCATAGGAATCTTGTAAATAAACAAGTTCATGAAGAGCAAAGTAACAAGCATAGGGAGATAAAACAAGTGTAGCTTCAAAAATTTCAGCACATAGAGAGGTGTTTTAGTAACATGAAAATTTCTACAACCATATTTTCCTCTCTCATAATAATTTTCAGTAGCATCATGAGCAAACTCAACAATGTAACTATCACATAAAGCATTCTTATCATGAGTCTCATGCATAAAATTATTATTCTCCACGTAAGCATAATCAATTTTATTAGTTGTAGTGGGAGCAAATTCAACAAAGTGGCTATCATCATATATAGGAGGCATATTGTAATCATAAAAGAAAATTTTCTCCTCAATGCTTGGGGGACTAAAAAGATCATGAAAACCAGCTTCCCCAAGCTTAGAACTTTCTATATCATTATCAACAATGGTGTTCAAAGCGTTCATACTAATATTACTATCAGCATGCAAATAAGGTTCCATAGGTTTTTTAATTTTCGCATCAAACCATCCATGTCTTAAATCAGGAAATAGAATAAGAAGCTCATTGTTGTCCATTATGCCAAACTAGTGTAAACAAGAAACAAAAAGATGCAATTGCAGGATCTAAAGGAAATAACTTCGAGCACACACACAACGGCGCTAGAAAAGTACTTTACCTGGGACCGGAGTATGATAGCCTTTTACCTTTCCTCCCGGCAACGGCGCCAGAAAAGTGCCTAGTTGCCGGGTCCGGTGTGAGTGTCGTTTACCTTCCTCCCCGGCAACGGCGCCGGAAAAGTGCTTGATGTCTACGGGTGCTTCTATTCTTGTAGACAGTGTTGGGCCTCCAAGAGCAGAGGTTTGTAGAACAGCAGCAAGTTTCCCTTAAGTGGATCGCCCAAGGTTTATCGAACTCAGGGAGGAAGAGGTCAAAGATATCCCTCTCATGCAACCCTGCAACCACAAAGCAAGAAGTCTCTTGTGTCCCCAACACACCTAATAGGTGCACTAGTTCGACAAAGAGATAGTGAAATACAAGTGGTATGAATGAATATGAGTAGTAGTAACGGCGCCAGAAAAGTGCTTGCTGGCGTGCAGTTGATGGTAGTAATATTGCAGGAAGTAAAGATGCAGTAAAACAGTAAACAAGCAGCGATAGCAGTATTTAGGAACAAGGCCTAGGGATCATACTTTCACTAGTGGACACTCTCAACATTGATCACATAACAGAATAAATAGATAGATGCTAGACTCTACACCCTCTTGTTGGATGATGAACACCACTAACTATGTAGGATTACACGAACCCTCAATGCCGGAGTTAACAAGCTCCACAATATTCAATGTTCATGTTTAAATAACCTTAGAGTGCATGACAGATCAACATAACCAAACCAAGTACTAACATAGCATGCACACCGTCACCTTCACACTACGAAAGGAGGAATAGATCACATCAATACTATCATAGCAATAGTTAACTTCATAATCTACAAGAGATCACAATCATAGCCTACTAAGTACTACACGATGCACACACTGTCACCATTACACCGTGTGAGGAATAAACTACTTTAATAACATCACTAGAGTAGCACAGATAAATTGTGATACAAAACACATTGCAATCATAAAGGGATAAAATAAGCACTTCACTATGCCATTCATAACAGTGAATAAGTATTATGTGAAATATAGCCTAAGAGACCCACACGGTGCACACACTGTCACCTTTACACACGGGGACAAGGAGTCTCCGGAGATCACATAAGTAAAACCCACTTGACTAGCATAATGACATCTAGATTACAAGCATCATCATATGAATTTCAATCATGTAAGGCAGCTCATGAGATTATTGTATTGAAGCACATAGGAGAGAGATTAACCACATAGCTACCGGTACAACCCCGAGCCTCGATTGAGAACTACTCCCTCCTCATGGGAGACAACAGCGTTGATGGAGATGGCGGTGTCGATGGAGGAGCCTTCCGGGGCACTTCCCCATCCCGGCGGCGTGCCGGAACAGACTCCGTCCCCGATCTTGGCTTCGCGATGGCGTGGCTCGGAAGGTTTTCTCCGGTTTCGTCGAACGTGTCGAGGTTTTTAGGTCAGGGGACCTTTATATAGGCGAAGAGGCGGAGTCGGGAGGGTCGACGAGGCGACGACACACTAGGGGCGCGGCCCCCTGCCGCGCCGCCCTATCATCCGGGGCCCAAACCCCCCTCGCGCTCTCTGTTCGGAAGCTTCGTCCAATCCTAAGATGCTGGGTTGATTTCGTCCGATTCAGAATATTTCCTTACTAGGATTTCTGAAACCAAAAACAGCAGAAAACAGAATCACACTTCGCATCTCGTCAATAGGTTAGTTCCGGAAAACGCATAAATATGACATAAAGTATGTATAAAACATGTAGATATCATCAATAATGTGGCATGGAACATAAGAAATTATCGATACGTCGGAGACGTATCAATTCTCATGTGCTACCTTTAAACCTTCAAAATGCTTCCCAATTTGTGTCAATGTTTTATAGCTCATGAGGAAATACGTGGTGTTTATCTTTAAATCTTGTTGGGCACTCCTGACAGACTTTCATAATGGACTAGTGGCACATCCGCTTATCCAATAATTTTGCAAAAAGAGCTGCAACGGGGTTCCCAGCCCCAATTAATCAACTTTCATTAATAATTCTCTTCACATGTTTTGCCCTGATTTATCAGTAAGCAACTTAAATTGCAAATAGACACTCCTCCATGGTATGTGATTGATGGAAGGCACCCGAGGATTCGGTTAGCAATGGCTTGTGTAAGCAAAGGTTGGGGGGAGTGTCATCCATAATGAAACTAAAGTACGTGTGTAAACAAAAGAGAAGAGGGATGATTTACCTTGCTGGTAGAAATAACGTCCTTCATGGGAGCCGCTCTTGAAAGTCTGGTTGACGAGGTAGTTAGAGTACCCACTATCATTCGTTGACAACAACAAACACCTCTCAAAATAATTTTACTCTTGTTTTACAAATGAAAAGCTCTAGCACATGTTAATCCCTGCTTCCCTCTGCGAAGGGTCAATCTTTTACTTTTACATTGAGTCTCCATCCTTTCTTTGAGCACTTTCTTGAGAGCACAACTCATTCTTAGTATAATATGCTTGTCCCAAAATGTGATTAATTGTGGTATAACTTTGATGCTTTTATCTTTGATAATCTCTACTTCCAGTCTTCTCATGAACCTCAAAGGTGCCCAAGCATTTATGTTTTGCTGTACAATTACGGGCAAGCGAGATACCACTTTATCATATCATTCTATGAACATTGCAATCCTGCTGATAGACATGATTCATGATGCTCATTATTAATTTGTTGGTACCTTTTCCATGATTGACATAGCTATTAGATGATTTTATTTGCATGTACCTTATTATGAATTGCTTAAGTACTTGCCATATCATGAGAATATTTACATCATATGAACAAATGTGTTCGTGAAAGTTCTTTTATCGCACTCAGTTGTTAACTGAATTGCTTGAGGACAAGCAATAAGTTAAGCTTGGGGGAGTTGATACGTCCAAAACGTATCTACTTTCCCGAACACTTTTGCTATTGTTTTGCCTCTAATTTGTGTGTTTTGGATACAACTAACACGAACTAACGCTGTCAGCAGAATTGCTCTGGTGTCTCGTTTGTGCAGAAATCCAACTTTCAGGAAAATCCTCGGAATTTATGCGAAAGGTCCTATTTTCCTAGAATATTGACGGAGCCAGAAGGGCAAGCCAGGTGGGGGCCCGAGGTCCCCACACACTAGGCCGGCGCGACCCAGGAGGGGGGCGCGCCGCCATGTTGTGTGGCCGCCTCGGCTGGCCCCCGACGCCCTCCTTTGGACTACTTAATGCCTTCGACCTAAAAACGCACGCAGGGTAAGAAGAAATCGCGTAAGACATCCAAAGACGCCGCCACTGGTCGCGAAACTCCGTCTCGACCAAACTCCGTTCCGCACTCCGCCGGACGGGGAATTGGAGGAGATCATCGCCATCATCACCACCAACGCTTCATCGATCATCCATGTTTCCCATCCATGTGTGAGTAACTCCCCCGCTGTAGGCTGAAGGGGATGGTAGGGATTGGATGAGATTGGTCATGTAATAGCATAAGATTGTTAGGGCATAGTGCCTAGTGTCCGTAATTGGTACTTTTATGATATTGTTGCAACTTGTTATGCTTAATGCTTGTCACTAGGGCCCGAGTGCCATGATCTCAGATCTGAACATGTTATCAATTCATTATGATATTCATTGCTTTATGATCTTACCTGCAAGTTGTATACACGTGTTGCTGTCCGGAACCCGAGGCCCCAAAGTGACAGAAATTGGGACAACCGAAGGGGATGGCGGTGATATGAGGATCACATGTGTTCACGGAGTGTTAATGCTTTGCTCCGTGCTCTATTAAAAGGAGTGCCTTAATTTCCAAAGAGATTCCCTAGAGGCTCCCACGTCACCACTGGTAGGACAAAAGATGTTGTGCAAGTTTCTCATTGCGAGCACATACGACTATATATGGAACACATGCCTATTGATTGATTAGTACTTGGACACCGTTTTATTATTATCTGCAAATGCCCTACTTTGATTGTTACATGAGTTTCTCTCATCCATGCAACGCCCATTCATCCATCCCTGTGCCTACAGTATTTTAATCCTGCCGTTTACTATAATCACTATGCTGTCTTTGTTACTCACGTTATTTCACTACCATCATATAGAACTCGCACTACGATAAACTCTTGCGAGCAAGTCTCTGTTCCAGGTGCAGCTGAATTGACAACTCCGCTGTTAAGGCTTTCTGTCTCCCCTTGTGTCGAATCAATAAATTGGGTTTTACTTCCCGCGAAGACTGTTGCGATCCCCTATACTTGTGGGTTATCAGGGAGTCACTATGCTCATATCGATAACCATGGGGTAAAACCCTTAATTGCGATGGTCAATATATGGTTTGCAGAAGGCTAGACGCAATGGTTATTTAGAGATGCGATGACCGATTGCTTTCTGAGCACATCTTACTATGGAACTCTCCCCACACATAACATATCAAAAGACATAGTTCATCCTAATCATAAGTAGTACCAATACTAGTGGTGGAACCTACTCTCCTTGAGAACCCCTCAACCATATCACAAACACACTCTCTTGTTTTAGTTTACTTTTATTATTTACTTTGCTTTTAGTTACTTCAAACTCTCAAACTATTGCCATCTTAGCAACTTATAGTATAGGCTATTTCCAAACCACGAGTTGGGTACGAACGTGGCTGCGCCTGAGAATGTAGCTGCGGGGTTGTGTTTATTGCCATTTGCAAAGCTCCTTTGGGACGAACTTTCAATCAGGAGATAGGCCGTAAGTGAGATGGGCTTAGAAGATTACACGTGAAGCATCTTTGAAGCGGCCTGACACGAAGAATTTGGGCTAGTTTGCCCGTGATCTGTATTATAGTAGATTGCATCTTAGATTAAAAGTTAGAGTTTGACCCGTGCACGGTTAGGTGCACGCCTATATTAGAAAGTCCCCCGGACTATAAATGTGTATCTAGGGTTTATGGAATAAACAACAATCACGTTCACAACAAACACAAACCAAGCATCGCCACCCCTTCTTTCGAGGGTTTCCTTCCGGTAAGCATCATGTTGCCTAGATCGCATCCCGCGATCTAGGCGACACGTTTATTCGTCTACCTTGTGTTACTCGTGCTGAAGCGTTGTTGATGGCGAGTAGCACTACCTATCTTAGGTGTTTTGGGGCTTGCATTGATGCTTTTCTTATGCATATCTGCTTGGCAATGCCGTCCCTCGACACCTAGCTGCCCTTACGCCTATCTGGGTGTAAGGGCAGCATCTTGCTTGTTCGATACTTAGTAGATCCGATCTGTTATAGTTGCTCCTTGTTCTTCAAGGATTAGTTTAATATCCGATGATTAGGCCTTATGCTGGGGTTGGAGGATCCGGTAGTGCGCTAGGTGTTGTTTACCGTTCCTATAAGGGATGTTCCGGGAATTGACGTAATGTTGGTTTTTAGGCCTCTTCTAGGGATAGTTTGCATCATCTTTCGTATCTGCTAGGCCCAACTACGCGTAGGACGTTCCGGTCATGCGGTGAAAACCCTAAACTGTCGTAGATTGGTTTAGCTTTGTTTTGATCAAGCAGGATCCCCATGTCATTGCAAATCCAACGTGAACCATGGGGCGATCGGCTCTTGAGCCGATCCACAGGGCAACCCGAGAGCCGATAGGGCTCGTATTTAATGTTTACGTGTCTACCATGCAACAATCGAAGCAATCTAACACCTTCCCGATCGGGTCTAGGTCGTGTGGCACGCCCTTGCAACCGCCAGGACGTGGCCAGAAATTTGCGGGACGACGCGAGGTGCCAGTGGTCCACTAAGCGCCTTGGGAGCCTCCCGGCTCTTCGTGTTGCTTAACCACTGCTCGCCGGTGAGTTTTGGCAGGCAACCCATTCTGGCACGCCCGGTGGGACCATCTTCGACAACATCCACGTCAATACCTGCATCCAAGATGGCGGACGAACTGACCAAGTACGAGGATCTCCTCGCGAGCACAAGAAGAAATACGATGAGCTGAAGGCCATCCGTAGAAGCCGAACTCATCGGCTCCTTTGAGAAGACCCGCCGCACGGCATCAGGTTTAAAGGATTCACTCCCCAAGGCGTACTTGATGGTTTGGATCTGTCTCCCCTTCGGAGGAACGTACCAGAGCCCTGCGTCGTAGGAAATCAACTACGTTGTGGCTCATTCGCTGCATCGGCATTCCGAGAGCCGGGTGAATACTTTGGAGCGCATTGCGCTTCATGTGGTCCAAGAAGTCATGAAGCATCGTACTCCCCCTCAGGGCCTGTGCTAGGGACTCACCAGGGAGAGATGCAACTCCACACCAGGCCACCATTGCCGTATGCGATGGCAGCTCCACAAGAACAAGGTTCACCAAAGATACGTTGTCTACAAGGTTGGAGGTGATCCCGGCGACTATCAATTCTTATATGAGCCGCCCAAGGAGATCCCACATGGATACGTGTGCACATACGTGCCGGACTGCAACAACTGGACGCAGGCGATCCAGGCTCCAACAGGAGGGATTGCCGGAGCAGGAGCAATTGTTACGGCAGAGGGATGGCGGAGAGCAAGGAGTGTGGGAGCAGACGCTGAGAAACAGGCATGGCTAGCTAAATACGCCACCGCACCAAGTC
The DNA here is from genome assembly GCA_030979885.1 of Lolium multiflorum. Taxonomy (NCBI): domain Eukaryota; kingdom Viridiplantae; phylum Streptophyta; class Magnoliopsida; order Poales; family Poaceae; genus Lolium; species Lolium multiflorum. The sequence goes on from CM061752.1 coordinate 176,525,069, forward strand.
ATGAAAGCTCAACCTGCGCCCCACCGTGGATCAGATCAGCCACTTGAGAGACCGCTCGGCATCCCGCCGAAGAAGAAAATAACCTGGCTATTCCAAGCCGTACTCCAACGAGCTTGAGCTGATCCCGCTGCCACCTAAGTATCGGCTCCTTGACTTCACAAAATTCAGTGGATCAGAAGGATCTAGCTCCATCGAGCACGTGAGCCGATACTTGGCCCAGCTAGGCATGGTTTCAGCTACGCGGGTGAGGTTCTTTCGCGCAATCTCTCACCGGTCCAGCCTTTTTGGGTGGCACCCCGTGCAGCCAAATCAGTTTGATCATGGAAGCAGCTGGAAGAGCAGTTTCACACGCAATATCATTCAGAAGCACCGAAGCCGGCATTGCCGATCTGACCCAATCAAGAAAGGCGAGGAGAGACAAGTCTCGAACACATTCAGCGTTTCAGAACTGCAAGAACCGATGTTATTCGGTTCATTTGTCCGAGAAAGAAGCAGCCGAGCTGACCTGTGACAGGCCTACAGCGCCAACAAGGATCCGACGTTCCAAGTGGAGTACACCCGTTGGCGCACATGGTCCAGTAGACTAACTTTGTATGAACAACGCCACCCGTAACTGATCAAGACAAGTACAAGCGCACGATAGGCATGGTCGATGTGGCGAGGATGAAGATCCTCGGAAGATCAGGAAGTCGCGTGGCCGAATGGGTTCTGGACGGCGCATTCGTGTCCCGCAAATGGGTGAATCAACCAGGGCCGCCAAGAGGGTTTGACTTTGACTTGAGCAAAGCTGAGCAGATTTTTGATTTGCTGCTGAAGGAGAAACAGTTGAAGTTACCCGAAGGCCACAAGATCCCTACGTCACAAGAGATGAATGGTAGGCCATACTGCAAATGGCATCACACGTTCACTCACGCCACCAACGACTGCAAAGTATTGCGCGCACAGATTCAAATGGCGATAGAATCAGGCCGATTAACTTTCGGACAATTTGCCATGAAGGTTGACACACGTCCGTTTCCTGGCGTCAACATGGTGGATCTTAGCCACTCCATAGGGCGCGAGCCAGAGTTTTCTTTTGATGTCAACATGGCAGGGCTTGTGAATCGCCATGGCAAAGAAAAAGCAGAGAGCAGCCACTCCCGTGGCAAGGATAAAGAGGAGGCCGATCCACGCGACCGGCCCCATGATGATGATAGACGGTACCTAACCGAGGAGGAAGTGAGAAGCGTGCGGTATCAACGTCCACTCTCCGCGCATCTCCTTAACAAATATGGACAGCAGTATGACCGACGTTGGCGCTACGACGTAGATAATGAGAGATATATCGTTTCCTGATGTGGAGGACAGGGAGGTACCGTCGACGTGATAGAAACAACGACGGCAACGAGCCACGTAGAGGGAGGTCAAGGGAGCAAGGTGACATGGATAGGCATTGGAACTGTCCTTTCTTTAAACATTGCTGGGACTCAGGAATGAGCCGATTGCCGACAATCGAGAACTGCCCAGAGTGCAGACAGCAAAAGAAAAGGATAAGCGAGGTTTCGGTGTTCGAGCGTCTAGGGCCTCTCCCACCTCAGAACAAACGAGCTGAGTCATCTCAAGAGGAAGACTTTGAGGAGTCAGAAGGTGAAGAAGATAGGTATCACCGGCCAAGGTAGTGCCCCGATGGACTCACCATTCTCGAAGCGTAGGGTGCGCCACATGAAACCCGGAGGAAGCCGAGGCACGCACCCACACGTTGAGGGAAAGCACGGCCCGATCTGGCCGTGAAAATTCAGCAAACATTGGAGACGGAGGCGCGCCCACCGAAGAAAGTGTGGCGCCCTAAACAGACAAAAGCCGATGCAGAGGCATCGGCATACAAACATGGTGTCCATGACTCCCGACAGAGTAGCAAGGTCCAAGACAATGGACGTACGTGGCGAGGCCGATCCCAGCGATCGGCCCCAAAAAATGGAAAGCAAAAATCTCATCTCAAGCATGTCACGTAGCTACAGTAAGAAATCAAGACGTGGTAAACCTTCACTAAGCATTACAATGAAGAAGGAGGCCGATTCTAGCTATCGGCCAAAATTATCTCGACATACGTTATGCCTGGGTTCAGCATTGATCTAACAAGGAATGCCCGAAGAGCCGATACCCTTAATTACTTGAAAGAATCTGCTCGGGGGCACTTAGATGGATAAAACACGAGGATATGAAGTTTGAAGTGGCACAAATGCCCGCAGCTCAAGATATATTCTTTGATGACGATGGTATTGAAGTATGGGGGCCGATGAATCGGCTGTAAAAAATACAAATTTTTAAGCACAGCCGATGCACGACATCGACTTTAGAATAGAAAGCCGATGCGCATCCATCGACTCTAGCATAATTATACAGATCTACCGCTGCGGTTCAACACCGATGACCTTCTGTTTCCGGGAGGGAGTGAATAGTGAGAGCTTCCTCAGCGACAATGAGCCGATTTGGTGCCAGAACCTTCTCTTCGGGGACTTCCAACCCTTTGTCGGTTAAGCCGTTGATGTTTCACCTTCAATATCGGCTTTCAACAGAGGAAAAGGTGATTAACGGTAGCAAGTTTGCTCAGATTCGCTCAAGTTCGGGTCCATTAGTCTGAACTATATGTCCTCGCCGCCGTTCTCGCCTTGACTGAGGCTCAGGGTCAGGGCCGTTTCTGTTGCTGCGAAAAGATAGATCAAGGCCTCTGTTCGGAAGCAAGTGGGTTGTTGCAGAAGAAGATCACCAGAGTTGCTGGAAGGAGACCATAGCGTGGGCATTAGGTGATATTGCCCTTGGGTCCGCTGCAGTTGCAAACGTGCATGATCGACACCTGAGGTTCATATGGCCGTGGGCTGGATCTGTTCAAACGGCGATTTGGGGATTTGAGTTTTGCTCCTTCAGATAGGTCACAGGTCACCATTTGAAAGACGATAGAGTTGGCCTTGCTCGCGTTTTATGGCAAGGGCCGATGCTCTGCCATCGGCTCTTAATGTGTTGATCTGCTTTAACGGCAAAGTGAAAAGAGAATCAGAGAAATGTTCTTCATTAATAAGAGAGGATTTTTACAATGAAGAGCCGATTGTCAAGAAAGGAGGAACAAAGAAGAGCCGATTGCTCAGGACTACTAATCCTACATTGTCCTCGCTAGCTTCATCGTCGGCATCGGAGCTGCCGTCGGCGCTATTCCGGAGAATTTTCTGTCGCTGCTGCCCCAGCCCTCGGCCGGAGCCTCTTCTTCCTCGTCATCATCATCATCCTCGCTGTCCGCCCAAGCGCGGAAGCGCTTCGGCGGATACCCAGCGGAAGAGGAGGAATCATCCTCCTCCTCTTCTTCTCCTTCCTCGTCATCATCATCGTCCTCGCTGTCCGCCCACATGCGGGAGCGCTTTCACGGTGGGTAACGGAGGAGGAGGCCTCTTCCTTCTTACTTTTTTTCTCCTCCTTGTCGGAGGAGATGGGGTTCGCCTGGAGTGGAGGTCGTCTTCACTCTTGCTCTTCGGCGAAGATTGGAGGGAGAGGCCTGAGGAGGTAGAAGAAGAGGAAGACATTGCTACAGGGGAAGAGGGTTTTTGGGTTGGCCAGAACAGAGCAGGGGGATGAAGTGGCGAACCGTTCGCACAGAGCAAATAAAGGGGTTGTAGTGGAGATTTAATGCCATGACGGTTCTCGAGGACATGATGCCGAATCTGTCAATGCTGAGAAGTCGAGGAGGCGAGGCGACATGATGAAAGACTCTGCGACGGTTCTGCTCTAACGACATGACCCTCGAAGAAAACAGAGTGGTTTTGAAATTATCATTACCAAAACAGGGGGCATGTGTTATCACCAGATTTTGGACAAATCGGAGATAGGCCGTAAGTGAGATGGGCTAGAAGATTACACGTGAAGCATCTTTGAAGCGGCCTGACACGAAGTGGGCTAGTTTGCCCGTGTATCTGTATTATAGTAGATTGCATCTTAGATTAAAAGTTAGAGTTTGACCCGTGCACGGTTAGGTGCACGCCTGAATTAGAAAGTCCCCCGGACTATAAATATGTATCTAGGGTTTATGGAATAAACAACAATCACGTTCACAACAAACACAAACCAGGCGCATCGCCACCCCTTCTTCGAGGGTTTCCTTCCGGGTAAGCATCATGCTGCCTAGATCGCCGCGATCTAGGCAGTACACGTTTATCTCGTCTACCTTGTGTTACTCGTGCTGAAGCGTTGTTGATGGCGAGTAGCACCACCTATCTTAGGTGTTTTGGGGCTTGCATTGATGCTTTTCTTATGCATATCTGCTTGGCAATGCCGTCCCTCGACACCTAGCTGCCCTTACGCCTATCTGGGTGTAAGGGCAGCATCTTGCTTGTTCGATACTTAGTAGATCCGATCTGTTATAGTTGCTCCTTGTTCTTCAAGGATTAGTTTAATATCTGCATGATTAGGCCTTATGCTGGGGTTGGAGGATCCGGTAGTGCGCTAGGTGTTGTTTACCGTTCCTATAAGGGATGTTCCGGGAATTGACGTAATGTTGGTTTTTAGGCCTCTTCTAGGGATAGTTTGCATCATCTTTCGTATCTGCTAGGCCCAACTACGCGTAGGACGTTCCGGTTATGCGGTGAAAACCCTAAACTGTCGTAGATTGGTTTAGCTTTGTTTTGATCAAGAAGATCCCCATGTCATTGCAAATCCAACGTGAACCATGGGGCGATCGGCTCTTTGAGCCGATCCACAGGCAACCTGAGAGCCGATAGGGCTCGTATTTAATGTTTACGTGTCTACCATGCAGGAACAATCAAACAATCTAACACCTTCCCGATCGGGTCTAGGTCAGGTGGCACGCCCTTGCAACCGCCAGGACGTGGCCGGAAATTTGCGGACGACGCGAGGTGTGGTCCACTAAGCGGCCTTGGGAGCCTCCCGGCTCTTCGTGTTGCTTAACCACTGCTCGCCGGTGAGTTTTGGCAGGCAACACAAACTTATATAAATAATATTTGATCCTACAAGTACCGCAACAACCCTGTTGTTGATCGTAGGAACCCAGTCATCTCTATCCTATAACCCCGTCTCCCAACAACCACCTTGAGACAAGTAAAAGGAAAAACCTAGCAAGGTCATACCTTTACCTTGCGCATCCCGCTTGATCTTGATGATGACTCTTCATGCTTCATTCAAGATGGAGTTCCCACTTGATCATTTTTGCTTCGTGAAGATTCATGATTGCTCCCCCATACACCACTATGGGAAAGCTTTAGTTGAAGCATATTGATACGTCTCCGACGTATCGATAATTTCTTATGTTATATGCCATATTATTGATGATACCTACATGTTTTATGCACACTTTATGTCATATTCGTGCATTTTCCGAACTAACCTATTAACAAGATGCCGAAGTGCCGGTTCCTGTTTTCTGCTGTTTTGGTTTCAGAAATCCTAGTAACGAAATATTCTCGAATTGGACGAAACGAAGACCTAGGGGCCTATTTTTCACAGCTTCCAAGACCGAAGAACACACGAAGTGGGCCACGAGGTGGCGACACCACATGGCGGCGCGGCTGGGGGCCCGCGCCGCCCTATGGTGTGGCCCCTCGTGGCCCCCGACTCGCCCTTCCGCCTACTTAAAGCCTCCGTCGCGAAACCCCCGATGCGAAACCACGATACGGAAAACCTTCGAGACGCCGCCGCCGATCCCATCTCTGGGGATTCTGAGATCTCCTCGCACCGCCGAGAGGGGATTCATCTCCTGAGGACTCTACACCGCCATGGCTCGCCGGAGTGATGAGTGAGTAGTTCACCCTGGACTATGGGTCCATAGCAGAGCTAGATGGTTGTCTTCCTTATTGTGCTTCATTGTTGGATCTTGTGAGCTGCCTAACATGATCAAGATCATCTATCTCGTAATTCTATATGTTGTGTTTGTCGGGATCCGATGGATAGAGAATACCATGTCATGTTAATTATCAAGTTATTACATATGTGTTGTTTATGATCTTGCATGCTCTCCGTTCTAGTAGAGGCTCTGGCCAAGTTTTTACTTTTAACTCCAAGAGGGAGTATTTATGCTCGATAGTGGGTTCATGCCTGCATTGACACCTGGGACAGTGACAGAAAGTTCTAAGGTTGTGTTGTGTTGTTGCCACTAGGGATAAAACATTGGCGCTATGTCTGAGGATGTAGTTGTTGGTTACATTACGCACCATACTTAATGCAATTGTCTGTTGTTAGCAACTTAATACTGGAGGGGGTTCGGATGATAACCTGAAGGTGGACTTTTTAGGCATAGATGCAGTTGGATGGCGGTCTATGTACTTTGTCGTAATGCCCAATTAAATCTCACTATACTTATCATGTCATGTATGTGCATTGTTATGCCCTCTCTATTTGTCAATTGACTGTAATGTGTTCACCCAACATGCTTTTATCTTATGGGAGAGACACCCTAGTGAACTGTGGACCCCGTCCATTCTTTAATACTGAAATACAAATCTCTGTAATACTTGTTTTACTATTTTCCGCAAACAATCATCTTCCACACAATACGGTTAATCCTTTGTTACGGCGGTGAGATTGACAACCTCACTGTTCTTGGGGCAAAGTACTTTGGTTGTGTTGTGCAGGTTCCACGTTGGCGCCGGAATCCCTGGTGTTGCGCCGCACTACATCCCGCCGCCATCAACCTTCAACGTGCTTCTGGCTCCTCCTGGTTCGATAAACCTTGGTTTCTTTCTAAGGGAAAACTTGCTAGGTGTGCATCATACCTTCCTCTTGGGTTGCCCAACGAACGTGTGAAATACACGCCATCAAGCTCTTTTTCTGGCGCCGTTGCCGGGGAGATCAAGACACGCTGCAAGGGGAGTCTCCACTTCTCAATCTCTTTACTTTGTTTTTGTCTTTCTTTATTTTATTTACTACTTTGCTTGCTGCATTATATCAAAACACAAAAAAATTAGTTTCTAGCTTTACTTTATTTACTATCTTGTTTGCTATATCAAAAACACAAAAAAATTAGTTTACTTGCATTTACTCTACTTGATTCATCATGTTTCCTTTTAATTTTACCACAAAGAACATACCGGTAGGACAAGGATCTATAATTGGGAGAAATAATATAGAAGAATTTTTCACTCATGTCAGTACCACTGAAGATTTTGAAGATAGACACTTGGTAGAACTTGCTCCTACTTATGAAATTGCTGCCGCTGCTTTAGTTCGCATGTTGGAAACTAAATTTGTTAATCTCAATCCTATAATCCAACACATGTTTCTTACACTTGGTGATTTGGAAGAGGGGGAAAAGAAAGATTTTGTTTTAGAAACCCTTCTTAGAGAATTTGGTGGTCTAGTAAGAGAGGTGTCGGGGGGAAGACCCCGGGTAGGGCAATGGACGAGGAGCAGCCGGCTGGCCACTGGCCGGCTCGCGGCAAAGGCCGGCTGAGGAGCAGCCGGCTGGCGCCGTGGCCGGCTGGTCCGGAAGCCGGTTGGCTCTAAATCCTAGTCGGCCTGGCTACGGCCGCCAATGCTGTAGCTGGGCCGGCTTCTACAAGCCATATCCGACTGGGGTCTGTACCTCAGACCGACTCGAGGCTGGCGAGTCTTGTGCTGGAAGGAACCGGGTTGGTAATCCGGGTTCCCGAAGTCCACGCTGACTTCATCTTCCGTAAAGCGCGGGGCACCGTGGAGCAATAGTGCCGCGCGCGGACAGGCCATCATGGCTTACGACGCGCTGCAAGCTAAGTGGCTGACGGCGACAGACACCTCCTCTCCATACCGCCGACTGCAGCCGGATGGGACAGCCATGACGCCCAACGGCTCCCGACGTCACCGCCTCGAAGGAGCGGAGCCGGCCGCCAAGCCGGCCGCAGACTATAGGGTCTTTTATGTAAAGTGCCGGTGCCTATATAAGCCGCACTACCCCTCTCGTGCAGGGGACGATCGATCACTTATTGCTTTCACCTACCTACAGCGCTGCCCTGTGAGAGAGACCATCGTCTCCCTTAGCCTCCCAGGAGCAGCCGGATACAGCTCTAGGAGCACCATTGTACTGTGTGATTACCATATACACTCATAGCAGGAGTAGAGGTTTTACCTCCACCGGAGGGCCTCGAACCTGGGTACGTCGCCGTGTCGCTCGTGCCCAAACCCGCTTCCGGATACCGCCGTGAGATCACTCAGGAGCCCCTTCGATTAGCCACCCTATGGCATATGCCGTGACGATACCACGACATTTGGCGCCCACCGTGGGGCATTCAGCATCCTCGGCCGGTGTCTTCATCCGGACGGGCCTCACCATCACCACCGGCGAGCGAGTCGCTTCAGGCTTGATCTGGAGATTCGGCTCCCTCGACTGCGTCCGCGACAACGCTGGCTGCTTCGCCGACCGGCCCTTCCCAGCCGGCGGCAGCGTCATTTCCTTCGGCGGCCACGACGTCTACGTCGCCACCGTCGCACCGCCGCGCTACCCGCAGCAGGTGCTGCGCTGCGCCAGCCCTCCTCCGCGAGCCGGCTGCAGCGCTCCCGCCGGCCCCGCCATCGTGCAAGTCATGATGGCCGGCGAGGAGTTCCCCTCCAAGTCCACGCGCGTCCGCGGCCCCGACCTGGAGCGCGACGTCGGCGGGCACGCGACCACGTCAGGCGCAAAGGCGCCACCACCACCATCCCGGCTGGAGCAAGTCCGGGCCAAGCTGAGCACTCCGCTCACCACCGGCAGCGGCGCCGACGCCGCCGCCGTCGAGGCGGACCTGGAGGCGCATCGCGTGCTTCTCCTCAGGCAGGCTGAAGAGCTGGCTGCTGCCAAGCGCCAGTGGGACATCACCCAGCGCGAGTACAACCGCGCCCACGGCCTCACTCCAGCCGGCGACAACCCCAGCCGAGCCGGCCAGATCCGCCGCAGAGGCCGCGACCTAGGCGCCGAGATCGACCGCGACGGCGCGGACGAGCCGGCTCCATCCATGGAGCTGCCCATCTACAACACCCCCGACAAGAACATGCTCGCGGCCGAAGCCGCCGCAGAAGAGCTACACCGCCTTGAGGGCGAAGAGCTACGCCGCCAGACTGCGCGGGTGGCTGATTTGGTGAAGGCTGCCAACAAGCAGTCGAAAGACCCCAGGTACGCCCGAGACCCCAGAGCCCCTCACGCTCGTGGTGCCGCAGGCAATGCCAGGGACACGGCCGAGTCCGCCTCCCCAGCACCAAGCCGGCGCAGCGACTCCCGCGCCACACGCGCAACCTCGGGCCGGCCGAGCCACCAACCAGGCGGTGGCAGTAGCCGCAGCCGGGCTCCGCCAAGCCGGAACCAGGAGCAAGACTCCGAGCCTCGACGCCCTCACCGGCCGGCTCCAGAAGCCAGCGGCGCTCGCCAGCCGGCCCACTCTCGGCTGGGCCCGCGCATCGAGCCCGCCGACGCCAGAGACCGCCTCGACCGGCTGATCGAATCCCGCATCGCGGAAGAGGAGGCGCCGGCTTGCCCCAAGTGCTTCGGGCCCCGCATCGCCAACGAGCCCGTGCTCGACGGCTTCCAGCTCCCCCGCGACACGCCCAAGTACGACGGCACCGCCAAGCCGGAGGACTGGCTGCAGGACTACTCCACCGCAGTCGGCATTTCTCGGGGCAACAAGCGCTGGGCCGTGCGCTACTCCCCCCTCATGCTACTCGGCTCCGCCCGCACATGGCTCAACAACCTGCCAGCCGGCAGCATAAACGGCTGGCTGGACTTCGAAGCCGCCTTCATCAGCAACTTCACCGGCACCTATCGCCGGCCGGGTCGCCCTCAACAGCTTGAGATGTGCAAACAAGGCCCGGACGAGACGGATCGCGCATACCTAACGCGCTGGTGCGAGATGCGCAACTCCTGTGAGGGCGTGCACGAGATGCAAGCCATCAGCTTCTTCATGGGAGGCTGCCGACCCAACACCATGCTGTGGCACAAGCTGCGCCGCAGCGAGCCCAAGACGATGGCCGCCTTGATGGTCATCGCAGACAAGTATGCGCTGGCAGAAGAAGCCGGCAAGGCGCCGGCTGATATTTCGCCGGCCCCAGCAAGACGGGACAACAACAAGCCGGCTGAGCACAAGCCGGCCGAAGGCGGCTCGCATAGCAGCCGGCGGGACAACTACCGCGGCAAGCGTCACAATGACCAGCCGGACCGCCGGTACGGTTCCGCCCATGTGGCAGCCGTGTCGGACAACGCGGCAGGCGGCAGCCGCCGCCAGAAGCAAACAGACCGGCAATGGAAGCCGAAGTACACCTTCGAGCAGATGCTCGACTCGCCGTGCAAGTACCACAGCGGCAAGAACCCCTCCAACCACACCACCCGCGATTGCCACTTCATGAAGCGGCTGACAAGCGGCGAACCCCTCCCCCCTCCACCCCCGCCCCCTCCAGCCGGCGGGCCGGGTGGTCAAGGCGGCGCAGAGAACGCCAACCTCGAGCACCACGAGGCTAACCAAGTGCACCACGGCCGATATCTGGCCGAAGATGCTACCTACATCATCTTCACCTCCGAGCCCGAGGACAGGACGAGCCAGCAGAGCCGTTCCCTCGAGGTCAACGCGGTCATACCGCCGGTCCCCCAGTACCTAAACTGGTCAGAGCAGGCCATCACCTTTGATCGCCGCGACACGCCGGCTGTCCTACCGAAGCCGGGCAGTTACGCCATGGTCCTCGACCCCACCATCGGCACGACTCGGCGCAGCGTGCGATTTTCGCGCGTCCTCATCGACGGCGGCAGCAGCATCAACATCCTCTACCGCGACACTGCCCGCAAGCTGGGCATCCAGGAGGCCGAGTTGCGCCCCACCCCCACCGTCTTCCATGGCATCGTGCCAGGCCATTGCTGCCAGCCGATCGGCCGGATTACGCTGGAGGTGATGTTCGGGAAGCCGGACCACTTCCGCACCGAGAGAATCGAGTTCGAGGTGGTGGACCTCGTGAGTCCCTACCACGCGCTCCTGGGCAGGCCGGCCCTGACCAAGTTCATGGCGGTGCCCCACTATGGGTACCCGAAGATGAAGCTGCCTGGCCCAAAGGGGTCATCACCATAGCCGGCGACTATCGCCGCTCCATGGACTGCGCCACGCAGAGCTCCAAGATGGCCCAGACGCTGGTCATCGCCACCGAGAAGCAGCTCATCCACGACGCCGTTGCCCTCGCCAAGGCCGCGCAGACGGACATGCCGGCTGGAGGCAACCCGGCTGGAACGACTCACTTCCAGCCGGCCGACAACACCATGAAGATCCTGCTGGACCCGGCGCAGCCGGACAAGTACGTCACCATCGGTGCCGGCTTGAGCAAGAAATAGGAAAGCGAGCTCACCAGCTTCCTCCGTGAGAATCGGGACATCTTCGCATGGACTCCAAGAGACATGCCGGGTGTGCCGAGGGAGTTGGCTGAGCACCACCTCCACGTCCGGCCTGACGCCAAGCCGGTGAAGCAGCCTCTCAGGCGCTTCGCCGAAGAACGAAGGAAGGCCATCGGTGAAGAAATCGCCCGGCTCCTAGCTGCCGGCTTCATCATGGAAGTACTGCACCCGGACTGGTTAGCGAACCCGGTCCTGGTTTTGAAGAAGAACGGCTCCTGGCGCATGTGTATCGACTACACCAGCCTGAACAAGGCGTGCCCGAAGGACCCCTTCCCCGCCGCGCATAGATCAAGTCATAGACTCGACTGCCGGCTGTGAACTGTTGTCTTTTCTAGATGCCTATTCAGGCTACCACCAGATTCCTTTGAATCCGGATGATCAAATAAAGACTTCGTTCATTACCCCGTACGGGGCTTATTGCTACACGACTATGCCATTCGGCTTGAAAAATGCAGGCGCCACCTACCAAAGGTGCATGCAAAAGTGTTTGCAGGATCAAATCGGCAGAAATGTTCACGCATATGTGGATGATGTCGTTGTAAAAACCAAGGAGATGCCTACCCTCCTTGATGACCTGAGAGAAACCTTCACCAATCTGCGAAGATTCCGGATGAAGCTCAACCCGGCCAAGTGCACATTCGGCGTGCCAGCCGGCCAACTCCTGGGCTACCTCGTCTCTCAGCGAGGAATCGAAGCCAACCCGGAGAAGATCAGTGCCATTGAGAAGATGGAGCTGCCGCAGTGCCTCAAGGACGTCCAGAAGTTCACTGGCTGCCTGGCTTCCTTGAGCCGCTTCGTCAGCCGGCTGGGGGAGAAGGCACTGCCCCTGTACCAATTGATGAAGAAGGCGGACAATTCGTCTGGTCACCGCAGGGATGAAGCCTTCCGTGACTTAAAGCGCGTACTCTCAACTGCGCCAATCCTTGCAACGCCGGGTTCAATGGAGCCGATGCTGTTGTACATCGCAGCCACCAACCGAGTGGTTAGCGTTGTCCTGGTGGTGGAGCGCAGAGAAGCCGAAAACAGAGAGCAGCTGGTCCAGCGCCCAGTCTATTACCTCAGCGAAGTGCTCTCCCAGTCGAAGCAAAACTACCCCCACTACCAGAAGGTCACCTACGGCGTCTACATGGCGGCCAAGAAGCTCAAGCACTACTTCCAAGAGCATCCCATCAGGGTGGTTGCCACAGCGCCCCTGGCGGAAATCATCGGCAGCAAGGATGCCAACGGCCGGGTTGCCAAGTGGGCCCTGGAGCTAGCCGCCCACACCATCCTCTACGAGCCACGCACAGCCATCAAGTCGCAGATCCTCGCGGACTTCTTCGTCGACTGGGCCGAGATGCAATACCTGCCGCCCGTGCCGGATTCCACACATTGGAAGATGCACTTCGACGGCTCGAAGATGCGCAACGGCTTGGGAGCCGGCATCGTCATCACCTCTCCCAAGGGAGACCGGCTGGACTACGTCCTGCAGATCCACTTCGCCGCATCCAACAACGTGGCGGAGTATGAAGCGCTCATTCATGGGCTAAAGCTGGCCAAGGAGATTGGCGTGCGTCGCATACTATGCTTCGGCGACTCCGACTTGGTCATACAGCAAGCATCTGGCGACTGGGATGCGAAGGACGCCAACATGGCCTCATACCGCTTCCATGTCCAGCAGCTATCCGGCTTCTTCGACGGCTGCGAATTCCACCATGTGCCACGAGCAAACAACGAGGCGGCTGACGCCTTGTCCAAGATTGGCTCAACCCGGCAAGCCATTCCGCCGGGCATCGCCTTGGCGGTTATCAAGAAGCCGTCCATCATACCGTCACCGGACTCGGATTCAATATTCGTGCCGGCTGACCCGGGGGCTTCTCAGCCGAACCCGGGGGCTTCATCGCCCAAGTCGGGGGCTAGCAAGCCGAACCCGCCGGCTACCACGCCGAACCCGGGGACTTCTCAGTCCAACCCGGGGGCTTCATCGCCACACTCGGGGGCTAGCAAGCCGAACCCGCCGGCTACCACGCCGAACCCGGGGACTTCTCAGTCCAACCCGGGGGCTTCATCGCCACACTCGGGGGCTAGCAAGCCGAACCCGCCGGCTAGCAAGCCGAACCCGGCGACCATGCAGTCGAAACCGGAAGCTCCCACGCGGGAGACCCTGTTGGTCAGCGTATTCGAGATAAGATGCGTACCTTCATGGGCACAAGAATTCCTCTCCTACCTCACCGACGGTGTGCTGCCTGACGACGAGTCCAGGCCAGGCAGATTGAGAGAAGGGCCAAGGCCTACACAATCATCAACCACGAGCTGTACAAACGCAGCGTAAGTGGGGTGCTCCAGCGGTGCGTCGAGCCGGCTGAAGGGATTGAGCTCCTAAGGGAAATCCATCAGGGTGAGTGCGGCCACCACGCCTCCTCCCGAGCCATAGTGGCCAAAGCCTTCCGGCACGGTTTTTACTGGCCGACTGCGCTCAGAGACGCAGAAGAACTGGTGAAGAAGTGCAACGGCTGCCAACGCTTCGCCAAGCAAAGGAACACGCCGGCTTCCGCCTTGAAGACCATCCCCATTACCTGGCCATTTGCCGTATGGGGCTTGGATATGGTGGGCCCATTCAAAACAGCCCGAGGCGGCATGACTCATCTCTTGGTGATGATTGACAAGTTCACTAAGTGGATCGAAGCCAAGCCAATCAAGAAGCTGGACGGCTCCACAGCCGTCACATTCCTCAAGGAAATAATCGTGAGATATGGCTACCCGCATAGCATCATCACCGACAATGGCAGCAACTTCGCCGAAGGCATCTTCAAACGGTATTGCGGAGAAAAGGGGATCCGGATGGACCTATCATCCGTGGCACACCCGGAGACCAACGGCCAAGTGGAGAAGGCTAACGGCTTGATCCTAGCCGGCATCCGGCCCCGGCTGGTGGAGCCGCTTGAGCGCTCAGCCGGCTGCTGGATTGAAGAGCTTCCCAGCGTGCTGTGGAGCCTACGCACGACGCCAAACCGCTCGGTCGGCTTCACACCCTTCTTCCTCGTATACGGGGCCGAAGCCGTCCTGCCGACTGATATCGAGCACGACGCGCCAAGAATCAAGCTCTACACAGAAGCTGAAGCTAAAGAGGCTCGCGAAGATGGAGTCGACCTGGTTGAAGAGGTCCGGCTGATGGCCGAGTCCAGGTCAACCGTATATCAGCAAAGCCTCCGTCGCTACCACAGCCGGAAGGTCAAGACCTTAGCATTCCGAGAAGGAGACCTAGTGCTCCGGCTGATCCAACGGACAGCCGGACAGCATAAACTAGCATCCCCATGGGAGGGTCCCTTCATCGTGAGCAAGGCAGTAGGCAATGATTCCTACTATCTCATAGATGCCCAAGAGGCTAAGAAAACAAGCCGGACAAGGCTGACGAGGAGACTAAACGTCCCTGGAATGTCAGGTTACTCCGCCCATTTTACACATGAGAGCAGGAATGTATGTATCCCTTGTATCCCTTTTGTAAGCCATGAAAAGCACGCGCCAAGAGCGCCGTTTCCATCAAGTGTTTCACATACTTTACTTCGTTTCGCCAATTGGCTTGAACCCTTTCACGCGGTCGGCTCAGTAACGTGATCCGGTTTCCGACAGCCGGCTTCCGATCCAGCTACAGACCGCAACCCGGCTGTCCGGCTGGCGGGAGTAAGGCCTAGGGAGCCGGCACGCGAAAAACGACTAAGGGAAAGAGTAAAAGCGAGTTGACTTGCAACTTTTCATAAAAGTGCCGGATTGCCGAATTCAGCTCGTTCGGCTGAAATACTATCGGCCTCACCCAGCGGCCCGCTCTTGATCCGGCGACGGATCGCAAGTCGGACGTACGACCGGCAAGGGCACAGCCAAAGAGTGGGGCGGATGGGAAAAAGCGAACGAGTCGAAAGAAAGCAACTCGGCACACAAATGATTAACAAACACATTAAAGTGCGACATAATTAAAAGATGATAATATTCATACATCTGCACCCGGCATTCCGGGGATTTAATAAATTGTCTTGGCAAAAGAACAACTGAAAAGCAGGAAATCTAAGCCGGAGGGGCATCAGTGGAGCCGGCTGCCGGGTCGTCCTCAGGCGCGTCCTCCGCCTCCTCATCGTCCATGTAATCTTCATCGGATGGAGGAGGGTTCGGGTCCGCGACGAAGAGGGTCTTGTCGACGAACTCGGCGATGGTACTGGCTCGAGCAAGGCGGGCGGCCTTGAGATCGACTGGGAGCTTGTCCTCCACGCCGGCTCGCCGGAACTCGAGCTGCCCCAGGTCCACCTCGTTGTACCAGGAGAGGACGAAGGACAGCGCCATGTCGGCACCGGCGCGCGTGGCCGACTCCTTCCAGTCGAGGAAACGGTCCGGCGCCCGCTCCATCGCAGAGATGAGGCCGGAGATATCTTGCGGCGCCGCCTCTTCAGGCCACAGCATGGGCACCAGCTCTTCGGCCGCCTTCCGAAGCTCCCAGCCGAGCTTGGTGATGGGCTCGATGCGGGCAGCCATGGACGCCAGGTGGTCCTCCATGGAGAAATACTCCGAGCTGCCCTCGCCGGCCTCCCGCCTCCTGGAGTCGCGCGCAACGCCAACGGCTGTCAAAGCCGCCTCCTGCGTCTCCGGGAAGGCCGCTGCAAGAAGAAGAAGCATGTTAGAAGCCATCAAAAACCGAAATAAGCTGAAAAATGCAAACTTTCGAAGTCCTAAAGTAAGCCTGGCGGCAGCCGGCATGAACCGACTGCCCCCAGCCCGAAGATGGAGATTCCGAAGCTCTAAAGTAAGACTGGTGGCAGCCGGCATGAACCGACTGCCCCCAGCCCGAAGATGGAGATTTCGGTTTAAAGATCTGGTGGCAGCCGGCATGAACCGACTGCCCCAGCCCGAAGATGGAGATTTCAAGTCAAAGTAAGACTGGCGGCAGCCGGCATGAACCGACTGCCGCCCGAAGATGGAGATTTCGAAGGAACAAAACAAAGCTGCGGCAGCCGGCACGAGCCGACTGCCCCCAGCCCGAAGATGGAGATTTCGAAGGAACAAAGCAAAAGCCTGGCGGCAGCCGGCACGAGCCGACTGCCCCCAGCCCGAAGATGGAGATATCGAAAAAATCAAGTTTCTGCCGCCGGCTGCCAACGTAAGCCGGCAGCCAACAGCCGAAAGCCGGCAAAGGGAAAGGAACATAAAGACGCACTCACCCGCCAAGCCGCGATCAAGCGCGCCAAAATCATCGGCCCAGCGTTTGGCAGTAGCCGTCAGCTCTGTGGACTTGGTGGTGACCTCCTCCTGCAGCGCAAGCCGCTGCTTCTCCACCTCCGTCAGCCGCCGGCTCAGATCCTCCACCTTCTCCTTCTCCGCCGTCCTGAGGGAGTTGAGCTCGGTGAGGTGGTTCTGCTCCAGCTGGCGCAGCCGCGTCAGCTCCTGCTCAGCCAGCTTGAGCTTGCGGGCGGCGGATCGGCCCGCCTCCTCGCTCACGGCGCACTGGTCGCGAGCGGCTCGGAGATCCGACTCCAGCTGAGGGACCTTGGCAGCTTCAACTACGAGGCGGCCGAAAGAAATGTCAGCCAACCAAAGATCAGAAAGGAAATAAGACATCAAGTCGAAAGAAGCATAGAGCTTACCCTTGACGGCTTCCAGCTCGCGAGCCAAGTCGGCCCGGTCCAGCTTGGCCTTGTGGTAATGGGTAACGGCGCGATTATACAAAGTGGTGCGCCGGTCCATCACAGCCTAAGGAAAAGAAAAGGTCAGTTGATCAGGCGAAACCCGTGCCGGCTCCAAGCAGCCGGCCCGTGCCTCGGAGGGCTACCAGGATAATAATCAGATCAAAAACAGTCGAAGCTCACCTTGCCGGCTTCCTCCACCTTGGCGACGTTAGCCGCGGCCTCGGCTGCCTTGGCCTTGAGATCGGCCTGCAGGCTGGAGAAGAACATCTCCACCGATGCTTGGCCGAGGCCCCTCCCGGCTGGTCACCTCGTAGGAATCGGCACGGAGCCACGCCTGCTCCATGGTGGCAGCCGAGCCGAGGCTGGAGTCGGAGGCGGACGGCACCTGAAGAAGAAGTGCGCCCTTGGCCACGTGCAGGCCTTGCGGTGACGCCGTGTTCCCGTCCTCACCAACGCGCGCGAGTCGGCGCCCTCCGTGCGCACCGGCTCGTCTCTTGCCGGCTCCTGTCGGGCCGGCTCCTCCGTCGTCGGCTGCGTGGCGGCGTCGCTCCGGGCGCAGCAGATGGCCCAGCCGGCCCAGTGTCTCCGGCGCCTGGGGTGCCTCCGGGCTTTCGTCCAGCACCACCACGCTCGGCGGCCCGGCTCCGATCGTGGGCGGCGCAGCCGGCTCCGGTTCCGGTCGCGGGCGGCGCGGAACTACCGGCTCCGGCTCCGGTCAACGGCGGCATGCCTAGCCGGCCCCAGCAGATGGGCCCAGAGGCGAGTCCGGTCCGGGAACATGTCGTCCAGCGTCACCTGGCGAGTCGGCTCAACACGCGTGCCGCGATCAGGCGCTGAGGCCAGCGGCACGGCGAAGGAAGACGCCCCTGCGGAAGGCGGCGGCGGTGTAGGTGCGCGCGAGGAAGGCTGCGGCGTCTGCTCCCTCCTCTGACGAGGAAGCGGCGACACAACGCGTGGAGCTTGCCGAGAGCCGCCGCCTTGGGAAAACTTGATTGGGGCCCTAGCCGGATAAACAGAGAGATAATAAGCATAGAAGTAAGGAAAGAAAAGGAATCAAACAAGAGAAGGAGAGAAAGAGCTTACCCAGCCTGCTCCGGGACCATCTTCGGCTGATGCCGGCGCTGCTTCTTCGCCTTCGCCTCCAAGGCGGCGGTGGAGCCGACTCGCTTCGTGCCCTTGGGCGCCGAAGTCGCCGTGGTGCTTGGCGGCCTCGTACGCAGAGGCACGGGGATGGGCCCCGTGCCGGACGTCGCCGGCTCCTCCTCCTCCCGCTGCTCGGCGAAGGAGGCGGATTGTGCTCCCCGGCCGCCTAGACCAGGCGCCTGCGGCAGGTCATCGTCGCCGGCATGATCGCCGGCTTGGTCTGCCGGATCGACATGATCCGGCGTCCACCTCTTCGTCGCCAGGTCGCCGTCCTCGACGTTCTGGCGCTCAAAAAGCTAGAAAGACAGAAAAAGCACGAACATGTAACAAGCCGGAAGTCGGCAAAAGAAAAAGAAGTCGGCCTCGCAGCCGCAAGCCGGAAAATGGCAAAGACGCGAAACTTACCCGCGCCGGCGGATGCTCTCTGTCGCAAGGCACCAGCCCGTAGCGCCAGTCCTCCGACAGGTTCGCCTTGGTGATATGGTTCACCCGGCTGGCCACCTGGGCCTTGGTGAGCAGCGCCTTAGACGTCCGGTTCGGATCGAACCGGCCGGACATGTGCCCGATCTTGTGGGTGCGCATCTGGAGCGGCAGCACCCGGCGCTCGGCGATGGTGCAGGGCAGTCAGCCCGCCTTTGGTGGCTGTCGCCAGGAAGTCCCAGAGCAGGTTCACCTCGGCGTTCTGATCCGACGAGGCGTTGTGGCTCCAGTTAATCCGGCCGGTCGGAGGAGCCGGGTTGTACTCCGGCAAGTTGATCCGGTCGACAGTGCCCCTCGTTGCGCACATAGAAGAATGACATCCAGTTCTTCACCGAGTCAACGGTGGGGATTTTGGGGAAAGGCGTACCAGGCCGAGTGTAGATCGAGGCGGCGCCACAGGCTCGCAGGTGGCCGTCGGTGGTTTGCGCCTTCAAGTAGAAGAGCCGGCTCCAGAAGTCGATGTCCGGCCACAAGCCGGCGTAAGCCTCCATGAATGCTACGAAGCAGCTCAGGAGGACGCACGCGTTGGCCGGCAGGTGATGCGGCTGAAGGCCGAAGTGGTCGAGGAATCGCCGGAAGAATGTCGAAGCCGGCAGGCCCAGCCCGCGGTCGAGGTGCGCGCCGAAAACGACGCGCTCGCCGGGCTCCGGCTTGGGCTCCACCTCCCCGCCGGGCACCCTCGTGATGACCGACTGCGGGATCCGCCGGAGGCGCACCAGGCGTTCGATGTCGTCCTCCCGCATGTAGGAGCCCCTCCACGATCCGCTGGGGGACGCCATTGACGAGGACGAGGAAGAAGATGACCAGGAGAGGCTGAACGGCGAGGAAGAACCTTGCGACCGCGGCGGCGACAACGGCGGCTGAGGACGCTCCGTCGAGATGCGCGGCCCCGTGGCGCCGGATTGACGGAGTGGCGGCGGCGGATCGGTGGAGATTCGTCCGCCGGAGTTCGCCAGCGGAAGAAGTTCGCCGGAGCAGTAGCGAGCTCGAGCGCGCGGAGTGCGGTGGAGTCTGGAACGCGAGGAGGAAGAAACGGCAAGTGGACGCCTTGATGCCTCCCCCACGGCATTTATAGCCGACCGCGGCGGGCTTGGCCTCCACGTGGCGATCGTGGCCACGCCGCCCGGATTTACCGCGCATTAACTCCCCCACGTCCACTACCGTTACCAGAAACCGCCACACCACGTCGCCCACTACCGCACCGAATCCGAAGGGGACATTGATGTGACCAGACGAACCGACCGCAGGCCAGGCGTCGGACCAGTCAAGTCGGGCACGGGGCCCGAGGCGGCGGAGACTCCGGCGCGCCGCAAGCCGGAGCCGGCAATAAGTTCAACCCGGACCAAAATTCATCAGCAAGGCGGAGACGCCATCGACCTTGCGAGAAAGCGAAAACGTGCCAAGTGTAAAAAGCGGCCGGCTAGAAGCAGCCGGCAGAACGAGCCGGATGAGGGCGCAGCCGGCTGAATGGAAATTCTCAGCGGCCCCCCAAGTGCCGCCAAGTACATTCAAGAAGCCAGGAAAACCTGCCTAGGTCCTTCTAAACGCAGGACCTGCCAGCTTGGGGGCTAATGTCGGGGGAAGACCCCGGGTAGGGCAATGGACGAGGAGCAGCTGGCCACCGGCCGGCTCGCGCAAAGGCCGGCTGAGGAGCAGCCGGCTGGCGCCGTGGCCGGCTGGTCCGGAAGCCGGTTGGCTCTAAATCCTAGTCGGCCTGGCTACGGCCGCCAATGCTGTAGCTGGGCCGGCTTCTACAAGCCATATCCGACTGGGGGTCTGTACCTCGACCGACTCGAGGCTGGCGAGTCTTGTGCCGGAAGGAACCGGGTTGGTAATCCGGGTTCCCGAAGTCCACGCTGACTTCATCTTCCGTAAAGCGCGGGGCACTGTGGAGCAATAGTGCCGCGCGCCGGACAGGCCATCATGGCTTACGACGCGCCGTACAAGCTACAGTGGCTGACGGCGACAGAGACACCTCCTCTCCATACCGCTGACCAAGCAGCCGGATGGGACAGGCCATGACGCCCCAACGGCTCCCTGACGTCACCGCCGGGAAGGAGCGGAAGCCGGCCGGCCAAGCCGGCCGCAGACTATAGGGTCTTTTATGTAAAGTGCCGGTGCCTATATAAGCCGCACTACCCCTCTCGTGCAGGGGACGATCGATCACTTATTGCTTTCACCTACCTACAGCGCTGCCCTGTGAGAGAGACCATCGTCTCCCTTAGCCTCTCAGGGCCAGCCGGATACAGCTCTAGGAGCACCATTGTACTGTGTGATTACCATATACACTCATAGCAGGAGTAGAGGTTTTACCTCCACCGGAGGGCCTCGAACCTGGGTACGTCGCCGTGTCGCTCGTGCCCAAACCCGCTTCCGGATACCGCCGTGAGATCACTCAGGAGCCCCTTCGATTAGCCACCCTATGGCATATGCCGTGACGATACCACGACAAGAGGCTAGAAAGGTCTTTGCTAAATTTAATATGCTTGGTTCTCGTACTAATTTTGTTAGTCTCCTTGAAAAAATGGATATGGATAGAATAAGGTACACTAAAAATACTAATGATGGTGGAGAGATCAAAGCACCAATACCATGTAAACTCCTAGCTATGAATGATGCACTAGAACATAACTATGCTTGGCTTGTTCCTGAAAATTTGTTCGATGAGAGTAGCAAGCCCAAGACTAATGAAAAGGGAGATGCTGAAACTTATGTATCCAATATACTACGCATGGTTGAGAAAACTCCAAACCCCGCTGTAGGTGCACCACCCTTTGATAATACTTGAGATACACTTTCTGCGCCTAGCTGAAAGAAAGCGCTTATGGGAGACAACCCATGTTTTTACTCCGTATTTTTGTTTTATATTTGTGTCTTGGAAGTTGTTTACTACTGTAGCAACCTCTCCTTATCTTAGTTTTATGTTTTGTTGTGCCAAGTAAAGTCTTTGATAGAAAAGTAAGTACTAGATTTGGATTACTGCGCAGTTCCAGATTTCTTTGCTGTCACGAATCTGGGTCTATCTCCCTGTAGGTAGCTCAGAAAATTACGCCAATTTACGAGCATGATCCTCAGATATTTACGCAATTTTCATTCAATTTGAGAATTTTCGTTTGAGCAAGTCTAGTGGCCTAATAAAATCCATCTTTACGGACTGTTCTGTTTTGACAGATTCTGTCTTTTATTTCGCATTGCCTCTTTTGCTATGTTGGATGAATTTCTTTGATCCATTAATGTCCAGTAGCTTTATGCAATGTCCAGAAGTGTTAAGAATGATTGTGTCAGCTCTGAACATGTGAATTTTTATTATGCACTAACCCTCTAATGAGTTGTTTCAAGTTTGGTGTGGAGGAAGTTTTCAAGGATCAAGAGAGGAGTATGATGCAATATGATCAAGGAGAGTGAAAGCTCTAAGCTTGGGGATGCCCCGGTGGTTCACCCCTGCATATTCTAAGAAGACTCAAGCGTCTAAGCTTGGGGATGCCCAAGGCATCCCCTTCTTCATCGACAACATTATCAGGTTCCTCCCCCGAAACAATATTTTTATTCCGTCACATCTTATGTACTTTGCTTGGAGCGTCGTTTGTTTTTGTTTTTTGTTTTGTTTGAATAAAATGGATCCTAGCATTCACTTTATGGGAGAGAGACACGCTCCGCTGTAGCATATGGACAAGTATGTCCTTAGGCTCTACTCATAGTATTCATGGCGAAGTTTCTTCTTCGTTAAATTGTTATATGGTTGGAATTGGAAAATGATACATGTAGTAAAATGCTATAATGTCTTGGATAATTTGATACTTGGCAATTGTTGTGCTCATGTTTAAGCTCTTGCATCATATACTTTGCACCCATTAATGAAGAAACACTTAGAGCTTGCTAATTTGGTTTGCATATTTGGTTTCTCTAGAGTCTAGATAACATCTAGTATTGAGTTTTGAACAACAAGGAAGACGGTATGGAGTCTTATAATGTTTACCATATGTCTTTTATGTGAGTTTTGCTGTACCGTTCATCCTTGTGTTTGTTTCAAATAACCTTGCTAGCCTAAACCTTGTATCGAGAGGGAATACTTCTCATGCATCCAAAATACTTGAGCCAACCACTATGCCATTTGTGTCCACCATACCTACCTACTACATGGTATTTGTCCGCCATTCCAAAGTAAATTGCTTGAGTGCTACCTTTAAAATTCCACCATTCACCTTTGCAATATATAGCTCATGGGACAAATAGCTTAAAAACTATTGTGGTATTGAATATGTACTTATGCACTTTATCTCTTATTAAGTTGCTTGTTGTGCGATAACCATGTTTCGGGGACGCCATCAACTATTCTTTGTTGGATATCATGTGAGTTGCTATGCATGTCCGTCTTGTCTGAAGTAAGAGAGATCTACCACCTTATGGTTGGAGCATGCATGTTGTTAGAGAAGAACTTTGGGCCGCTAACTAAAGCCATGAATCATGGTGGAAGTTTCAGTTTTGGACACACATCCTCAATCTCATATGAGAATAATAATTGTTGCCACATGCTTATGCATTAAAGAGGAGTCCATTATCTCTTGTCCATGTTGTCCCGGTATGGATGTCTAAGTTCAGAATAATCAAAAGCGAAAATCCAAAATGCGAGCTTTCTCCTTAGACCTTTGTACAGGCGGCATGGAGGTACCCCATTGTGACACTTGGTTAAAACATGTACATTGCAAAGATCCGGTAGTCCAAGCTAATTAGGACAAGGTGCGGGCACTATTAGTATACTATGTATGAGACTTGCAACTTGTAAGATATAATGTACATAACTCATATGCTTTATTACTACCGTTGACAAAATTGTTTCATGTTTTCAAAATAAAAGATCTAGCACAAATATAGCAATCGATGCTTTCCTCTTTGAAGGACCATTCTCTTTACTTTTATGTTGAGTCAGTTCACCTATCTCTCTCCACCTCAAGAAGCAAACACTTGTGTGAACTGTGCATTGATTCCTACATATTTGCATATTGTACTTGTTATATTACTCTATGTTGACTATTATCCATGAGATATACATGTTACAAGTTGAAAGCAACCGTGAAACTTAATCTTCCTTTGTGTTGCTTCAATGCCTTTACTTTGATTTATTGCTTTATGAGTTAACTCTTATGCAAGACTTATTGATGCTTGTCTTGAAAGTACTATTCACGAAAAGTCTTTGCTTTATGATTCACTTGTTTACTCATGTCATTACCATTGTTTTGATCACTGCATCCACTACATATGTTTACAAATAGTATGATCAAGGTTATGATGGCATATCACTTCAGAAATTATCTTTGTTATCGTTTTACCTGCTCGGGACGAGCAGAACTAAGCTTGGGGATGCTTGATACGTCTCCGACGTATCGATAATTTCTTATGTTCTATGCCATATTATTGATGATACCTACATGTTTTATGCACACTTTATGTCATATTCGTGCATTTTCCGAACTAACCTATTAACAAGATGCCGAAGTGCTAGTTCCTGTTTTCTGCTGTTTTGGTTTCGAAATCCTAGTAACGAAATATTCTCGGAATTGGACGAAACGAAGACCCGGGGCCTATTTTTCCACGGAGCTTCCGAAGACCGAAGAACACACGAAGTGGGGCCACGAGGTGGCGACACCACATGGCGGCGCGGCCCAGGGGGCCCGCACCACCCTATGGTGTGGCCCCTCGTCGGCCCCGACTCTGCCCTTCCGCCTACTTAAAGCCTCCATCGCGAAACCCCGAAAACCACGATACGGAAAACCTTACGAGACGCCGCCGCCGCCGATCCCATCTCGGGATTCTGGAGATCTCCTCCGGCACCCCGCCGGAGAGGGGATTCATCTCCCGGAGGACTCTACACCGCCATGGTCGCCTCCGGAGTGAGTGAGTAGTTCACCCTGGACTATGGGTCCATAGCAGTAGCTAGATGGTTGTCTTCTCCTCATTGTGCTTCATTGTTGGATCTTGTGAGCTGCCTAACATGATCAAGATCATCTATCGTAATTCTATATGTTGTGTTTGTCGGGATCCGATGGATAGAGAATACCATGTCATGTTAATTATCAAGTTATTACATATGTGTTGTTTATGATCTTGCATGCTCTCCGTTTCTAGTAGAGGCTCTGGCCAAGTTTTTACTTTTAACTCCAAGAGGGAGTATTTATGCTCGATAGTGGGTTCATGCCTGCATTGACACCTAGGGACATGATAGAAAGTTCTAAGGTTGTGTTGTGCTGTTGCCACTAGGGATAAAACATTGGCGCTATGTCCGAGGATGTAGTTGTTGATTACATTACGCACCATACTTAATGCAATTGTCTGTTGTTAGCAACTTAATACTGGGGGGGGTTCGGATGATAACCTGAAGGTGGACTTTTTAGGCATAGATGCAGTTGGATGGCGGTCTATGTACTTTGTCGTAATGCCCAATTAAATCTCACTATACTTATCATGTCATGTATGTGCATTGTTATGACCTCTCTATTTGTCAATTGCCCGACTGTAATTTGTTCACCCAACATGCTTTTATCTTATGGGAGAGACACCTCTAGTGAACTGTGGACCCCGGTCCATTCTTTAATACTGAAATACAAATACTTGTTTTACTATTTTCTCTGCAAACAATCATCTTCCACACAATACGGTTAATCCTTTGTTACAGCAAGTCGGTGAGATTGACAACCTCACTGCTTCGTTGGGGCAAAGTACTTTGGTTGTGTTGTGCAGTTCCACGTTGGCGTCGAATCCCGGTGTTGCGCCGCACTACATCCCGCCGCCATCAACCTTCAACGTGCTTCTTGGCTCCTCCTGGTTCGATAAACCTTGGTTTCTTTCTGAGGGAAAACTTGCTGCTGTGCGCATCATACCTTCCTCTTGGGGTTGCCCAACGAACGTGTGAAATACACGCCATCACATATCTTCACAAGCCCATTATCACCAAATGTACGACAAGATTCAAGCATGGTCTTCTCGATATGCTCATCTTGAACTTAGCCTTCTCAACCTTGATGACATCCCTACTTGATGCCATCCTCACATGGGATATATGAGATCATACTCTTGATGAATGCTCATGGAAAGATACGTAACCCACATAGACAACGCAAATGGAGATATATAGTGGGTTACTCATGAAGCATAATTGAAAAGGCTTACCATACCACAAGATCACATAATACAAAGTGGTACAATCTTTATGCTTCATGTGTTGACCAACTTGAATTCAATCTTAGCGCTTAGTCTTAGTCAACCTTGTATCCCTTCATGCTCTATTATCATATCTTGAGGTACATAAGGCACTCTTCATTTGATTGCATGCTCTAAACCTTAGTCAACCATGGCTCAACTCATGAGACTATCATGACACTGGCTTAGAGCTATATGTTGAATTCTTCTTTTGAAATCACACTCTCAAGATCTTGATCATATAATATTTTTCTCTTCAAATCGATGATCTTGATGTCAATACCAAAGGTATATATTTATCTTCATGGCATCCACACTTGAATCCAACACATGGACTATAAGAAATGCCTATGGAACATTCCTTCATATAAATACAATGAAAATATTAGTCCACCAAGGATTGTCATTAATAATCAAAAACACACTTAGGGGCAATGTACCTTAACAGAGATGATCATCCATCGATTCATGGAGGAGGAAGCCAATGTCGTCGCTAATGAAGAGGATCACTTCATGAACAACGCTACTAAACATGGAGGGTTGAAGTTTGGGAGAAAGAAATCGAAGCCAAGGCAGAGGATGAAGAGGCATGTCAAGCTATACGTCGACTATTTCGCGGACGAACCAACACCTATCGCAAAGGATTTTTTCCGACAATATATGATTAACAAGGAGTTGTTTTCATGACCTGGTGCATGGCGTGAGAGATTATGATGACTACTTCATGATAAACAAAGACTACACCGAAATGGTTGGCATCAATATGGGATCCATGCATATGGAGCTCCTGGAGATGCAAAAGATGAC
The DNA here is from genome assembly GCA_030979885.1 of Lolium multiflorum. Taxonomy (NCBI): domain Eukaryota; kingdom Viridiplantae; phylum Streptophyta; class Magnoliopsida; order Poales; family Poaceae; genus Lolium; species Lolium multiflorum. The sequence goes on from CM061752.1 coordinate 176,551,688, forward strand.
TACCTACACATAGCTGAGTCCAATACTGTTGAATTCATGTACACATGATCATGGAGAGTGAGCACAAGTCTCTACCATTTAATGATCATCGGCATGATTACCATGGTCGTCTTACCGGTGTCGATCACCAAGTGCCAGTTGATTTTGCTGATTTTATCGCTGTTCATGCGGAAAGTCACGGCGTAGATGCTCATAAACAAGTGTAAAATAATCTCATAGAGCATCTATGGAGGCTTAAATGAGACAACACTTTAATGAATTTGAACGTCATTTTATTTGAATTGTATGAATTATATTTTATTTACACTTGTAATTATCGTAAAATATTTTCTAATGTGTAGACTATTTTAAAATACGGCTAAATTATAACAAAAAAAAACTAGCGGGATTGGCCCAATGGGAGGTGGCGCATGCTGCTGGACACCATTTCAGGAACGCGGCTTAAGATACTCTTAGCATAGAGAATAAGATGTTATTTTAGCCAAATTACTAGGTGTCGTACTCCACTAGTTACAGTTTTGTTCCTAAACTTGAAGTCGGCCAATGTGTTTCCATGCTACTAGAGGCCTAGTAAGGACAAATAACAAAATGCCATGATGGTGTGCAGCAAGCAAGTGACATGAGCATCGAGATCCAACGGCTTCACGGGCTTAACATTCTTCAGAAAAAGTACAGAAATAGAACTTGGAGGATTTGTAACACATTACACATACACATACGTCGAGAGCTGTGAAAAAAGGAGGCTCGGTCAAGGATTAACACGTTTACCCAATCAGTATTCACTCACTAATCATACACACACCGTCGAGCTAATCCAACGCGGCATTCATTCACGCCCCAGTACCTAACGGCAAGCTACCAGCTCAGTGACCCACACTGACTGACCAAGCCAGAGAAGAGAGAACACTCAGCAGTGAGCACAGCACCACACTCCTCCAGTTCCAGTCCAGGCTCCGGGCGGGAAGCACGACGGCCAAGGCAATGGGGCTCCGCTCGGCCACCAAGCTGCACATATCCCCGGCCCACTCCGCCGCCCGGCGCTCCCTCTTCCTGCCCCTCGCCGCCGTCGCCCTCCTCTGCTCCGCCTCCTACCTCCTGGGCGCCTGGCAACACGGCGGCGGCCTCTCCTTCTCCGCCCCCAGCCCCCGCTCCGTCTCCATCGCCACCGACATCACCTGCACCACCACCCTCACCCCCTCCACCCCGTCCCTCGACTTCTCCGCGCACCACGCGGCGGCGGCCGACCCCGCCGCGTCCAAGGCCGCCTCGTCTGCGTCCTCCGCCGCGCCGCGGAGGTACCCGGCCTGCCCCGTCGAGTACTCGGAGTACACGCCCTGCGAGGACGTGAAGCGGTCCCTGCGGTACCCGCGGGACCGGCTGGTGTACCGGGAGCGCCACTGCCCCTCGGCGCGCGAGCGGCTGCGGTGCCTCGTGCCCGCGCCCGCCGGGTACCGCAACCCGTTCCCGTGGCCCGCCAGCCGCGACGTCGCCTGGTTCGCCAACGTGCCGCACAAGGAGCTCACCGTCGAGAAGGCGGTGCAGAACTGGATCCGCGTCGACGGGGACAAGCTCCGCTTCCCCGGCGGCGGGACCATGTTCCCCCACGGCGCCGACGCATACATCGACGACATTGGCAAGCTCATCCCGCTCCACGACGGCTCCATCCGCACCGCGCTCGACACCGGCTGCGGAGTAAGTCTCCTAACAATTTCTCGAATTTCTTCTGGATTAGAGTATGAATTGCGTCACAGCGGCATAGTTTGTGTGATTCAAAAAAATTACAGTACTTTGGTACTTGGATTAGTGAAGAAAGGGGATACCTCTTGGTCAACAGGGGTCAAAAGGGGTAGTAGCACTACAGAGTACAAACTGCAGAATGTCGGCAGATATTATATGAGAGGATTTAATTAGTCGTCATACTAGCACAATTTTCAATTTTTGGCACCCACTGGCTTTTGTCAGTCATGCACAATTTTCAATTTAGCACCGACTGGTTTAGCAGCACCGTGCATGTCTGGCATGGTTAAGCATCTCATATTCTCAATGAATTGGTTGGATTTTTCACCCAAACCTGTGAATTAGGTGAGTATGGCTACAGCTAGTTCAGCTCAAAAACTGTGCTGGTTAGTGTTTTTATGAACGGAAACAACGCAAGTGAATTGGAAAATCAGCTTGTCACTTGGCTTGTCATACAGAGCTGGAACAGCAGGAGCGAATTGTAAAGTTTGCTTGTCACTTGTCAGTCTGTGCTACAGCGTTGTTGACAAAAGAATCGTGATGTTTTATCCAACTATTGGCACAATCATTGATTCATGAGCACCACCGCAAAGATAGATTCAAGCGTGAAGTAGATTCTTTTTTCCGTAACGTTAACAGTAACTTCACTACTGAAAAATCATATCTACAGTCTTCATCTGACCAGATAGGCACATACATCTGAACTTTAGTACAGTAGTACACTACCTTCTTGAAGTAATTTTGGTATTCTAGGACAGAACTTTCTGCCTTTGTTTGATGACTCTGTAGCCGCATGAAAATGGCACATACTGTCTTCTTCTACTGTATTTGGCATAGTAGAAGTTTTCCCTGAAAAAACAAATCTACAGCCTTCATCACGTGCACTGATTGACCAGATACGCACATACATCTGAACTTTGGTAGTACACTACCTTCTTGAAGTAATTTTGGTATTGTAGGACAGAACTTTCTGCTTTTGAGTTTTGATTCTGTAGTCGCATGGAAATGGCAGATAGTACTGTCTTCTTTCTCTCCGGTCGCAAGCATTGTTTGGCTGACGCGCGCGTCGGCGGCCGTGTGCTGCAGGTAGCGAGCTGGGGCGCGTACCTGCTGTCCCGCGACATCCTGGCCATGTCGTTCGCGCCACGGGACTCGCACGAGGCGCAGGTGCAGTTCGCGCTGGAGCGCGGCGTGCCCGCCATGATCGGCGTCCTCGCGTCCAACCGTCTGACCTACCCGGCGCGCGCCTTCGACATGGCGCACTGCTCCCGCTGCCTCATCCCCTGGCATCTCTACGGTACTATCACCCTGCGCTGCTCATCCGATCTGGTCACTCGATCAGTCAGTGGTCACTCATCATGCATCTACCGTGAGCGTGCAGATGGGATGTACCTGATGGAAGTAGACCGCGTCCTCCGCCCTGGAGGGTACTGGATACTCTCCGGACCGCCGATCAACTGGAAGAAGTACTGGAAAGGGTGGGAGAGAAGCAAGGAGGACCTCAACGCCGAGCAGGAGGCCATCGAAGCCGTCGCCCGGAGCCTCTGCTGGACCAAGATCAAGGAGGCCGGCGACATCGCCGTCTGGCAGAAACCTGCCAACCACGTCGGCTGCAAGGCCTCCCGGAAGAAGGCCGCCGCCAAGTTCCCGCCTTTCTGCTCCCGTAAAAATGCCGACGCAGCATGGTAACCAGAGCACTACATGTCTACATCGATCGTGTCATTGTCCAATGGTTGAATTCAGGTACACGTTGCATCGCTGTAATTGGTTTATTGCACTGCATGTAGGTACGACAAGATGGAGGCCTGCGTGACGCCGCTCCCGGAGGTCTCCGGCGCGAGCGAGGTCGCCGGCGGCGCGGTGCAGAAGTGGCCGCAGAGGCTCACCGCCGTGCCGCCCAGGGTCACCGCGGGCAGCCTCAAGGGCGTCACAGCCAAGGCGTTCCTACAGGACACCGAGCTGTGGAAGAAGCGGGTTCGCCACTACAGGGCGGTGATCAACCAGTTCGAGCAGAAAGGACGGTACCGTAACGTGCTCGACATGAACGCCCGCCTCGGCGGCTTCGCGGCGGCGCTGGCGACGGCGAATTACCCGCTGTGGGTCATGAACATGGTCCCGGCCGTGGTGGGGAACTCCAGCGCAGCGCTCGGCGTCATCTACGAGCGCGGCCTCATCGGAAGCTACCAGGACTGGTGAGTAGTACAGTCGTCCTCTCGTACCGGGCACGCCCATCGTCGTACTACATGCATGGTCCTTCTGTTCTATTATCACAGTGATCACAGCGGTGCGTCGGTGGCATGTCTTTTCTTTTTTTTTTTTTTTTGCGGGTAGTGGCATGTCTTTTCGATGAGCGGTTCCTGATCTGGTTCCATTAATTCGCTGCTGCAGGTGCGAGGGCACCTCCACTTACCCGCGGACCTACGATCTCATCCACGCCGACTCAGTCTTCACGCTGTACAAGAACAGGTAACATCCATAGCTTGCATCAGAACACCCCTGCAATTTGAAGAAAACAGTCTCTGATGACTGAGGTAGCCTAACAGTTTTCACCCTGTCTGACCAAACTGTAACTCTGCAAGGTGTGAGATGGACATCATCCTCTTGGAGATGGACAGGATCCTGAGGCCCGAGGGCACGGTGATCATCAGAGACGACGTGGACATGCTCGTCAAGATCAAGAGCGTCGCCGACGGGATGAGGTGGGACAGCCAGATCGTCGACCACGAAGATGGCCCGCTTGTCAGGGAGAAGGTCCTCCTGGTTGCCAAGACATATTGGACTGCCAAGGACCAAGATCAATAGCACTAGTAGAATATATAGTATTTCTACATGCTCATAACTGATAAGCACATTGTTGCGCAGATGATATCACAATTGGGTCGCCATTTCTAGCTTCATGTACCATTTCTGAATGCTCTTTCTTTTCATATAGGAAATCTGTCTCTAGTAAGTTGTAAAACAGGACATGATTTGTCTGGATAGATTGTCACTTGATGGCCAAATTGCGTCAAGTGGTAAATAGAATTTGTTGTTTGTGAGCTATTTAAGATGCAAATTTCATCGTGCAATCCTCTCGCAAGCTTTGTGGCCAGTAAATCTAGTGAAGTTAACCGTTGAGCAACATTGGATTCAGGATTTCTTCATGACCTGTTTTCGGTGGATCTCGCAACTGTGCGAGCCCATGGGTAATGCATGAACGGGACAAAACGGGACCGGTCCCGGAAACTTTTTTTTGAATGTTAGCAGGAGAACTGCTAAATTCATTGAATAGGTAGAAATTGATCCAGTTTATGAGGGAAACCGGACCCGAAAACCATACAGATGAACACCTTACAGCTTACAACGCAACACCACAACACACGAAACAACCACCCGCCTTGTCTAACCCAGCCAAGAGGCGAGAGGTCAGAACACAGAGCCACACACAACCGAAGCAAGACAACTCGCAAACACAACTCACGCTCGAAGATGGCACGTGCCAACGTACGATCCACCCTTGAATGCCAAGAAGATAGTGGCGGTGTGTACTGCAGGGCCCGACCAGACCCGAGGAGAGCGCTGTTGAAAGATGCCGCTTCAGTGTACATCGTGCCCTAGAGGCCCACGCTCCAGTAGTTGCCAACCTTGGCTACTCCAGTGACTGTCTTGGGACTCCTCGTGCAACCCGGACAATGCCTCCAAGGAGGGAACGACACAAAAGCGCCGCCAATGCCTGAACCAGCGAGCTGGGTCTGGGGTTTCCCCCGTCGCACAGGAGGAGGCATGGAGAAAGAGGCATAGACAACGCCTTCAAGAAGGTGACGGCGCCCACAGGCGTCGCCGTCGTCCGCAACCGCATAGGGATTTCTCCCAGCCCACACAACAGCCCCGCTGTCCACAAAGAGCAGGCCATCCTGGACCAAAGGCTGGACACACCACCGATGAGAGGCCAGCAAAAATCGCCGGTGAGGGGGGCGATGACCACCTCAGGCCTCATCCATGCCAGCCCAACCACGCTGCAGCTCCGTCATCCCGGCCCCATGTTGGCGGAAGGATGCAACGCCCATCAGCGGCGCCATTCATCTCCCGTCAACCGCCACCACCTCAACCTAGCCTGAAGCTGCAGCAGTCCGCTGGACCCGCCTCCGACCACCACTTTCGGGCCGACGGTGCCATTCATCTCCAGCACACACTGGAGGATGCAACACGGCCAGCACTTCTCACGTCAGCCCAACTTCCACCATCCGGCACAGCCAGCTGCAGCCCCACCGGGCGACCTCCTTCCTCCGCAGTCCGCACGTAGACGGCCAAATCCACGCGGAGCTGCACGACGCCGACCCGCCTCACCCCGCACAGCTCAGGCAGCAGCAGATCGCCCACCTTGCGCCTTCCGAGCAGCCTGGAGCCACCGCGAGCAGCCCGCGCAGCGGCCCATGAGGCCCAGATCGGGCCCGGGGCAGGCCCTGACGCCCGCGCCGCCGCCACAGGTCCAGCCGTCGCCGCGTCGAAGGCTCCTCCGTCGCCGCACGCCGCACACCCGGCCAAGCCTCCCCCGCTGCTGCGCCATCTCGCCGGCCTCCGGCCCCCAACGCGGCGGCCCTCCTCCCTAGCCACAGCGCGAGAGCCGAGAGGCATAAAACCCCGCCGCCCCCTTCACAGGCGCCGCCCGGCTTTGTCGAGGGGCACCTCGGGGAGCGACGAGGGGAGGGAGCCAGGGAGGGGGCGGGGTGGCGGCGGGGATTTGGGTTTGGGCTCCCCGGTCGCCCGGAGGAGGCGACGCGAGGAGCTAGAGAGGTAGGTCCGGTCCCGGAAACTAGAAAGGAGCAAAGGAACAAACGCCGGTGGATAATGGGGTCATGAATTGAATTGATACGGACATTTTGACAGACCAGGAGACCCCTCTAAAGTCCAAATAATCCGATCTGAAACTTCCCACATGGTCCATGCTCAATGCCCACACAGTTTGGACAAGAAGGAGAAGTGTCCGAACACTCGCAGCTAAACACAACTAAAATTCTTCAACCGCCAACGGATGATGAGTGAGAGAGAGAGCCCCGTCCCCAACCTTGCGCCTCGGTCGCTCCAGGCCGGGGCGGCCACCCAAACCCAAATCCAGATCTCCTCCGCCTCCCTAGCCCCCATCCCCAGGCCGACGAGCAGCTGCAGCTCCCCTCCTCTCGCCGGATCGGAGCTCATCTTCGGCTCCTTTACTCCGGAGATCGCGGCAGGACTTGGTCTGGGCAAGAGATCCGGGGCGGCGGATCTGGCGGCGGGTCAAACGACCGCGCCAGCAGCATTTACAGCGACCACGCCGGAGCCTACGGCACCTACGGCCCCGTCGCCCTGCGCTTCGGCACGCGCCTCGACGGCCCTGGCGTCTGCCTTTTCTCCGGAGTCTCTGCCGCCCCGCCAGCCATCAAAGCTGGGGATCGACCGGTCCGAGCGGTGGATGTCGCGCGCCCCCAGGTTTCCCGCAGCGGCGTCACCTGCGGCGCGGCGCCTCGGCTGCGCTCCTTAATCATCGCCCCGCCTCGCCTCCTTGAGACATCAAGCCGTACCTGCCAAGTCCAAGAGGAAGAATGGCAAGATGTGAGGCCGAGGAGATGGTGGCGGAGGTTTACTCCTTGCTCTTCGGGAGGGCAGCAGCCTGGACGCCGGCAGAGCGATTCAAGACGGCCCAACCCCCAAGGCCTCCTCCACTTCAAAGGGCGCTGCTTCCGCTGCCTCTCCCCACGCCATTTCGTCCGCCACTGCTCCGGCCAGGTGCACTGCATCGGCTGCGAGCGCCCCGGCCACATCGCACGCAACTGCCCCTCCAAGAAACTTCGAGCCTCCGCTGCGCCCCCGCCCCTGCCGGCGTCCTCGTCCCCGCCCGTGCCACCGCAGGCAAACGCCGCGGGTTGGCCGGCGCTCGGGCGCGCCCCTGCCGCGATGGCCCTCTCCCCTGGGCACCCCTCCAACCGCCCGGACGAGGTCTACAGCCTGTCCATCAGCACGCCCGCCATGGAGAGGGCAGCCACGGACATGCGGCGCACCCACCTCGCCATCATCATCTCTGATCCCCGCCTCAACATCAGCACTAGGTCGCTGGCCCAAGCTCTGCATGACGAGCTCAATTTTTACTGGAGTGACATCCATGTCTCGGCGTCGTACCCTGACGACTTCCTGGTGCGCTTCACGCACCCATGGCAGCGGGACACCGCGCTGGAGCTGGGCTCGGTGCCGCTGCGTCACGGGAAGATGGCGCTCACCACATGGTCGCCGACCGCGCGTGGCCGTCCACAAACGTGGCGGTTCTACTGCCGCCTCGCCCTCGAAAACGTGCCGCTCAACGCCTGGGAGGACGAGGACACCGTCAAGTCGATCATTGGAGGAGGCTGCGAGCTCGATCGCATCGAGTAGCGATCGGTGACGCAGGACAACACCGCCGCCCTGTTCGTTTGGGTCTGGTCGCTTGACCCGGACCTTATCCCTTGCGCCAAGGCGCACTCGATCCTCGACAGGCCTGCGGTGGGACGGGCTGACCTGCCGGAGGGCACACCGGCGGAAGAGGGGCGTGACGGCCCCCTGTACCGCATCCTCATCCACCTCGACACCATCCTCGACTACACGCCCGTCGACGAGAGCCGCCGCAAGCGCGGTTACACCTGGCCAAACAAGACCCGCCGCGACTGGGAGTTCGGTGTCAAGGACAACTCCACCGCTGCCAGGCGCAGGCCTGGTCGTGACCGTCTTGGCCCATCCAACCATCGCCATGACGACGACAGGGACGATCGCCGTGGTGACCGCGACGGCCGGCGCAGCGATCGGCGCAGCAGCAGGCACGGCAGCGACCGTGCTGGGGATGGGCCACGTCGGGAGCTTGGCAGCCACCAGACTAGGCATGATCGCCACGATCGCCGCGGCTCCAGGTCACCGGACCGGCGCCGACGCGGTGACACATCTCGCCGTCGCTCGAGGAGCCCAACGGCGGCCATGCTAGAGGCCACGGCTCTCGTCTTGGCCTAGGAAGATCGGGACCAGGCTGCTGGCCATGGAGGCACAACTGTCCTCTTGCCACCGGTGTTTGAGCAACCCCCGCGCGGCCGGAGGAGCATGTCTTGCACACCTGCGGGCAGCGAGGCGTTCGGCTCAACTCCTTCACCACCACCAGGCGTCGTCCTTCACCACCTGGCTGGGAGTCCTATGGCGATCTCCCCCTCCCCACAGCACAGCGCCGGACAAGCCATCCTCTGTTCCCCTAGCACGCACCACTTCGACCACAACCTCAACGGCGTGCCGGCTCCCCCTTCTCCCCAGATCCCTTGGGCAGCTATCCAAGGTGAAGACTCTCCGCCGGACGAGGCAAACGCCGTCGCCGACCGCTGGTCCGCTAACATCATCGACACCACCACGGCGACCTGGCCCTCCCCAGGCCTTCTCGGCCAAGCAAGCAGCGGCGGCTGGGATGGGCTGCCGCAGGAGTACTCCGGAGAACATGCTCCGTCGGCCCAAGCCATGCAGACCTGGTCTGGGGTCTGGGAGGCGGAACCGCTGCAGGGCCCGATGCTCGGCCTTGCGCAATCAGGATGGGAGCAGGCCGCCATTGTCGACCACGCAGAGCGCCTCTTTGGGCCTGGGATCCAAGACCTGCCGCCAACGGTTGCCACCCCGATCACGGAGAGGACCGTGTATGAGATCAACGAATTCACCGCACTGCTCGAGCCTGCATCGACTGGTTGGCAGCTACGGGATATCTTCGCCACCCCAGCATCCGCACCTCCTCTTCGGACAACCGCCGGTCAGCCTCAGCACTCTCCATCTCCGCCGGAGCTTGCCTCGGACAGCGACGACGACCGCCTGTTCGAGGTCACGCTGAAGTCCAATGCTTTGCGGGCCTTGTGTGACGCCGAGCTCTACGGCGCAGCCAAGCATGCTGAGGGGCTAAACAGCCCAGCCAAGCCTCGTCGGCAGCATCCAGACCCACCGTCGATGGAGGATGTCACCTCCAGGGTGGCGGAGATGCATGTCGACCCCAAAACCGGCATCATGAGCAAGCTGATGGGCATGCTTTCACCATCACTGCTCGGCTTCCTGACCAATGCTGCTAGGAAGAAGAAGGCCGAATCGAAGAAACCAACCTTGGCAGCAGTCCCCCCCCGTCGCAGCGAGAGGCCCACCACGCGCTCCTCCTCCCTGCTTGCGACACACAGGGCCCAAGCCAGCGCCTGCAAGCAGCTGGGCCTCATTCAGCAGGAGAGCGACTTCAACGAAGAGGTTCTGGCGCAGTACCTGCACCTGTACCGGCAGCCGCTTTCGTCCAGGAATGTCCAGGGTCTAGCCTCGCTCGCGGAGATCTCGAACAGGCCATGCTTCGTTCTTCATGACAAGGACATGGCGGCTCTGCTCAAGGAGTCGCCCTACGCGGCATGATCGCCACGGGGCAAATGCGCGTCATCATCACCCAATGATTGGAAGATTCCATGGAAAGACTGTCCGCTGTGGCTGTGTTATTTCCTGTTCCTCCTTAGTGCTGGGATTGGTCAACTTCGCCCATACCTGTAGACGGCGAAGCCGCCAACCCAAGCTTCCGTCACCTAGTCTGTTAGCACTGGGATCAGCCTCCGTCGCCATTACCTATAGCCGGCGTCGTGGTCATCCTGCTACTGCGTCTGATGCTCATCTTCAGAATTGTCGCGTGTGTTTCCATGTCGTCAGAACTTAAGCTGTTAAACTGGAACGTTCGTGGCCTTAATGACCGCGCCCGTCGATCCGTCGTTCATGACCTTGCTGCCTCCTCCAAATGTTCGATCCTCTGCATTCAAGAATCCAAGCTAGCTTGCTTAAACGATGCTGATAAGGCTGACATTGTCGGGCAAACGCTTAAAGGCTGCGCGCACCTTCCGGCAGACGGCACTCGTGGCGGAGTCCTGCTCTTCTGGAACACTGACATCTACCTGGTGTCCAACATCACCATAGCCTCCTTCTCCATCACTGCAAAATTCACGGACCGTGCATCTAACACCTCCTGGCACCTTACAACGGTCTACGGACCGGCTGACGACGAGCGCAAACTAGCTTTTCTCAATGAGCTGGTGCACATACACAGCCAAATCTCCGGGGCTTGGTTGGTCATTGGTGACTTCAACCTAATTCTGACTGATCGAGACAAGAACAAACGAAGAGTGAACAGGACGTGGATGCGTCGGTTCAAGAATGCAGTCGACTCCAGCTTCCTTAGAGAGATTAAGCTCATCGGCCGGCAATACACATGGAGCAACGAGCAATCTGACCCTACCCTTGTGAGACTTGATAGGGCATTCTGCAATGACGTTTGGGGAGACCTCTTCCAAGCATCCAAGTTACTTCCCCAGGCCTCCTCCATGTCTGACCACTGCCCTATGTTATTGGTTCAGGACATTACAACTAGAACTCCGCCTAGATTCCGCTTCGAGAGTTTTTGGCCACTACTGCAGGGGTACAGCTCGGTCGTCGAGCAATCTTGGAACTCTCCTTGTTTGCTCACCAACAAGTTTGCGGTCCTTGACTTCAAGCTCAAGCGTCTGGCTAAGGATCTCAAAACCTGGGCCAAAAACTTTGTGGGGGACATTAGGAAGCAAATGTTGGTGGGACAGGAGATCATGCTAAGGCTGGATACTGCCCAGGAAACGAGATTGCTCTCGGAAGAGGAAGCTTCGCTGCGATCAGCACTCAAGTCAAGGGCTGTCGGATTGGCGGTCCTTAATAGAGTCAAGGCCAAACAAAGAGCAAGAATCAAGTGGCTACAGCTGGGTGACGCCAATACTAAGTTCTTCCACTCACGTGCCTCGCACAGACGGGTCAAAAATAGAATTCAATTCCTCATTAGCGAAACCGGTATTGCCACATCTCCGGCAGAGCTTGAAGAAACCATATTCCACCACCTTCAGGCCATCATGGGGGAGCCTGCTTCCTGCTCTGAACGGTTTGACTGGGCGCAACTGGATCTACCCAGGCCTGACCTCTCCGACCTTGACACACCTTTCACCTTGGAGGAGCTTAAAGCCGCGGTTTTTGAATCCCCTGCGGATAAAGCGCCTGGCCCCGATGGTTTCTCCGGTGGGTTCTTCCGCTCCTCCTGGAACATTGTCAAGGACGACCTGCTAGCGGCAGTCAACAAGTTCTATGATCTCAACGACCCGTCATTCGACACCCTGAACAAGGCTTTCCTCATCCTGCTTCCTAAAAATGAACAGCCCTCAAATATGACACACTACCGACCAATCAGCCTCATTCACTCCTTCGGCAAACTGGTATCAAAGATTCTAGCAATGAGACTACAGCCTCACCTCCACGACCTCATCTCGCCATGCCAAAGTGCTTTCATTGCCGGAAGGAACATACAAGACAACTTCCTCTATGTACAAACCGTGGCGAAGCACTACCATAAATCTAAGACACCAATGCTTCTCCTCAAGCTGGATATTGCAAAAGCATTTGACTCGGTGTCCTGGACCTACATCCTTGACATGCTTGAGGCCAGGGGCTTCCCGCTTCGATGGAGGAACTGGATTTCCCTTCTGTTCCGCTCAGCCTCATCTAGAGTGTTGGTTAACGGGGTGCCTAGTAGACCGATCCATCATCACCGTGGCCTCAGGCAAGGGGATGCCCTTTCCCCCTTCCTCTTTGACCTTGCCATCGACCCTCTACATCGCCTCTTCGAAATCGCAACTGATGCGGGGGTCCTCTCCAAGCTCAAAGGAAGACACTGCACCCTCCGGGCCTCCTTTTATGCTGACGACGTCGCACTATTCTTAAACCCAACTCAGCAGGACATTGAGGGACTCGGGGCAATCCTGTCAGCTTTCGGCAGGGCCACAGGGCTAATCACCAACCTCGCGAAAAGCTCGCTCTCCCCGATCAGCTGCCATGGCATCAATATCCAAGATCTTGCCTCAAGCGTTGGGATTGCAATCGCTCCCTTCCCGTGCATGTACCTTGGGATGCCTCTATCCATAAAGAACCTCACAAAAGCTGATTGGCAAACCCTCCTTGACAAGATGGACCGGCATCTGGCGACCTGGAAAGCGAGGATGACAAGCAAAGCTGGCAGACTGGAGATGTTAAACACAGTCCTAACCTCCCTGGCGGTCTATATGATGAGCATCAACAACATGCCTGTCTGGGTAAGGAAA